>CM076245.1:207500-1407500 GCA_038380765.1 Odontothrips loti | reverse complement strand
TACATAGCCCTATCAGCAGATATGATGGAAGTTTCTATTTGTTTCAGATGTACCCCAAAAAAGTAGTTTGAAGCATTGCCAGAACATACACTGGGCGTCAAAACTGGGCGGTCCACTTTTTGTTGGCGCCACCATTTTTAGGAAAAAGATGTCTGACAGGGAAATCGATATCTCCACGACATCAACCCTTAAAACGCCACGGCGTACACTCCTGCAAGCCATTGTTAAAAATTGAGACTCAAAGTCCCTTTCAGTTCCAAAAACGCCTGGGCACGATGGCGCGAAGCTTTTTTCGATGGTTTTCTGGCGCCTGCGCTCAGCATCAAACCATTTCTGGTCAAAAAAATCCGTCTTTAAATTTCACTTTTTTCAAAAATGGCTCGCAAGGGTACATGCTGTAGCATTTTAGGGGTTGAAGTCGTTAAGATATCGACTACTCAGTCTGACATCTTTTTCCTAAAGGTTGGAACCTTACAAAATCAGCTTCCGCGCCTTGCTAACCCTATCAGGAGGGACCAAACACAGCAGAGCACGAAGATATCGTTTAAAAGTGTCTAATTTTTCAGTTTTTTCGAATTTTTGGCATTATCAAGGGGTTGATCTTAGTCGCGGCAGTCATTATCGGAACGCCAGGGTCCATCGCTACCGCTGCCGATCAATTTTGGAACCGTTCAACGCTTAATTCAAAAACTACCCCTTACCCCTTCCAAAATTAAGGGATGGTCGGAGAGGGTCGAAATTCGAGATTTGGCAGTTGTAAGCACCCATAATGCCACACTGACTGTCATTTTCCCAAATTTCACCCTGTAAATGGGTTTTGTTGGTCCCCTTCACGGCGATTTTCGGCAATGTCCCATGTAAGGGGGTGGTTCAACCCTTAGAATGAATCAACAAAGTTGCGGTTTTAGGGCCTTCGAGAAGGACCCTTGGGACATGTCTCCTAAAAATTTGAACGCTCTAGGTCCACTTGGAACGAAATAACGTGGTCTGGAAAAAGTGGACCACTAATTTTGACGCCCCGTGTACGTTTTCAAACATAGAATGACGATAAGCAGGGGATGAATACTTAAAAATATTCCACATAAGAACACAGATTGCTATGTCTCTACGGTCACTGAACTTCAGAATATTTAGGGCCTTGTAGATGGGCGCTATATGGTCAAACCTGGACGTACAGGTGATAAATCTAACACAGGCGTTTTGTGCTCATTGTAGCTTGGTGCAGTTAGTGGCTGACAAGTCAGTCGTTATCACAGAGGCATAGTCAATATGGGCAAAAATAAAGCTTTGAACAACCATCTTCCTCACATGATAAGGCAGGTAGCAAAAATTTCTGCGAACTACAGCCAAACACTTAAAGACAGTGTTTACAATATTGGCACAGTATGCAGTCTATGATAGGCTGGTATGTCTTTTTTTACTGGACAGGAATGCCACCAAAAGAAATTTGGGGAACTGCTCCACAGTATAAGATTTGCAAATATTTGTGGGATCCAAAGATAGTTGGCTGGGAGAGAGAGAGAGAGAGAGAGAGAGAGTCTCATACAGCATTGGCTTGCGGTCACTAGTGGCCCTGGCACCAGGCGGAGAATGGCTCAGGCGATGTAACGAGTGTTTGTTTTTTTGTTTCTTTTTGTTGGTAAGATCAGCTTCAACCTGCGTTGTGAACAGTGATTGGAACGAATGTGTGAAACTAATCCTTTTCTACGCGAAAGAAATTGTTTCTCATAACAGTAATGTGCATTATCGACAATGAGCTATTATTCAGGTAATACTTTGTGTTTTCATGATATTTTTACGAAATACCTCATGAAGGTGTGAAAGCTGACAGTAAAGATATGCTTCTGCATGTGTGCTTCACATCCTGACAGTGTCAAAGAGCCAGTGCCCAATAATTTTAATGCATAAACTTTTAACGTTTTTCTTTCTGTTAGAACACCAATGTTTGTTTGGAAATACCTCCCCAGGCTATGGTTTCCTTCCCATGCGGCTATCTCTTCAACGGAATTCCATTAAAGTGATCAATTGATCAGATATATTGTTGAAAAGTAAAAGTAACTTCCATTCATCACGCACAGCACTCTCTTATTCCCCTTAATGGAATACCGGTTTGCAATTATCACAATGGTCATAAATGATGTTCGAAGCATATGATAGAACTCTTGTCGCTACAAGTTTCTGGTCATTCAATGACTTGCGGTCACTAGTGGCCCTGGCACCAGGCGGAGAATGGCTCAAGCGATGTAACGAGTGTTTGTTTTTTTGTTTCTTTTTGTATTAAGCCTCCAAGTCATTTAGTTGAGGTTGGTTGTCCTAAGCTGACAACAAAATTAAGGTGACATTAAGAAGACCTTACTGTAAGGGTTTTAGTAATCTTTTTGGCCATTTTGAAGTCGCAACTGATAACATTTGGTGTCAGGTCATTGCTTCCTACCTGGGATCGTTGCCTGCTGTGTGCGTGGGAAAATAAGGTCTACTTATTTGACTCAAAACACTGGAACCATGGAATCAAATAAATATATTTATTATTATTACGACCTCTTATTGGTTCTAAGGCTAAATAAATAATAAAAATAATAAATCACAAGTTGAGAAATGGAATACTGTAATCAGTGCTTGTTTTCAGAATAAATATTTGGAAACTAGAATTAGGAATACATGTAAGAAGAAACACAGGTAAGACAATAAAAAATTACATCACCAAACAAATCATGGATTTTCCTGAGAAAATACAAATTTAAAAATTAGAATGGTGAAAACATGTGGAACAAATCATGGAATTTCCTGAGAAAATACGTATTTAAAAATTACATTGGTGAATACATGTGGAAATAACACAGCTGTGAGAATCATAAATTTCATTGAAATCTTACAATCATGCTTAAACAAGTTTCACTGTTAACTTTTTATAAATATTTACATTTTAAATGTTAAATCAACTAGGGTTGAAATTTCAAATATTAAACTACAATCTGAAACAAAACACTTCCTGTCATCGAAACACTTTGGAATTTAGAAATCTGGCACATTTTGCGGTAGACATGACTAGAGCAGACCACAGTCAAGGAAGCATAGATACCTTTTAATTTGTATTTCAAATTTCGCGCGGCCATCCATGCATCCATGACGGACTGCGAATAAGCGTTGCAGCGTCGCAACGCAAGGAAGAGGAAGAAGAATTCAGTAAGAATAAAAGTTTCACGAATATGGTTGCCGGTCGCCGTCAAAAATATTATTGTTATGAACTCCTAGATGGTTTCTTTCTCTCTTGAAAGAAGAAATCAGAACTTGCCCTTGTTGTTTCTGATATACTGTCCAATGCTTTCGTAATTCCGCAGGCGTAGCAGTGGGCTTTGTCTTCTTAATTCTTTCACACTCACCTTATTGTTAGTTGGGGCTGTGGCATTTCAGTGTGGGTATTTTGAAAATAACCTTAGCATCTCTTTCTTCTCATCAGCTGTCCACCGCTGCCTGCCACTCATGTCTCGGCGTTTGGATCTGTTGTTTTCTGAGTTTTTCTCGTCACCATCACTGTCATCTGATGTGTAATCATCATCTGAAACAACAAGCCATTTTAGAAATTTCTATGAATTGTGTTAGTGGCAAGATTATTAACTGTATGAAATCATTTTAAGTAACTTACCTTCAGGTGAACTCTTGAAGTTTACCGGCCTTTTTCTTGTTATTTGCTGTTGCTGTGCCGCACGAGTGTTTTGTTCACTAGGCGTCAAAATTAGCGGTCCACGTTTTGTTGGTGCCACCATTTCTAAGTTTTTCAAGCTAGAACCTTGAAATTTGGTACAGACCTGCCCCTAACATTGGTCTCGAGCCTTCCGAAGCGCCAAGTTCATGGGCCACCCCTTTCGGCTACAGCCACCCCCTAAGTGTGGCAAGGTCGAAAAGCGCCGCGAAGGGGATCATTAAAACCCATTTGAAGGGCGAAAATTGGGAAAATTACAATCCGTGTGGCATTATAGGTGCCTAAAACTGTCAAATCCCGCATTTCAACCTTCTCCGACCATCCCTTAATTTTGGAGGGGGTGAGGGGTAGTTTTTGAGTTAGGGGTGGAACGGTTCCAAAATTGATCGGCAGCGGTAGCGATGGACCCTGAAAAATTAGACACTATTTAACGATATCTTCTTGTCGTGCTGTAGTGTCTCCTGATAGGGGTAGAAAGGCGCGGAAGCCGATTTTGTAAGGTTCCAACCTTTAAGAAAAAGATGTCAGACTGGGAAGTCGGTATCTCAACAAATTCAACCCTTAAAACGCTACGGCGTGTACCCCTGCAAGCCATTGTTAAGAAGTGAGACTCAAACAATGGACCTTTCAGTTCCAAAAACGCCTGAAAACTATGGCGCGTCGCTTTTTTTTCGATGATTCTGGCGCCTGCGCTCAGCATCAAACCATTTTCGGTCAAAAAAATCCGATTTTAAAATTCCCTGTTGTCAAAAAAAGCTACTTTTTATCTTCTGAAATGTATCACAGCCCTGATTTAGTCTCTTTATTACGAAAAATGTGTCTTTTATCAGCTGTGTTGAGGTTAGCCTCTAACAGTTTAATGAAAACATTGTTCTACAAATTGCAACATATTTGACATAGTATTTGCTCTACTTTATTGTCTTTTCGTTCGAATCATGTCCATTTCTGATTTTCTGCACGCCCTTACTCATACTTGAGGTAGGAAAGGACTACTTAACTTTCTTGCTACGCTATTTGTGCAAACAGCATTATACGAGTTTCCTATTAATCGTATTTTAGCTTCCTGAAGTGAATGTGAAAACAAGTCTAATTGTTTGAAATTTATTGCTCCAGACAGTCTGTTTGGTGTGTTGCAGTGTACCATGAGATATCTCTGTTGCTTCAAATACCTTGACGAATACTGCATTTCTCTGTCCTGTTGTTCTGGCCAGAGGCCAAGACGAGGCCAGTTTGCAAGGTAAGCCTTTAAAGAGGAATTCTATTTTAAGTTTGTATTTAGATCTGTTTCTGTTTACTAAAAATAGCAGTCTCATTTCAGATGACACTAAATCGCAGGAGGATAAGTTTTGAAACGCATTCCACTTTCTGTGGACATCTGGAATGTTTGTGTTTCACCAAGCCCATAGACAAATATGGAGATTTAACAAAAGCGGAATCGTTATACCAGCTTGCAAGGTAAATGTTTAGTTGATGTGTCAGAAAAGACAAATGATGCCCATTTAGTGCAATACGTTTTATAGTGTGTCTCTGAGCCATGACGCAAATATATCAGCTTCAGCTTCTCATTGTTTTCTGAAATTTCTGCCCATATGCCCACACAGTACAGCCCTGCTCAGACTCATTTTGATATTTTCATTTCAGGAATGAACTCTTCATAATCGAATACTGATTGCCATCTTTGTATATTTTTGCGACTGGACTCTGTTTACCAACAACGGCATTGAAATCCATTGTATAAGTAACTGTGGTGTGATATGTCATATATGTATATGAAGACACTGATGATTCAGACAAATCATGTCTTTGTTGTCATTGCAAATCCGAACTAAAAATACTGAATTACTTGATAACACTTTTTTTTCTATCTATCTAGATTTTATTTAATGGTGAAGCAGTAGAGGAGAGATTGCATCAAGCTTCAAGTTATGAATTGGATTTAGATTCCCCCAATTTTGTCTTCTGTCTTCTATGACAAATAAAATATATAGACTGAATATTTGGAGAGGAATTCTTTTCCTGTTGAGCCATAACAATGCTTGTGTTACTAAACATAATTTGTATATAGCAATAGGTATGTGCCTATGTAAATTTATTTCACAAGGTTTAAAAGGTGAATATTTTTCATTTACCTCATTCTTTTTAAAGTCTTTTCAAGTTTTATTGAAGTAGTCATTAAATGTGTCGCTTTATCGCTCATAGGCCCAAAACACTCAGCGAAATAGCTCTCCTGATTCATTTAATGATTATGGAGGTTCCACACTGGAACCAGGGGAAGGAGAAATGTTGTCTAGGTATTACCCATTAAATGGGTAGGTGAAACGGGAACTTGTACATAAGAACTCACCTCTTTTAAAACAACTACACAAGGGGCAGCTCAAAAATTTATTAACATCAATGAATCGAGAGAGGCTGCTGCTTCGTCCGCAGGCTCGGTTCGGAAAATCTCTGCAACAGAATGAAATAGCATCAATCTCACGCTCGCACGCCTGGTTGATGATTCAAAATTTGAGCGGATATGCGACATTTACCTTCTGCGGCGGGTGCGCCGTGATAGCCCTTAACGACCGCAACACTTCCTCCTGGAATTTCTTACCTTCTTGCTCCTTCTGGGCAATAGCCAGCTCCAACACATATAGCCGTTCCTGGACGTTGGCCATGATACGACCATGAGCGGCCTGCGCCTCCTGAAGACGGTCCACCGCCTCTCCGATGGCAACGAAGTCTGTTGCAGTCGTCCCTGGAGCAAGGAGACAAAACTGATTCCAATGCTATGACTGGACTGCTAATGCTTCCTGCGTGCCCATAGCATGCAACAACAGCGTGGTTAGCCCGATGTGTTACCTACTCTCCGCCCATAGACAACCGCTATTTCCACCGAGTCTTTGCCGTGTCACCCCCAAAGTGCACAAGTCGGCACAACGCAAAATCAGAGCCCCACCAACCCTGGACACAAACCGCCCGCCTGCCTCGTAGTCCGTCCTGGTCCGAGCCGCATCCATCCGCGTCGGCGTCCTGCCGAGGAGGCCGGCTGCCCTCTTACCCGCGCGCAAGCGCGTCCGCGCCGCGTGTGCTCTCGGTGGCAGCCCAAAGATGGTCAACGGGCGGTTCTGGCCCGGACTCGACTTCTTTCTGTCTCACTCGCACTCCGTCGTGCTGCATCGCTCCATCTCACTCCAGACCCGACAGAACCGCCCGTTGCTCATCTTTGCGCGTGCCCACCCGTGTCGGCGTCCTAGCCCAGCCGCTCCCGCCTGCGAGCGGGTGCGGCCGCGCCGTAAGGCCCGCGCACCACATCAGCGTTGGAGAGAGACATCGTCGCCCCCCCCCCCCCCCCTCAGGCCCGCCACGGGGCGCCCATACACAGGGAAGAGGTCCTCTTCGCCAAGGTGCCTGGGAGAGTGAGCCGCCTGACTGAGGCCCTCGCGCACCAGCTGACCTCCCACCCTGTGGCCCTAGCCCGCCGCCACCGGAACAAGAGGCTGGCGGAGACCTCCGCCCTCCGCCCCCGCGACCTCCCAGCCTCCACAGGCAACTACAAGGGGTCCCTCACTCAAAAACTCCGTGTACACCTGATTTTATACTCCTAAAAACTCCCACATACTCCATAAAACTCCTCCATACTCCCGAAACTCCACCATACTCCCGCAAAACTCGCAGAAACTCACACATACTCCGTCAAAACTCGCAGAAACTCACACATACTCCGTTAAAACTCGCAGAAACTCACACACTCCTCAAAACTCCTCCATACTCCAGAAACTCACGCATACTCCCGAAAAACTCGCAGAAACTCACACATAGTCCGTTAACACTAGCAGAAACTCTTACATACTCCTACATACTCATGAAATACTCCTCGAAAATTCGAGATACTGTTTTACTCATTCGCTCGCGGCACTCATGAAGTACTTTCCTGTGTTTTCATAAGTGTGCCACCAACATTCTTCTTGTGGCTGTTGTGTGTGATATGCAATGTGATGTCATTTTGTGATTAATCTTGATATATTTGTATTATATCATATATATAATAATTACAATATTTCTGCCCTTCATGTCATGTTTTCTCTTTAAGCCACAGCCTTGTTGACCTGCACACTCTCCTGATAAACGGGATTTCTTATCTGAAAATTGTGAAATTGGCTTGAAATTGAAACAAAGAAGAGTAACTTTCAAAAGGATTGGTGCCCTGAGAGCTGATGATTTGCTAGAAATAATCCATACAGATGTGTGTCAAATCACTGATGGTGCTTTCTGGAATAATTATAGATATTTTTTCACTTTTATTGACAATAAAATAAGGTACACTACTGTGGCATTATTGAATTTAGAAGATGCAGTTTTAGAAAAGTTTAGACATCACAAAAGCATGGTAGAGAGATACACTGGAAAGTTGATAAAAATAATTACATCCTACAATGGGGGAGATTATTGTAGTACATGCAACAATTTTGTCTTGAATAGTTACCAATAAATAGCTTGCAGGGGTAAGAGCTGCTTTAAGTAAACAATGGTACTCTTGCAGATTATATGGTTCACACTTCATTCAGTATGGACTGCAGTTACATAGCCGGAAAAAAATTATGTTGCTTTCAAAATTAACTTGCCTGTAAGCTAACCTGACTTTCGAATTAAGTCTTACATGTGTATCCAATGGACGAAACGGGACACAATGTTGAAAAAAAACAACATATTACAATACACTCATGTGTGTTAGTTTCTGGACAAGTAATATACACTCCACAATCGTTTTCACATTCGCATTGGCACCTGCTGGGCAGGCAACCGCGACTTGGGCACGCACGCGTGTCGAGCGAGCTGGCCAACCCTGAGTCTCGGCGTCGTCGTCACTATTTATGTTTTTTTCAACATTTTCCCTACATTCTCATAAGATACTCATGCATACTCCCACACACTCATAAAACACTCACGCACACTCCTACGTACTCATAAAATACTCACGCATACTCCCACACACTCATAAAATACTCACATACTCCTAACTAACTCACTAATACTCTCAAAACTCCTTGATACTCGCGCCAGTGTTTGTGATTGTGCCTACCTGCGCCTGCCTACTAGGCAACATGAGTTTACGGCTGTTAGCAATTTGCCTAGTAGGCAGGCGCAGGTAGGCACAATCTTGACACCTGTGTGTTTGGGCTACTTTTTGCCTACTTTTCTGGCAACACTGACTCGCGCATACTCCCTTATACTCATGAAATACTCAAGCACACTCCCACATACTCATAAAATACTCACATACTCCTGACAAACTCACTAATACTCTCAAAACTCCTTGATACTCGTGCATACTCATACTCTCAAATACTCCTGTGTACACCCTTCAAGGGAGTGAGGGACCCCTTGGGCAACTATCTTCTCACGTCCACAAAACGCAGCACACACTTTTTAAAAATCTCCCATGTAGCTAGCACAACACAGAAAACCATAACCCAACACCCTCCTCTCTCCAGGAGTCAAAACAACGGTACGTTCCACAACGCGTCCCTGTGGCCACTGGTCACTCGCATCTGATTGGTCCATAGCTTCCGACCGGCGACGCTCCGGCAACGTCGCGCGATACCGGCCGGAACCGATCTGTGTCGAATCCGTGCGGCATACAGAATAACCCCAAGCCACCCCGCACGGATCGGGCCTGGATTCGGGGGCGCTCCCGGGCCACGGAAAGTACAAAATAGGCCCCCAGCTCCGCCACGAGTTGGCCGCTCACTTGCCCCGGAGCGCAGCGCCCTCTACCCACAATTTGCTTTAAATTCTCACCTTCTGTTTGAAATTGAGCGGCTTCATTTCTACTGAATGTGAGACGGGATGAAAAAACGCCATCAAAGGACCCTTGCAGACAGGAAGAAGGGAGAGAGAGACGCGTCCCCGGCGGCACTATGAAAAATTACGCGCAGCGTTCACCGTCTGCTGCGCCGCGGCAGAACAGGCCGGCGTTGCGCGTAATTTCTCATAGCGAACTTGCTAGCAAGTGCTGTGGTAGGCCAGCCCGCACAAGACGCGTGCATGGTGCAGGCAGGGGTCGTGGTAGCCAACAGCGGCCATTGCATGCATGCGTGCCGTGCGGGCTGGCCTTTAAATAGCACTAGCATAGCCTAGCTAAACTAAATAATGTAGAAGAAAGAGGTGTCAGCTAGCTTGTGCTTTCGTTGTAGGGGGAGAGGCGTCCGCGTCGAGCATTGTCGCATTTCGCATCGGGGCATTGTTGCCCTCGGGCGGGGAAAGGAAGGCACCCCGCTCCCCTCCTCTTGCACCTTCCTCGCCGCTCAAAACTTGCCTTTCCCTTCCTTTCAAATGTCTTCGGCTCTCCCTCATAACGCAACAAAAGATAAGTTCTGCTTCCCCAAACAATTCCTATAAAGCCTTAAGAAACTGAAAGACATTTAGAGTTGGTATCATCTGCTTCCTATTAAAATAAGGATTCAATTTTTAAGAAGCTAAGGATTTGACTCACCTGAGGCTTATGTGAGTGCGGAGCAGAGAGGCCGCCCCCGGTGTCAAGGCTGAGGCGAGGGCTGAGGTGGCGACCGGCAGCGCTGTGCAGGCCGCTGGCGATGCTGCTGGAGATCCTGGTGTCGCGGTGGAGGAGACCGACGGTCCCGCAGATGCCGGCACGGTGGTCTGCATGGGTCTGCTCATAGCTTGTCTTGTCTTGCTCGCGATAAGCCGGGGGAACGACTCGTATAGTGCCCAGTTCACGCGTCTATAATACATCTATAATACCTTATAATACTTATAATACTTATAATACCTTGTAATACCTATAATACTGGTATAATACTTATAATACTTGTATAATACATATATTTAAAAAAGAAACCGCCCATAATACTGCAAAAGTTACCATAAAATCGTCCATTGTTATCAGTGTCCGGGTATTTTCGAAGTTCGTGCGTGAGAATGCAACGGTTCGTTCAACTGTCGTTACTCCGTGCACGAGAGAGGGAAGTCGGAGGGGTTGGGGAGGGGGGAGTATCCCTCTCCCTCCATGTGCGCATGCGCTGCGCTCGGCTCACCTCCGCCACGCCACTTCGCGTCGGGACCAATCAGAAACGAGCTATCTAAAGCCAGCATTGGAAGGCAGCCGGTGTACGTACAGCGTTTGGGGGCGTTTCAATTTTATCATCTTCCGTAAGTACCTTAGTACAAAGACAAATGTTCCGTAGTATTCAAATTTAATTTAATTTATGGGGGGGGGGGGGGGGGGGGGCAACTACCTGTGTGCGTCTTGGATCGTGTAAGACGCAAGGGAACGTATGGACTTAGTCTGGACGAAACTCTCCGAGTCTAGCTCTTGTCTCTGACAGATGCAAGGGGTAAGAGTGTGTTGAGTGAAAGTGATATTTTTTTTTATCTGAGAGGTAGGCCGATTGGTTCATAATCCAGTGACCCACTCTGCTGACTTAACTTGAGAGACATTTAGAGACTTTTGGCAGTCCTGCTTTGCTTCTTGATTTTGGATTTTGGCCAAGGAATGTGTTACTATTGCATCCTTCCCACTCCGGATTTATATCAGGTGTAGTTTGATTTTCAATCGGATACATAGACTTCCCTCTGAAAACTATATTTCCATTTATGTTTGGAGGCAAGTTCTGGGTTGTCCCCTAACCTCAAAAACCTTGCCCTCCTTGCTATCTGTAAGGCAATCGTCTAGTTATTAAGTTATTGCGAACATTGTTGTTTCCTTTAAATTTTGTTATCGCGCTATTCGTACTAGTTCCTCTCCACGGTACAGCATGTACAACACTAGCGCCGCTGTTTGGCATAAGGTTAAATATTCAGACATGCACATCACAAAGTGAGTTTCGTTTCTTTCTTCATGTACTCTTTGAATGTTGATGGTGGTGGGTACCACCTTGATGAGAACTATTTACTTGCACAAATTTGCTCGTTGGGTAGTATTAAAGTCTATTTGGAAATGAGGACAAACGAAATTCATCTGGGATCACAAAATGGTCCTTCCCTTCGTGCAAGTCTCTGACAAATTAACCACTAAGTTTTCCTCGCTTGGCCCACAATAACTAAGATTTTGGAATTTAATTTAGCTTCATGAGCTGTAGTTAGTCTGAAAGAGAAAAATAAGGAGCAAGTTTACAAATATAATTTACCAGTACTGTGGCTATTTTTGCATGACTGCTAAAACACAATTTTTATAAGACGTTAGAGCAGACTTCTGAATGAATATAACAACTATTTAACTCACGATTGTGCTTTACAGAATGTATGTGGAAGCCTAAGGAGTGTGAGCCTGACCAAAGAAATTCTGAAGCTGACGATCAGGGATCAAGTTCAGTGTCAAAAGAATTTCTTCTGTATGGTTAGTATTGCTTTGAGAAATTGACAGGTAAAACTGTGATTACTTTCAGTTCTTGAGCTCTTGAGCTTCTTGTGCTGTTTATAAAGCATTCTAAAGTAGTTGATTTAAATTTTTGTAATTTTAAAGTGTTTAGTAGCCCTAATGACATAATCTGCAGGGGATGAATGTCACAACAGTTTCCATGTTTTGTGTTCTATTCAGAGCACTGTATAAACTTCATGTTTGGAGAACAAAACCTTAGCTTCCTGATAGGCATAGAGGAATGAGAGGTGTTGTATTGCAAACCACTTTTAACTCATGTTGGCATGTTTTCTTTCAGATAAATATTGGACTACTGTTGACATCAGTGCCTCTGACTTGCAGTTTCATATCTTGCATATCTTGAGCTGCAAAATGGCTACGTTTAATGTAAGCTTTTACTTATTTTTAATCTTAAATACAAGTATTGTGACAATTAATGCATTATTTTTTGAGTACTCATGTTTGCTTTTCTCTTCACAGACTTCAGGTGAAGCTTTATGGAAATTACTTGAAGAGCGTGGTGAGGCAACTCCAGATGCGAGCCTCATGGAAATTCTAAAGCTGACAAGATATGATAACTTGTTTCTGTTATCTAAATTTACATCAGATGACATGAATGATCTGGTTTGTATGATGCGAACCAAAATTCACAAGAAAGTGTCTCCTCAAACCAGAGAACTAATATATGGTTTCTATGATGATGAACCAGAGAGGTATACCCTCGAAGGTGGCCAGAAGAAGCTGTTCAATGCTGTGCTGTCTTGCCGAAGGATGATGGCAAAGTTAAAGAATGTTTAGATACTTTTGGATTTCAGTAGTTGCGTTGTTTTTTTATATTCTTAAAAATATTGTCTCAATTTTCAAGCCTTACTGTATTTACTGAAATCTTTTGCAGGCTTCTCAATCATCTCATCCTGTTGCCACAGCTTCAGGTCAACATGCACCAGCCTATGTGACGCGAACTGAGCAAGTAGCAGGCAGTCCACCTTCAGTAGCAGAATCAGCAGCTAATCAGTCAGGTCCACCTTCCAAACGACAGAAAGGAAATCAAAGTCAAGATGCAAATGAAAATAAGAGGCTAATCTCCTTACAACAACAACTAGAGGGAAATGTGAACAAGTGGCTTCTGATGAATGTCCCAGAAATTCGTCCGGATGGACACTTCTGTGTCTCTTCTGAGGTTCGATACAATGGCACATTGAGTTGTGGGCGGAAAAGACCTGAAGCTACCATCAAATGTGTTGCTAAGAAGTGTCTGATGTGTCGGCATTAATTACTAACAAAGGTTGGCAGCGCCGTGGTTCCGGGTTCCGTCACCAGGGGGCGCCTGGCGCCACCTGGGAGGCGGGCCCGGAGGCGCGAGCCGAGTTCATTCCGTTTTTTTGGACCTGAGTACGACGCATCGCCTCTCCCAACGGACACCCTAAGTGAAAGTGAACCTTGGTGAGTGTTACTGAACTATACCCTTTTCCCACGCCAGTCACAAGGAGTTGAGGACACAACACTTGGCGACGAGGCAAATAAATTCGAGGTTTTCGGACCCGAATTTACCCCCCGAACTCTGTTTTGTACTGTGTTTTGTGGACTGTGTGGGGATTGTGAGTGAAGTGTGGGATGTTTGAGTGATGTGATTTGTCGAACGGGATCGCGACAGGGTTGTGAGGCGTGTTTTGGGCGCGTTAGGAGTCGAATCGGACGGTAAACAAACCCGCGGCGAGCGGCGGCGAGGCGCAAGCCAGCAAGCTACACGTGTTCGCCGGCGCGGTTGGGCTAGGTCAAGATGGTCAGACCCGGAGGTAGGAGGCGCAGACAAGCAAGCCAGTCACCGCCACACCTGAGGAATGAGCGAGAAGATGATTTCTCCCCATCCCCGGATCGAGCCAGGCCACGCCGCTTCCACTTCCAGAGCTTCCAGATCAAAGGCGGCATGGAAACGTGGAGGGATTACAAGCGGCGGCTGGGGCAAGCGCTAGCGCATCAGGGCTATCACGACGCCGCCGACAAGAAGCAGGCGTTGTTGACATGCTCTGACCCCGCCCTGTACCGTCTGATGGTCGCGTTGTGTTACCCCGACGAGTTAGAAGACCCCGAGGTAACCTACGAAAGGTTGATCGCGCTCCTAGATGAGCAGTTTGACGAGGACATTTCGGAAGCCATGGCGGAATTCCAGATTGAACAGCGTGTACAGAAAGCGGGCGAGTCCGTGGCCGACTGGGTCGCCGATTTGAGACAGCTCGCTATTCCGTGCCGGTTCACAGCAGCTGACTTGCCGCGCCGCCTCCGGGCCCAGTTGATCCGGGGCGTGGCGGACAAGGCTTGTCAGACGAAGCTGTTGGAAGCCCTATTCTGGATCTCAAAACTGCCATCGCGACGATTCGAACGTATGCCCGCAGCAGAGCCGAGAGCGAGGCGTTGAACCGGCGGCAGGGTGCGGGTGTACCGGGGCAAGCGAGGGGCAAAGTGGGCCCCAGCAGCCATAGCGCAGCGCAAGGGCTCTAGGCTCTGGATGTGCAGGACTGTGGACGGTAGTTTAATTAAACGTCATGTTTCACAGATTCGAGCAAGAATGGGCCGAACAACGCCAAGACGTCGGACGAGGCCAATGGGCGAGCTTGGCCCGGAGGACGTGCGCCACCAGCTGGACGCCGCAGAAGCCGCACGGCGAGCCCAGTTGGCGCTGGACGAGAGGGCCGGCGTCGCGACCAGGGACGCGGCCACCTTGGCGTCGACGGGCGACCCAGAGGTGGTCGTAGACATCGACCTGGGCCTCGACGTCGAAGATTGCCTGTCGGACAGCGAGGAGGCCGGTAGCGAGGCGGAAGCCAGCGCCGAGCCAATGGAGGAGGGGGAGTATACCAGCTCGGACAGCGAATATACGGCGTTCGAGAAGTGGCGCCTGGAGCGCCAGGCCAAGGACACCGCAGGGGGAGAACAGCGTGACGCCCGGGAGGCCAGCGCTAGAGCCGCAGCTGAGCGGTCTCTGGCCAAGGCCACCGGTGCTGACACCAACACCCCGAGCGGCCAGGCCGCCAGCGCCGGCGCGAACCCAACCAGCACCCCGGGGCGCGAGCCTACCGCGCCCGGCGGGACGACGACGCCCCAGTCAGCAAAGGCTAGGCGCAACCAACAACGTCGGCAGCGCCGCGAGGCTCTCCGGGAGAGGCTAGGGGACAGTTGGGACCCCAAGCACCGGGAGCCAGCGGCGGGGCAGGGAGGCCGTACGCCACCAGCCCCAGCTGCCGTCGTGAGCAGCCCGACGAGCCGGCCAACTGCAGCCGCCTCCAACTGGTCTGCCGGCCGGGACGCGAGGGCCAGCTCCGGGACCAGGGCCGGCACCTCGGGAGGAGGCACCGGACACCCCGCCTACGGCCCGAGCACCGCGGTACGGCGCCAGCGGGAAGCCGCCCGGACCCGCCTGGAGGAGGCCCAGCGTCAGCTGGACCAAGCCGCCCGCGCCATGAGGGCCGCTGAACAGGAGTTCGACAGCGCCACTGGAGCCTTTGATGCGGCTTGGGCCCGACCGTCCGCGTCGCGGCGCCGGACGACGGGGAACCACCCCAACACCGAGGACGTCGCCGCGGGCCCAGAAACGCCCCGTGGGTCAGGGCGGCCACGGCGTGCGGCCAGAAGGCCGGCCCGCTACCGCGAGTAGCCCTCCAAGGGAGCCGCCGCCGTTAGCGCGTGACAACGAGGCTGCGAGGCTGAGGCCAGCGTCGGAGGTATCAGCGCGAGGCGTAAGCCAGCGCTCCAGCGACCTAAGGTGTAGGGTATTATTGTTGTTTTTTTGTTGTGTAGAAGAATACGCAAGTTGTTTTGTTATGTACTTATTTGTGAGTAAATAAAACACTTGGGGGGGAGGGGTGATGTGTCGGCATTAATTACTAACAAAGGTTGGCAGCGCCGTGGTTCCGGGTTCCGTCACCAGGGGGCGCCTGGCGCCACCTGGGAGGCGGGCCCGGAGGCGCGAGCCGAGTTCATTCCGTTTTTTGGACCTGAGTACGACGCATCGCCTCTCCCAACGGACACCCTAAGTGAAAGTGAACCTTGGTGAGTGTTACTGAACTATACCCTTTTCCCACGCCAGTCACAAAGAGTTGAGGACACAACAGTGTCCATATTCCACAACACTTTCCTTGAATGCCAAAGGGAGCTGGTCTGTATCAAATCTCTACAAACACTTTCAAACCTATGTTCGTAGTGACAATGTTCAAAACATTAGGAAGTTTTTCTCAGGCACATCAGTAAATTCTCAAGGTCAGAGATGCCGTAGAAATAACCAAATCCATTACTCAGAAGATGAAGAAGAGCAGTTCGCTGATGGTTGGTTGATTGATGCAAGTGATGTAGTTGAAACTGTCATCGCCCAAGATTTTGAAAATGAGAGAGACAGTGTTGATGATCAGAGCAGCAATGTTTCAATAGCATAGTTATGAATAGATTTTAATAATATTTTCAGAAGTATGTGACTGATCCTTTTTGTCTTGTATTTTGGTAGATTGCAGGTGGCTTGTTAGTCCACTGCTGCATAGAATATGATCTCCACGGGTGAGAGAAACTAACATCTTTCTTGAAGATTTATTTTGTTGGTAGCATAAATTGCTTCAAGTTGACTGTTTACTGTTAGGAAACTTGTTATTTGATGTATAACCTAGTCTTTTGTTAAGAGTTTTAAAAGTACTTCAAGTGAAGTATTTGTGATTTTCTCTTATGTTTCTACCAGTTAAAAATTGGTGAAGCATAAAACCATAGTACAATGGTTAGTAATTTTGTTGTATCCATCACTAAAATTTCAAGTCCTGGTCACTTATATATGAATAGGATTTGATTTTATGTTACCAGCAACCTTGTGTTTTTCTCTAGCAAACTTTATAACGAATGTTACTTATTGAAGAATATAATCTTATTTTATATTGTTTACTTCAGTATACTAGTCCAGGCCTGGTCTATTAAACCGTCCAAAGTTTCTTGGTACAGTTTATATTTTGACAATAAAAGTTTGCCAGCCTTTGTAAATTAATCTTTCTCTACTTCCCAGCTGGAACAAAACGTAAACCACTCTCAGGCAGTTTCTGATAGTGCTGAAGTTAAAGTTGAGATGAAACAAAGTTTCCTCTGTACTAAGGAGCCCAGAGCAGACAAGCTTCTACTCATTGTATATGATACAAAAAGTAACTCCAGAACATAGCAGAGATCATGTTCTTCACTGACTCTTTTTGTTAATCAGTTTTCATCTGTTAAAATTTAAGCATAAAACTGATACACACAGAGCAAGGAAGGAAGTAAGATTGAAGCTAAGAGTGAACCATGCAGAGGACAAAGACCAAAACACAATGTGTTCATTCACACAGTATTGTTAAATAAATGTTTGATCATGGTTAGATCCAAATACGTAGAGGTGCAGTGGTATAAATACAGGGTACTGTTAAAAATAATTACATAACTTTCGTATTTTAAGAGTGTAATGGCAAATATAATTTAAACAGTGAAACTGAATTTGATAGCGTGCAGATTTTAGACATCCTGATCCCGATACAAAGCGGGCTTTGATATCAGCAACAATATCATAGTCGCAGGATAGCAGCGAGACCTGTAATGAAATAACACCAAACAAATCACAAATTTGTGTATTAGTAACAATGTTTTTTTTATTAGTGTGAAAAAGATTAAGATCCTTACCTTCAGACAATCTGAAGTGTGAAGAAAGGTTGCAAGGCCACAAGTCCAGGGGACCACCGCACTTCATACTAAATAAAGTTGGGTTCCACAACCACAAAATTTTTCTCCCATCCTTCTCCCTCCACACTGTAAACAAATTGGCAACAAAACCACAACACGTTCTATAAAATGCAACCGATTGGAACATCTGAAATATCTCTGGCTATAAATTAATTGTATAATTCAACTTACCTCAATGGCCTTACTGTCACAATCTTGGTCCGTTGGTATAAGTGAACATGGCCAGGATTCATTTTTGTTTCTGCACATATCAGTGCCAAAAATGACATAACTGCAATCCGGAACATATTTAGGAAACTCTCCAAGCTTGGAACCTTTTTAAAACTTAAACAAAGTGTTGTAGTCCACTGCAACAACCTGAAAAAGAAAGAAAATATTTCTCTTTACAGCATAACTTTACAAGTCAGAAAATAATGTCAAAAATATAGGAGTTCTCAGAACTGTTTTGTGTTTTAGTTTCAGAATACATTGAAACGGTTCTTACTTCATCACTTGGTTCCAGTGCTTTCTTAGTAAAGTCCCCCTCTCAGAGGCTGCAAAGGAATGAAACAAATATTTTAACAGTGTGATGATTTTTAAACATATTCAACATATATATAATGTGAGAAAACTTTTTTATTTCCATTGCAGTGCATCACTAGCAGTAAATTAAATTTCAGTCTAACACTCTGAGGGTTATTTACCTTCGGACACAAACTTACCAATGGAGGTGCTGTTGAAAATGTACCAGGATCTTGATGCGTAATATTGTGCTTACACCCAGTTGCCCCAGAACCACCCTGCAACATTAAGAAAAGTGCTATTCAAAACAACAGAGAAGAAGATATTTTAACACTTTGTTTGATATGAAGCAAAACTAGAACATTCCAAACGTCATTTCCAATTCATAAATTGAATGATTTTCAGATGTATATTCACCCAGTAATACTACAGATGAAGCCTACTGTAGCATACTTGTCATGTGTTTTATGCATTTTAAAATCATTAATTCAACTTGAAACACATGAAATCACTGTGCAAGCAAATATTCGATAAGGCAGTCACCATTAGAAAAAATTCCATTCAGCATACATTCTCACTGAAAGCTTGAAGTAGCACAAAACTTAAATTGGTGCTATGATTCACAGGTTATGTGTCACCATGAACTTTTCATCACCTTGCTGGGTCATAATTTTACACATTCTTAATTTGAAAAAGTCGTTCCAATATCACTTTTTAACATTGCATATAGAGTAGTCTAACCTCCTTCGAATCCACAGAAGCTGTACTGTACATATTCTAAAACTTTGCAATTTTAACAGCTGAATTGAAAAAAGATTGTTTTTTGAATCGTTCACCTAAATGTTATTCTAGTTCTAGAGCCATGCTCACGATGTTACAACTATAAACTCACCATGATTCATCATCTTCACAAATGACGTACACCCACTCTTTTTCTTCCAACATGCTGCACACCAACCCAACAAAGCCCGGCATAGCTGGACTGCTAGCCGCCGGTCATCCGAATTCAGCAATACCCCATGCGAACGTAGATTCAGACGCGGGGTATTGCCCGTGTTAGTTAGGTTGCCTACTCACGAGGCGCACCACCTCATAGGCCGTTTAAACTTCTTATAATACATTGATAATACGTTTATAATACGTTTATAATACCTATAATTCTATATAATACCTTATAATGCCTATAATACCTTATAATACTATAATACATCTATAATATTTGTATAATACTATAATACTATTATATATAGTGCCTAGTACACGGCTGAGAGGAGTCGTTCCCCCGATAAGCCGAAACACCGATCCGAACGAGCGCACTGGCATGGGCAGTGGTACCGTTGCCTGGTTACTCTGAACAATGCGAATGAGGGCCTGAGGCCTCCCGGCTCTCTACGTTCGACTGCCATTAAACCTCAAGATAGGTTTACTGGACAGAGAACTCCGCGCTGCCTACCGCGGCGCCCCGGCTGGCTGTTGGGAGTCAGCGGGCGGTTGTCTACCTCCCAGGCTTGTGCCTGCGCCCTAGGGGCCGTCCATATAACTTAACGCGTTTTCATCGCTTTGTCCTTGTCACACCCTATGGAACGTGTGTGGAGTGAGAGAGAAAGATGACGTTACGTAAAATGTAGACGCCCCAATACACAGCTCCTCAGCCGTTCATTTCAGACGGGTGAAGTAAGCGGGCCGATTGTAGTACACACTCTCTTTCAAATGATATGTTGCAACATAACTGGAGTCACCACAAATCACCTCTTTGGAAAATGACCACAGAAACAGGAAAGCTACAACAATTTTAGTGCAAAATACTGAAAATTGACCTTATCTGTTTCGCGTGCTTTCGATGATGAGTGTTCACATTAGGCTCACGCCGTCAATTTTGATCGTAAGTCTCCACAGTGGTTGCGTGGTAATACAAAACTCCCGTTGAAAATGCCGTAACTGGCGAAAACCCGCAGATGTCAGATTGTTTGAGGGCAGATGCATCTTTTTCGGTCCATGGCCATTAGAGATGTTTTTTTTTTTCATCACTTTCGAAATGTTGATGGGCGCAGTGTGCAATCGGTGCAGTTCGGTGAAAAAGAATTTTTGGAATTTATTCGGAATTTTTGGACCACCGGAAGCGGTCCCGCAACGCCCTTGAAGTTAGGCCCTTCGCCAGTAGTAAGCAGGGGTAGCGTCGCAGTCGCTCGTCCGCGGCAGGGTCGCGGTCGCGCTATGCAGTCCGGAGTGGGTCCCCAGTGTGTCTCAGGTAGTCGGGGGTGACTGACCTCGCCCGTGCGGGCGGGTTCGTCCCTCCTCTCTCTTTCATTTATCCAGGGAGTGGGTCAGCCCTTTTTTTTTGCCCTCGCGGGGCTCGGTGCGTGGGATTTATTTCCCCGTTCATTCAGATGTGACTGACCTCGCCCGGACGGGCGGAGGGGGTCCCAACTGGCATCAAAGGTTTTTTGACTTCTTTGTTTTTAGATACCTATTTTGACCCTCTTTTTAGATATTTTGACGTTTTTGACTTCTTCACTCTTTTTGGACTGTTTTTCATATACTAATTTAGTTCTATTCAGTTTACTCCACTTTCAGAACTAGAACCTACATCTTCAAAGCTTCTACTTCAGATGTTGAACCAGATGGATAACCATATGACTTAAATCGAGCGTTGGAAACAACTCGGTTACAGCATGAGTTAAAGAGAAAAGGAGGAATGATATAAAATAAAATTGAGATTAGACCAGGTTTATTCCAGAACCAAAACCAGAAAACCTTCAAAAATGAAATTAAATACAATCAGCCCAGGGCTAGGCACAGAAGGCAAATCCTTAACAATAAAATTATTTTAATAAAATTATTTCTCAAAAAATAGAGGTTTCGAATAGAGACATGGAAACGGAAGCTGAAGAACAAAAACACTTCCAGACCGGAAACTCTCGAGGGCAGGTATGAGAAACTTGAATGGTGTTCTGAGTGAATTCTGGTGGTTATTTCCCGTATTTGGTGAGGCCCTTTGTACATCGATATTTTTCATAACTGCTCTCGAGAGTTTCCGGTCTGGAAGTGTTTTTGTTCTTCAGCTTCCGTTTCTTAAGTCTCATTGGAAACCTCTATTACAAAGGTTCAAAAGCAGAACAACAAAGGAAAACACTTAACAATGAAAGTATTTCAGAAACAATTATACCAGGGCATGGCAAGATTCAAGACCAGAACAAAAAGGAAAACCCTTAACAATGAAATTATGTCAAACTATACCAGGGGAAGGAAAGGTGTGAAGAGCACAACAACATAAATAGAGGTAGGAAGTTTCTGCGATTTTTCGGCGTCGGTTTTGCGATTTTGTCGCAGCCAATTTTGCGGGCAATTGCGCTCTATTTTGCGACTATTCTGCGAGCAAAATTACGCGATTGTGCGACTTTTGACGAGTAATTTGTACCAATTTTACGACTTGTACGATAATTTATCCGGTCGCTGCGTCCCCTTACTTGTCGCCGCCACCGCCATCGACATCATTCTACACTCGAACCTTGTAAAACGGTGAATGAATCCCCAAAATAGTCACGCAATAGTTATTTTACGACTGATCTTGGGGGTTTCTAGTTGATTTTGCGGGATTATCGTCGATTTTGCGAGTTTTACACCAAGTTTGCGACTTTTGTTGCGATCGCGCGATCTTGTTGCTAACAAATCCCGATTTTGCATTTTCTTGCGAGTCGGATTTCAGATCAGGGGTGTGTGGGTAGGTTATAAAAAAAAGTTAGGGAATCGTACGATGAATTCTAAAATATCTTGCGATTTTGCGACTTGCAGAAACTTCCTGCCTCTAAACATAAAAGAAACTTTAACAATGAAACAATTTCCTGACCTCTTCACACACTACCATCCCTGACTCAGTCAGAACCGGGCAAGGCATAGTGTATTTATAGAATTGAATATCTATAAAACTATGTCTTCCACCAGCTTTTAAATTTAGTCTCCCACCCCTGTCTACACAAAACCAAGCACACAAGCACCCAAGGCCCCTACCTTTTTTGCCAGGTGGTGGTTTTGTAGGGGCTGTGTCGAGGGAGTATGATTTATTTTTCCCCGTTAAATAACAAAATGACAATATTTGGCCACAGCCCAGAGACTTGTCAGCAAAAATAAAAAGACAAAACTCTCCAACGGAAAGGGTTTCACAGCACTTAAGAAACTCCACATTAGGGGACTGAATTTTCTTAAATGTAAATGATTTCAAGACATTAGCCTTTACTCTCAACAATCTATCACTACTGATAGATGGCCCTTCAGTCCTCAATAACCAGCAAAGAGTAGTCTTCCGCATACATAGAAGTTTACCTTTACTTTTAAAATTAACAAATTTACTGGTAGGTGGAAGGGGAGTACTATCAACATCATCAGACAATAAATCTACAGAGTTTGTCACATCAGAGGGGAAAGTGGCTAAAATATCTAAAGGAATATCGTCTTCATCATCACCTACAAAATCAATAGAATCGCTCACAACAGGAACAGGAACACCCAAATCATCAGGATCATCATAAAAATCATCACATAAATCAAGGTCAGCCCCTAACTCGGTACACACTGCAGCTGAGGCTTCCATTCCTAATTTAGATGCTGCATTCTTAGCATCAACAAGAGCTTTGTTAAGTGTTTCCTTTATTTCCTGGTCCCAAGGCAGAGGTTCTTTTGACCATGAGGTAGAAGCATGCTGAATCTCCAGTAACCTTTTCCTGTCATCCCTTGGAAACACAAAATTGTCCAATTTAGAAGTAACATCAATCAGAAATTCAATTCTTTTTGCTTTCTGCAAAAATTCACACATGGTAAAATTGATCACTGTTGATTCAGTGGTAGTCATTGACCTGGCTTTCCCAAAGTACTTTTCAACAAACTGACTGGAACACTTATCAGTCAAAAACAAATCATCAGCTTTCATGTCACGAAGATGTCTACACAGTTTTATAATACCATGGGCATTGATTTTCATTCCAATGTACATATTCAATGTGATGAAATTTTCCATAGTATACACTGATGATGACTTTATCCACTGTCTCCATATTCTCAAGAAGAACACAACAAACCACATATTATAAATCTTTTGCAGTGGAGCTAATGAGTTGTCAAGAAAGGCATGTTCAACATTTTTCATGAGTTTTAAGTACATTACTGTAGCATCACATCCAATGACATTCTGCTCCATACTCAACACAACTCTTTTAGAACACATTTTCATTGTTGCATTGAAATTCATTTTGTCAGACTTAGTCAAATCATATTCAGTCAGCCCATGTTCAGCTTTACTAGCACAGTTAAGGATAATCTTGAGGTGGGAAACAGATGCAATATAATTACCCATTGGTAAAACAACGGAAGGTTTAAGTAGTCTAGTTTTGAACCTATTCAGAACATGAATCGTATCCTGTATCATAGTTTCCTTTTTAGAAAAATCACAATGCAACAGATCTTTAAAAATATTTGGTACAACTGCATTGGCTGGAAACATGTGGGCTCGCATTGACTTCAGTAACTTTGGATCACCATCAGCAGCGTATCCTATCACCTCCACCCCACATCTCTCCAGTTCATTTGTAATAAACTTATGTCTCTTTGTGACATCTTCTGCTTTGAAAGAATTATTTGTGCCATGCATGGATAAAAGAAATGGAGGCGCACCTTCACATTCACATAGTGGCTGGGCCATGATAACATATGCTGTTGAAGCAGGCTCACCATGAACAAAGTGTTTAGCAATCATTGCAGCTGATGTTGCTGGGAATGAATTTACACATGGAGTACCATCAACATCTGAGAGGGGTAGAACAGGACCTACAATCTGATTAGTAGCAAAGTCATATTGAAAAACAGATTTTATCCTTGTCCCATCTTCACCAACAAACACTTTCATTGGATAGTTGCGAGATTTTAAATAGCCAACTAGTTCCTGAAAACGGTATTCACCCTGTTTAATAGGAGTAGCTGTATGTGCTATAAAGGATTCTACTGTTGATGGACAAGGAAGTGAATCAGACATATTTTTTTGGATAATTTCATAAAATTTTCTCCCTGCTGCAATAAATGTATAAGCTGCAAACGATTTAATTTCATCCTGAAACTTATGACCTCTTTTGTCACGCCCACAATTCTTTTGTGCAGCAGCAATGAGTATTTTTAACAAATGAGAAAGATTTTCTGTCATTTTAGTTTCAGCTTCAAACTTTTCTTGAAGTAACTCTTTGCAATAGTCTGATAAGGAAGCAATTACATCGTCTTTCTGCGCAATTATTGCATCAATGGAAAGTGAAAGTTCGACAAAGTTAGTGATGAGGGTCTGGCCTGGAATATGATGCTGTAATGCACGCTTGTTCCTCTGATCACGAGAGAAGTATCCAGAATTCCTCTTATCATTGGCCATAGGGGTGGTACCTGACCCAATTAAGTACCCACCCCATTTTAAAAATCCCTCCCTGTAACATTGCCATTACCAGTATTCTCAGACTCTGACTGTAGTTCCAAGTCTGCACCTGAAGGCACAGACTTCTCTCCTAAGCTATCAGAAGTAGGAGAAATTTCATTACTAGGTTTACCATTTTCCAAATCAAAATCATCATGGTCAGAGCTAATCTCCACACAATCCAACTCACTATCAGGGTCAAGACTATTTTCACCGAGACTTTCATCCCCATTGTCAGCACCACTTGACGCCACAGTCTGAATCATATTAGTAACACTTGCTTTCCCGCCAAAACCCCTTTTTGATATGGAGCTTTAAATGCCTGGTAACATTGGATATGTTCCATGTTTATGTCTGCTCCCGCAGTGCAGTCTGCAATTTTCCACACAGGGGACATTTAACCTTAGCAGACAGGTATGGCATAGCTAAAGCACTATGGGCCACAGACACCTTTACCTCCAACAGTTTAGCTTTCGATTCTAATACCTACTTTGAGTTCCTGTCTACTTTTGCAATAGGCTGTAATCAATCTCCGAACATCTCGGATTTCTTTAAGATTGTCACATGAGAGTACTAATTTTATGTCACTATCCTTACTAGATACATTTCTCTCACTGCTACTATCAGTCACATTTTTCTCAGCACTATCACCACTATCTAAAGCTAGGCTTGAGGACTGACTAGAACTGGAAAGTGACGAAAATACTTTCTTGGTAGTAAGACTCTTATCAGATACCTGGTGATTCTTTTTGACAAAATCAATGACTTTAAAAATAAGCTTCTCCTCTCCAGGAAGAATTTCAAAATTTTCTGTATCACCATCAGGCACATACAGGTGAACATGAGCTGCCCCTACTTTCTTGACCAAAGATCCACTGTTAACATAAGTTGTCAATTTCAACATATCTTTGTCATCAAATTCTTTCAGGGATATGAAGTTGTCAAATCCCCTGAGTTCCAGCAGGCGCTTGAGATGAGATGGCAGTGGTGTCTGAATTGCTGACTCCAGAATTGGCCACATTGAAGATCCGGGACGCACGCCTGGGTCCTGAAACGTGGAAGCCATCATTACAAAAACGAAACACAAAACAATTTAACAGAAATTAGGTGAAAAAATGGAGTCCATTCTGACCTATCCCCCCAAAACTATTTGTTAACTAGCCTGTGATTTCATATTGACATCCCTTGGTGACAGGTCCGGTAGGGGCCGGGACCGAGCCCCCCCCCCCCCCCCCCCCTCCAGTCCCCCGCGTACACCCGGGAAAACGCCCCCCCTCGCACCTCGCAGCCACCGGGCGCCCCGGGGTCCCCCGCGGACATCCTCCCCCCCCCCCCCCTCGCCCCCGGATACCGGGACCGAACCCGAAACCCTGGCAGGCGCGGATCCAGAGAGGGAGAGGGGGGGGGGGAGGGCAATGTGATTCCCCCCCCCCCCCCCTGTCGGGCCAGATATCTGAAAGGAAGGCAATCGGCGAAGCTTTTCCGCCTGTAAGTAGGCAGAAAGTGGTGCTATCTATTGCCCCTCCCTAGGTTGTTCCTGGATCCGCGCCTGGCACCGTCGACATCCGGGTCGCGGCCGTGGCCGATGAGCAGTGGGAGCCGAGCATCGAGCTGCCCGCCATTAGTCAGCCAGGCGGAGCAGTGAGCAGTACAGATGGGCCACCCACCTTAGGTTCAAATACCGAAATGCTCCTTGCACGGTGGACAGCTCGCCCCGGTCAGCCGCCGTCACGCCGTCACCGACCACTGCCGCGGCGGCCCCAGACGCAACGACACGACGCGAAGATGTGGCCGCAGGCCAGAGGGGGAAAACAGAATTGGAACACGTCGTTGTACTTACCTCCATATTTTCCCCGCGAATCGGAGACGTAGATGCACGTAGACGACACGTAGATGTTGACGCAGTGGACCCACGCGTGGAACCACGTAAGGTGCCGCACCGTACCCGGCTGAACCGCACAGCAAACAACTAAAGTCCACTTCGCCGATCCGCGTAACACCTGCAGACCGCAAATCGTAGAAAAATGCATATTTCTCAAGCAGCAGATATAGTACGTCCCATCGTTTCTACCTTTCTCCCTTCCTCACTTCTGAACAGTCCAGTGGAGATGGACAGCCGGAGGGAGGGAGGGAGGCAGAAAAGAAACCCGTGTTCAAATAGGGTATTCCGCTGAACTCCAGAACGTAAGTAGGAAGAAGGCAAAAAGTTCCGTCCAACATGTTCCCCCTCGCCCATCCTTTAGTACTTTTTGCCATCTTCTTACTTCCGTTCTGGTGTTCAGCGGAATACTCTATAACATCGTCACTTTCTGACCTGCACTACACCTGCACTATCCTGACATTACGTTTGTGATTGCGTTGCGTCGATGTGCGCGGACGCAGTCTGCGACGGTCGGGATTCCAACGAGATCGTGAAACGAAAACGGGAAGAACAAAGGGGCTGGGCTAGGACTCAGGCGATGGGCTAGCGGAGAGTATTCCCCATATCATTTTCCTCACCTGTTCCTCACCCGCTAGAAATCATGCTACGTCTTCACAGTTCCGTTTTGAAGTACCGCTGGAGTACCCTATCCCACACACCATACTAACTAACAGCTTAACTAAAACCAACTTTACCGATTAGGTTCAGACCACGTTCGCACTCACGAAGTCGAGTCTGTCCTCAAGTCGCCTCAAATCGTCCAGCCCACGCCTTTCTTTTCCAGGTGCTGATCGGAAATAAAATAAATGAAATGAGGCCTGCAAAAAAACGAAAGGACTAACGACATCCACTCTCGTACAACTTACCGATCAACGGAAGACGGAAGATTCTTCAGCAACGGAAAACAACAATTGCAAACAATAAACGCCAGTTCATGTCTTTCTTCCCCGCACGGCTGAAGGAACGGTCACCGTCGCTGCGCTGCCGGTCGCGTTTGTTATTGTTGTCGTCCGCCCGGTGCGTTGCGGCGTTGCCGAGTTGCCAAGCGTTGGCTCGGTGTGCCAACTACTGGCGCGCGAGACTTCGGCGCGCGCTACCACCCCTCGGGCGGACTCGTCGCTCCTCTGTCATATTCATTCCGATCTCATTCATTCAGAGTCAACCCTTTATTGCGCTGGTGGTGGTGCGCTGCACTTGTCCCTTCAATTGGGTTCATAGATCTCTCCGTTTCCCCGAAAAAATGCCGGTGTGCTGTGAAGTACGTATCGAGTGCACCCTTTTGTCACTGCGTGGTCCAAAAATTCCGAAAAAATTCCAAAAATTATTTTTTACCTAACTGCACCGATTGCCCACTGCGCCCATCAACATTTCAAAAGTGATGAAAAAAAACACCTCTAATGGACATGTGTTGTGAAGTACTGGTGACAAACACAAACATTTGTACACACATAAGTCTAAAACGTACCGATTGAAATGGCGTAACTCGCCGTGCGAACAATTATATACGTGTTCTGCTGCAATCGTTTCGTTCACCGATGTGCAAGCGCTCATGTGCGTGTGTTTCTGAACATGTGTACGTGCATTTTTAGTATGCGCGTGTGTATGCGCTCGTCCGTATCGCGATTATGTTTGTTCTTTTACTTCCAATTGAATATATTGACTATTCTGTAAAACCAAATAGGTGGAATAACGAATTACTTCCCGGAAGGTCTGAGACCACGCATTAGAGAATGAGTAGTCCTGCACCATGCATTGGGTGTGGCCGTACACTGATTATCCTTGCGAAGCTGTTTCTTCATAACGCGTAGAATCTCCAAGTTAACTGTTTTGTTGAGTTCTTTGTATTGCGAAAACCTGAGCTTCAAGCTTCATGTAATGAACTGTTTGATCGCAAGCTTGCAACACACTTTGCAACAATGCCAACAAATTATTTAATAATTTGAAGCCGAATTCTTCGCGTTATAAACAGTCTTCAGTGCATTGTGCACCACTGGTTGACCCAACTATACTTTTTAAAACTAAGTTTTCTTGCAGCGTGAAACGTCAAGAAAACGCATTTTTAGCCGTTTCCCGGCACCCAATTCGTCTGGACACTAAAAAAAACCATTCCCTTACTACTTATTTAGACAAAAAGGCGATGGAGTTTACAATTTTGAATCTCTTTAACTTGGTCTTGACCAACCATGCGATGAATTACCGTCATCACCAAAGCTACAGTTGTTAAAGGTCCTGTAAGCCAATTTTTCTTATGATGTTTTATTTGATTTTTGCAAAGCCACACGCGATACGGAGCTCACATCCTATTTTCGTACTCTCCAGATTGAAATGATTCAACATGCCTTATTTAGCCGTTATGTATGCCAAAGTATGCTGTGGCATTATTCAGAGTTCATTATGCTAACGTAGGTCAAGTGAAAGATTGGGGTTACGAATTCCCTAGTGACCGGCAGTGGAGGGAAAATATAAACTCCGTAGACGTTCGTCAAAGTACCATGCTGCACGAGCCAGGGAATGTCATTAGAATGACTATTTGGATTCAATAATGACAACACTGACCCAAACCACTCGGCCTCGGGAGTAGGCTTGAGTCGTGGCCGCACCCGCGGTATTGGCCTGATTGACCAATCTTGATAATGAGCTCCACTTGGAAAGCTAAGTTCGGCCCTCGACAGCCACGGTTCAGGGCCCGGTTCTCGGTATTAGTAGGTCGCATCGTCGGCATCGACGCGGTCTTTCGATGCTATGGGTCCTCAAGTCAACCCAACAGTATTTGAGAACGGGTGTTGGCGTAGGAGTGTTTGGAGAATATGCGGGGGTTTTATGATAAACAAGGTAGGTGAACGCCACCTAGGCGATAATTATTCTTATGCAACCGATATAGAGTTAAAAATTATTAATAGTTAGGGGCCATTCACATACCACGTGACCGAATTGGGGGGGCGGATCAGCCATAGGTCACGCTCCTATATTTAATACATGGAAAAGTTAGGTTAGTCTGGTCACGCGGGGGACGGGAGGAGTTAAAAAGTGGCCTATTTTAAGTCACGTGGTATGTGAATGGCCCCTAAAAAATAAATTATCGGCATATCGTGCACGTCGCTAGCATCGCGTTACCGTAATTGTCGCACCTTAGGAGTGGCGTGAGGAATAGTAAGGGCCAAATCAATATTTTGAGTGATTCAAATATCTCCTGGACTGCCTATTTTTATGGTTATTTAAAGAAGGTACCAATTTTGGCGATATTTGTCACTTAAAGCTTCGTTCCATGCCTCAGCGCACATCTACAGCAGCATAGCAGCAGTTTTTAATGACCCCTGCCGACAGGAGTGTGCAAAGGCACGAAGGGGCAGTAACAATTATCTTTAGGGGCCATCCATAATCTACGTCGACACCAAAAGGGGGGGGGCTTCGCTTGTCAACGAATTGTAACGGGGGGAAGGGGGGAACGATATGTCTACGTTGACAAAACTGCGACACGGAAAAAAGCGTGGCGTACGCGCATCGTTCGTTACTTTGGCAGCAGTGCCGCTGCTGCAGCGCTCCGCAATGACCAGTAATTTATTGGACAAACTTTCAATGTTTACATATTGAACATTTTTTAATTTTTCAACTTAAAGTATAGTATTTGCTGAAATAAATACTTACCAATTTCATCTACCTCTGCTTTTTAATTTCAAAACTAAGTAAAACTGCCTTTATCTTCATGGAGTAGATACTCAAAATCCATCAAAATCGCCACTTTCATCGTTTTCTAAGAAAACCGAAAGTCGACGTCGACAAGGGGGGAGGGAAGGGGGGGGGGGCGGACCAAAGTCGACGATTGGGGGGGGGGGGGGGGGTTCAAAAAGTGGCCTATTTCTGTCGACGTAGATTATGAATACCTCCTTAGACAAATTTCTGTAAGATGCTACAAATCCATATCACTGACACCTAGCGACCTAATCACTTAACGCTTCTGTCGTATTCAGTGTTTATTAGTGACACAGTAAAGGACGTCGGGCGAATATTTTGTCCGTTTTGTCCTATACCTCGTACCATTTTCGAGTTATGGACAAAATATGCAGTTCTTCAAATTTTACTGTACTTTTATAATGCGGTATTTTGGACGAAAGAAGAGAGGGAATCTCCATGATGACCGCGGCGGAACAAAACAAACTCTCACTTGTTTCCCGTAGTCGTCTGCTGAGACGTGCGCGCGGACGCTGTCGAGCGTTGAAGACATTTTAAGCCGTTTTGAAGTGATTTGGGCACCGAAGTTGAAGTGTTGGGTATTGGCGGATTCACAGCGAAGGTGAGGACACGATAATGATATTCACTTATTGTTTTGAGGATTAAATGCGTATGTGAAAATACGGCCGTGATGTGATATGCCTGCCGGGAGAAGTTCCCTTACCCTGCAGCAACTCTTTGTCTTTTAGACGTCCTGGCGGTACATTTCATGTCGGACCACAAACACGAATATGCCGTATCATTTTGTATTTTTGAACCTTTCAGTACCCTGCATCTTTGTTTAGTTTTTTTTTTTGCACAGGGATGCAATGGACCCGTGTGTATACCAGGGGCGGACTGGCTCCCAAAGGGCCCGGCGCGGAAAGCGGCTGGGGGGGGGGGGGGGGGGGAGAGGAGGAGGGTATTTGCCTACCTTCCAGGGGTTTTTAACACGAAATCACTAGTTAAGTTCTGTTTAATAGAAATTTATTGCTGATTATCATAACAGTAAGATTCGTTTTAGTTAAATATAGTACAAAGCTGTACAAGATACACAATAAAAAGTCGGTTGTGCTTTGTGGACGAGACCCAGGGGGGCCCGGGACCAGGGGGGCCCGGGGGGGGGATTCCCCCCCCCCCCGGGCCAGTCCGCCCCTGGAGCAAGCCCTGGAGCCATCACCCGTGCCAAGGGTACACACCAAGGACCCAAAGGTGAACTGGGGCCAGGTATGGGAAAACGTCAACGGGGCCACCGTACCAGAAGATGTCCGCGACTCGTGGTGGCTCGCCGTGCACGACCTGGTAGCGACACGGGCGAGGCTGCACCGTACACGGCGGGTGGACTCCAGGGCCTGCCTGTCCTGCGCCACGCCGGACACACTGGGGCACAGGATAGCCATGTGCACCAAGGTGCGGGACGGGACGCATGGAGGTGGGTTAGAGAGATTTTGGCCAGGGTGACGGGGCGTACCCCCCCCCCCCCCCCAGGATGCTGCTGCAACCGGCCATCACGCTCGAATCGCAGGAGCGCCAAGCAGTGGCAATGTGGGTCATTGGGCATGCAGTGCATTTGCTGACGAGAGGCACGGGGGGAACAGACGCGGAGAGCGTAAGGACAAGCTTTGAGGCGGCTAAGAGGGCGGCGCTGGAGAGCAGGAAGAGCCCGCAGTGTCTGATTGGTGGACTGCAATCCTTTTTATAGTGCCTCACAAGGGGCTTTACTATTTCCTTTTATATAAGGTTTTTAGCCCGTCCCGACACGTTTCTTTAGAGACAGCAGGAGCCGGGCTTATAGTCTGATGCCGACTGTTTGTTCGTTCGAGCGGACGTGTGTACGCCAACTTATCGTTCACAGAAAAACTTCAAATTTGGAGGAAAAACTCCTTTCTTAACGTAGAACCACGTACGGTGGCACCAATTTTCGATTCGAAATATGTCTGTTTTTGTTTTTTGAGGTTAGGGTTGGCCGCTGCGCGCACACCATTACCATCGCGGCGCGGACAGAGACGGGCTCAGGTTAACGATTTTAATCGTAACAAATGCATCTGCTGTCGGGCACTTCTAGGGAGACTTGAGACGGGGGGCCGAAAGCCCCCGCAAACGCCGCCGGCAGGCCAAGCTGGCGATGGCCAAGTCCCCCTGTCGAACCGAGGTGCCGATGGAGCGCAGCGGAACTGGCACCGAGGTTGACGGCAGGGACGGGCCAGCTTTTTTTTTTTTTTTTTTTTTAATATCATTAGTACTACCTGTCTGTTATTAATTTATTAATTTATTATTGTAGTTGGCATTGTTATTTATTGAATAAAAGGTGTTTAAAAAAAATGTGTCGGCGAAATCAGTGCATCTTGGTTCTGGGCCAGATTCTTGGACACAGATGTCATCTGACTTGAGGAAGTGGACTTTTATCCGCAAGTCAGACGGCTCAAGACATGTTCCTCACTGTGTTAAGGGCTAAATGGAAAACTTGAAGAGCTTTCGATTTTAGTGGCGCCGCATGCAAGCTGCTGAAGTTAAGGTTCTTCGTCTGAGAAATCTCAACCAAGATGCTTTGGAAAAAATGTTTTCTGTGATTAGACAGTGTGAGGGTTCTGTGTCTGACCTTACCTGTGGCCTGTATCAGCCCTGAAGTCCACTTTGATCACCAGATTACTCCTCGTCAGCAACTCAAAAAAACTGTCTTGATGATAGTTCTTTTCTTCTCACTGACTTGGAGGACTTCGCAGCTTTGAAGTGTGGTCAGTCTGATCAGAGTGAAATTGTGCTCCGTGGTAATGTGCCTTTGCGTGAATCTACGGTGTCTGCAAATGATTTGCGTCTTCAGCATGGTGCTGCTGGTCTTTGGTCTAAAGTCATACCTGTATTTCTAAATATTGATTGTGCTCAGTGCCGTTTCTTTTCAACATCTTGTGACAAGACTGTAGATTTTGCTTCTGGTGATCACTTTGATGTCTACCCATCTAAATCACTTCTTGATATTTTTACAAGGTAGTCGTAGGCCAGATCGCGTCGTGGCGTAACAGGCTTCGCTCATTGCGAACCACTGTCCCGCCCCTCGCCCCTTCACACCTGGCGTACACCTACCTTGGCCTGCCGGTGGCTGTCACCGGGCGAGTGGGACCCTGCGGGGCCAATCAGTCTGTACGGCGCCCTGCGGGCGCGGTCTTGAGGCGCGAGGGTCGCTACGCTTCTAACCTAACCGCTTGACGCTACTCCCACCGTATTGTGCCTTTCTCTACTGCATTCAATCGTGCTCAAATCTAACTTAACCTACCCTACTCTTACGTAACCTAACCTACCCTAGCCCACTCTAACCTTACCTACTCTAGCCTAACCTACTATATCCCACTGGCCTAACCTACCCTAGCCTGCTCTAACCTACCCTAGCCTACTCTAACCTACCCTACTCATTGTGGACTTCTTTACCGTATTCAATGCTGCTCAAACCTAACCTACCCTGGCCTAACCATGTTCGGTTCAAGGAGGCCCTGCTTTGACAACTTGCACCTTCAGCAGCACCTGGGGTCTCCGTCGGCATTGGAATTGAGGTCCTCGGTGTATTTTAAGCGTGGTCGGTCCCCATTTTTAAGTTTAAAATACTGCCTTTTTTGCAGTTTTTCCTTTTGTTCCTGCTCCTGCTCAAGAAGTCCCTGTTTTGGCCCCTAGCACCTGCAGCAGCACCTGGGGCCGATTTCGGCATCTTGACTGAGGTCTTTGTGTGGTATTAGAAGGGGTCGGTCGCCATGTTTAAGTTTGAAATTCTGCGCGATTTAGAAGTTTACCCTCCGTTCCAGTTCCTGCCAACAAGGCCCTGTTTTGCCAACCGGCACCTGCAGCAGCACCTGAGGCCGGTTTTGGCATGTTGTTGTGGGTTTCTTGGACGATTTAAGTGGGGATTCATTCACATGAAAAAGTTCGTATCTTGCACCGTCCTATCGAAATATGAACGGTAATCGATGCGTGCGTCACTGGCATAATTGCGTCGTTAATTATTTTATAAAATCTGAGACCAGTTGTAAAATTATCTCAGAAACTATTATGTCTACGGTGCCCCCCGAGGTGAGGTTGACTCCGGTATGATGCAAGAAGATTGTGGTCCAAATTTGAGCCCTCTACTATGAACCGTTCTCGAGAAATCGCGCGGACACACAGACACACAAACAAACGAAACATTTTTGGGCCAGTGGGGTAAGGGCTTCGCTTTCGCTCAGTCAACAAAGTTGATTTTCTACTTTCAAAAGGTTTCTCAGAAATTGTACAAAGTGCCTGTTATGCCAGGTTTGATAGATGTTTGCTCTTTTATTGATTGGAGCAAAGTACTTTGTCCTACCCATCTTAAAAACTGTATGGGGGCTAAGATTTTAGATATTGTTTTGTGTTATCTGGTAGCGATCAAATGTAAAAAGTACGACCAAAAAGTAAGGGATGGAGTTGTTCGAAGATCCAGGCAAGCTGTAGACTCGAAGCTAGCTAATGGCCTTCGAGAACAAGAAGAGGCAGCTGTACTGCCTCCGGAAGATCAGCAAATTCTGCAAGGTTAACACCAGTACTTTTTTTACTGTGTTTTTGAGCCCGAGCGGAGCGAGGAGCTCTCTGCATCGAGTATTCTACTTTTTTATTTTTCTCCCTCAGAGCAAGTGTCGTTGCTATAGGTAACTCTTGTTGTTTCATTGGAGTTCCTTCATATGCCGCTAGATGGAGCCACAGAAATGGGCGGAGCTATGCTGCGGTTCTACTAACTTTCAAAACATATAGATATTTTAAAAATATTAATTACCGTTGTTCTTACATTATATTTAACATCTTTTTTATCATACGATGTAATTGAACCTTTGGTATCTAACTGCAAATTAACAGAATATAAATCATCTCAGCATTGCTGCTTATTGTTTCAAAATGACATATTGGCACCGCACGGAGCAGGACGGAGTGGGCGGAGAATCTAAAACAATTGTACCAATATACTTTAAAAAAATAATTCCAGTTCATTTAAGAAAAGCAGACGTAACCAATCTGCTAGTGTCCCCCATTGGGCATGTGATCACATCAAATCCGATTTATTTTAGAGTCGTCCCCTGTTCAATGAGGAGGCCTATTGTCGCTAACTTAAATCCACATTCGCATTGATCTGCGCCTTGGTTGGCGCCTCTCAAGGCTGCGGTGGCTTGTGATTCGGCCACGCGAAGCCTCGAAACAATGTCGGCCTGGTCGGGCGGTTTCATAGACCGGTTCGCCGTGTGGCCGGTCGCAGGTTCGAATGTCAGAGCTTTCCATATTTCCTTTCAATTTTTTCTAAACTTAAATTTCCAACTTGTGATAAACAATTTATTATTAACACTCATCGTTCAGTTAACGAGGGCGACTCAGTGCTGTAAGCGCTGGAATTTTTTATTTTTCTACCCTCAGCAAGTGTCGTTGTTGCCGCATTCTGCATTCAGTTTCATTTCACTATCGCTAGATGGCGCCACAAAAATGGGCGGAGCCATGCTACCGTTCTGCCAACTTTAGAAATTTATATTCAGTTCAAAAACATTCAATAATGTTGTGCCCACATTATACTTTACACCTTCCTTATCATAGGATGTAACTGAACTCGTGGTAACTTACTGCATATTAAGACAATGTACAACATCTCAATGTGGCTGCTTCATGTTTCAAAATGACACATTGGCATTGCACGTAGCGGGCGGAGAACCTAAAAAAATTGTACCAATATGCCTATAAAAAGAATTTCCCGTTCATTTTACAGAAGCAGACTTAACCAATCTTCTCTAGTCCAGAGTTGCACATGTGATCACATCAAATCCGGTTGATTTTAGAGTGGCCCCTAGTTCAGTGAGGAGGCCTGTTGTCGCCAACTCGCCTGTATATTGGCATCGTTCTGCGCTTTGCTTGGCGCTTCGTACGGCGGCAGTTGCTTGTGATGGTCAGCAGTGCCGGATCCAGGAGCGGCTCTAGGGGGGGGGGGGGGGCAAGTCAAGCTTTATGCCTACTTACTGGCGGAAAAGTTATGCCAGTTGCCTACATTTCCGGCGCCCTGCGGGCGCCTAGGGGGGGGGGGGGGGGGCAATTGACCCTTCCCACCCCCTCCCCGTGCATCCGCGCTTGATGATCGGCCACGAAAAGTCTCGTAACAATGTCGGCTTACTCGCGCGGTCAAATGGACCGCTTCATCAAGTAGAGGGTCGCCGGTTCAAAAGTTAGACCTGTCCGTTTTCATTTCAATTTTTTCTTCACTGAAATTTTCAAGCTGTGATTGACTATTATCAAAACATATTGTTCGGTTAACGAGGGCGACTCAGTGCTTGTAGCGCTGGAGTGTTTTTTTTAATGTTCTGGCAATCTTCGAATCTTCATCCACATTTTATTCAAATATCCTCACATGTACTATTCACTATTTATTTTAGCAATCTCTTAACACACTCACATCTACGTGGCCCGTGGCCATCTCCAGAGTACATTTTATGATTCATCCATTATTTGCCATTTTACCATTGGGTCTCTAGAATTTAAGATTGTTTCGGTTTAATGGTGGTACATCCTGTCATCTGCATTTTTCCGTGCACTTGTGCTCTTGACTTTGTGTTCTTGACATGACATAATATAATTGCAAGATATATAATGGTTGTTTGAGCTCACATACTATGTTCTTGGACCATTGGTGTTTTTACTGTCACACAGGAACTCATGAATCAGATAAGTCCACTGCATTTGATGTAGTTTCCTCATAATCTTAGTTTGGTTTAAATTTTGACTTTATTGTTGTAGGTGGATACTGTTGACAACATCAAACTGCGAGTCAAACTGTCTTAAAATTTTAAAGCTTCCCTGGTGTTTTTTTTTGGTTCTTTATTTCAGATCTTGAGGCAGAATTTGAAGACCCCAGTGTGGCGGCAACATAACATCATCACATAATTACTAGTATCATTCATGATTGTTTCAGCTCACATTTTATGTTCTTTGACCATTGGTGTTTTTGTGTTTTTAGTGTCATGTAGGAACTCATCCTTAAATCAGATAAGTCCACTGCATTTTATGTAATTTTCTCATAATTTTAGTTCGGTTTTAGTTTTGAGTTTATTGTTGCGGGTAGATACTATGTTGCCAACTAACATCAAACTGTCTGAGAATTTTAAAGCTCTCCTGTAGTCTTACTTTTTTTTATTTCAGATCTTGAGGCAGAATTTGAAGAGAGTTTATGGGGACCTAGTGTGCCTGCAACTGCACCTGACCTGCAACACCTTTAAAACCTACTGGTGCTGCTAAAAAGACAGCTAAAACTGATGAGGATTTGAAGAGAATCATCTATTCAGACAAGGTAAAACATTATAGTCATGTGGTAGCTTTCAGGCATTGAAATATTTGGACTCAAATATTCATTTTTATTTTTCAAACAGAAAAGTGACCTCACCGTGGCCGAGATGCAACCTTTCTGCAGAGGCAAGAAAATGACTGTGAGGGGCACCAAAGATGTTCTCTGGGAAAGAGTGAGGGTTTTCTTTCTTTTCTTTTTGGTTAATTGAGTCATTTGATGTGAAAATGTTTATAATATAGAAAATACTATTAAAATGTGTCACGACTTTCTGTTACAGCTATTGTCATGAATATGGAGCATATTTTTTTTTCTTCCAAATCAAATCTAATCTAAATTGTACAAATTATAGATAAATTATATATATTGTATATAAATATTACTGTATGTATTGCACACATTATATTGTATTGTATGTATTGTGATGTATTGCAACTACTATATAATTTATGATAATAATGCAACCTAACCTTTTCTCTGCTTTACATCCTGTCCCTTCACTCTTAAATTCAAAATAAACAATGAAATTTCAAAGCTGTACCGCCGCCCAGTGTTTATAGTGTATGCCAACATGAGGGTTTCAGTTTCCCTACCCGCCCCTCGGCATTGGTAAGTTAGGTTGGCAGTATCTCAAGTCGCTCAGATGACGTCACATAAGTTAGTGTTCATGCCCCCACCACTCAGTCGACACGGGTTGCTACCATGCACGCAATAGGATATGGGTTCTGTCGCGTTGGACCCAGACCACCACGGAAATTACACCACGAAAACTTCCTGCAGCAATAAACGTTTGTTGGAGTCCCCTCAACCCTGCATTGCTTCATCCACATCCTACACTTCGCTGTTAGGCAGTTTGTGAATTTTACAGCGACTAACTGAAGTGCGTTGATGCCCATGTTTACAGAAAGGGTAGGGGCAGACTCTCATTTAACAAAACAAAAGCAAAACAGAAGGAAAAGTTTAAAAAAAATAGATACGGCATATTAGTGTTTGTGGTCTGACATTTCTAAAAGACAAAAAGTTGCTGCTTTCCTAGGTTAAGGGAACGTCTCCCGGCAGGCATATCAAATCACGACCGTATTTTCACATATGCATTTAAGCATCAAAACAATACGAGAATATCATTATCGCTGCGAATCCGCCACTTCCGAAAACTATCAACTTTGGTGCCCAAATCACTTTGAAACGGCTCAAAATGTCTTCAACGCTCGACAGCGTTCGCGCGCATGTCTCAGCAGACGACTACGGGAAACAAGTGAGGGTTTGTTATGTTCCGCGGCGGCCATCTTAGAGATTCTTTCTCTTCTTCTTTCGGCCAAAATACCTAATTGAAGCGTGACTGTTTCGGCACCTCTACAACTCATCGTAGGAATTCCACGATTTTTCTTAATATTGTTTTCGCGAGTACCTATCGGAAAATCAAAACGCCTCGCAACATTGTCACCCTTTTGAATGCTCGGCCGGTCCAGTGCTATTTGGGTTTTTTTTCTGAATGGTGTGTTAAGTTTCGGCCGGTGTCGGCATTGTGCTTTTCAGGTATCTGCAGACCATGTTTCCATTTCGGAGGGACGTTCGATGAAGGCAACCAGGACGATCAAGGGATGGATACGGAACCTTGTAACGAGCTGACGCAACACTTGAACTGGTGGGCTGATCTTTATACCCCAGGAAACAAAACTCGTCGGAGACGGCGGATTTTTGAGTGGCTGTTGCTAAGCAAGGTAAATTTCAGGCACGTGAGTCCTGAGGTGAAGGTATAAGTGTGCCGGACTTATTACAAGGACCGCGATTTCCTGTCCCCCCCCCCCCCCAACAATCGGACCGTCAGTAGTCAATTGACATGCCACAATGACTATTCTTGCCGGAAGGAATTTCGTAACAGGCAGAACACTGCCACCAGAACCCTAGCACCTGGCTGCTAGACATTCTTAATCTATCACCATCTCGCAATTGATCCTGGGAGCGGTAGTGACATTATTATTAATATTATTTTTAAAAATAAGTAAATGTTTTGAATACATTTTGTACAGTAGCATCGTCAATGTTTACTTTACGTTAAGAGACAGACCACATAGATGTTAATGCAAAATGTTACACTACAGAAATTTGGAAACACATCGTCGCATATTAAAATGTTTAAAACAAACAAATGATCCTAATATCACATCTGTTAAATGTCTTGTAAATAATTGAATTCCTTTCGAATCATTTAACCTTTTTTTGAACTTATTTACTCCATGTGTCACTGATATTCCTACTGGAAGTATATTATACTATATCTGAATGCTAGTGCTAATTGGAGATTTTTCTTTGCCTAGTTCAGTTCTTAATCTTTGTCCTCGTTTCCGAATATTGTACGCTAAGATTTTTTCTACATATTATGACTGCGCACTGGAGTATAAACAGCGATGTGAATGTTAAATATGTAGCGATCTGTCTTACTAGTTTCCTCTGAAAGAAGTTCAGTCAACTTCTTTCATAGCAATCTGATGGCTTTCTTGGGCACGAAGTAGGCCTATAGGATTTAGAAAGCATGTCCCTTAATAGGAAAAATGACCTTAGAGTATCACCCACGGACTACTTTTTATTTTTTATTTTTAAATTTCCAATATTGCCCCTTACGCCTAAACCAAAAGTCTCTGTGAGAAAGTTTTCAAAACTTTCCAACCAGCGCACCGTACTTACCCAAGAGCAACTGACAAGATTTTACCCTCCAAAAATGTAGCAGTCTCTAAACCAAGTTCAAATTCAGCTTTCTCACTTCATCTAATGGCGAAAGAAAAGGACAGAGCTATCCCTGCTCGGCTCGTCAACTGGCTGTAGCAGTTTCGTCCATCCTTGTCGCACCACGCAAAAAATCGCAAAAAATCGGAACTCCTCGTTTCTTGTTGATAGTGGACTGATACGACTTCCTCACCAGAGAGGACACTATTAGACTATTCGCATGTTAGCTACTGGAGGTATCTCCGTTTCTGTCATTGCGTCAAATTTGCGACGAGCTTGAGAAGAAAGCAGAGCAGAAATACAAGTGGCATTTTCTCATGTGTGATGAAAGGCACATTAGCAAGAACATGGTGTACCACAAAACCCCGTGCCGTGAAACAATACGGTGGCACAAATTAATTGCGGCGAAAGCTCTCTTGAGATGGTTGTTCAATTTTTGGGGGTCTACACTAGACACCGCCACCAGCACAAAATGTCGAAATGTTCATGCGATATCTCGAAAACCGTAATAGTTACATCGCTATCCTTGAAATTTAGGTCCCTCCGGACCCTACTTTAGCCACCTTGACCTTAGTAAATATTTTGAAAATATTTCTGCGACAGTGATTATAACTGCCGCAAAGGGCAGTTAGGCCCCATTCCGGTGCCCTGCGCAACCTTTTTCAATGATCGAAAAGATCGGGGAAAAATATTTAGGGAAATGGAATGAAATGTATATCAAATTTCCGCAACTGCGCATGAACATTTCGACATTTTGTGCTGGTGGCAGTGTCAAGGGCTACACCTTTCGCATACGTTTTGGTGAAAGACTTTACTTAACGTCTCAAAAACCTTATAAGCAGTATCAGAACAGAATCCTCATACACATCTTTTATGACATTTTCTATTTTGAAGTTTCCTTCCTCATTACTGTCAACATCATACAACAGGTGTGTGAGGGATACAAGAAAATCCATGGTAGGTTGGTAGGTGCACAAATGAAGATTTGTCTCTTCCTGTTCAATTCCTCGATCCGTGCTCTATCACACTGTGCACACCTAGGAACACCTGTCACAACATCTCTTTCTTGAATTTTCTGTGTGATCACCTTTTTAATAGAGCACCAGTCCTTGTTTTTCTTATGGGTCCAGCACATTCTCAGAAATCTCTGATGACAGAACCCTCAACATAAAAAACAACCTGTCTGGCTTCAGTATCCAGATGTAACGATTGTTTGGGGGTTTTCCTAGGTTACTCCTCCACAACATAGCGTGATATGAATATTAATAATTCTTCACCACAAGACAGGGCATATTCACAATTGAAACACTCCAACATGTCTTCACTGCACTGCTTCATAACAAACAAGTTGCCAAGGAGACCCTTCCTAAAATCTAAAGCAGTCAGGATTTGATCTGTCACTTTATAAATGACAGGCAAAAGAACTGAAGGGAGGAAGAACTTAATTGAGAGGGCACAAACGTTCACTCGTGTTTTTAGAGAAATCAGACCATTCTGCAGAACACCCTCAAAAACGAATGCTTGAATCAAGCATAATAAGCTTGATCCAAAGCATTTTCTAGGCTTAAACCGCAAATTCTATGCCGAGCATAATATACTTGTTCCAAGCATAACTATGCAAGATTCAAGAATATTATGCTTGACTCAAGTATCGTCATACTGGCGCCAAGCTTCGTTCTGCTTGGAACAAGCTTCATATCCTTGAAACAAGCATCACGTTCTTTGATTTAAGAAACCCCGCCAAGAAGCTTCATTTGACGTACATTTTGAGTTAGTTCAAGCATTCATTTATGAGAGTGAACAAAGCAAATCATTCCACTCAGGGCCCCAAAAAACACAAGTATAGTTCACACAGCATTGCTTTGTATCCATATTGCAGCATTTAGTACATTTAGTATCCACCATGCAGAGCATGAGTGCGAAGCTGATCTTCGAAGCTCTTCCTCCTTACACAATCTTTTCCAAAAATGTGACAAAGACCACAAATAGGATTTTTCCGAACTCGAGGTTTAGGAATGAATGATGCAGATCTTCCTGCTCTTTGAGCACTCGGCGTAGATATAAATAGTGAAGACGCACTTATGTCAGCCGACAATTGGCTTCACATTGAGTCGTCCATGACCTTTCTGTATTGAAAAAAAAAAGCTGTCATAAAACAGGAGATGACATTAATGGATAAAGTAGCAATGTAAACAAAGGCAGCAAAGACTTGTCGGATGGGAGATTTGTTTTCATTGTTACACCGACACAGCACCCGCAGCGAAGAGCCGACCTCCGTTTCACGATCGCGTGCACTCTCAAAAATGAATGCACGATTTAAGCATAAAATGCTTAAAGTCAAGCATATTTCATGCTTGAAACGCCAAAAATCCCACACGCATATTGTGCTTGATTGAAGCATATTATGCTTGATTGAGGGATACCATATGCTTGCCCCAAGAATACAATACGTGCCTCAAGCATCATATGCTAGTGCCAAGCATACAGACGGTTGATGTACGCAGATGATTCTTAAATCAACAAAATCCCACAAGAATACACCGTACTGCTCTGATGGAGGAGCTGTGATGGAGGAAGGTCTGAGGTATTTTTTGAGCCCCTTGGAACTTTTTTTAGACTCAGGGTTTGATAAGGTAACTAATTTTGAAAAGTCCAATCAAATTTTGACGTTATATTGAAAAGTCTGTACTTTTTATTGAAATCACCAGCTGTTATGCCTACTGTGGAGGATGGAGGATTGGCGGAGGATGTTACAGATATTTTTCTTCAAACAAAATGTAAAAGGGTAAGATCCCTCCAAATCCTTCTTCATGCATCATAAGTAGGGATATCTTAACCGTTTTAATTATCATCTGTGAGTTGTGAACTCACGATAGAACACATCTATTTAGGAAAAACTTTCAGGTATCAGATATTGCAAGACATTTTCATGCAGGAATAACTTTCACATGTAGCTTGCGACAAAGTTCTATTTTTGCTTGCTTCCCAAATATATTAGTTATATAACTGCAAGCTTTAATATCTAACTCCAGATACCGTCTACTGGTAGGTTTCTTTATGAATCATTCACGTTTCACAAAATGCTGTAGTCTCATAAATCTGAGAAGGGTAATGAGTTCACCAGAAAAGTTGTGACTGGTAATATGAAAGTAGTTTGTTGTTGTAATAGATATTTTAACATGAAAAGTCGTAATATTTGCCATTGACTGAGCGTAAGCGAAGCCCTTTCCCGGTTTGGGGCTTAAAAAGGTTAATGTCTGTTCGTTTGTTCGTACGATATCTTACAAACGGTTCGACGCACAGCCGGGAAATTGAAAAGTGTCCTCCCTATTATCATGAGAAAGAAAACCGCCATTTTTGGGATTCTTAGCTCTAGTACTTTAAGAGCTAATTTTCAGCCTGGGCCTTCTTCCCGCGAAATGAAACCATATTTGAATCAAATAAGATGAGTGAATAAAGTTTTACTTCCAATTTTATACAGGCTAAATAAAATTGTATATGGATGCCAGTTAACATGACTAAATAAACATGTAGTAAATGTATATAAGTTGGCTGGAATGCCAGTAAATGACCTCACCAACAAGCTCAAAATGAACTTCTTTTTTTTTTTTGGCTCGAGGCATATGTCAACTCATTGCTGCAGTCTAGCACTGCATTTTGACAATCAAAGCGGATGGTGGCTGTGAAACAAATACTCCTCAAATTTCTAGCTTTTAAAGAATTAATATCATTGAATGAGGTTTAATAAATTTAATGAGGCGTGCTCAAAACAGCAGGTCCTTCAAAACAGCAGGTCCCTCAAAATAGCAGGTCGGCATGATCGTGGCGGCCTGCTGTTTGTGAGAATCGCACGAGAACCGAACCTAACCCAGCCTAACCTAACCTAGTCGAGCCTAAGCCAACCTAGCCTACTGACCTGCTGTTTTGTTGAAGGACCTGCAGTTTTGGTGCTCTACCAAACTGCTATTTTGAGAGACCTGCTGTTTTGACGGACCTGCTGTTTTGCAGCGGTCCCAATTTAACATTTGAAGTAAATAAGTGTCTTTATAGTTGTGAATGGTATCTTAGTTGATCCATGTTAATATTTAACATGGGATTGAAAGAAATGCAATTAAAATTCAATAGGAAAAGGGAAAAATGGACTATCAATAAAACAAATATCAGGGAATACTCAAATTTCATTCAACACTCGATTTTTGAAGTTCATTGAGCCTGACTCCAATTGATTGCCCGATGCGCACCTCGTCCTACTTTAATAAGTGTTTCTTCTTTTGCCACAGCAATGCTCGGCCTGGGTAAACAAACTGAAAATGTTATCATTATACAGATAGCAACATAGAGCAACCGTTCAAAAAACAGCATACCTACGAACAATGGCATTAACTCCTTTTGGGGATAGACAGGGTTTAATTATAGCTCCATTGTTCGCATAGGAATCTTTGCCCTTACCTCTGGGAGAAAGCCACGTTACAGAGCACATGTACAATATCCGAAAATTTGTTAATATCTGAATACATTCAAAACAAAATATTTAAAACAAGTATCTAACCAATATTTGAACACCAATTAATTAAAGCGACGCTACTCTCAGAGCAAGTGGTGCCGCTGGTCCTATGCCGCCTATGTCTAAGAAATCAAAGGGACCTGTCGGGGCAGCGGCTTCTGCACTGGTTGCAGCTGGGACGACGGCTTCTACTGCAGCGGCGGCTTGGCGTACCGCTAGGGCGCCGGCTGAGCGTGCAGAGGCTGCTCTCGGAGCTCTCAAAATTTTAGTAACTTCGGCCTGGGTTTCGGAGTCAGACCGGAGATCCCGAGTGTGATTCAGGGCAGCTTTTGTCGCATTTGTGACCGCACTAAACTAAAAAAAAAAAAGAAAAATTCCGGTGCTAGGGTGCGGTCGACTATAACGTCATTCTTCAGCCACCAATATCACACACAATTTTTCATAACATTGATGTACCGGGTACCGGTGATGTGTAGTCAGAGTAGGCCAACGAGGCTAGCGACGATCCCAAACAAGGTGCTTGAGGGAGAGGCATTCCAGTTCCCTGACGGAAAATCGGTTAACGAAATCGACACCTTAAAACAAGACTGTCGTGTTTCAAGCTGGTTGTGTAAAGGGTCGTGTCTCGGAGAGGCTCTGGGTATCGTCGCGTCTCAAGAAAGCTACGTATAGGGTCGTAACTGCAGAATTTTGACAAGTCGAGATTTTTATGCCAAGGGGCCGTCCACATATTACTTCATCACATTTTTGGCTATATTTGACTCCTCCCTCCCCCACATCATCAACCGTCATCTGAGCCCTGCCCCCCCCCCCCCCCCGTTGACGTCATATATGCAAAAGGCGGGAAAATGCATATTTCCCGTAAAACTAAATGGTATTTTTTCCATGCAAGGGTATTAGCCCCAAATACGCTTGAAAAAAGCCGGAATAAAGTTCCCTGCCATCCATGGTGCCGTCGGAAATCAACGCGACGTGTCGAGACAGGTCACGTCCAGACAGGTCTTCGCACCACGCCGCCGTCCGCTTTCAACCAGAGCTGTCTGCTACCGCCCGGTAGCGGAGGAGGCGCGCCACCCCCAACTGCCACAGCGAGCACCCGATGTAAACAAACGCGTGGTGAAACAATGCTCCAGGCTCGATCCAAGAGCGCGCATACGAAAAGAAGACGCGCGTAGCGTTGTTGCGACGGGATGGTTCGTATTTCAAAATATGACGTCAACATTGTAAGAGGCCCCCCCCCCCCCCACGTCATTTACCGTCATGACGGCGGTCAACCCCCCCTCCCCTCCCAAATGATGACGTAATATGTGGACGGCCCCCAAACGATTGAAAATGGTCTTGAACGTCGAGATTTGCCAAAATCTCAAGTTGTCAAAATTTTGCAGTTACGACGAAACACGACCCTTTACGCGACCAGCTTAAAACACGACAGTCTAGTTTTTAGGTGCAGGCGCGGATCCAGGGGCGGCTCTAGGGGGGGGGGGGGGGGGGGGGGGGCAATGTACCGCTTTCTGCCTACTTTCAGGCGGATTGTAACGCGAATTGCCTACCTTTCGGGCGCCCTACGGGCGCCCTAGGGGGGGGGGGCGGTCGCCCCCCCCCCCCGCCCCCCCCCCCCCCAGGATTCGCGCCTGTTTAGGTGTCGATTTCGTCAACCGATTTTCCGTCAGGGCACTGGAATGCCTCTCCCTCAAGCACCTTGTTTGGTATCGTCGCTAGCCTCGTTGGCCTACTCTGACAACACATCACCGGTACCCAGTACATCAATGTTACGAAAAATTGTGTGTGATATTGGTGGCTGAAGAATGACAGTGGAGTCGACCGCACCCTACCACCGGAATCAGCACCCCTTGGCTGGCATAGGCCGCGCCTATGCCAGCCCAGAGACACGATGGCAGACGTGTGTGCATAGAGTGTTACATTTTGAACCAAGTTTTGAAATATCAATATGTGCCATTTTCATCCGATGCTACGATCCATGACATTAATTTTGATACCCCGGTGAATTTACATGTTTTTGAGGAACTGGAAAAGCTGAAACAGGGAGTCAACTTTTCTATTCCTAACGTGCCAGCCCCAGTTTTTATCAAAGTTTGTGAGTTATGTGGAATATGAGACACCCCTCTTAGGGCAAAATTTTTGTGCCATAGTGGCCACTAAGGTAACTATGCATGTTTAAAATGTATTGCTCGAGGAGAGAAATCAGACCGAACTGGCCAAGTGAGTGACGGTGTACCCTTACGAAGAAATTTTGTTGCCAAGAACAGAGGAAATGTGCAATAGACAACTAGATGAAGTTCGTCAAACTGGTACTAGGTAGTTTGGTGTCACAGGGCCACTCCCCAGCATGTTCGACTTGCACAGATTTGATGCATGCATTGTTTCTTGGTGTCTTGAAATCCATGATGACTTTATGGTTTCACAAGTCACACAAAGATGATAACTTTTTACTTTATAAATGTAGATTGTTTTAAGCAGACTTCTGGAATCCGACATTTGTTTCAGAGGTGCCCTCAATCTTTGCATCAGATGGCATTTTAGAAAAGCGGCTGAATACAAATCTTTCTTCTTCTATTCCACGCTACCCATACTTAGTATTGTAATGAATAAGGAATATTTTAATCATTATTTGCTGTTGAATCAAGCCATAATTCTCCCACGTAAGGACAGCGTAGGTGAAACTGATCTTGAATCTGCACAGTTTTTTTGGCGAATTTATTTAAAGGTATAAAATTCATTATTGACTGCGCCACATGACTTACAACCTTCACTTGCTGAGGTGTCTGCCTGATGCTGTCTGTGACACAGTCTGACCCTTGTGGCCAACGTCATGCTGGTCATTTGAGAGCCTTAATGGTGCAATTAAGTAGCTTGCTCATGAGGCACAACACATTGGGATCCAAATTCGATTACTTTTGCGATATCTTGCGCTGTTTTCTGATGCCAGCCTGCCCTAGTGGTGACCTTTCTTGTGACGAGCCAATATTTCTTGGGCTTATGCCTTGTGAAGTCCATCGACGAGGCAATAAACGCGGTGTTGGCATTCGTTGGCGTCTACACGGCACTGGTGGCTCACGGGGTGCTACGCTCGCCCGTCTTTGTGAGCAGCCTGCGCGCGCTGGCTCAACACACACACCTGCTGTTGGATGCGCAGGTAAGCCCACAAACCATCGACCCGCTTTTCGAATTTGCACTATAGCAAAAACCGGAGAAGTGTTAACGTCCAAAGGCGTAGTATTTTGTGATTGCCTCAAAATGTGCACAAAAATGTCCCGTATTGCCGGTATCCCGTACGATTCGGAATCCCTTTCGTAGCGAAACGGGAAACCTTATGAAATTCCGTTTGTGACAATCCCGTTACTATGGAGCGCGAAATTTTACTGGTAGACGGAAATACCGTTTTAATGTCCGGAGTACCGTAAGAGTTTTGATATACCGTGTTTGACTTCAACACTTAAGTGCTTTTTTCATCTGCTGTAAATGAAGCAGAAATTCTTATAACTTTGCGTTTTACAAGCATTGTGTACCGTCATTGTGTAATATTAACGATACGGTATTTCCTGAGCGATGAAAGCCAATACCAGAAAATAGCGGTATGCCGAAACGCCGTTGCAGAATACTGAAATATAATGAAATACCGTATGGCATGGCATACCGAATCCCGGAACAGCCAACCGGACTATCGTGTCATGTTACCGGATCCCGTCTTACATACGAGATCCGGCCAAATCTAAGCGAATCCACCGACGTCAAATGGTAATCCCTAAGACATCAACGGACCACGTAGAATTTACGGGATCCCATAATTCTTTCGCCATTTTTGGACATGGGTAGTCTCTAAAGTGTCAGAAGTTGTCAAAATCCAATTCTGGTGTGTGCAATTTAAGTCCGGATTTTCGTCGGGTTCCAAAACTGAAACAAGGCTCAAGCAAAATCCTCGTTGCATGAATTTAAAAAAAAAGAAAGCAAACAAAACCAAAAAGAACAAAATATAAACTTAACTTCTATTTCAACCAAACCCCCGTAAAACTCCGGGCCTACCAGTATCTCACACAGTGGGATAGTATTTTTTCGATTCCATCCAATTTTCTCGCGAGTAAAAGAGAAATCAAAAAACCGCCTGAAATTTTTGCCTTTCCACCCCGATTCACGGTTTCCGCGGTGGTCAAAATGTACCCGCCATCTCAGCACCTCTCTCAGCCCAATCTGCGGGAAAGCGCCCAATCTGGCAACACTGCTGCGGGTCGGTCGCCATACCGCCGCTCGGGCTGCGTCAGGCACGGGCAAGCGCGTCGGGCCAGGCCCTGCTTGGCGTTTATGTCTTTTGCACCTCCGGAGAACCGGCGAAGGACGACTCTTGCAACAAGTCTCCTGCGATTTGTGTCTCGTGGTGTAGGTTTGCGTTGCCCCCCCCCCCCCCCCTTCACGAACCAGAATTGGAATTTGACTATACTGGATCACGACTCTTTAGTGAAACTGAAATGTTCTCCATTGGGCTCTTTACAACCAGCTGGTGCTTTCAACAGGAATAGACCTTTTATCCAGTGGCCGTTCTGGATTTTTGTGAGCCCTGTACTTTGGGAACCGTTACGATGTACGACTTCACCTTGGTCTTAAAATATTCATGAATCATCAGTCCATACATCTTTGTTAATATTTACTAAAATCAATCTCGCTTTTGGAGGTAACATATCATTAGGATAGCTCGCGCGCGGTACGGATAAAAGTTCTATAAAACTAAACCCTCACATAAATGGGTCTCCTCCCACATAGCGATTCGATAATTTACTTTTAGTACTTTTCTGTGCCCTACTTTGACCTACTGACCTACGATGTATTTCACAATTTTCAAAGAAACATTGATTTCACTCACGCGCTATCCCATTTTTGTATCGTTTGAGGAATGGACATTTTTTTCTGAAGTATGTAGTATTTGAAAGACCCCTTCGGGAGCTCAACCACGTTCGGGAGTCAGCCAGCAACAGCGCATTAAAAAGAAAAAAAAACTGTCGCAGGGGCGGCGGGCAGTGCGGCGAAGCAGACGCTTCATACGCTTTTACGCGTTCTACTCGTGCTGCGAGTTTGTTTCGGTACTTCCTGGCGTTCTCCTAGAACAGCCCAAGTGGATCAGCCTCACTTACAGTGCCTGCGTGTGGACAACTGGAGTAAGAGTGACAGCAGCTCAACCGTGGCCACACACTCGTCGCATTTTACTGGATTCTACTAACACAGTAATGTGACTGACAGCGTAGCTGTGGGCCGTGCTGCGACGTTCTTATTGTGGTGCTGCGCGTTGTCAGAGTGGGACTCGAGGTGGTGTGCAACGCCAGCTGCCTCGCTGCCTTCTACTCGCTGTGGCCTTGTTTGCTCATCACGTATACGGCCTGCGCCCACATCTGTGAGACCATCGGCCGAGGTTTACAGGTGCACTCCTACTTGATGTCTTCAGGGCTGTGCGAACGTTCGAAATTTTCAACGAACTCGAACCAAACAACGGGTGTTCGGTTCGAAAATCGTACAAAAGGCCAACACTTTTGGACATCCGTAACTACATAGTAGACAGTGGGCTCGAAATCTCGAACACATCGTCCACAATACTACAGAAACTCTCCATAAAATGAGACGTTGGGACGGTTCCCAAACTTTTGAAACAAGCTTTCTTTACAAATCGGTTTCTGTCTATTATAAAAGGAACATTCATGCTTCAAGAATGATTGGCACCAGTTACGTGTGTTCCAACTGTTTGATCTAAAGCGTTTTGCTCAGTGTGTGATTCGACGTTTTAAGAAAAAATGTTCGAGTTCGTTCGAAAAAAAAAATCGCTCGTTCACACAGCCTTGATAGCGTTTGACTCGGCATTGTTTGAACACCTTCACCCCGTACTTGTGAGATTTCGACGGGATGTACAGCTGGAACACGAGGCGCCCGCGCCACGGAATGACCGACTCGTCGATGGCGACGTTCCGCCCCGCCGTGATGACCCTCCTGAGATTGGCGCTCAGGATGTCTAGGAGAGGGCGCACTGTGCGGAGCCGGTCGTCACCTGGAGCAGCCGTGTTGTCCGCCAAGTGTCAGCACCGCAGCATCAGGAGAAAGCGGTACCGCGTCATGGTCCTGTTGATGAGATGAACCCCGCACAAGTCCCCCTTGGACCAGTAGGCAGAGAGGCTGACGAGGCCCATCAAGAGGAGGTCACCGACGAACTTTTTCATCTCCCCCTTAGTCACTGGCTCCCACTGCTTGACGCGAGCCCTCTTCTTGAGCCGCGTGGCGGCCATGAACTGGGTGGTGTAGCTGTTTTGGTCCACCATCAACTGCCACGCGGCATCGTCCACCAAGAGCTCAAAGAACTCAAATGGTGACAAGCCCTGGATGTCGACGTTGATCACGGGGTCCTTGTCGTGCAGCGGGAACGAGGGCCCCGCGGCAGCTTGAACGGTAACCCAGGTGGCAGCACGGCGGTGGCAGCAGCGGCGGACCTCCTGGGCGCCAACGTCGTCCTCCGAATCATCACTGGCGCCGCCCTCGTCATCACCGTCGTCGACGTAGTTAGAGTCCGAGCCATGGGACTCAGGAGCTGACCTGCGGTACGACGTGTCGTCGTCGCCAGTGGTGCAGTTGTCTGGAGGGTCCGGCCGGATCACTACCGTGATCAGGTGGACGAAGCAAACAGCTGGTAGGCGAGGGGAACCCCGCGCAGTGTAGGGACGGTACGCAAGGCAGAGCGAGAGCTGGGCGTGGAGCGACCGCTGTTGGCAACAGTGCAACAGTGCAGCCACAGTGACGCCGAACCTCTCCTCTCCTGCCCCTCGCCCTTGTCCCAGACACCGGAGCCAAGCGCGGATACAGGGGGGGGGGGGGGGGCAAAGGGTCAATTGCCCCCCTTCCTAGCCGCCTGCAGGGCGCCGGAAATGTAGGCAACCGGCATAACTTTTCCGCCTGTAAGTAAGGCAAAAAGCGTGACTTTGCCCCCCCCCCCCCTAGAGCTGCTCCTGGATCCGCCACTGGCTGGAGCGGCTAGCAGGTAGCGGCTAGCAGGTAGCGGCTAGCAGGTAGCGACAGGCAAGGGGGGAGCGGAAAGTGCAGCGGGTTGTGGGAAAGGGGGAATACACTCCGGCGCGCCGCCGTGCGGCCGGGGTCACAAAGTACGGAAAACCACGCGCCCGTGACGGGTGTGCGCCACTAACGGCCGAGTTGCGGGGTTTTCGCTACGGAATCAAATGGTAGGTCGGGGTGCGTGTCGTAGTCCCTTCCCCCTTCTTTTTTCTCTCCCCTTTCTCCGTTGCTTGTTCCGCATTTTGCTTTCCATACTTTGATTTCTTTGCGTTGAGTTATAAAATTCATCAGTTTTGGAGTAAATAATGAGAGTGTGATTCTGCATAAACGTGATATTTATTGAAAACTTAAATTAACATGAGATCAGTGTGGAATGGGAAAAAAATACAAAGAATTACATCTAATTTCCAAAAAGTTCAGCTGGTGCTTCTCTGGGTTGACAGGCAGTGGAACAAAAAGAACAGGACATGGTTAAGTCAACTGCTTTGAAAAGAAAGGGAGGGAAAAAAGGAAATTAGGCATTTAAGTAAACAAATAATATTGTAACTTAGCTTTTTAGGAATCTTAACAGGAACGGACAGGGGTGATGCACGGTGTGAAGAAAGAATGAGAGATGTTGTGACACTGCAAAAGAGAAAACACAAGATTAGTATTGCAGCTTCTTCAATAGTTCAAAGTGACCAAACTATCTGGAAATTCTAGTTTTAAATATTTTATTTGCAGAGGAAAAACAGCTGAGTGGTAGAGCAAAGAAAAAAGGAAAGTGCGAAAGGCATTTACTTGTTGGCATAATACTATCAACATTGCCCGCAATGAGCTTACGAGAAACTCAGTGTCAAAGCAAAAACACTATTCATGGTTCAACTTAAAGTTTCACAACTGAGAAACAATTTCTAGATCATGAAAAAAAAAACGCACTTAGTATGCCTTATTAAATACCACGGCAAATAAATATATATTGGGCTCGAGGGGGCAACCACTCATTTATACCATGTACACATTTCAGGATTTCGTCGGATTACACCCCGTGGTTTTCGTTAATTTTAGAATTTTATTGCTTTTCTGGCTATGTCAGCATACGTAGGTGCTATTTTTCGGCGTAAAGTCCAAGTCCAACTTTAAATTCGCAATTTTTTTCAATTTATTTTTAAAAATTTCTAGAATTTTGTATACATGAATACGCGAGTGATTCGCCTCTCGATTTGGCTACTGGCGCGGACACGTCTGCGGATGGTATGCTGAAGGTCGGCGGTCGATCTGTTGGAAGGTTTGCGGACTGTCCGGCGTCTAATGCGAAACGTTTGCAGAAATCTTTTAGTAGGCAGACCTTTCGACGACCGTTAGCAGGCCATCAGCAGACAAAATCATCTGCGGATCATCGGAGGAACACGTCTGCCTCCCATTCACTCGCCGCCAGATTCTGATTCGCACATTAACTCACATCGGGTATGAGTTTTGTCTACAGCATTATGTCTGCCTCCTGGCCGAGTCCAGTCCGCGCCTCGTACGAGGCCCGTCCGAAAGTCGACTACCAAAGGGTTGGGCCTGGTCTGATTGTCAACCGGCGAGGCCGTCTATACGCAACTTGATTTCAGACGTTTTTTTCCGTATGGGCGCGCGGACGTGCCGACTTATCGTTCACAGAAAAATTCCAAATTTGGAGAATTAACTCCTGTTTTTAACGTAGAATGACGTACGGTGGCATCAATTTTCGATTTACATCGCATTTTTGATTAATGAAAATATGTCTGTTTTTGTTTTTTGAGGTTAAGGTTGGCCGCCGCGCGCACACCATTCCCATCGCGGCTCGCACAGTATTAAGAGACGGGCTCAGGTTAACGATTTCAATCGTTACAACTAGGTCTTCTATCGGGCACTTCTAGGGCGACTTGGGATACTTGAGGCGAGGGGCCAAAGGCCCTCGCAACTGCCGGGCGATTCTGTGCGTACGGGCCCATTTCATGTCTTTGTCTCCGTGCGTCTTTGAAACGCATTGTATCGGGGTATGTGAGCACAGAAATTCACTGTACCCTTTGGTTTCACGTTTCCCTGCTGCAACCGAACTCATATGTCAAGTGGATACCTCAGGAGAGCACGAGTAGACCAAAAATGTAAGTTCCATCACTGTCCATTTGGACCATTGTTCAACTTTGGTGCTCCGGTACTAAAAATTGGTATCGCGAAACACATTAGGAGCTTTTAGAGTTTCTTCCTTAGTCTTGTAGCTTCACTTTACCAGATTTTAAGTACCCTCACCCTCATCAGATTTTTAATTTGAGAAATTCATGTCTGAAAAATGTCCACCGTAAATGGTTTTTATACATTGAAAATTAACAATTCTCGCTTTTGTCTAACAAGACTCGGCCGTAGTGTGAAAAAGTAATATTGTATCGAGAGAAGCAACACTGGAGATTCAAAAACAGCTGCCACTGACAGTCTAGGGCAAAGTATTTTGGCGCCAGTGAGCGAGGAAAGTCCAAAAGCGGCGCGTATTTTTATTAACGTAAGTTCCGTATGGCCTCCTCCTTTATTGTAGTCATGTTCTAAAACTGTATTATCCTAGGAACGTTGTGGGGCGTAGTGCTGATGAATATAGCAAAGCATGTCCAAAGTGGGACGCGTGGTTAAGGAAGAAAGGGCAGTGAAAACTTGTTTTGTATGATTCCGTCATCGAGTATTTTCTGTACATTCCGTCATTTCTTATAGGGGCTGAAAGCAAAATTCAACGTGTAGAGCGCGCCCACGCGCAGAGAGGTTCCTTGGAACCCCTTGGTACTGTTTAAAGCCAAGTCGACCCCGAAAAGCAAATTTTATTTTTAGGCACGGAGTGAAACGGAGTTGCCTTATAGTTTCGTCAGATTGGACTGTTTTTTTTTTTTTTTTTCTTGGAAGCATAGCCCCATATGGCCCTCTGACAGAAGTTTTTCGAACTCTCCAGATTATCGAAGGGTACTCGTACAAGACACGCTGACGTGTTTTTACACTTCAAAAATATCACACACCGTTTAAAATCGTGTTTTAAAGTCGGCTTTCTCACTCCTTTCAATGGAGAAAGTAAGAGACAGAGCACCTCGTCAACAGGCACCACTAGTCCAAAATCAAAACGATCTAAAGAATCAAAAATCTGTCTAACAGAATTACGGACAATAGTCGTATTAAATAGTCTAGCGTGTTGTTACATTCAAAAAATATCACTGTGATCAGAAAAACCGCTTTAAACTTCAGCTTGCTCTCTCCAACCAATGGTGATAGCAAGAGACACAGCTACTGTTCCAACGCCTCTAGACGAGCTATGCTCGACTCGTCAGCAGGCTGCATCAGCAACCTCTGCCTGACTCAGTATCATTCTGTCCTTGTCCAGAGCACAGCCAAATCGGACGTCCTTCTTTTTTGTTGCGTAGCCTTTGCCGGGTACCCATTGTCGATGTGGCGAGCCGAGCCAAAGCACGCCGAGGCCCCGCTAAAAGGGAGGCGACTCAAGAGTCAGAACCGTTTGGGACCGGTGGGGGGGACAACAGTGCGAGAGCCTTGCAGGAGGCTAGCGCTAGGCGGCCCGCGTATGAGAATGCAAGCGTTACACTGACCGCTACCTAGACGCCCTAGCTCTTCAACTACTCCCTGTCCCTCTCGAAGGAGATACAAACTACCCCGAACCACCCCAAAACTGAAACAAGGCTGAACCAAAATCCTCATTCTATGAATTTAAAAAAAAGAAAGCAAACAAAACCAGAAAAAAATATAACCTTAACTTCTATAACCACCCCCAAACCACCCCAAAACTGAAACAAGGCTCAACCAAAATCCGCATTCCATGAATTAAAAAATTAAAGAAGGCAAACAAAACCAAAAAGAACAAAATATAAACTTAACGTCTATTTTAACCAAACCCCCGTGAAACTCCGGGCCTACCAGTATCTCACACAGTGGGATAGTATTTTTGTACTTCAGTTACTCTCAAAATGAGCCCGTACGCACAGAATCGCCCTGCCGCCGGCAGGCCAAGCTGGCTAAGTCCCCCTGTCGAACCGAGGTGCCGGTGGACCTCAGCAGAACTGGCACCAAGGTTTGACGGGACGAAAGGGACTTTGTAAAAGTCGGGCACGCCGCGTCGAACACCGCCAACCGCATCCCGATCCGACCCCGGGAAGTGGTCGAACTTTAAGGTGACCCGTCAGTGAGTGAGTCAGTGATATGCGGGGGAGGATTTCTAGATTTTATTGGATTAATATTGGACTGAGGATGCAGCAGCCGCAACGCCGCGCCACGTTCTGCCGCCGAGCCGCTGTGGGCCTCCGGTAGGGCGGAGCGCAGCCGCCCCCACCCTACCGCCCCTGCCTGCCTGGCCTCGCTATCACTCTCTTTCTCCCTCTCTGTCTCTCTCTCTCTCTCTCTCTCTCTCTCTCTCTCTCTCTCTCTCTCTCTCTCTCTCTCTCTCTCTCGCGTGCGCGCGCAGCTGTGTTTGTGTGTATGTGGATCATGTAACCACAAGTAACTTACTGTAGGATTGAATCGTGCTGGTGTTTTTAAATCCATCTTCGCGCATAGTACTGTTACTTTGTTTTGCCAGTGCACAACGAAGAAATACTCCGTCACGTGGAAAGAACGCTCTTTGGGGTTCAAACTGCTTCAAACATTTAGGTTTTGCTTTGTCATGAAACGTCGAGAAATTTTATTTACAGCATTTATTTTTAAAGCGTCCTGGGCGTCCAGGGTCCTGCTAGGCACGATTTCTGTTGTCCATTAATAATTAACTGGAGTTTGCCAAAACAGAATCCAAACAACGCTTTTGGAGGAGACGTCTTAATCAGAACAAGCTGGCCCGTCCCTTCCGTCAACCTCGGTGCCAGTTCCGCTGCGCTCCACCGGCACCTCGGTTCGACAGGGGGACTTGGCCATGGCCAGCTTGGCCTGCCGGCGGCGTTTGTGGGGGCCTTCGGTCGCCGCCTCAAGTCTCCCTAGAAGTGCCCAAGTGCAGATGTAGTTGTTACGATTAAAATCGTTAACCTGAGCCCGTCCCTGTGCGCGCCGCGATGGTAATTGTGTGCGCGTGGCGGCCAACTCTAACCTCAAAAAACAAAAACAGACAAATTTTCATTAATCATAAATGCGATATAAATGGAAAATTGTTGCCACGGTACATGATTTTACGTTAGGAAAGGAGTTTATCCTCCAAATTTGAAGTTTTTCTGTGAACGATAAGTCGGCGTAAATACGTCCGAACGAACGAACATCTGGCATAAGACCATAAGCCCGGCTCCTGTCGTTTCTAAAGACACGTGTCGGGACGGGCTTAAAACGGGAAATGCAGAAGATACGAGTTGATGTGTCCACGATAGAACTGCCACTATCTTGTTCATTGCTCACAAAAGGTCATGTGACTCCACTTTTAGAATCATATGGCGTCAACCTGCGAATATAATATCCGAAATGACATGTATTTTGCAATTAGTGAGTTTTGGAGTACCACTTACACACGCTTCGATTAGCATCATCAGTCGTCGTAACTTCAGTTTCAGTTGTTGTTTGACCACAGCGGTATTGGCAGAGGTGTGTCGTAAATCATTCACTAAGGGCGCACCACTGTATAGCAGTAGAAAAAAGTTTCAACCACTGTATCACTCTAAATCAAAAAGGGTGGAGTTTACTTCCCAGGTTGTTTTGGCAACGGGATGACAGGACCTTGCCCATCGAGAACACGACTCGGGCCTCTATCAAGGTGCGAGAGTTCTAATAGCGGGGCTTCGTTGCAATTTTGGATGAAACTGCAATGAAATCCTTACAGATGAGTGTGTTGTACATATTAATACTGCTTCGATTGGGTGTTTCTGGAATTGGGAAAGGGATAAAGTAATAATTGTTTGCCCAACAAAAGAAGGAATCGACTTAACTGTTACGGTTTTTGAGAAAATTAATCAAAATCAGATTGACGCGAATTTCGGACTATCACCGATATCTCGAAAACCGTAAAAGTTACAGCGTTTTCCTTGACAATCAAACGCGTTAGGGACCCACTTTCGCCAAATTGACGTAAGAAGATATTTTGCTAATGTTTCTGGAACATTGATTTTTACTGCCGCGAGGGGCAGTTAGGCTGTATTCGGGTGCCCTGCGCGACCTTTTCCCGTGATCCGAAAAATCAGAAAAAATATTTTCGAGTTCTGTGGTGACCGGGGCACGGCGTGCGCAATACGGGTCATCGTCATCAACTTTCAAAAGTGATGTCAAAATCTCCCGGTCTATTCGCCGGCAGACCAACAAGGCAGGTGGGCGCCAGGCGCGGATGTAAATGGGATAGGCAGGATTTGAAGCGGATGCTGCTGTCACAGGAGGGAGCATGTGACACAGTCTGGCCGGTCTTGCAGAGCCATGTTCTCTCTGTGCTCATGGAGCTGCGGGGAAAATTGTTCCCGGCACTACCGCACCTCATACTGACGCCCTTTGTGCTGTCCCTTCTAGCCACCGTACAGGTGCTCAAATTCTCAATGTATCAAAATCAGTGGATGCTAGTTTGGGGGAGCTCTCTTCTCACCTTGCATGGTTTCTTTGCCACAGTTGGTGAATGGCCAGTATGACGCTTATTCGCTTTTGCCTCTGGTATACATCTTCAGTCTCTTCATGCCCTTATGTGCCGTAGGCGAAGCGCTCGCAAAGGTAAGACAAGACACCACCCTAAATTCCGATCGTATTTTGATCCTTGTCAACTTCTTGAGCAGCTGCTTAGTAGAATGGAACGAATTTTCTAAATTAATGTTCGACAATTGTTCGGTGTAACGGCTTCTCTTAAATATAACGGCGATAATTTAAAGCTCCCTATAATTATCATTCTTAGGCATGGGGAGCCAAGACATTAGGCACCGGAAGTTAACTTTCATTGCCGGTTGTGAGGTTGGCGTGCCTTTGAGTGCCGTGTGACATGTCCACCGCCGCAGCTGGTTAACACTAAAAGGTCGGGAAAAATCGCATACCTAGAACGACTGGAGGGGCCAAATTGGACCATGCCCCAATTTTCGCAGTTTTAAGACTCTTAATGCGTTTTTTTCTGTTGCCTCATGATGCTCTCTGGTTTTAAAATGTCACATGACATCCCCGAACCCCTAACGAGCCTTATCAGGGTAGGCAACCCGCACTACACGCCAGTGAACTTCATAGCGTAGAGGATAGGGCATCAGAGAAGCAAGCAGAAGGTTTCTGGTTGCAATACTGGAATTTTCTAATTGTGTAATATTTGATTTCTTTTCGTTGTATAATGCTGGAAATTGAAAATTATCGACTTCTGAAGTCAAAATTTTTCTCAACGTAGTACCTTATTTTGCTCTAAATGATCTTGGCTGATGTCTAACCTAAAACAAAAAAAAATATCACTTACACGTGTAGCAGACGACTTAAGACGTCTATGAGACCAATATAAATTTAGGAAAAGACGTCTATTAGATAGATTTTCGACATCTTTGTCGTGACTCGAGTGTATTCCTCTGCGTGCCCGCTGTCGCCTCATTCTTGCGTGGACCGAACAGAACTTCGATCTGCATTGCTGGTTGCCTACCTGCCTTGTACTTGCACCACCATGAACTCACACCTGACCATTCACATGACATCCATACACCCATCTGTTCAATGGGTAATTGTGGACTTTAGGGGCTCCACCACCTATAAAGACATGGCCGGTACCGTTGGAACCGGCTCAACGCCTAGAATTGGAATATGCCAATCATATACGGCGCTCTTCAACCTCTTTATTTAAAAAAATAAAAATATGAGACGACCTAACCTGTCACAGTGCTCAGGAACACGGGTATTTCGGACACATTTCTGCATGATTATTCATCAAACGATGTGAAACGTCGTTTTCAAGTATAGCCTTTTCTCAGGGAAGACTTTTGGTACACACTTTCGCGTTTAACTTAGAGAAACCAAACACCATAAATCCGTCTGCTACAGCGATTCTCCCCACAGCGACGCTCGACGAGTGGTAACCCTAGGCTATGCGGCGCTACCGCAGCGCCGGACTGGTGGCAGAACACCGAACCCCGTCGGCACCGGCGTCGGCGGCTCTGTCGGGCGGCTGCGGGAGAGTGCGCGATCAAGGACAACCTGCTATGTGCTGTGCGTCGTCACCTCCGTCATCTCCCTTTGACCAAGGTGACACTGTCACATTTTCGTTTCAGTTTGAGGATACCCGTAATGGCTGCGTGCCTACGGCTTGCTAACCTCACAATCTATTGTTAATGTGACAGTGAACGGGAGATGATTGAGAGGTGATGGTGTCAAAGGGAAATGATTGTGAGGTTGCGAGCCGTATTAATTCAAAGTGTTGTTGTTTTTTCATTTCAGCTTGGTGTTCCTTGGACAGTGTCAAAGGGAGATGATATGTGAGGACGCAAATGTGACAGTGAAAGGGAAATGATTGTGAGGTGATGGTGTCAAAGGGAAATGATTGTGAGGTTGCGAGCCGTAGGCAGACCACGCAGCCATTAGCACTCTCCCGCACGAGCCGCCCGACCGAGCCGCCGACGCCGGTGCCGACGGGGTTCGGTGTTCAGCCACCAGTCCGGCGCTGCGGTAGCGCCGCGTAGCCAGCCTAGGGTTTCCACTCGTTGAGCGTCGCTGTGTTTTTAAATAAAGAGATTGAAGAGCGCCGTATATGATTGGCATATTCCAATTCTAGGCGTTGAGCCGGTTCCAACGGTACCGGCCATGTCTTTATAGGTGGTGGAGCCCCTAAAGTCCACAATTACCGTTCAATGTACTTGCAGTTGCAGGACAGTCGCCAGAAATCGAAAAAACGGCGTCTATGCGGTAAAAAACAGCAAGGGTCCACTTAGGACCCTACCGTCGTTCTAGGTGTACACCCTTGTAACTTCTAAGAAAAAATTCGCAGAACGACGAAACTTTGCAGATATGTTCAGGATGCAAACTTGGAAAAAGTCAAAAAGCGTCGGCACCCATTTTTTATTACGGGGGTGGCAGCATTTTCAATGCGAAGAAGGGCCAAATTGGACCCGTCCGGCCTTCAAGTGTTAAGGGTTCAATGGTCCGGTGTTCAGTTGGAAGCTCTACGAAATTCTAAAGGAAAAACATGTTTAAAAACCGTCAAAATGCGTTGTCTAGTGACGTCTTTATATTGTAGTCTCGCATGAAGCTAGCTCAAGTGTATTTATGTAACCACACCGTGTTTAACGACACCGCGTTTTTGCAGGCACATAAGGGCATTTCCTTGGACGCGTACCGTGGACCTTGGCTCCATGAGGCGACATATCAGCGCCGTTTACGCCTGCAGGTGAGAATGAGAGTGATTTCGTTTGTACTTTTTTTATATCCATGAGATATGTAAAAGTCACGTTTTTATGTAAGCCTTATAGAAAAAGTACTTGAGTACTACAGTACTACTTCAATTACATACTCGTACAAACATGGTTAAGAATTCCCACATAAAACGGCTTCACTTTCTCCGCATCCTTAAGCACATTTTTTTAACCACATGTGGTATGTACACATTTGCGTGCAAACTATTACTCTACATGTGAGAATTTGTACATAAGCAATGAGTGCCCAAAGTTTTGTGTGGTCATGAAGAAAATTGTAAATAGCGTTTGAGTGTTCAACTTTGCAATCTGACCTTCCGAATAATCGTTTTTAGGTTGTCTGCGGTTTAAACGTACAATCTGATTATTCTATTTGATAAAAGACAGTCCAGGCTGGCATGTTATCCCACCTCACCGCCTGTTGAAGCTAAGTTTCGATACCGTTGCACTTCGGTTGGCAATACTGTGCCGGCGCATCGCACGCGCGAAAATATCATTTTAAAATTTACTACGAGCCGTTGTCAGCGGTCTGACAACACTTTAGAGGGACATCGCACTTCAGACGCACTTGGGACGGATTTCGAACGCTGTGGAATTTCTCTTATCTCTGTAATTCATTAAGGAACATTGGAGGGACAATTTAGTCAACAATAGGGAGTTATTTTTCTATTATGGAAATTATGCATCTAATAGCGCTTGGACATAAAGCATCGATTCGGCTATTTATGGACGCACGGAATAGTCAATGGCCATGGACTAAAGCGTGCACAGGCCTTTTTCTTGAAGTCTTCGAATTTCGACACAAACTAAATAAGCGTATGTTCAGAACACGTCAGGATTACAATCACACCACGAAGAAGTTTGGAAATCGATAGTTTGAAGTTTTTTCCTTTTTTAAGAATCAACAAGCCTCAAGTCGGTTGAAACAACCCTTCATCCGCTAATCATTCCCTGAATTAAGCAGTCTCTAATCGTCCAGGTGATGTGTGCTGCTGGCGCCGAGGGCGGGCTGGTCCGTGGGCTGGCCGTGGGCCGGCTGGACATTCGGAAATGCGGAGAGGCCTTGCAGTTCTGGTTCAAGGCAGTCCAAGTGATGGTCAACCTGCGCGGCTACCGATGAACTGCGATCTGTGCGCATGTGTCTTATATCTTGTCTCCTCGTGCGAAATTCAGGGCGAACTAAGTCACTGTGAATATTCTTTCATCCCAACTGGTACATGTTGGAAACAAATCGTAGTTCTTTGGGTCAGTAAATCTGCTCCGAATCACAATTTTAAACCAACATGCCTGCGTTTACCCGCTGGATGTAAAATGGGGCGTTTCGGACATCAAATGTACAAGATTTGACAGGGCAAGAGAATAAGTTAAAATTTTATTATTAAAAATGTATCAACATTGTTATGTGCTGCCACTTATTATGGAAGACTGTAAATATGGGCCCTAGCCGGTCGCCTCGCCTTGAAACCCCTAACTTACGTACTTGATCAGCGACAACATCCTTGCCGAAGTCTTTCCTTTTGCACGTCCCCTTGTGGGGCGGGCACGTTCCGTCGCGGCTCCGCCGCGGTTTGTGGGACCCCTTTACGGGGGCGGGGCTTCCACCACGGACCCCTTTCGGGGTGGAGTGCCCGCCGTCCTGAAACCTAGATGGGCCCTTCTGGGGTCATATGTCCGCCGTCCTGAGACCTGGATAGCCCCTTCCGTGGCAGACGGCGAATTGCACGGTAAGTTGAGAAGATCCAGAGGTCAGTGGAAGCACTAACTATATGGATACTGAGATTTAACAAATACTCGAGTACCTCAAACGGTTATACTACCCCCTTCCTGGGCTTTGGAGGCGAGCCTGCACTCCCCCGCGGTTCTGTGTACTAGCACGGCTTCCGCGGAGGAGGCCTCTCTCTGTGACAAGATGACGACAGTTCTGCAGCCGAGATGCATCTCCGTTGCGCTTCATGGTCTGGTTGTAAGGGCCAGGGCCAACCTGCATCTCCCCTGCGCTCCTTGGTTGGTTTGTTTGCTTCGAGCGAAAACAATATATATACAAACACGACAGTCGAACAAAGGGCTTAATATTAAATCATAATACGGTTCCTGACCAAAAACAGTGTTTGTATTCGCTGAGACTAGTGGCGGCCTACTAACTAATCGGGGTTGTGCCTACCCCTCTTAGCGTTCGACAAGCCCTTGCCAAGTACTCACGGTTGGGTACTCACAAGTGTGTGTGCCACCACACTTGCTCTATTGTGCCACCCGCTTTCCTTCGCCACTAGCCTCGCATGAGTGCCATAAAATTGGTAGGGGCCGGCCTGCTACCTCCCATGCGCACAAGTTTGTGGGGGCCAGCCTGCAACCACCCCGCACGGCGCAGTGTCCTAAAAAAGAATAGCTGGCGGATGTAAAATGTCACATTTGAATAAAAATTTAATCGATTTTGTTAACTGTACAGACACAGTTATTACATACCAATTATTGGAGCACTTGCGGATAAACAATGTTTTTCGTCAGCACATTGAAGCGGGCTGAGCGCCCTCCTCTTATCCCTCCACCGGAGCCCTGATTTGCACCCCGCATAACTACAATGTGAAGGGATGGAGATTTTCTGGCTCTCCTCAGCGCCAGGTACAATTGCCCATGGCTGAACACAGGCCGCCTTAAGAACACTCAAATACGGTCAAATGTTTGGCCTTGGCTTTTATTAATAGTGACAGCAAATGCGGATGTGACCGGAAACTGATACCTCTCAATACTTCCAGCCACCGGTACGTCGTCACTCCGCATTGTCATTCGTGGTAAATATACCTCAACATCTTCACCAGCGTAGTGACCTAATCGCCTCAAGCAGATGGCATGCTCTAAGAGTTTTGTCACGACGAACCGGGCACCATTACAGAGGCCTCTCTTCTTATCAATGTTGATTAGCAGCATCAGAACACACCTAATCTTAAGATTTAAATGGTGCGGAGGCAAGTTTGCAGCATTAATATTTTCAAGCTCCTCAGTTGTGTTTAGAAATTCGCTGATTTGGTGTTCATGCTGACGCCCACGATCTTGAAGTACAATTGATGTATTCGCAATACTTGTCCTAGACTGGTCATCCATATTTTGCATTATAATGCTGTTGAGGAATCTTGTTTCATCATTAGTTGGAGTAACAACTAAGCCATTCTCGAGATGGTCTCGCGAAAGATCTCCATATCCCTACAGCAAAATCAAAAAGAACCTAAACACCCTGAGTTGGGATTTCACGAAAAGGAATTTATACTTACATGTGACCAACTACAACGTGGTAAACACAAACCTTTTCTATAGGAGCACAGGCATGCATACACTCATCCTGTGTGGTTGCCACTGTCCTCTGACGCATGCTCGCTGTCGAAGTGGGTACACTTCTTCGCACTGAGACTACCATCTCAGGAGGAATCACGATATCGTCCGTCCCTGGCACAATGGCTGATCCATCCCTTACGGTCATGATCCAGCTTGCAAAGGACTGATCAGCATGTGCCCGCATATTCTTGGACAGAACCAACTCCTTGCGAAGGCTCCAATGCTCCCACGAAGTTAAACAGTTGTCAATCAGCTCTGAGGTCGACGCATTCCTCAATACAGACAAGATTTGGCCCATGTCCCCCCCTAAGAGGACAGCCTTGCCACCAAATAGTATTCCCTGAGAACTCATAATGTCCTAAAGAGCAAAAAAAATGGCAAGTCAATTACATTAATTTTACAAGAGTCAATTATCCATTTTGTATTGTCTGACGTACCCTCAGCAAGCGATCGATGAGGATCACCTGCCATCGCGCAAACATGGATACGTCATCAATGACAACTAAACCGGCCTCTCTCAACCGATCCGCGTCTCTAGAACTGCATTCGATGAATGAGCGGTCTGTACCATCCCGCCTGGCTCGTATGGGAATGCCGAAGGTCTTATGGCAAGTGTTGCCGTCCTCCATGAGAAGTGCCGCTAACGCAGTCATAGCACATGCCACTGTCAGAATGCCTTGCCGCTTGCAATCTAACAGGAGACCCTGATACAGGAAAGTTTTCCCGCAACCAGCAGGTGCCTCAGGCGCGTAGAAATTGCTCTGATGACGGTTCTGTGCATGGACGGCTTGCATAACGTTGTCCTGCACAGATCGCTGTTCGTCCGTGTACTTGCTAGCATACGTAGAAAAAGAACACATAATTATAGATACAGTTCACATGCTTATTCATTGTTTTCGGCTCGCACGTTCAAACATACCTGTTTCAACTGAAGGAACACAGTCCACTAAATCACCCAAGAACTCTTCTCCAGCAGGAGTACATTCGTTGTCAGTGACATCCAGGGTTGTTAACGTTACGTAACGAAATAACGACGTTAGTGTAACGCGTCACCTCGTTACTGTAACGATAACGCTAACGCGTTTCATTTTTCCGCGGTTTGTAACGGTAACGCGTTATCGTTACTGAAGTCAGTAACGAGACGTAACGCACGTTACATTTTACTCGTTACAACGGCAAATTTCGACGGGTACATCGATAAATGCAAACATAGTGCAATGCCATGTTGTAATGCCAAGTGCGTCGCTGGAGCGCCTGTTCTGGGTGGCGGGAGTCTCGTTCACGGACCTGCGCAGTATGCTTGGCGACAGAAACTTGGAAAACGAGGTGCTCTCGCGTGTGAACCGAAGGTGTTGGTGCAAATGACCCTTTCGACCCTGTCTGGTCTGACCCAGTACCTGACTCCTGATTACGATACCGTAATTTTATGGTTCCTTGTAAAGAAAACGTTTTATTTTATTGTTCCTGACTTAAATAAAAGGATTATAGTTGCACTTTTCTTTTGTAATTCAGTGTTCGGTACACTATGGCAAACACACTATACTTGTAAAAGAGCGTTTTCGTCATTTTTTGAAAACTGATGTAACGAGTAACGAAGTAACGACGTTACTGTAACTGTAACGCGTTACGTTTCTCTGGAGGGTGTAACGGTAACGCGTTATCGTTACCGAGTCTACGGTAACGAGGTAACGGTAACGCGTTGCATTTTGAAAATAACGTTAACAACCCTGGTGACATCATCATCACGTGGCACGTGTAAGTGCAGAGGTTTTCGCTCTTGCACATCAAAGCTCTCGTCACAGTAAGCATCAGCGACTTGATTAACATTGTCGGACGTCGCGTATGTGGGGTGTGTATTCGTAGAGCTACGTACTGCTCTACCCCCTGATACGCGACATCCGGCTGAGTGTAGCTCAAGGGGGTTGGTAGAAAGGTACACACAAGGGATTGGGTTATACACTATTCTGACCACTAAGTACTCACGGAATCCGAATGGTGTTGCTCTGCCCGAGGCCCCGACGCGTCTGCCGCGTGTCGTCTGCGCCTCAGGCTCCCGACCGGAGAGCGCAGCGTTTGCACTTTTAGGCCTTTGCGAATATTGCTAGTTGGTCCTACGGAGGCGCGCTTTATTTAAACGGCGTCGCTCTACCGACAAACATCCGGAAGGTCTCCAATGATATCGCCAACGCGGCGGATGACATCACGCCGAGCACGAATCAAAGCCTCCCGTCTTGTACTTCCTCGTCGCACAAAGTCATTGCCTCTCTGTGAGCTACCCATAGAGACCCCACATTGTCAACGTGGCCGGTGGCAACGATGGTGGCAAAGAAGGCGCGAGTTTGATACGGCGCACCATGAGCGGCTACCTCCGCCATAGCAGAGTCGTATTCAATGGATTTGCTGTCATCGATACCAAGCGCCTGGCATGCTTCTTGAAAGGACGACTGCTGAACTCCATCGACTTTCAATGCATCTTTGAAGGATGTCATTCCAAGTCTGTTAAGAAGCAGAAGCCTAAAAAAGATGAGCTCCATGTTTCTCGGTGAGGGATTCACATGCATAAGCCTCCCCAGGGTGTTGCTCTTGGTCTTGGGTACCCACTCACCCTTAAACCACCTGGAAAACAAGACGTGATTCCAGTATATCATGATCAACACAAATGTTCCCCTCCAAAATTGTGCGATAGGCTAATTGTAAAAAAAAAGAAAAAAAAAGGACAGTGGTTTGATGATACCAGTTGCATACGTCTTTAGTACCAACTTGTAAACAGCTTACAATATCTGCATAAAAGAAGTGATTTGCTGTGCGGTCGTTTGCATTTAGATTAAACCATGCTTCAAATTTCGAAGTGTGTTGCAGTTGTACTGTATCATGTGCCTCGCCTCTGTAGTACACATACTGCTTCCCAGGGAGATGTATGGGCAAGGTCTGAACACAATGACTTAGTCTTGCAATGGGGACCCTGAGAATTTTGAATACTGCTTCGTAAGGTCCAAAGACTCTCAGGTCCTTGAAATAGCTGATTTCATCCCATTCCATATCCTCGCCACCGTTTCTTTCTTTAAAATACCTCAGCATGCCACCCTGGACACACTGACCTCTACTTTCTTTGGTAAAATAGCCATACCGATACTTGTAGCAGAGGTTCGCACCACACCACATGATGTTGAGGTGATTGTCACTACGCAGACCTAGCTTCAACGAATAGGGAACAACCCACCGATTGTCTACCAAGCATTTAAACTTTCGAGAGTATACTGCGGCTGTTTCTCTTCGCCTCAAACTTGGCCCTCTTTTAGTCAGAGTTGTATTCACAACGAACGCAAATGGAAATCCAGCAGTGCATGGTACCCCATTTGGTCGACACAGAGGGTTATGATAATCGGGAGATGAGCCGTCACACGGCCTATGAATCATGTACTTCATAACGTACAAAAATCCATCTGGTTCGTCGTCCGGAGAAGGTATTTCCGCGGAGACTAGAGCATTTAAATCTTCAGGAGTTTGTGGGGTGTCAGCTGGGTCTAAAATAATTGCCATGTGAAAGTGTGGTAGCATCGTTGATGTGTACTCATGTACACCAGAGTATCCCAGCACTCGTCCAAATATCCCCTCATTTATGACGTCACTCATGATGATGTTCAGCCGTGACAGGTATACCCGGACAACGACATCGGGTGCGTTGACGTACTCGTCCCAACCAAGCCCACGCTCTCTAAGCTGTTGTAAGATTTCAGGCCAACGGGGGTTGGTGGCAAACGTCAGCAGCATGCTCGGACTACCAAATTGTATGGAAATTGTCACAGAATCCATGTAATTATTGTACATAGACCTTTCACTCGTCGGTACATTCTTCGGAATGATGACGACACGACCTGGCCTCTTATCGCAAGCAGCAGCCTCTGACGCTACAAAGCGTGTCAGGGAGTCCAATTGACAGAGATTCAACTCCTCAGTGTTGTCCTCGGCATTAAGGTGCAGCGAAAAACCACTATTTTAGAAATTGATGTTGGCTCACTTTGGAAAATGTTCTACTAGTAGAGGTGATTAACGGTGCGAAAGCGTTTTTTTTTTCGACTTCATCTTCCGGGTCCAATAACGCCTTGAAAATCCGAAAAAACAGCAAAAATAGTGAAAGATAGGCAACCCGCCGTACACCGATAAGAGGGCTCTGGGTGGACGTCACGGTCACTGAAGGAAAGTTATAACAGCATACCACGCCCCAGAACCACCGAGAGCTGTTCGCGATGGCAGTACTTAACTCTGAATAAGCGTAAAATAGTGCGAAAAATGGTCAAGTTGAGCTATAGTGTGGCTCGGAGCGCTGCATCGGTCTGATGGGTAATACCATATGAAGCAAAGCAGTGCAGTTAGGAAGGCCTCGCCCTGCTGTATACCAGGTGTATCATTGGCCCCGGGCAGTTCCGGTTTTAGGCAGTCCCGCAAAGCACTATCTCCGTCTCTTTCTGTCTCACGCGTCTGGCCGAGCCAGAAAGAGACGGAGATAGTGTGTTGCGGGACAGCCTAAAACCGAAACTGCCCGGGGCCAATGATACACCTGGTATAATGCATTCCCCCCAGCCCCCATATATCGCATTCCTAAAACAACCTAAGACGAGCGAAAATGATAAAATTCACTTGCCCTGAGCTCTGTACATGGAGGTCTAAGCGTCTTGAGGCGAGGTGACAAAATTGTTCCCGGTTGAAATTTGGACTTTCCGGGCTATTTTCTGGCGGTTTAATAGTCCGACCACCGGCTCTGAGAGTGGCGACGGTTTCAATTGTCGGCAACAATTTTATCACCTACCTCTGAAGTTTAGGAAGTCCTTGGTGGGCATGGCTTTCTTCACTTGGTGCGGCAACTAGAGGCCAGCTGACAAAATTGTTCCCGGTTAAAAATTTGGACTTTCCGGGCTTTTTTTCTGTAGCAGTTCAATAGTCCGACCACAGGCTCTGAGAGTGGCGAGGGTTTCAATTGTCGGCAACAATTTTGTCACCTACACCTGAAGTTTGGAGAGTGCTTGGTAAGCACGGCTGTGTTTTCTCGGAGTGGCATCTTGAGGCGAGGTGCCGAATTGTTGCCGACAATTCAAACCGTTGCCCCTCAGAGAAGGTAGTCGGACTATTAGACCGCCAGTAAATGGCCAGAAAAGTCTAAATTTTGACCGGGAACAATTTTGTCACCTCGCCCCAAGATGCCGCTCCGAGCGGAGAAAGCCATTCTACCGAGGACTTTCCAAACTTTGGGGGAGGTGACGAAATTGTTACCGACAATATAAAGCCGTCGCCACTTTCAGAGCCGGTGGTCGGACTATTGAACCGCCAGAAAATGGTTCGAAAAGTCCAAATTTCAACCGGGAACAATTTTGTCACCTCGCCTCAAGACGCTAAGACCTCCATGTACAGAGCTCGGAGAGACTAGAGAATTTCATCATTTTTGCTCGTTTTTAAGCCGTTATAGGAATGCGATATATGGGGGGGGGGGGGGGGTATGCATTATATAGAGTTATCTTTATCCTGCACTTCCCTTAAACTGATGACTTCCTCTTGCGTATCCTCTTTTCCCTGAAAAAAAAAATAATGTTAATAAAACTGAATACATACTGTATACATTTTTTATTTTGTTTCTGTGAGTTTGGCAGTTCTTCATTATTTTAAATGAAAGCAACACTCCATAGAAAATCAAATCAACTTGAGAATACCCATAGATCTCAGCTTTCAGAATGAATACTATGGGACAACAGCTGGGTAGTGACAACCATGATTACTTATTTGACAGTGCTGAATTAGTATTTCTTACCAGCAGGCTTGTGCACTTTCCTTTCCCCATATCAGAGCCTCCAACAAATTCCTCCAGTCTCCTTTCAAGTCTTTGAACTTTGGTGTCCAAGCGCTTCTCGATGAGGGAGACTTCGGCAAGAAGATCATCATGTCCCTGGAAAAAAAAAAGATTTTAAACCTCAACCAAAACGATACATTCCACACAGAATAGGATATGATCAAAAATTGGTTCTACCTTCTGACAAGAATTGCACATTGGGCACATCCACTTTTCCGCCAATTCTGGAAGCAAAACGCTTATTAGCGATCACTTACAATACCACATCAGTTCTTCATAATTTATCAATAATGACTGAAAATACAAGCTTACTTTGGGATTTTTTTACTCCAACGCATGAGTAGTGAAACCATTCGCCACAGCCATCACACTGTATCATATGCCTACGAGCGCGAACACCAGAGAAATGGTATGGTATTATTAGTCAGGGCAGCGTACATTGAAGAAATCCACAATACTGGTAAAACTATGGCATTACATTACGCTGGTTTGGAGCATACGCTTGAGTTTCGCCAGTTAGTATAGAAAATACTCAAACTACTAACCCTTTTTCCGGCAAACGCAATACATTTTCTCGACCATCTTAGTACCAAAGGATAGGTCGAAACTTTGAAAATGGGTAATGGCCGCGCGATTGTACGGAGGAGAACGGCAACGCTGCATACCCCTGAACCGCAATCTGGACCTTAACCCGACCTTAACCCACCCCTGCCTGCTGCTTCGTTCTTGCACCTGCGTATGTTGGCAACCGGCTAAGAAACAATTACGACGTCGCACTGTATCCTTGGGCTCCAGTAGGTGACCTAGAGGGGTCCAAAAAAAAACCGAATCTAGAAATTGCACTCAGTTTAGTTCTCTTTGGGTGCTACGTCGAAAAACAAGAATTTTGGTATAAATATGAACCCGATCGGACCACCGGAAAAGGTCCCGCAGGGCATTTAAAGGTCAAAAGTTCAAAAAGACCAAAATGACTTTTTGAAGGGGCCGGAACGACCCGAAATAGTCGTCTGACAAAAAATTTCATAACAGTAAAGTTGCTGGGCGTGACGCAATTACGGGGGAGGCGTGAAAAAAATTTCCAAAATGCACAATTTTTTGCCTACCTCCCAGGGGTGGGATATGCCAATCTTTGATTATTTTAACAGTGGAGCCGTTACACGCATGACTCAAGTGCGACTGTGTTTCCTTGGTCACAACCCTTCCCTACGACTCCCTTTTTCCTTCCCGTACCTCGGTCACGGGCGCAAGGGACCCGAAGAACGCACTGTAGGGAGTGTCAGTCGGACAAGTTTTAACACGTTTACGACGTTACGTTGCGCGTTGCGGCCTGCCGTGGCTTCCGTTCGCGGTTCTTTCTGTGTTTCGGTGCTGTGACACAATGGCACCGCGAAAATTGAATACGAGGTCAGCTCCGTCATCGTGGCTCATCGGATCAGAGACATCGAAGATCTGCGGAGAAAACCGTCTGCCAACTCTTCGACAAGTGCTGCAACATGTTTTATTTCTGCACAAACCGCCTACGGTTTCTATCCGTGCGGCATGTGGTCAGACAGCTGACTGCCTTCTCCCCTTTTGGGTGAGAGGCGGTATACCTACTGTAGGAGAGAAGCGGGTGGAAAATAAGTTGCTTCATTTTTACAATCAGTGGATCGACCTGAAAAGATCAATAAAAAGACCAACAAATCAGAAGAGGGACAAATTTATTGTGGCATTAGATAAGCTTTTTGACATTGCGGCGCCAGATGCTCAGTCAAGAATTAAAATTAAAGAAGACTGGGAGTTTTATTTGTCCATGAAAGAAGACAGAAAAGCATCGATGGCTGCAGTGGACACTCAATGGGTCAAACAAAAGGTTAAGAAACTGAAGAGACTTGAGGGACACCAGCGACTGAAGCGAAGATCGGACGAAGTTTGTGAGGAGCTCTTCAAGAAAGTCCACACCACGAAAGTAGTTCCTGATGAAGCAGCAGCTGTGCCTGCACCGTCTGAAACAGAAGATAAAGGTTAGTAAAACACAACAGTTAGACAGTAAATGTAATTGTTTTCACCCCGTAGTTATTGCATTTGTTTCGTTTTCGTAGATTTCAAAGCACCGCAGTTTAGAGACAGTATTAAGAGAAGGAAAATAAATGTATTGAGCACTGCAGTTACCTCTGCCTTGGACAGAACACAAACGAGTGACGCATTCAGTGCCCATATAATCAAGCAAACAGTGGAAACTGCATTGAATGCAGCTGCTGGCGCACTTGGAATAGAGGGAGAGGTCGCTCTAAAAGCAAATGTGTCCAAAACTTCTATAGCTCGCCATAGGCAAGACATCAGAATTGAGGTAGTCTCTAAACTGAAGGAAATTCTAAAGAATTTGCCAGGGCCGTTTTCCGCACACTGGGACGGGAAACTGTTGGCGGATATTCCAGGTAGGGGTAAACGAGACTAGTCGACCGACTAAGTGCTTCTGAATGCGTAAGCGTGCTTTGTTTCATACACTCCTAATGTTTTCGTTCTCTCTTGAAGGTGGCCAAAGTTTGACCGACTACCTGTGGTATTAACAGGTGTCGGTTTAGAGCAGTTATTGGGTGTACCACGGCTTAACCATGGGACGGGCCGAGCGCAAGCACAAGCTACCTTCCAACTTCTGTCAGCTTGGGGAGTCGTGTCCAAGACGGTTGCCACAGTGTTCGACACACCATCCACAAATACAGGACACATCAAAGGATGTTGCACGCTTCTCGAACACCTGATGGGAAAGGAAATGTTGCACTGTGCCTGCCGGCATCACGTTTATGAACTTGTTCTTGAGGCAGCAGCAACTGAGCTGCTCGGCGTTTCCAATGATCCAAGGCTTCCGTTCTTCCATACACTCAACACAGCCTGGGAACAAATTGACAAAGGTGCGTTTCATAAACAAAAAATTAACGGTATAGGGGACAAGATTTACTACATTTTATACTCACCATTGCAATATCTTCTCCCAGGGAATTACCGCACAGCTGCATCCGCTCGGAAACTGAAAGCTATTCCTGAAGCTGACGAAATCCAAGATTTTTGTCTTCAGCACCTGCAAGTAAGAACATTAGACATAATTCCATCACAAAATACCTTATCAAATACTGACATTTACATTTCGTCTACAGGATCGTCAGCCGAGGGGAGATTACCGTGAACTATTGGAGCTTGTAGTTTTGTTCTTGGGTGGCGCCCTGCCTGGGAAACCGGTCTACCAATTTAAGCAACCTGGAGCCCTAAGTAAGACGAGATGGATGATGAGGGCGATTTACGCCATCAAGACCTGGATGTTTGGATTGCAGTTGGAGCTGAGTGCTGGGGACGATACCAAACTGTTGTCCCTCTCCGTCTTTGTCTGCCGCTTGTATGTCCGTATGTGGTTCAGAGCTCCTTCTGCTGTAGCGGCGCCCAGAGTTGACCTGGAAACCCTGCACACACTGTACAAGAACAGACAAGTCGGAAAACACTGGAAGGTAGCCCTTGATAAGTTCCTGACCCACCTATGGTACCTTTCCCCTAAGCTTGTCACTCTTTCTCTATTCGACGACCAGAGCTCCTTGCAAGAGAAAAGGGACATTGTCCAGGCCATGCAAGAGACTGACGGCGACAGTGATCCTCCTCTACGAGCAAAAGTGACTGCAAGTCGAAGAGTGCTCAAGTTAGAACTGAAGGACTTTGCTACACAAGATTCCATGAAATTCTTTTCCACTACAGGAATATCCTGTAGTTTTTTGGATAAAGATCCAAGTATGTGGGCTAGTGACGGTGACTTTACGAGTGGCAAGGAAATTGCCACTAATCTCAAAGTTGTAAATGACTGCGCCGAACGCGCTGTCCAGCTTGTGACTCGATACCTGAAAGGAAACAAGTTGACAAATGATGAAGAACAAAGGCAAGCTTTGCTCTTAACTGTGGCAGAAGATAGGAAAACAAACAAACTTAAGTAGAAATTTCATACTTACCTGAAGTTGTGACGCAGTAATCCTCTGATTTAGTGATCCTAGAACTAGCTTAAAATTATTTTATGACTAGTTCAATTTTTTGTTATAATAGAAATGACATACCATAAAAACATTTTTAATAAAAAAAAAAACACGTTTTACGCCTGAAAGGTAGGCAATAAATTTTAAAAAATTGTGCATTTTGGAAATTTTTTTCACGCCTCCCCCCTAATTGCGTCACGCCCAGGAACTTTACTTTTATGAAATTTTTTGTCAGACGACTATTTCGGGTCGTTCCGGCCCCTTCAAAAAGTCATTTTGGTCTTTTTGAACTTTTGACCTTTAAATGCCCTGCGGGACCTTTTCCGGTGGTCCGATCGGGTTCATATTTATACCAAAATTCTTGTTTTTCGACGTAGCACCCAAAGAGAACTAAACTGAGTGCAATTTCTAGATTCGGTTTTTTTTGGACACCGTGCCATCGAGAGTTGTGCATGAGGCTAGTCCATCACTTGACACTCTTTTATATCCACTCATCCATGTTCACGCGGAAGATCCTTTGGTGGAAATGAAAGTAGAGAGACGACGCGCCCAACGGCTACGCCGTGATTTCCAGTCAACTTTGTGTGGGACAACCAAGGAATACTACGTATTCGTCCCGGACTCAAAATTTCTTTTCAGAAAAAAAATCTTATGCAAGAGGAAATTCTGAGTATAAGGAAAGAGCATAATAAAGATATTAACAGACTTGAAGAATATTTGATGAGTGAAAAGGAAAAAACTGAAACTCTTGAAAATAAATGTGTAAACTTGTGAAGGTATTTAAAACTATTTAAGAGAAATGTGTTCTGTAAGTATTCGGTTTTCTGAACTTGAAACCATAAACTATTTTCAGAAAAGAGATGAAATGCAAGAGGAAGTCATCAGTTTAAGAGAAGTGCATAATAAAGATGTTGAGAGATTTGAAGAATGATTGATGAATGAAAAGGAAAAGACTAAAACTCTTCAAAATAAATGTCTTCAACTTCTGGAGGTATTTAAAACTGCTTACGGAAAATATATGTGGTATGTATTCAGTTTTCTGAACTTAAAATCCTTAATTGGTTTCAGGATAAAGAGGAAATGCAAAAGAAAATCACCAGTTTCACTGAACAACTGAAGAAACCACGTAAATCCTTGTCGCTGAAGGTAAGTGATGTTCAATTAAGTTTGTAATCATGTTGTCTGTATGGCTTTTGTTTTCTTTGTCACTGGAATTTTTTGTTCTCTAGAGAAGGTTTGTATCCCAACAGTGGTATTAATTTGCTTCTGCATGGAGTTTTTAAATTTGTCTTCTCTTGGTAAGGTATGTAAAATTATCTTATGGATTTTGAACTACTCCATGTGTCAAGTTTGTAATTATTTGTTATTTCCCCTCTGTGGGTAAGAACATCAATATTTGTTTTTATGAGCAGTTGAAACCTTTCAAAAATGTGAAGAAATGGGTTTAAGACTCAAACATGTATTGAATATTTGGAATAACTTTCTTACAATATGTAAAATTTGGGAAAAGCTATGTATGTTTTGCTGTTTTATATTTGGCCTCGTGTCCAGTTCTCTATGAAACTGGAGGACTGACTGTCTTGTGTTAATGTCCAGAGAATATGAATTAAGGGAATTGGAAAGATTCACAATAATCGAATTTGCCTCATAAGTATATTTTACACCTCGCAAATATAAAATGACAATGAAAGACTAGCCATCGTTAGATTTTACCGTAAAAGGCGTTAAGTATAACAATTTCTTACATTAAAGGTAACAGAACAAAATACTAGCCACGAGACAAAGTTTCAGATCAGTCAACATGCCAATATAAAATGGCATTAGAAAGACTAGCCATTTTAGGAATTTTACTGTAACAGGCGTCAAAACTAACAATTTTTTACATTAAAGGTAACAGAACCAAACACTAGCCACTAGACAAAGTTTCAGATCAGTCAATATGTTTAAACAGCTCATGACTAACAATGTAGACCAGCCATTAGTGACAAGTTGTCAGATTTTCATTTAATGATAATAATTTAAATTTCAAATAATAAAATATCAGAAACATTTACACATTGATGTTAATCCAGATCACAAGAAGAACACATTAATCACAAGAACCTTCTGAAAAGGAAATGCTTCCCCCCTTAAGGCAAAGCTAATAAAGCATCATAAATCTCCCCACGACAAGCAACAGGATCTGAAAGCTGAGGTATTGGAGCTGCGCCTAAAGTGGACATTTGGTATGCAAACCAGCACACATAAACACCACAGCTACCACTGCCACCTGCACATCGAAATGACGCTTTGCAGTCCACTTTTGAATTAAGGGATATGCTTCACGTGCAAAAGAAACAAGGACTGAAAGCAGTTTCATTTCAGTTTTGGTCAGGCAGCTTCCAGCCTGGGCTAGAGGATTGTAATACCAAATTTCACCTGCTTTTACACAGATGGCAGTGGCACACGAATGATTTCCTTCAATGTTTGAAGGGAAAAGGACAGATGTTTTAGATGCTACTCTAGAAATCAGGCCTTTGTAATTTGAACCTCGATTCAATCCTAGGGCAACTGAACTGTCACAAGCATACAGAGAGTCATTATTAGATTGTAAAATCTTGAAAAAGACATCTATGACCTGACTATAGAGCCACCTAGGTGAAAAGTCTTGATAATCCTTTCTCAAATGTTTAATTTCTTCTACCGAAACCATCTAAAAGAAATGCATACGTATGGTCACTTTCAGTGCTTGTAGAAAAATAAAGGCTTCCACAACGAACATACTACATGAAACAAATGCAGATAAAGGAATTAATGCAATGGCAGAAAGAAAATTGAAATGTCATCAAATGCAGAACAGGCATGAGAAGGTTAAAGCGCTAGAACGGCAACGCATGGAACACATCTCACCTGAGTCAGTAGAATCCTGTTGTTTATCGCCCTCATGCGTTCGATAATTTCGATCTCTCCTGGTTTTCCGATACCATCTTCTCTTCGGGTGTGATTTTTCCGACTTGTTACCTTCCTCATCTATTGTCAAAACACCACAGAATCGGACTTGTTCGTCGCACAATACAACAAATCAAGGTTATAATATAAAATATGTCGTTTAATAATACTAGATAAAAAGTAGCCCAAGTAAAATTCGTGACGATACTGGAAAGAACGAGTTATTGAAATTGCACAAATCGCACAGCACAAATATAGACTGCCTTGTCCTCCGCCTTTACCCCTCCCCACCCAGATTCCTAGCGCGATGCTACATATCAGAAACTCATATGAAAACCAGTAGTCAAATATAGGACATCTTTCAAATGTACGTAACATATTCATCTCATTGACGGGAACTGATTTAAAATATAGTCGGAATTTAATTTCTAACGATTTCATCCAACTTTAATTAACCTTCCTCAGTGTTTCGTCAGCAAAAATTCTCATGTAGCCTCGCGCGGGGTGTCATCACTCTCCGGACTGGGGGACGTCAGCAACCCGGCAACACGGTGTCTATGCCCGCTCGTGATTGTCCGTTACTGTTGGCGCCAACTAAACTCAACGTTGTGGAACGCGAGGGGGGGGGGGGGGGGGGCCGACTCGCCTCAGCCGTGTACGGAGGATTATATTATAGGGTACTATAGAATTATAGGGTATTATAAGGTATTATAAGTATTATGGGTATTATGAAGTATTATGGAGTATTATAAAGTATTATGGGCATATTATAAATGTATTATAACGTATCAAGGATATCTAGAAGAAGAATAGTTCTCCCCGAAGAGGATGAAGCGTTAATTACGTCCATTATACCTGGCCAGTCCGAGCACAAATGGCGCCTACCGCGTAGGCAACCACGACTTGTGCATGCACGCGTGTAGTGCGGGCTGGTCGACAGACGGCGTATCGCCAGGCAACCCAACCAACGCTGGAGCTGTGAGTGCGGCTCCGCGCGCCACGGTGTGTATCTGCGAGTCGGCGCCTATGCGCGACTACCCGCCTACCCGGACGAAGCTCGTGGGGAGGAGACGAGGCAAGGACCGTCCGCAAAGGACATTGAGAACGTCCTGTGAGAACCTGCACTGCATCGGCAGGGAGACAGAGCACCAGGGCACCCGCGGTGGCCTGGACACCCTCACTGTTACAAATTTATTGCAGAAAATTCAGTATGCAAATGCTGTAGTCAATTTATAGACTATGTAGACTGAAATTTCAGCATTTAACTTGGCAATAACTTCAGGACCAAACAGGTTACAATATCTCAGTGCTGTAAATCAATCCTACAAAATTTAGGACGGGGTAAGCAGACCCCAGGTCAAGAGATAAAAGTCTTATGAACTGGACAGACCACTCAGTACTGATCTGTGTGCCCTCAGGTCCATATTTACATGAAACAGTTCGCAACAGTTCATAAACAATAGTTCAGAAAAAATAGTTCATGAATTTGGAACCTTAAAGTAGATTTATTGGGAAGAAGTTATAGAATCAGTTAGTGATAATTACTCCCATACAGATGGTTCTAGTCTTAAAGAACGTGGTTCTCTATGCCTCTACAGGCTCAGATTTTCTTTTTCTGACATTTCAGACCAAAAGTTTTCTGTCAGTCTTCACTAAAATTTCAGATGACCTCTCTTAAGGCAATTTTTAAGATCAGTCTTTGCCACACTGGGATTGTTTAATGGCAGCAGAAAGCTACTGGGATAGTATAATTACATTAATTATAGTATCCTTTGTCTCCTTGTACTCTCAAAACTATATCATCAACCATCACATTAAGTGAAATGCCTATTCTTAATGGGCGTTTGATAACTAAAAGCAAGGCATACGGGATTCAGTGAAAATAAAACAAAGTGCACTTTGTCAATGCCAGGAATGCGTTTAATGGTGACATCAATCTGAAATCTTACATTACTAAAAGTTACAGATGAGAGGACCCACAAGTAACAACCCAGAACACGTCATAAAAAAAGTTAAAAAAAAAATAACCATTATCAAATGATAACTTTTACTAGAATATCAACACATTTAAAATCAATATGTTCCACGAAATGTCATTTAAGGCCAACGATGAGGATTCGTTTTCTACACCTATCAGACTTATTTATCAACATATGCCCTGGCGGTTATTTCTCCTACTTGTAAGCCGGGAACCGACGGCTTCCGCGCCGTCGTGTACCGGCTTACGAACAGTAGCCGAGCGGCTCCCAAGCCGCTAGCAAGGAGTAAATTCGGACACAAGCCGTTGGCCGGAACGGCTTGGGAGGCGTTGAAGCCGTTGGCAGCGCTGCTCGCCAACGGCTCGGGAGGAGTCGCCCGGCCGTAGCGGAGCGGCTTGCGGCAGCGGGTGTCGAGCCGTGATGGAGGCGTTGCAGAGCCGTTCGCTAGCGGCTTTGCGAGATGCCGAGCAAAAGTAATAAATAACTGTCAGAGAATGAGGGTCCCTTCCGCTGACCTTCTCTCTCACTCCAATAGTTTGGATGGGCGTCGTTCTCGAAAGAGAGGTCAATGAATACACACAAACAACGAAACCAGTATTAGAACACAGGACACTTACCTTTTCGATGCTGCGCGCTGCCAACTGAGCCACGGAGGCACACTGGAGGGGAGCCCGAGGAGCTCCGACCACAGTCCACGCCTCCCGTGGCAGCAGTGGAGCGCGCGCACTGCTGCCGCTCTCCGCAGAGCGGGCAATGGGGACCATGCGGGGCGGGCGCGGAGTGCAAAGGGATAGCGTAGGCAAAGCAGGGTCTGGCTAGGGGGCAAGTGGCTTTCTTTGACACATGGTTTACCCGTGGATCTGATAGGCGCTTGAACGCGGGATATCAACTTGCAATGCTAGAGCGGAGGCTGCAAGCATTATTTAATAATGAATCAGATAATATTTGCCGCACCCACCGAATAGCGTTACATAATTCGGGAACGACAACGCCTCTGTACCGCACCGCACCCATTGTAAAGAAACCACATAGATCGTTAAAGCCATAAATTATTGTACAGAACCATCAGATAGATACCTCATATGGCACAGGCGTTACGTTCACAAACTGCGTAGCCGTGGCTGAGACGTTGGCAAAAGCAGATCGCGTTTCAGCATCGGATGGGCAACACCGAGCGCGGATTATTGACCGTGATTTTGGCCTACTAAAGATGCTGACACCTAAAAGCTTCACGCAAAAAGCTCGATAACAAGGTTATGGCCGTAGTGCAACGGCGTACCAGCCGTAGCGTAGCGGCAGTGGAGCGGTGGCCGTGGACCCGTTTGGCTACGGCGTCAAAGCCGTTGTGCAAGGCTTCCGAGCCGGTACGGGTGCCGCTGTCTAACGGCTCTGGAGCGGCGGCCGCCGAGCCGTTCGGATACGGCTTGCAAGCCGCTAGCACAGCGGCTTCCGAGGCGTAGGAGACGTTGCGGAGGCGTCGTGTAGCGGTTTGGTGGGAAGCGTTAGCCAAGCCGCTGTCGAAACTCCTTCCCAACGGCGTAAAGCCGCCATGCATGCGCCTTCCGACGGCTTACAGACGGCTTACAGCCGTTAGGGAGCGGCTTCTAACGGCTTCCCCACGCCTTAGAAGCCGTCGGCGGTTTCGCCAGGGTGAACAAACATAAAAACTAAAGTATCAGTCTTTGATGTAGAAACATTCACAGATTTTTAGGAACATGTTTATGCACAATCAAGATGCAGAAATATAAACAATGAAAAATGTGAATGCTGTGTTAATTATTAAGTAACAGCTTAATCCTAAATTTCACAGCCCAAGCTGAACACATCTTAGGACATAAGAACACTTTTAACCTGCAACTCTATACAATATCTCTTGAGCAAATATGGTTTCAAATAGAGATGAGAACAACAGCCTTTACATATAGGTAAGGTATGACTAAAGAAAAATGAAAAGCTGTTATTAATTTCTTTGGATCAGAATCACCAAATGTCAGAAGTGCATAAGAAAACAAGTTTAACGAATACACAAAATTCAACCTGTCTCACATTTCACAACCTAAGTTATTCACATTTGCAAGTACTATTTTAACTCTAAAAAAATTTGAGTGCTCATAATGCAATTGTAAAGTACAGGGAGCAGCAAAACTGACTGCAAATCTTTTCACCACAGTGTAAATCACAAATTAACATTGCTACCCAATTCGGTAGAAAAATATATTTGTTAGTACTCTCTAGACTTAAGTGAACAAAAACATACTAATTAGAGTCAAATTCAGTGAGAATTCAAAGTTGACACTTCCATGAACAAGCATGTAAACATTAACTATCACTTATTTCTGCTCAGAAATTCCTTCAAACTTTTCAATGAGCAGTCAAGTTTAAAGGATACATCACATGATTGTGGGGAAAGGCGGGGAAAACTGCACAAGTAATTTTCAATGGCATAATAACCCTGAGACTCCATACGCACAGGCTTTAAGTAGCAAACATCACGAATGCTTTTAGACACTGTATACGAAGAGCATAGGCAGCCGATATTTCTTGAACCCTCACTAACTGATGCAGTGAGTCTTGCATACTCTTTATTCTTGACTGTTGTTCCTGACATGTATCTGAAGCCCGGAATTCTTCCAATGCAAACTGACTTTTTATCTTAAGCCAGGAATGCACACCACATTCCTATAGAAATTTCATCCTCTGCCACTGGAGCACGCATGTGTTGCTGAGGTTTCCTGAGCGATACTGTTTTTTCAGGAATGAATCTAAGATTACGGTCTACACTGACAATGGGCTGGCCAGTGCTAAGACTCCAGCACAGCGTGGATTTCTTGATGATTGAAGAATTCCCATTAGAATTGAAGACTTTAACAAACGGACTTGTTGGACTTAAATCAACATTATGAAATGTCTTTACGCCATGGGGTCCAGAGCTAATGGTGATGTCTTCCAAGCGTTCTTGTTCTTCATCTTCATTATCATCATCTCTGTTAGCACCGCACTCTAAAGTATTTTCATCTTCTTCCAAGCTGATCAAGGCTTCGTCTTCTTCCTCAACGCCATGAACTTCAGGTCCATTCATATTTAAATCTGTAACAAGAGGCACAGCTGAACAAGGTATTGAAGTATGAGCTTTCTTGATAATTTTCATTGCCAGTGCACGTCTCACTGCTTTCTTTAAAGCATCATTGTGTACGTAGTGGTGTATGTCAATGTCCTCAGGGAGGGACATACAGATGAACTCCTTCTCCTTGCTTGCTTCATATGCACGCATGTGCCTTGGGAAATTATACCTGTCTTTCAGTTCATGAGTAGCACGTGCCATAAACTCAATTCTCCGAAGTCTGTGAATAAAGTCCATCATAGAAAAAATTACCATGGTACAGAACGTTGATGACAGGGCCCTTGTGTATCGAAATTCTGCTTCACATGGCTGGCTGGTAATTGGCCATGGTTTGAACAGATTTGGCAGCTTACGCTATCTAAAATACACAATAGCCTGAATCAACGCATGGGCATTAATTTCGATGCAGTAATGAGCATTACTGGTGATGAAATTATGCTGAAGAGTGTAATAGTCATTTTCATTGATCCACTGGCGCCACAGTCTCATAAAAATAACCCACTCCCAGATCATTTTGATCCTCTCTTAAGGAGATAGACCGGGATCAACACACGCTCTGTAAACATTCCTCATCATGCCTAGGTAGCAAGCAGTGCCTTCACTATCTGGAACGTGTGCTCTTGGAAGCTCACTTCCTTTTTTTGATATTTTCTCGGGTGCACGAAAATTCATTTTGTCCTTGTTGTCCAAAAGTGATGCAACCAGTTCATGTTGGTCTTCTTTGATATTTGAGACCAATTCAGCCAGGTGGCTCTTGGATGCCAAGAAGGTAGGCCCGATTGGGATAATGATTGATGGTGATAGCAGTCGAGTCTTCAGTTTCACCAACAGACGTATGGCGTCTTGAAAATAAAACCGAGACACTTTAAGATCTGACTGAAACCAAGGCGATGGGCTCGAGGGAGGTTTGGGTCTTAGAGTTTGGAATCGCATGACTTTCATGCAGCGGGGATCAACATCAGCTGCAAACCCAAGGACCTCAATACCCCTCTTTGCTGCAGCCTGAACTAGCCATTTATTGCGGGTAAGGACATGAGAGGCATTAAATCTATTGTCTGTGCCAAACACAGCCAGACAGAATGGTGGTGCCCCATCTAATGGTTGAGCCATGATTATATATGCATAACCGCTGGCTTCTGCCTTAACATGCTCTGCTATGGCTTCGGCAGATACAGCTGGAAAACCATCCACAATGGGGCATCCAGTAGCATCCAGAGGAAGCACACCACCAACTATTTGATTTGTGACTGGGTGGTAGACAAAGCGACACAAACATTTTGTAGCATCTTCTGAAAAATACACTTGTAGGGGCTGCTTCCTGCTTATCAGGTAAGCATGCAGCTCGTCAAATCTGAAATGTCCCTCCTTAATAACTTCAGAAGAATAGAGAGTGAGAATCACTGTAGAAAGTGAGGGTATTGGGAGGTTCGCTGCCATAAATTCATAATGTTGTTTACCAGCTGAAACATACACTAATGTTGACAATTCTTTCAGATGGGAACCATATCTCCAGCCTCTTAACTTCTTGCCACAGTTTTGGAGAGCGCAGTCACACAGATCCTTCAGTATACCCTTGATGTGGTCCTGTGCAGGTTGCAGATGCAGTGCCTTATTGAAGTCCATTGCAGAAATAAGCTGCTTTTTCAAAATCTCAATTTCCTTTGTGAGCACTTGTTCATTGTTCAGAACTGGAATAAATCTTGTAATACGAGGAACACTCGCACTTGCAGCAACCAATTTCTGCTTTTCACGTTTACTCCTGGTATAATTACTCTGCGACCATTGGGTGGCTCGTGACTTGAGGAGGAATGCGGTCACAGCATTCTTGAACTGTCCCCCTCGTTCACAAAATTTTCGTTCACAAAATTTTCAGTGATGTCATCAATAATAGCTTCCTCATCAGATAAGTAAGCTATTCGATTTGATCTGTTAGATCCTACTGGAGGGATCGCAACTTCATCATTCGAGACACTGTTGTCACCACCACCACCACAACCAGTTTCTGTGCTGGGTTTTCTGACATCAGAACAGAAATGGGTGATCTTCTGCATACCACTGTCAGGCTGCGCATGAGTACGAAAATGTTTGTACAAATTTGACACAAACCAACTCTTTGCTTTATTCTGATTCATTGTTGTTCTATATGGACAGTTGCGAGCTATGCAGCCAACCTAAGCTGTCAACTCTCCATCCTCGCTTCTGGAAATTAAGGCTGTGACATTGTATGAGCCACTAGGACTGATTTCTGGAACATTGTTTAGCAGGTATTTGTTGATGTTCGCTTCTAAGTTCGCTTTAAGGTCTACTAAGTCATCTTTTTCGTTCAGTTCTTCTACTTCCTTTCTTCCTTTCCTTTCAGCAGAGCTAGCAGTCTAGAAAAGAAAGAGAAAAAAAATTGTTTAGATGATATACTGACATGCACAAACAAATGGAAACATGAAAATGGTTCTTGGAAAAATGTTCAAGCAGAGAGGCCATTCCTAAATTAACGCAAAGTTGTCTCTACATGTAACTATGTAACATTGCCCAAATGCCTCCTCATACCAAAGTTACATGCAGCTTTCTAAGGTAACAGAAAATCAGCTAAAATCAAAAATTTAGGATCTGTTCACGCACAACACATCGTTACATTTCTCATTTCTGATTAAAGACTCTGCATATAATTCCCTGGCTATTTATTCGAGCGCTATGATTGCAACTCTTACTATTTTAGAACCAATCCTAAGACTTTTCGGAGATTTTCGGAGGAGAGGGGAAGGAATGTGATCACAAGACTAACATATTATAGCACAAGGGGGAAGGCCCGCTTTGGTCTTAGGTGAATAATTAGATTTAATACGCATAAGAACCTTTTCGTAAAATTTCGTGTGAAGGTAATGAGCTTGACTATTCAACTTTGTGAAATACAAATTGTGCTTTAAGACCATCCATTGGTCAGAAGTTAAGGAACTGATTAGAACTGATCCCCAGATGGAGAGGTTAGAAAGGTTAGGAATGAAAAGTTTCACTTAAGTATTCAACTGGCACTGACTTTGCTGTTTGGGATGAATGAATCCAGTTCGAGGCGAAGGCCTAAACACAAATTTCGGACATGAATTTGCTTTGCAGACAGGAAAACGTACCGAACGCGCAGGAGTCATCCGATGCCGGGAATCTGGTGTAACAAAAAATCGAACACATTACTACGAATTATCTCGTCAGACGCAAGCTTATTGTTTCTTAACTCCAGCAACTGAATAATTAAAAGTAACTGCTTCACTGGCGGGTAAATAATGACACTCTGCGAAAATTTACCTTTGCTGTGCTGAAATTCTTCGCTCCGGCGGTGCTATTGGCCTGTGATGGTGGCGGATGGGGCAAGGGGGCGGGGGGCGGGACGAGAGCTTGACGAGACGGGGGCTGGAGGGTTTAGGGAGGGAGCCAGGTCGGGAGTTTCTCTCACACGGAGTATCGACAGATCGTGCGATCACAATCATTCGTACAACATTCATACAACTTAGAGAAGTTTTTAACATGTCTCAGGACGATATAATGTGTTGAGTCGTAAGGTAATAACATATTATAAAGTATTATAAAGTATTATAAGGGTATTATAGGGCCGTGTACGAAGGATTATACGAGTTCCCCCCCCCCCCCCCCCTCGGTGGAACGTTGTGGTCGACTGAAGTCTTAAGTATTTCAATTGATTTGTGTGATTTGTTCTTTGAAGCCATGTCGTGCCGGGCCACTAAAGTTGTGGTCTTCTGGCCGAAAGAAAATAAGGTTGGGATAGAGAGTTTGTCCAACGTCCCTGAAAATAGCCGGTTCGTGGGTGCAACGACGCCGGTTAGATTTCATGGTGACAGAAAATACTACCCAGCTAAGATGCTTTTGATCAGCGGTAAGTACGTACGGAGTGCGTTTTTACCACTCGACTGGGCGTTACGCGACCTGGAGAGGAAATTTTGCGGCCGTCACGTAACCTAGAATGTTGGGTGGAAGGACCACTTTGAGGCAACGAATTTGTGTCCTACTCTTGTTTGAAGATCAGACACATTTTTCAGTCGCATAAATTAATTGTTATTGACTTTGAAACTCATTAGACGGTTGGAAGTGTTTTTGCTGTTGATTTAAACATTTGATCCAATGCCTTAAAAATGTGCTGTGCAAGGCACATGTTTGCAATACTAACTATTTTGATGCAATTTTCAAGTGATCAAGATGAGATTGATAAGAAAGTGGGAGAAAAGGAGCAGGAAACAGAGGCGAAGAAGAATCAGGCAATATCGAAGAAATGGCAGAAATGGTTATGATTTAAGGCGAGGCGCGAGGGAATGGGCGTCAGGCTAGCCGAATTTATGCCGAGCGCTTTCCGGACCGACATGACCCTAATTACGACAAGTTCGTTAAGATATTTGAAGATTTGAGACGGACGGGCCAATTTCAGCCCCCGTTCGGCAGCCGTAGCCAGGCGCCAGGAGCAGACGACGCAAAGCGGCGCTGGCAGAGGAGTTGGATGGTGTGAGGAGGGGAGGCTGTGCGCACTTCCAGCCGCTCGGCTCGCCCGGCTCTCCTGCTGGTCTCGGCTGGCCGTAGCTCGACTCGTCACGGCCGCTGTCTCCCGCCGGGAGCCGCCTGCATCGTTGCGCCTGCAGAGTCAAGGGTAGGCCACCCATCCGACTGCAGTGTATTAGCCTGGACACCCGGTATTAAAAAAAATTGAATTCTTAAAGAATGACACGCGTTTGTTTATTACCTGTCCGTCCCGATGAGGATTTGTTAACAACGACCGTCGCTCTGTGGCATTCCGTCGCTGCAGACTGCCGGCCAGGGCAAAAGTGCGCACCATATCATTGTTCTGCCTCAAGTAGCGTTCGAGTCTGGCCATGATGTGGCGGCGGAGTGGCACCTCCGACCGCAGCATTCGTTTGTCAACGACTTAATTTGTCATATTGACGAAGAAAAGCTGTCCTGCCGTCAGGTCAGCTGACACTGTGGCATCGCACTCGAACGTGACGCGTCCATTTAGAGATATGACGCGCCCGGTTCGCAGATTACGTGAGCTGTAGTTGGTCACAGGTAGGGCAATGCTGCATGATTGTACTCTCTGATGTTTTCTTGGAAATGCACAGCATCAGGCGTGTTTCCACTGTACCAGTCGAGAATAACAGGATCAGATATTCTTCTGAACTTGGCCGCGTCACACAAAACGGACTTCACAAGTTTTCCACAACACCGGGCGGGCACGTCCTTGCTGGGAAAGAGCCTCTCGGCCTCCCAGAACATGGCGCCGCAATCAGGGCATTGGACAGTAAATTCCCCCATAGATACACATTTTACCCCTTGAGCTCGTTCCCCGTCAAAGAGACCAGCCCACATGAAATTAGGACCTATTGCACTCGACAGAGCAAGTGATGATCGTTTGTCAACGACATCTGCAAACAAAGTAACATCCCAGTATCAGGTGGAAGCAAGATGGAATACACAACAAATCGCCGTGGCACTATCTACCTGGCAAATCCTTCACTGGCAATGCACGTGGTTTTGATGAGTGTATTGGAAAGTGCGGTGGCAACAAGTCAGCGAACATGCCATCTTCGTCATCACGAGGATTAACTGAAAAGAACACGATATTTACTTCAAAAGGTCCATTACATTTCTTTGATTTGCATATGCAACATTATCCCAAGACATTCATTGCGTTACCATCCTACATTTGCCTCGAACTCAAGTCATAGTTCATTTCAGGGTACGCATGACAAACATCTTCAACGATATCGCTATCGACTGGAACCTCGTCATGTGATAGTGCAGGATCACTGCGCACCTCCTTGAGAGACTTGTAGTGAACTCTGTCTCTGACCGACAGCAAATCCAACCTCTACACCTCCAGGGTTGAATGTATCCATCAGGATGCTTCCTTGGCATACCCTTACGCAGCGGTCGTCATAGACCAGTAAGGCATCGATCTCAGACGGGCCAGCATATGTGCCGTCTTTTGACATATCCTCGGCTGAAAATAACGCAACACAAATTAAAACTGAATTCATAAACACAAAATAAAAAAACCCGTTAATAATCGCCCAATGCTTCACCATATGCATCGTAGCTGACATAAGGCTGAAGGTCTCCGCGGTCAGTGTGAGGTCCTAGTCGATCCTACAAATCCCACATGGCCTCGACAGCCTCCCGCCTCAGAGTTGATGCTACGCTGATCGATCCGATAGGCCCATAAGCGAACGCCGAAAATATACAGTTGCCAACTCTAGGAACATTATATACCCTGAATTGGGCACCTTGAATCACACTAGTCCCTTCATATGACATGTTAACTCTGAAAAAAAAAACCATATAGAAATCAGGATAAACGGAAAAACGAGAAGAAAAAAAAAAGTTTCTTCTACTCGCTAAACACATATCGCCCCGCGAAAGGAACATACGTAAGACAACAAAAGTGTGCAGTAAGTCTTTCCTCTCGAATAAGAGTTGTCAGTCGACACGCCCATAAGAATAATTTTCTGGAACGTATCTATATCCCACAGTACTCGCAAGGTACTCTGACCCAACAGTGCGTATAAAGGACTTGCTAGGGTCATCAAAGACTGTACCTTACTTCGCCCTTTCAACTGACTGAAGTGACAGACTAACCGCTTTCCCTGGTCATCATGCCCAGACAAGGTTATCCTACACGACATGCCACTTAAGGCAAGTCGGAATGGAACCCCAGACTCAACCAACGACATGAAAACCAATGAGGGAGACAGTAAATTATGAAAGCTGAAATGTAAAGAAAAATTAGTACTGAACACTTCTACAAGAGATTGTGGCTTTTTCTAAGTGTTGGCACGTCGGGCCACCCGCAGTTGATCATAACTCCTAAACGGTTAGAGATAAAAGAAAATGGTACGAAACGCTTTCCACTTAACTTTTGACTTCAATTATTTTATGTTCTATGACATAATTTGATACAACACATATTTATCATGTCATGTCCAGGTAGTATTGTGCCTTCGCAGTCGAAACAGGAAACAAATTGCATCCATCTCAACTCCAGCATAAAGTTCCCAGTCCACGCCACTTGGAGGTTGGGCACGGACATATTAGGGCGATGTCGTTCCACTCCCACGCACACGCCACCTGCATGGGTTTCCCCAGACAGCCAGGTAAAGAACCTGGACATTTCTACGTTACCGCGCTCAAGGACTTACCACCCTGGGGACCCGTCTGGGCAACTTGGCCGCGTGGTGGTTCAAAATTATGGCAACGGCGGCCTCTGCTGCTTCTCGTGCCCTCGCAGCGGCCTCCCCGCGCCCACTCCAGGGCTCGTAGGCCATCGGCTGCGTGGAAGGCGGGGCGTCCAGCCACCTTACAGTCTCATCATGAAAAACGGTGGACGCAGTTGGGTCGCAGGCTTTTCCCAGATCAGCCGGCGACACCACCGGCTGCCGCCCGACGAGGGGGATCACCCCGCAGCGAAGCAGGGTGTCGCTGGCAGCCTCGTACCTCCTCCACGCCGCCTGCTTCTCCTCTCCCCGGCCCGGATAGCGCGAAGGTCGCTGAAAATGGCAGTTAAATCAGGCCGTGATATTAATGACGTATGCGGGTCTGTTGCTGAGCACCTTTATGAAAGGAATAGGGTACTCCGGAGAAGCCCTATTGAAATACTCACTCAGCAGACACCACATTTACAGCTGGCATCGGGGTGAGTCGGAACCGGCGCAGCTCTGCTTCGACGTTGGTGATTAGGGCGGCTTCCCTCGCCAGCTCCTCCATCTTCACAGGAGACCCTGGAGGGCCCGCCTGCAGACATCTGGCGTGGTATCGCACCAGATGGTTCCTTGGGTTTGCAGTTGCATCGAGACCACATATCAGGCATAGGGGATTGCGCCCTGCCATGATTGTGCGATGGCCGGGAGGGGCTCTCCTGCCACGCTCCCCCGCCGTGGCGTGGCGTTCCCTCTCGTGGCTTCGCACGCTGCAGCACTGCGAAAATGAAACAAGGGGGTTGTAAGTAGTAGGCGTAGAATTGTGGCAGCAAGGAGACGGACGCATCTCTCTCTCTCTCTCTCTCTCTCTCTCTCTCTCTCTCTCTCTCTCTCTCTCTCTCTCTCACGATAATTGAACACGGCTGATTAGGTGAGGTGCTTACCCCATCACCTTGCCATTCCCCGAAATCGGGGCAACTTGTGGCATTAGTGGCCCCATAATTCCACTCAAGGACGGTACCCGGATTGAGGGGCCGAGACCCGGCATAGATGCTGAAAGACTTAAGGTCCCTGGAACGCACGACCTCGATCGTCGAGGTTGCAGTCGGCGCCCAGTTCGAAAGTGATATCGGCCCCCAAGGTACAGGGGCCTTCCTCCGGACCCCGACAGGGGCGAACGCCGGAACCAATGTGCCGTCGCGTCGGTTTCTGCGACCGTCCGCGCACACCACCCCACTACCGACGTCCGCTTGTCGAATGTCCTGCAAGAAACAAAGATAGTCAGAGAAGTGTTGGTTTAATTCGAACTCCGTCACATCCATTGTCCCTGTGCGACCCCGGACGGCCGTGGAAAATGGGTGCGCGCATACCTGCTATACGTTTCCCCACCCTCTCCCTCGCTCCTAGGGTGACCCGGGTCACCCGTCGATGGGCCCTACGAACAAAGTCCGATGTCGCGCGCTCCCGTTCAACAAAGTCCGATGTCTCAGCGGAGCCTCCTAGCCCCTCACATTCCGATCGCAGGTTCATTAATTGCGTCAGGGTTTCTTTGAAAATTTTAGGGGGTGGGGGGAAGTCTGATAATTTTCCCGCTCGGGCCATCAGGGTCCCAGTCCGCCCCCTGAACCTTTGCAGACGGTTTCAACGTCTAACAGTATCAGGCACTTACCATGGGGTTTCCAGGTCCGGACGGAGCCGGATGCTATAACGAAATCTCGTTTGAAAAACAATAAGAGTAAGGCTCTAACGGCACTTACACCAGACCAGCTGGAAGAATGGTAGAGTGGCGTGTGTATTTGGGTTTATATTTATATTTAGGATTGAAAGGGCGCCAGGGGCCGGAGCCCCACCACAAACACCTCCAACAGAAATTTAAGGTAATAAGTTTATTGAATAAGCATACAGAATACTGACAGCCGGTGGACCTGGAATTAAAACAATACACTAAAATGGTGAAGAACACCCACACAAACTTACGCCCTGCAGCCGCTGGGAGGGTCACCGGAGGGAGGCCGCCAGCCACGGACCGCCCTTAGCCTCGGCTCCCCAACCCGTTGGCCTCAGGCAAGGGCCAAAACTACTACATGACCTGAATCATCGGGATGATGGGCGGTGGCGCTGGTGCTGCAACTGGCCGCGCCAGGAGGCTATCTCTTTTAAGCGATGTTGGATCGAGTGATCGATCGAGCGATCGAGCGATCGCAGTAAGTTTCCGTCTCGCGTGGATTGGCCACTTTGAACTCGTCCCGTTTGCATTTTTGCCGCTGTTTTCTGAACTTTTTGAATGAAATCTGCAGTTTTGCGATATTCATGTGTGAAATTATGCTTTTGTAAGAAAATGGAATAAAATAACATGAACTTATCAGACGGGCACACCTGATATGGAGAAACAAGGAATTATAAATAAAGCAGGGCTTCACTTGAAAAGAAAGGAGGAAAGACTGGGGAAAGACTTCCTTCTGACTGACGTAGTGTCTCTGACAAATGCAAATGGATTCTGAGAGGTTCCGTTTCGTATTTCGAATCGTATGGTTTTATGTTCGTGCACCCTCAGGTTGTTGTTATTGGTTCTTCATCAAATTGTGAAAGAGGAGGAGCAAAGCAAGAAGCAACTATGGCCGGCAATCCCGTCAATTGGATGAATTTGGTTGTGCTTCAAGAAATTTTTGACGAAGGTTTGATTTTGATTTGTTCGAAATGACCTCTTGCATTACAGTTTGTGCATCAATCTTCTATTATGTACCCGCTGTAAAAAAAAAAAATGTTGCAGATGATGATGAGGGAGGATTTGCGTGGGAAAAGATCACCGTCAACGTCGACGAGTATTTCATGATGAGAAATGGTACCTTTCGCAGACATTTCAGGTTATCCAAACCGTCTTTCGAGGTTAGTGCATCTTCGCTTCCGCTTGTCGCATGCCGTATGTATTGCAGGAGTCGTCCATACATTTTAAATTTTTACAGATACTTTGTGAAGAATTGGTGGAGCACCTCCAGGATGAAGGAGAGATTATCCGTGTTCGGCGGGATTTCCGACACAAAGTTTTGATGACTCTGTGGATATTGGCTACACCGGACACTTTTAGGAGTGTTGCCTTGCGCTTTGGTGTTCACCCAGGGGAAGTATACCGGTATTACAAGATGATAGTAAGAGCTTTCTGTAACTTGGGTGGAAGATACATATCTTGGCCTGATGCTGCTGAGAGAGCCAGAATCAAGCACAGTTTGGAAAGGATTTCAGGATTTCCTGGTCATATGTTATTGTATGTTAGTATGTTTGTTTACTGAAACACTGTCTTATTTTTTTAATTCTTTTTTTGGTCTCTTCTCTAGGAGCAGTTGGTTTGATGGATGGAACTCACATTAAAATTACCAAGCCTATTGATGAACCCGCAGCATTCAGGGATCGCCATCATAACTATTCAGTTCAGGTGCAAGCAGTTTGTGATGACAGACTCCTTATCAGAGATCTGTATGCAGGTGAAGCAGGGAGCTTACATGATGCTCGCATATTCAGGCGAAGTCCCTTGTTTCGAAACATACTTTTCCGTGCTGAGGTAATGTTCTCAGAAGGAGAACACATTGTTGCAGACTCGGCATACCCAGGTATTGACCGTGTCATGACTCCATTTGTCCATAATGGGCAGTTAGCTGACAATCAGAGATTTTATAATCGAGGCCTTTCCAGAATTAGGGTGAAAATTGAGCACACATGGGGTAGACACTTTAATTTATTTAGAAGAAGTAAACATATGGAAGTGTATAACATGGAAACATGTGTTGACCACCAGTGTGCATCTTATGTACTCCATAACTTCCGAATTGTTCATGAGGGATATATCCCAATGGTATGGTCATTAATATATTATGTGGCACAATTCTCCTTATAAATGTATTCTAAACTTAGTTTCCTATTGTGCAGGTGGACGCTCCTGATGAAGATGATGTTATGGGTGGTAATGAGGAAGTTGACATTGAAGCAATGGTTAACAATGCAGATCCATTGGTTCCACAGGGTGCACAGGGCCGAGAATTGTTACGCCAAGCCCTCATTCGTGGCGAACAAAAGAGATGGAACATCTGCAATGCCTTGTGAGGTAAATGCTTGCTGCTTGCATCATGTTATTAAATCAAAACTTGTCTAAACATTAACAAATTTTGTCTGGAACCAGATATGGTCATGCTGTTGCCATTATTATTGCAATTGCTGTCAGAGTACAGGAAATGCTGTTAAAAGCACTTAACACTTCAGTTTTATGTGAAGCTCTTGCCTGACTCAAATGGTCCTTTGCTGGAACGGAAGAATGGTTTCCTAAACAAGACCTTTTTGATCTGTTTTCTTCCAAGTGAGTCGGGGCCTAGCACTATGAAACAAATTGTATAGTAAGGCCTAAACTTCTAATAATATGCGTAGAGTATTTTGTTGTAAATTACTGGTTGAAATGGTAATTTTTAAGAGATCGTGATTAAAGTTCAGGATTCAGGAGCAGGAAATAACACACATCTGTACACAGTTGTGGCTAAAAAGGAAGTGAGCATAGTAGCAAAAATACGATTCCACAAAGTGAAATCCTAGGAGGCCCGAAGTAGAGTCAGATGATATTGTAGTGAGAGAAGAGGAGAAGGACTGAGAAGTGTTAAGAAGAAATATTAATGAATGATTGGTTGAGAAAAAATTGGAAAAGTATTGGAATGTGGTAAAAACGAAAATTGTTATGAAGAACTGGTCTTTGACATTTAAGAATTCATTTGGTTGATTGGAAAAAGATATTATGTCTGTGTGGGAAGTTGGCGGAGAACAGACTATATCGGCGTTATGATTGGCGGGGTGGTTCAGTGGCGGTACCTGCACTGACTTGTGGACGTTCCTGTCTTGTTTTTGCCATGTGTTGCGATGTTTTAACTGTTGCTGACATCAGTTGAAAAAGGAAGAGTGAAATTTTGTGTTGGTTTGTCATAAACCATTAATTGAATTATTATTTGATTACGTGGATGTACTTTTTTGATCACTGTTGTCAAGTTGTCGGTAAGTTTGTGCAATTGGGATTGCAGGTCGATCGCAGGGAAGGCAGTGGAAGTGGGCGCTGCATTGTTGGATTTTGAAAGGGAGTCAGCGAAGTAATCAGGAAAGCAACGGATTTTATTATTGTTTTGGATTGTTTTGTGATATTTTTTCAAAAGTGATTATTGTGGTAAGTGAATTCTAACTTTTCTGTCGATTTCTGAAAGGAGAAATAATCAAGTGAATTTGATTCAAGTACAATTTGGCTCGTTAATTTTTTGTCAGTTGTGGTCAGGCAATGTGTCTTGATATCAGCATGGAGTATTTACGAAATCTTTGAATGAGGAAGAATTAGTTGTGAAATTGTAGTTTGAGAACAGGAATGTAATTTGTTGATTGGGATTGTAGTTGGCAATTGGAATTTTTGTTAGTAATGGTTTTGTTTGTGTATTGATGGAGGTAATGGGGAAATGGAAGTTTTGAGAGAAGGAAGTGGTGGTGTTGCGTTGAGTGTGAAATACTAGTTTCGTTTTCAGGTGTGTAATGGATCCATACTACTTAGAAACGCTAGTAAGAGGAATTGCTTATGCATGTGGTATGTATATAATTCTCTGTGTTAATTTTTGTATGTATTTTACAATGTTTTCACATTTGTTTTCTGTGTTTGTAGATTATGGAAGTGGAAGGAGAAGTGATTTTGGAAGGAGAGGAGGATGGAGAGGCGATTGTGTGAGAGGTGGAAATTGGAGGGGTAGAGGTGGAAGAGGTGGTGGTGGTGGTCGTGGTGTTAGTGGTGGTGAGAGAGGTGGAAGTGATAGGGGAAGAGGTGGTATGGGGAGAGTCAGTTATGGTGGTGGAAGAGGTGGAATGGGGAGAGGGAATTGTGTTGGTCGAAGAGGTGGTTGTAGTGAGAATGTGAATGGTGGGAGAGGTTCGAGATCCAGGACTGAATGGAGAGGGTGGAATGGACGATACTGGTACACGAAAGCGGAGCGGAGAGAAAAGAAGAGGTAATTTTGTAAAGTAATCTGATGGACTTGTTCTGTATGTTGAATTGTTTTTAAAAAAAAAATTATTTTGCAGGAATGAGAATTCAGAGGAGAATTTAGGGAAGGGAAGGAAGGAGTATGTACATTGTGTTTTATGTTTGATTTTTTGGTATTTTGTATCATGCAGGTAATGGGTTATTGTTGTTTGATGTGTTTGTAGGAATGAAGAAGATGGAAATGAAAGGAGTTCTGAGCCATGTAACAAAGGAACGTCGAGTAAGACAGAAACAATTTCTGATGTGTATGTATTTTGGTTTTGTTTTTTTTGTATGTGGTTTTTTAAAAAAAAAAAAATTAAAAAAATTTTGTTTGGTTTCAGATGCAATGATTTAGAAGAAGGCATGCTTGAAAGTGATGTGTAATTTGTCTAGTTGCATGGTAGTTCATTATTTATTATTGTCCTGGATTGACGTGGTGTCCATTTAGTTTGTTTTTATTTTGAACAATAAATTGTAATGTTACATGTGTGTTTTTATTTCTTACTACTTGGTGAATGGGGAATTCAATTTGCTTTAGGAATGGAAGTATTGAAGTGGATCGTAATGAAAAGGGTGTTGGAAAAATTATGCATGTTGTATGGAATTGTGGGAAAGTTTGAGAAATGATAGAATTGGTGGAAAAGGTAATGAAAGGGTTATCGGGTACTGTTTTAGTGAACGCAGTTATTTTCAGATTTGAAGGTGTGGTGGGTAGAGACTCTTTGCTGTCGTTGGGTGTGGATAGAAATACTCTTTGTATACGCGTTCACTTGTTCACTTGTCTGTTTCTGTGATTTTTATGTACTTTGTATTTTGTTTTGTAGGAAATGACTGGATGGGTAGTGACCAAGCGTGGGCAAATGATGTGAAGAACTATAGGTTGATAGTGATGAACAACCTGAAAGTGCCAGTGGTGGTGGTGATAATGATTGTCTTGTGAATGAAGATGTAAGTTTTTCGATTTGCATGTATTGATTTGGTGTGAAGATTAGATTAAATTTTGTAAGAGGATTTCTATGCACTTTAGGATATTGATGCACTTTTTAAAGATTTTTATTTGTGTATTGACGAGGCATGAAAATGTTGATTATTTGTTTTGTTGCAGGTGTTGGAGGCTAGTGTTTTGGTTGATGCCTTGTCATTGAATTCAGTGAAAGTTGGTTTACATGAGCTGGTTGGCTTGAACTGTTGGAAAATGTGGAGAAATGAATGTGGTATAATTATGACATGCATGTTGGAAGAAAGTTTCAGATTGCCAAGTTGTTATCTGCTGTTCAATTTGGTTGTGCCGGGGGAAAGTAGGTGATTAAAGTGGGAAGTTCTGATTTCAATTGGGGTTGTTATAATAAGAAAAAATTGCATGGTGGGTATCTTGTTTTTGAGTGCATGTTATGTGTGTTTTGTGTTATGGATTTTTTGTTTGTTACATCTGTAAATTTTTGCATGGTGTGGAGTTGTAATTTTCTTTGCATGGTGGTAATGGCATCTGTTCTAAATAAAGGAAAGATTTTGAAATGTGTTTTTGTGTTTTCTTCATTTGGTGTAGGAGTGACTTGGTGGTTGGTGTTAGTTTGGCTGATTTTAAAGTTTTTGTTCTGTTTGGTATGGTTAATTGAGTAAAGTATTGATATATTTTAGGAATTGGATGGTAAATTGCAACGGGAGGATTTGGGGAGACAGTGTATTTGCACATAACACATGCAATAAAAATTAAGTCGTGTGAATTGTAGAATGTGCAGTAACATAAAAGTGATTAAAGGTTACAGACAGTGTAATTTTTTTTGAAGGGTGTTGTTTGGGTTATTAGATTGATGGTTTATTTAGATATGCCACGTTGTAGATTTATTGTGGAAGTGGGCAAAAGATTGAGGGGGACAGCATTGACGGAAATTGGTTTTTTTGGTGTTGGGCATGTAGATTGCATGTGAATGTGGAATATTCCAAATTTGTGCTTAATGTGACTTTGAAAATAGAAGGTGGGATGTATATTGCTTTGTATGGGAGCTTGAAGTGGGTAACTTGTTTTGATCAGATTGATGTTGGTCAATGGTTTGTTTGGGTGCTGTGTTATATAAATGTGTAATTTTGCAGACTTTTTTATTCCAGTTATTGGACTGTGTGTTATAGGAACTGAGTTGAATTGCATGTGGCATTGTCGTAAATTTTGAAACATGGAGTGTTGACATGACTAGTTGTCTGTCTAATTTTGAGTGTGAAGTGAATGTGTAGAATTGAAGGGAAATTTAGTTAGGGAAAGAGATGTTAAAACCTTATTGGAGTATTATATTTTAATCTGAAATAATTTTATCATTTAATCAATGTGGGACGACATGCAGGTCAATAGGAATTTTGGGTGTTCAAATTTATCACCACAAATGAAACACTCAAGTACTGCACCATAAACCAATTCACATCCCGTTTTGTAGATTTCAATACTGCTGTTGCAGTCTTCATTGATGGGGTGTCCCTATAACAAGAATTAAAATGAGTTTTTGACAATTTTTTGTTGGTTGCAAGAAAGTTTGTTTACTTACGAGTGTTTGGGAAATGTGATGTTGCACATGGAATAAAAAACTCTTTCTTTTTGTGAACAGTTCTGTGCAAAGAGGGCACTTTACAGGATTGTGAGTCCAATTCTCTTGTAGGATTTGTTTTCCATTGATGATAGTGAGGAAATGTTGTTTTGAAGAAGTCATTGTGGATGATGGAGACAGTTTGTTTGAACATGAGATGTTGTTATGACAACGTATATTTGGATATACTCCTTGCGTATCTAGTTATTTGCAGATCTGAAGGTGTGTTGTGTAGATACTTCTTGCCTGCAGATAGATATACTCTTTGTGTATGGGTCCTTCAGAACGATTTTGATTATTTGCAGTTTGTGTTATTTGCAGAAATGTTGTTAATGTTGGCGTGACTGTTGTTGTCAAGATTTTTGTTGTGGAAGAATATTATTGGAATGAGGTTAAGTTATCTTGGTATAGTTGTTAAAAAAATTGTGATGTTTTGGATTGTTTTGCTTATTTGTCTGTGTTGTTTTCTCATGTTGGCGTTTCGTTGGTGTGTTGTTCACATGTTTTCATTGTTGCTGATTCCGGCGTCTGGATTCGTGTGTGTGAAACCGCATCTTGCTGGAGTTTAATAAGTTCTTTTGACTGAATCTTGCTGAATCTAGTGTAACGAATTTGTAAGATGAGTTTCTTCAAGGTGAGTTTTGTTCATTATCTGTTCAATATTTAGCTAGAATGGAGTATGAGAAAAGATTTCGAGTAATGTGTGATGTAGTTATTTGAAATCTTCCATGCAAATCATAGAAGTTCATTTTTATCATTGAATGACGATGTGTGAAATTACTTTTGTCTTTTCATAAATTTATGTTCGTTTTGCAGAAAATGAGTGGCATGATTAGTGAGGATGATGGTGGAAGGGAGAGCAAAAGACTGAAAGTGGACAGTGATGTCGGAGCTGCTGGCGATTCAATTGATGCATTGAATGACCATGTAAGTGTTATACATGTGTATGAATTAATTTGGTGTGAGGAAAATGTGAAATTCATGTAATGGGATGTAAATTTTTTCAGGATGTGAATGCTGTAATTGAAGCTGTGGAAACTGCAGAAGCTGCAGAAACTGTTGAGAGAGATGAAGATGATATCAATGTTCCCAAAGACAATGATGAGATGTTTGATGTAAGTGTTCAAAAATGTGGATTTGATGATGAAGTTATTGATTGTAGGATTTGAATTGTGAAATTTATTGTGTTCTTACAGATGTTACAGGCTAGTGTGTTGCCTGACCCATGTTCGATGAATGATGCAAAAGTAGGTTTGTATGAGGTGGTGGAAATGAGAGCCTGCAAAACGTCGGTTAATGAGTGTGCCGTAGTTGCGAATTGTCTTTTGGATGATGATGAGAAATTGCAGGTGTTCTACTTGCCTACTAATTTGGTTAGAGGTTGGAATGAAGAGAAGATTAAATTTTTTGATACGGCTTTGAAAAAGGGGAGGCGTGCGTTTTTTCTATACAAGGGGAAAGTTGGTGATCGGAGTGGTAAGTTCAGGTTCGATGTGAAATGGTTTAACAAAAAGTAATTGTATGTTTTTGCATGTTATTGGTATTTGTTGGCATTTGTTTTTGCATGTTCATGAAATTGTATTGAGTTGTTTTTTTTTAATGAATGTTGTATGTTATGAGTGTTCTGGTGAAATGTATCTATTTTTGCATGGTGTTTTTTGCATGTTTTTGGCATGTCATTTGTTTTTGCATGGTGTTAAAATTTCATTGAGTTGTTTTCGTTAATGAATGCTGTGTGTTATGAATTTTTTGTTGAAATTTCTTCATTTTTGCATGCCTTGAGGTGTCAATCTTTTGCATGGTGGTAATATTGTTAAAATTAAAATATATTTCTTGTGTTATTCTGTTCTTTCTTAGACTATATTGTTCTCAATAAACAATACAATTTGAAATGTGTTTTTGTCTTCCCTGATTTGGTATGGTGATCTTGTGGTGGTTAAGGTTAAAGTTAAGGTTGAAACAATTTTTCTTTTGCATGCTGGGAACACAATTTTTATGTTTTGGCAGTTTTGAATAGCATGGGTCAACATGGTGTTTATGAATGGGGATGGTAATCGACATAATAAAACTAGCATTTTCATTAGTGCATAGATCAGGTGCGTCTGTTGAGTGAATACTCACATACAACTGGTAAGGGAGAAACTGAAAACGTATAATTGATAAGTTGAATGGTATGGTTTAATATGGTGTTCAAATTCACATTACATAACTGGCAGTTTTATTAGTTCACAGATCGGGTGGGTCTGTGCAATGTAGTCATTGTACTACATGAGGAGGGCCACTTTGTCTCTTTTGATGTGGGTGGTTTGGTTGAGTAGATGGATGTTGCTTGATCGTTTTTTCCTCATGAAATTTGCTGTGATTTTTAGTTTTTACAGAAAAGTTAGCAGACCTGAGGTGTTTGTAGAAAAACACAACTCGTTTTCTCCAAAAATCAGCATGTATCTGCAAAAGGAAGACAGGGACAGTGTTATTTATTGAATGTTTTGTTTGCAATTTGAAGAAAAAAGAATGAGATATAGAAATTTACCAGAAGTAGTTGTGAAGTTATTGAATTGAATGAGGAGTCCATTGTTCTGTTTTTTGAATTGGGTGGTTTGGTTCATTAGAATGATGTTGTTTGGAAGCTTCATTATTGTTACAATGGTCTTGGTTGTAGATACTGGAAGTCTACATGGATGATGTATTGAAGAAGCGTTCATGATGAGCGTGTCTTGCTTGAAGTGGATTGTTTCATTAAGAAAAGTTGGCACACGTCAGTTGTTTCTAAAGAAGCAAAGAAAGAATCTTAGATTTTAAAAAAAGTTCAGTTGGAGTGTTCATCCCAAAGGGGAAGGAAAGTGGATTTAAAAAATTGTACACACCGGAACTTAAAATGGTAGACAGGATGGTCAAGGTGATTCGAAGGTGATGGAAATTACTTTTGGCTGTTGTTGTCTTAATGAAGAAGCATGTATCTGGAAAAGAAAGATAGGGGTAGTATTAGCTTTTGAATTTAGTGTTTTGTAGAGATGAAAAGATGTTGTTTTAAACTCACTTTTTTAGGAAGAATCCATTGATTTGAAGTAGTGAAGAAGTATCTATTATGCACAGGTACTGTTGCTGTTTCTTGAAGTGGATAGTTTTGTTTATAATATGGTTTGATTGTTTTTGTTCTTTATAAAATTTGCTGTCATTTTCAGGGTTTTCCGAAAAGTTGCCACATGTTAGGCATTTCTAAAAAAAAAAACAAAAAAAAACAAACAAACATTACATTTCAAGAAAAGGTTGGTTGGAGTGTTGATCGAAGAAGGTCAAGTGAAGTTGATTGAAAAAGTTGTACATGCCAGCGCTAAACATTGATGATGGAATGATGAAGCTGATGATAAAAAATCTGTGTCTGCTGTTGATTGGTGTTAATTAATGGAAAAGTATCTACATATTAAAGGAAGAGAGGGACAGCATTTTTTTTTGAAGCAGTTTAGAAATGAAACCATATTGGTTTATGATCGCTGACGGGTGATTCAAAGATGATTCCTTTTCTATGGCTGTTAGTAGAGAACATGAGATCGACAAGATTCAAGTTATCAGTTGAATATTTTTGCGTGATAGAAAGATGAAAATTTGATGTCGTTATTAATGATGTTAGATGATCTGGAGTAAGATTAAAATCACCTATTATTATTGTTTCTTCAATCTCTCCATTTGTATGTTTAAAGTGGATAGCTTCATTTAAGTATTTTAAAAATTGTACTTTACTATATTTTGGTGATTTGTGTAGAAATATTATTGCTAGTTTTTTAATTGTGAAGCCAGTGATTAATAGAAAAGATGTCAGAGATTTATTTGAGTATGTGGTATCACATTTTGTAAAGAATAGTGTGCATTGTGAAAAAATATTCTCTTTGATGTAGAGAGCTGATCCAAATGGATGTCTTTGAGTCAAAATGCAATCTTGTCGATTGAGAGAGATGAATCCAGGAAAAGTGTGCTGTTCGTTTTTCATAAATCTGGTCTCTACGAACATTAAAATTGAAGCTGACATATATGATGTGTTGCTCACTACGTATTTTTTATAAAGATTGAGAGATCTTATGTTATGAAACATAGCATAATTTCTATTTGTGTCTTCTGGAAATTTCAAATGAAATTGAAGAGGAGATTGTTCTTTCATAATTTCTATTACTCTGTATGACAAGTCATATTTGGTTGGTGGTGGAGGTGGCTTATATTTCCCTTCAAGGAAAAGTCCTTCTAATTCAGTTACTCTTGAGAATGCGGTATACATCAATCTTCTATGAAGTTTTTTCATTTTAACTAATGTTTTATTGTATGTTGAGCTTTGAGCTTTGTGAACTGTTGAAGACTGTGCACAAACCAAAGGAAATTGTTTTCTTGTAACTTTGTGAGCGGACCCAGATGAGAGAGCCATTGTTCTAGTTACTCTTTCTATTGGAGTCCAAGACGGGTTTGCTTTATCCTTAATCATTTTTTGTTTATGTAATGAGCGAGCAATCTCACCTGTTGTTTCTTTTTCAAATTGAAGATACAGTCTTAGTGGAACTTCTTGGTTGTTTGCCATCACACCCATTACAATTTTTTGTAGTGTTCCAACTGCTCCATTTGTCAATCCATCTTTTGTTGCTATATTTATCGTTGTCATGTACTTTGCTTTGAGACACAATTTTATTTCATAAGGCAAAGCTTGTGTATCTTTGTATGATTTTCTTTGAAAAATCGACAATGCTTTTGATGGTAGTATTGTTCCATTGGAGTGTATGCCAATGTCAATAGCTTTTGAGATACAATTGGTCGTGAAGTGATCTTGTATGCATTTGTTATTGTAGTTATCAGAATCTGTGTTCAAGTAACTTAATCCAACTGCATCTGGCATTGTAATATCTTCTGATAAACCGAGTCTTGACAGTTCTCTTGATGCGAACATCTCATCATCTTCAGGTGTTGTCTGTCCAACTGCCAGTCTATTCAAACCTTCAGAATTTTTTTTATTTTTCTGTCTCATTATTTCAGTAAGTTCATAGTATTTGAATGGTGCCCATAATTTTGACATGTATAATGTAACTTTTTTGTTCTTTCTAACACCAGTTCCAATTTCATTTTCCAGATTTGACAATACTGATAGAGTGTCTGAACCTGAAAGGAAGACCCATTCATTGCTTGGGGGCTCAGTTGATTGAAATCTCCCATGCATATCATTGAAACTCCACCAAAAAGTTTATCGTTTTCAAAGATTTGTTGTAATCTTCTGTGGACCTGAAGGAATAATTCATGAGAAACCATTGAAATTTCATCCATGAATATTACCTTTAGTTTTCTGTATTGATACCGTAAAGTGTTTGCTTTATCAGTTGTCATTTTTACTGGGGTATTTTTTAAAATGTGCTGCATGCCCAAAGCACCATGAATGGTAATGCCTCCTATGTTGTAGGCTGCTTTGCCAGTTGGAGCTGTAAGTAGTATATGTAAATCTTCTGGTTCATTGTCTAATTGATGCATCCAAAACCTACACATTGTTTGAGTGATAGTTTTGACAAGGGTGGATTTTCCAACACCACCTGGTCCTGCTATGTAATGAAGACTTTGTTTCTCAGGTTCCGTTTTTGAAATGTTAATAATATTGTCATGATATTGTCTCTGCTTTTTGTTAAGTGAAGAGAGCAGGTCTAGGTAATCATTTTCAGGCATTAATTGTGGGACTGAAAAATAGGCATAGTTTTTGTCATCATCTGTATCCATCAAAGGAATTTCCAAAGCGATGTCTGAATCTTGTGCATTCAGTTCATATATTTTGAATTCCTCTGCTATATTTAATTGATTATTGTATTCTTCAATATCATTATCATCAGTGTTGTCATTATTTTTAAGTAAGTCATCAAGGTTTTCACAATTTTTGTGATTGTATTTGTTTCTTATGATTTCGATCATCTTTATGTTGTCATAAAAGATTTTTTTAGCATTAGAAATCAAATTTGATTCATCTCTCCATGGATGGTAAAGCATAACTTGTTCACGATAATAATTTTCTTCGTCATCAACAATTTTGAAATTTCTGAATCGAATGACTCTAATCTTTTTCATCTTCTTAACAGCACCTTTCTCATTTTTCAGGTAGAGCCATTTTGCAGTTTCTTCAAAACACTGTTCATCTTCATCATGAGAGAGTTCTTTGTCTTCTTCATTGAATGTATTTCCTTGAAGTGCTTTGTTTGATTTGTAGTTATACATTGCTACAAAATCTGCTAGGGACACATTTTCCAAACAGTCTGGTCGTTGTGTGTAATGAAATATCATTCCCTGATAAGCAGTTTCTGTACTTTCCTCATTTAGCTTTTCAAGTTCTGCTTTAGATTTCATCATTTGAATTCTTTCTTCAGGTGGTGATGTATTTATGTACACAACAGACTCTGACTTGTATGATAATGGGATACTCAAAAGATGGCAAACAGCTTCTTGGGCGGAAATTTCAGCTTTGTTTGTGAATTCATTGACATATGTTCTCAATTTTTCTTTCAATGTTAGATTGCCTTTTTTTAAATTTTCTCCAACATCCCTTAATAGTTGAGACATACCATATTGACCTTTGTTCATGTATTTCGCAACATATCTTACTGATCCGTATGAATCTAGTATAAATTGAATGTCAGTGTTAGAATTCATAAGACCTGCAAGAGTTTTGTTATATGAATTAATCTTTCTTTCATTGAGGTTTCTTCTGAGAAATACCGTAGGTTTTTTAATGGAAGAGCGAATGATCATTATGTATGTATCTTCATCCATATCTAAATAATTAAGAAACTCATCATAGGTACAATTTTCATTTTTTTTTGCAATTTTTTCCATATTTTCTTTCAGTTTTTTGTACTGTAATTTTAAAATCTGAACTTCTACTGGTTCGATATCTTCCAATGGTAGTAGTATTGTCGTTTTTCTCATGGGAAGCTTTGGAAAGTTGAATCGACATTTGGTATTTGGTCGTTTGCAGGTTACTGTATGTTTGTGATAGTGCCTTTTTAGTGTTTGTCCCAATGATTCATCTTTAGCACAAGTAATGAACTTATCTATAAACTGTTCACATGTCATAATGCTCTCAGGGTCATCAGAATCAAATTGTGGACCACTTTTTAGCCATATTAAAATATGGCAATGTAATGACCCTCTCTTTTGTGCTTCATATCTTCTAAAATAATGATTAATTTGTAGATCTTCAAAAGGTCCTGTGCCACTTTTCCAGACTTTGAGAAGAGCAGACATTTTGTGGTGGAAGTACCGAAGCACAAGTTGATGGATCATTCTTTACTAATTCAATCTTTTCTGTTTTTGGTAAAGCTTCAGCTTCTTCTTCAGTAATGTTCAACCCTTTTTCTAATTTCACTAACATGACTATTAATTCATTCCAGTAAATTTCAGCTGCAGAAAAACTGCAAAATAAGTGTGCTGGTCCAAATTGTCTGATCATTGCCATAGCTTCTTTTCCTTTTTTTCCCAATATGCAGGACTTGAACGATCAACATCAAGAACACGAAACCCTTCATCTTCATGCAGTAAACTTTCAACGTAACCAGGGGTTAACAGTTGTCCAGCAGTACTGTTTTTTAATCCTTTTCTTTTTCTAAAGGCAATACTTATTCTGCTTACAAGACGAAGCAGTCTTGCCTTACAGAAACTCATAAATATTTTTGGTATATTTTTTGCTGCTCTTCTATCAAAGCTTTTTAATTCAAATTTTCTTAGTTCAGCTTGCTTTAGTTTGTATTTGAATTCACGAGGAACTCCACAGTATATAGTTGGAAATGAAAGAACTTCTGCATCTTCATCCCGTAAAATTGACAAAGGAGTTTCACCTTCTCCAGGTGCAAGAATGATTCCAGTATCTCGTGATAAATAATCAGGTAAGTCTATTGGTGTTATCAATGTTTCTTGATTTTGAATGTCTTTTTCTAATATCTCACTGTCAGATTCTGAATCAGATTCAAATAAATCATTCTCATCATTTATTTCTTAACCAAATATATCTGAAAATGAGTCAGTGTCACTTGTGTGTTCTTGATGGTCATCAGTATTATTGTTGTTCTCATCTTCTTGTATATGACTGTCATCTTCATTTTGGAATGTGTCAAACTCTTTTGATTCATGTATTTTCAATAAAGTATCAACATTTTCAACAGTGTTCTCATTATTTATATTTATGACATCCACCTCTTTATTAATATTTTCCAGCCAATTTTTATCCAACTTTACATTATGTTTCTTATATAATTCTGTTTCTACAAGAATTTCAGCAGCTCTATAAACCAATTCTGGTCTAATAAGATCATAAACGTATGGCTTTTTATCTGTAGTTCTTCTCTGAAGTTTAACCAAGATTGTCTCTGATTCTTCAAGATTACGAGGCAAAACTGAAACTGTCGAATTAATGTTTGTTGGAACATTAACACAGTTTCCTCGTAATCCAAATTGAGCTCCAACATGTGGATTAAGTTCCACTATTTTCATAAAAGGTTGACGCACAGCCAAAAGTCTTTCCTCCAGCTTATTCAACTTTTCAAATCCTAAAGGCAATGGTGGATATGACACACCATTAATAAGAGCATTTCTAGGTATATTATATCTATCAAGATATCGTTTACAAGTTTGGCAAACAAGATAATTTTCTGGAATGTCAGTTTTTATACATACTTGTTCATAATGGTTTTTCAAAGATTCTGTTTTAAAGTGAATAATGGTACATGTTGAATTTTTGAAATTTAACTGACCACAGCAACTACAGATATGAATTGGCCCATCTTTAATTTCTTTATAATATCTTTCTATGGATCCCTTATATTTAACATTTTCCTCAAGTAAACTTTTATATCTTTCCTGATCTTTACTAACGTGATTTATGTATTTGTCTTGATCCAATTTTTGTTTCAACTTTTTTGAGAGTCCTTGTAATTGTTATCACTTTCAAGTCGTCTTTTAACACCTTCTTGGTTACGTGCCTTGTACTTGGCATCATTTTGCAAACGGCTCACTACATTTTGATGATTTCTTTCTTTATATTCTACATCTGTCCTCAATCGTTTTAAAACATTTTGATGATTTCTTTCTTTGTATTCTGTGTCTGTCCTTAATCGTTCTAAAACATTTTGATGATTTCTTTCTTTATATTCTACATCTGTCCTCAATCGTTTTAAAACATTTTGATGATTTCTTTCTTTGTATTCAATGTCATTTTCCAACTTTGTTTTCATGTACAGGTTTTTTCCTTCATTTTTGTTTTTTCTTTTTCGAAGTTCTCTTTCTGATAAGGAATCTTTAATTTCCTTTTCATTTTGAAATCTATTTTGTCTAGCTTGAGCAAGCTGCATTTTTCTTGCTTTTTTCTTATTGACAACAACTTGCCATACACCTACATCATTATTTTGCTTTGAAGTAGATTGATTAACATTAGGTTCATTTGAAAACACATTTCCTACATTATATTGATCAGGACGAATCACAGATTCGCCTAAAAGATCAGGTTGGTTTTCAGAAAAACCACCTACGTTACTTTTCTCAGGACAAAATGAAATTTTGCCTAGTGTGTTTTCATCAGGACAAATTGAAGATTTGCCTACATGATAAGGTTGGTTTACAGAAAAACCACCTACTTCATTTTTACTAGAACAAACTGGTGCATTGCCTAATGATTCATGAACAGGGAGAAAAACACAATTTACGTTTGTGATATTGTATGGACATTCCTTCCTGTATTTCGAACGAATGTACAATGCAATTTGTTTTACTGATTGGAACTCAATTAAAACAGCAGTACCATTAATAGCAGTATATCCATTTTTATTGTGAACATGTGAATCATAAATCCAAAATTTAGCACACGCTCTGAAAACTGCAAAGGAATATTCACCAACAGTCATTACACCTCTTACACAACCATCAAAAAAAACATCCAGTCCAGTTTCTAGTTCCAGAAAATTGATGACAGCATGAACACTTTCTGGAATTTGTTGATCTGCTCCAAAAAAACCCTCAACTGCTGGAACAAGGTCAGCCTTGATATCAAATTCCCTTCCATTAAGAAACACAATTCTTGAAACTACTTCATGAGGAAACATATACTCATGCTGCAGATTGTACAGAGACTTGGAATTCCCATAAACATTATCTCCAACCTGAAAAAGAAAAAAGAAGATAAAAAACCTTAAATTTCTATAGAATACTAACAAAATTAATAATAAATCTTACTTTCAAACAGTCATCCACATCTTCACTGGTCCACTGTGTTGGCAATTTTTGAAGACTATGACATAGAGCTACCACACTTATTGCACAACATTGCTTCCCAGCATTTTGAAAGATTCGATCATACTGATTGGTTGTTCCTTGAAGAACCTTCATAATCGAATTTCCTCACAACTTTTCACCAGAAACTTTCGCGCACAACTCAAAACCGACGAAAGCGACGTCGGTGTCTTCAATTGTTTTGTTTACCATTAGCCGTCGTCATGGTGTTGCATGAAAAATTCAGAAGGGAAGTACAGTCCCAATGGACTCACGGCTACGTTTGAGAGTCTGCACCCTTCGCCGCATTATTGCTCGGCCACACCAAGCATGATATATCAACTTTTCAAACGCAGCAGTTTTCGGTTTTCGTTGCGGCTGTACTACGCAACAGGCAGTGCTCTGATTGGTTGTAATTTTACGGTCTCCACCAACTTTGCCTCGGCTCGGCTAGGCCCTTGCTTGACTCGATCTTTTCGCCCATAAGAACCTGCAGCTCGACTCGAATTATCAAATTTTTCAATTCAAAATTCTCCAATTTCAGCTTTTGAGTTTTCGTATGGACATCAGAATTTGAATCAGCGTGTATCCTTCCTTCTCCTTGCAAACTCTCATCAAAATCGTACAATTTCGTTCGGAGAAGTCCATAAGGGGCCATGTCAAAAAAAAAAAAAAAAATCGGAATCCTAAAGATTGCAATAGGCTACTTCGTGCCTAAAAAACATAGTAGTTTACAATTTTGGACAGTGTCCCACATTTATTTGTCTTATTCCCTTTGCTCTTCCTTTTAAACTGGATGTGATACATTTCATTGTTTTTTTTTTTTGTCAACAGAGTAGTTCATATGTTTCTTGATTAAATTGCCATAAATTGTTAACATTATGTTACATGGTTAATTGTTGCTGTTTCTCACTTGTTAGACTTGCTTTAATAAACCAAATGTACTATTAGCAATATTCTCCTATTTTCTTCAGTTTCCTATAAATTAAGAACCAAATCCTTTGGGTCACAAGGAATTGATGTAAAGTATTGAAATCAAATTAATTACAAATGCCAACCACAGGGCCTTACATAATTTTTATTTTTAAATCACAGCCAAGGTCCTGCAACAAAATGTTTCAAAAGAAAAAGAAAACTAGACAAAAGACTTTCTTCAGTGCAATTGCTGCTGGATCCAGCATTCGAATGCCAATTAGATGTTTACACCTTAAATGCAATGGTACTGAGATAACAAGTGCATTTAAGTAAAGGCATTTTTCTGTAAACAACACTTAACTGAAGCTTATGCAATATATTTAATTACACTTATCCTGCCAGAAGAATAAGTTGAAAAGTAAACCACAGAACATAAAATGTAGGCTTCTGAATAGGGCCTTTTTGAATATCACAAATATTGCCTGTAAATATTTTAAACCAATCCTATTAGCCTTAAAAGAACTTAAAATAATAATAAAATTTAAATATTCTTCTCAAATACATTAAAATTCAATTACAAATTCTTCTTAAATAATCTCTCTTTGGCAATTTATGTTCTAGGTGGACCTATTTTTCCAGTCTCATTTGTTTTTCCATCAAATCGTTCTGCCTCTTTATTTGGTCCAGAAATCCCTGCTTAAGTTGCACATTTTCATTGTGCCGGGTGGACAGGAACTTGCTTGTTGAAGCTTTGCCTCTGGCCATAGTTTTGGAGCCAGATGGACCAGAACATGCCCTGACATCACGGCTAAAATTAACAAATGATGATCCAAACGATCTTATCTTCTGTGGCTCAAAGAGAACGCTGTTCTCCCAAATCCATGAGAGGATATCAAAATGTGGCCAATTCATAGGATCTGTCCCATAACCGGTCTGATTCAGCATACTATCATACCTAAGTTTGAATTCCTGGGCTAAGCCCCCAATGCGTGTTGATAAATCCTCCAGCCTGAGGTGCGTAAAACCAGCTGAATGAAGCATGGTCAGAATCTCACTGTACACCGCAGATGATCTATTCTTGTCATCATCAAATTTATGCTTGAGACTCAGGTACGCCTCAAGCAACTTTTGTTCGGAATCTCCAGGAAATAGGAGTCTGTTATCTGAAATTTAAAAAGTACAATAAGCATGTAAGAAATACATTTTTGTTTTACACAAAAGCACTACAAGAAAAAAAAAAAGTTATGGCAATTACCTTTTTGAACATGATCATCCAAAATGACCACAAAGCCGGCTTCCATTCTTCTGCCTGATGGCTTTGAAGAGTGTTTTCTGGGCTGGTCCGGGTTTTTTGCAAGAAGCTCTTCAATTTTGGATGAGCCCTCAGGTATCTCACCGTGGTACTCCTTCACAGCCAAAACTGCTTCTTTTGGTGGTTCTGCTATTAGGCCTTTCATCCGTTTTCTAATGTTACTCTCTGTATAATGGAAGCCAGCTTCCTTCATGGCACTGACAATCCTCTTGAAGGCAGCACCTTTAACCTGGGTTGCTGGGCTCTCCAGGTCTGTCTTATCATTCAGCATACATTTGAGCAGCACCAGTTGTGTATGAAGGGACCAGTCTATACGAGTTGCAGTAGACTGGAAGGGCAAAGTAGAAATAAAAGTGCACTGCACATCAAAACTCCACAATGGCGGTATATTTAACTCTCAGTATACTTACCTCAATTGATAAGGAAGGGATATTTGAAGTAACTTCTCTCGGTACAGGTTTAACAATTTCACTGGCTGGAGGAGAAACCAATGAAAGCTCCAATTTATTTCGTACATAGGTGAGCCTTAACTCAGACACTTCTTTTGCAATTTCATGGCTGAGGAACTGGAGGAAAGAGAAAAGTTTGTTGAATCTAAACATCACTTTCTATGAAATGGCGGGCAAAATAAAGACGACCCTTACCTCTACTGTTACAGAATTTTCCTTAGAATCAAATTCAGAGCAGCTTACAACTGCATGCTCCTCAAATATTTCTATTCCAGCATCAGTGCATTCTCCTTCAATGAAGGGAACAAATAGAGCCTAAACAAAAACCGAGACATTTCATTATAAAACCAAAATTAATTAAGCAGCAGCATATTTGAAAATTAGTATAGTTGTACCTCAACAAATGGAGCAGGAATGTTCTTTATTTTCACAAATTTTGTCATATGTGTCAACTCAGAAAAACTTTTACTGGCTGGAGGGGAAACCAATGTAAGCTCCAGTTTATTTCGTACATAGGTGAGCCTTAACTCAGACACTTCTTTTGCAATTTCATGGCTGAGGAACTGGAGGAAAGAGAAAAGTTTGTTGAATCTAAACATCACTCTCTATGAAATAGCAGGCAAAATAAAGACGACCCTTACCTCTACTGTTACAGAATTTTCCTTAGAATCAAATTCAGAGCAGCTTACAACTGCATGCTCCTCCAATATTTCTATTCCAGCATCAGTGCGTTCTCCTTCAATGAAGGGAACAAATAGAGCCTAAACAAAAACCGAGACAGTTCATTATAAAACAAAAGATAAAATATATAAGCAGCAGCATATTTGAAAATTAGTATAGTTGTACCTCAACAAATGGAGCAGGAATGTTCTTTATTTTCACACATTTTGTCATTACTTTCAAATCAAATGCATTAGTACTGCTGTTTAATTCAGCCACTTCGGTCGCACTTTCAGCCTGGGGAGGTAAAAGTCTCTGCTTTTTGGCCCTCTTCTGCATCATAAAGGAGAAAACAATAATTAGCAAAAACAAACAAACTACTATGCATTTACAAAATAAAAATAAATAGTTAGTACATGTATATGTTCTTCTGGTTGTGGTAGCCCTTCTGCTAAAGATTTATAGTCTGTTCTTTTCCCCCGTGTTTTCATTTTGATAAACTATGGAGTTGAATGAACCAGACTACTTGTAGAATACTGCCACAATGTACTGCATATGCAAAACTAAAAAAAGAGACGTAAAGATGATAATTAAGAAGGCACCTTAACAATCGCAATTTCTAAAAATTTACACAGCGACTTATATCGCAACAACCCTCCTAATCTTTGCCCATCCCCAAAGCATATCCCACCCCCACATAGAGGGTTACATTTTACAGAAGCACAGAAATTCAAAATAGAATAGGAACACTACCTTTACTATGACACCCAGCAATAAATTAAAAACTCAACAATTCCTTATAATCCATTCGCAAAAAATACGCCAAAATGCGCAACTTATTCACCAGACACTCACTCGCACAACTTTGAACAGAACGGGCGGGGACGTGGCTGCCGGTTATACAGGGTAGGAACCACACAAGTGCGAAAACTGCACCATAAGAACCGTTACCGCCGTAAGGTGTTTCCGAACGCCACATACCAAACAACGACATCTACCGGACGGCCAGCGCACCACTACGCCACCCAACGAACCCACAATATTACAAAACGACACTGCTCAAAATAACGCCACGCTCTTACCTGTGCAACGCCACAAACACGACAGCCGACTGTACCATTCTTCTTCTTCTTCTTCTTCTTCAAAAATTAACATTCCTCATTTGACACATTTTATAAAAAGAAAAGGCCAAACGCGCTTCCTCTCAGCCGACACGGTTCAGAATATGACCACAAGAGCGCACAACTGCTTCGCATTTGTCAAAATACACACGTCAGAGGGAAGTCTTTCGTCCTTTCTTTACAAGTGAAGCCCTGCTTTATTTATAATTCCTTGTTTCTCCATATCAGGTGTGCCCGTCTGATAAGTTCATGTTATTTTATTCCATTTTCTTACAAAAGCATAATTTCACACATGAATATCGCAAAACTGCAGATTTCATTCAAAAAGTTCAGAAAACAGCGGCAAAAATGGAAACGGGACGAGTTCAAAGTGGCCAATCCACGCGAGACGGAAACTTACTGCGATCGCTCGATCGCTCGATCGATCACTCGATCCAACATCGCTTAAAGAGATAGCCTCCAGGCCGGCTCAGCCGGACCTGGACGCGGGAACGGGGTGGAGGGTCACATCGTGGCGGCGAGAACGGCCCACACGTAGGCGCCTAGCCGCACATCACGTCGGCCACGGCCAACATCCTGGACGACACACCCTGCAGCATCCACAGCGCACACATGACAGTCACGCCCCACAACAAGCGAGCCTTTTTTTCCTAACTCACTGCTAGCTTACCGAGTTGGTGGCGAGTTCGAAAGGGAGCGGAGCAAGCTGAGGACCGACCACTCTGGAGGACGCCGAGGAAGTCTCTCGCTTCCTGGCTCGCTCGGCCTCCGAGCCGGGGCCCGCGGGCAGCGCTCCCAGCGGCGGTATAACCAACCCGCCGCCAGCGCTACCCCGCGCGGAGGGCGACACTAGGGTCCGGATTCCCCTGTCTTCCCTCCAGGCGCTCAGGCCACGGCCAACTAAGGCAATGGCCTGGACGCCCCAAAATAGCCCCAAGATATAAAATAACAATTTCCATGTTATAATGCCCATTCCCTTAACAGTGAACCTCAAATTCATCCCCATCCCCATTCATCCTGATCAAGGTAATGCACCGACAGCCACTTTCCACGACTTACCTAATAAATACTGATAATGACCTCAATACGTGTTCCATAAAAAAAACATAGAACAGAAAATACTCGCTGTTAAAAATAGTGCAAAAAGTGTTCTATACCAATTTGCAAAAACACAACTCATTTAGGAGTTATGGTTCAATTCTGGTGGCCCGAAGCGCCGGTACTTAGAAATAGCGTAGTTTTTTTTGTTTTTGTTTTTTTATGGAGTAGCCTTCCGGTACTTAATCTTTGATTATTCTCAGCTTTCATTTTTTACTGTCTTCCCCATTGGTTTTCATGTCGTTGGTTGAGTGTGGGGTTCCATTCCGACTTGCCTTAAGTGGCATGTCGTGTGGGATAACCTTGTCTGGGCATGATAACCAGGACGAAGTAAGGTACGGTCTATTATGACCCTACCGAGTCCTTTATACGCACTGTTGGGTCAGACTACTTCGCGAGTACTGAGGAGTGCAGACGCGTGCTTCGTAGAACAACGTTCTCCGGGCCGCGTCGAATGACAACCTTCTCACGAAGGTCAATTGTAACGTTCACAATTTTATGATGAGCTCACGTACACGTGCTATTTATGCAACCGCTAAACAAAAGTCGTCACACAGATGCTGCTACACACACATTCGGTTTCCTATCTGTGCTAACCATTCGCATTTTTTAATTCAGATGCAAAGATGAGAAACGCACACCTTATCCAGTGCCCACTCCGAGGTGTTTGTGTATGCGCCTCGGAATGGACTATAAGCCAACGGTTCCTGGACCATATGATGAGCATAGACACCACACATTGGAACGGATATGATCCTTTTTCATGGAACGGTAAGGAAATATTCGTAATAAAGTTACACCCCTTACATATTTACACATTTTTAAATCAGCTATTAATGACGAAAAATTAGGATCCGACCATGACGTCGAAGTTTACCAGCTGCACAATTCCACTACTGAGTCTGATCGTCTACTCTTAAATGTGGACATGTCCGATGGTATGATATTACCCCTTGTCAATACTATTTTAATATATGATTTTACTATAAATAATAAATTGTTAATTAGCGCTTTCTAGATGATCAAAACGAGTCGAGTACTAGTGAAGACAGAACCTTTACAAAAATTGGAGGACGTGTTATGGTAGTAAAGTAGGTTCACGGAGGACGCCCCTTTGTTCTGGCCTGTGCCGACAACGGGCTCAAGTAATCCTTTTGCATCCGAGCCCTATGGTACATGAACGCTTCAAGAGCGCCTGGCGAGTTCAAGTGACCGTTATGGGTGCGTTGCTGCACCACGCAGTAGTATTTTAGTAGCGTCAAAGACGACCTAGTGATCGTGAAGTCGTTTCGGATGACATAAAGTAACTTTCTGGACGCGAATGACGTCGCACTGCGTCGGGTCGAGTACGCTCGGTACGCTTACCTGAGTACCAGGGGCGCGAAAAAGTCGCGAGAGGGGGGGGGGGGGGGGGACAGCATCAAAACGCTCACTCTCTGCAACCAAGGTCGTCTTGTGTGAGGGCAACAGCCGGAGTTAATGCCAGTACAATTTTTTTACAAAATGTCTCTCAGTATCGTTTAAGGTCTAAGAACTTAGACCGGTTCATTATTGTCGATTTAGCGGGGAGCGAAAGGCTCAGAGACGGCTACATACGCAGAAACGCTTTGCCTTGGATCCTGTGTTGGGCTCTGTGGTAGGCAACCAGTTGTGCACACCCTGTTGAAGTGGCGCCTATACCCCAGGCGCTGAGGCTTCCTTCACGAATGCAAGCTTACGCGACTCCTGAGCCCCGAGCGGAGCTGGGAGCTGAGGCGGGATGGGGAGGAGAGGGGGGGGGGGGGGGGGGGGGGGGGGGGAGTGAGAGAGAAAACGACGAGTCGGGCTCGGGCGTGTGAAGGAATGAAATCGAATTTTATCAGTTCTTGTATGTCATCCTACTTACTGTGAGCATCTAATGTGTCAGTGTCAGCTCCAAAATTCTGAATGCTCTTTATCCACACCACAAATTCAAATGATTTACGATATTTTTTGAAGCATTTTAGCAATGGCTTTTTTGAGCCTCAGCAGGCCAACCCGTTTTCAACTATATTTTTTGCCTACTTAGAGCATCAGACTGAATGTTCTTTCTTTTGAAAGTCAAAATAAAGATGACATTGCTTTATCTCTTTCCGTTCGTCTCCTTAATCTCAGCAATATGGCATAGTTTGATCTGATGGAATGCGCAATAAAGCCACCCCGCACACAATGCAGAGGCATTCGCATTGGTTTAAGTATGGCAGTGAAATTATCAGAAAATATTTCTGGCTGATATTCAGTATTATTAATTTAGTACCTGAATAGGTACACACTAAAAACACAATAACACAGTAATATGTAGTAACATTTTCATAAGTGAGTTACAGTAACTCTCACAGGGATACAATTCCAAATAGGAATAAATTCTTTGGAACTCGTGTTCCTGAACAAACATCTGATTCCTCATGCATTAAGAAACACTTAAAAGAAAATAAAACTATGAATACATAAAAATCCTTATTCTGTACATCAGTTTTCAAGGAAATCTTTTACACTTGAACAAACACCTGATTCCTCATGCAATAAGGAACACTTAAAAGAAAACTATAAATACATAAAAATCATTATTCTGTACATCAGTTTTCAAGGAAATCTTTTTCACTGATAGGGCAAGCCATAAACAAGTTATCTTGAACCTGAACTCCAAAACAAACATACTTGAGATTTTGAACAGGCTGGGCCACCAAACGATCAGTTTCCCTAACCTTGGAAATGTAGGAAAGGCGCACATTACCAAAGTCAGGGTGCAGCCATGGTTCACGTTCAAAGACTTCGGCTACAAAAAAGTAGTGAGTCTCACAAAGCCTACAAACTTGTTGTCACTTTGGTACACAGCGTGACAACCTTACAGACCGAACAAGACGACCTAGTAAGTGAACTCCATTTTGTACAAAAGACTCAAAACTTGAGTCTTTCCTCAAAGAGACACGACTATATTCTAGGCAAGTATACATAACTCCACCCTTTTTAAGCCTATGAAATACATTGATATTGCCGCCCACTTTATCAATGGTATGGCTGAGGCATTGCACACACTGTCTCACAACATCAGCAGGGGGATTCCTCTTATATGAGCCAACTGCGTAAACACCTTCACTTATAACATCAGCAATTTTAAATGTTTTGGCCCTCCTTAGAAGTTTCTGGCAAAATGGAGTTGCAGAGGAATCTGGTCTTTAGTTATCAATAAGGATGGGTATTTTCATGTACATCAAAACAGAGGTAGAGATTTGAAGTGCTACACACTGGGTTCCATGGAAAAGCTTGGCCAGTTCTACGTTGAGGCTTTCCAGGAAAAAGCAAGAAAATGCCCACTAGTTTCCAATGGAGAGAACTACATCGGGATAATGGAGAAGATTATGGACGTTAATACCCATGAACCTTACATCATAAAGCCTTGGAAACTCAGACACATAGGAGTGCAACAGCTCTCTTGCGGCTTCAATCTGATATGGATAAATGCTGTCTTGAGACAGAAGAAAAATTGCAGACACGAGAGTGCAGTGGTGAAATCTTTGAATGTAGCTCGATACTTTCATTTTCTTCAGACGATCGTTCACTTCATCAAGAAGGTGGTGCATGGTCCATCGGCGATCACTGAATGATGAAGAGAACCACAAATCAAGAACTTTACCAAAGAGACCAATAAATACTCCATGCATCACATCAATTCCTGTGCACTTGATTATATCAGGAACAAGATGATAAGGTAAAGTAATGCCTTTCACACCACTGACTGAAGCATTTTTGTGCGTTCTACGTGCAATAATGGCTTGTTCAGCAAATTCCAGGGTGTCTTGAGAAGTTCTGAGCTGGAGGTGACTATTGTGAGGGTACAGGATTCCTAGCCAGCTGAAGTCGTTCACCTTCTGTCATCCACAGGGAACATCCAAAGAAGCCATTAAAATTCTTGAAGGCTAAAAACAAGCTTTTAGCTGGCAGATCACATGTACCAAACAGAATCTTCCCTTTTACTAGAATTTCCCTGCCATCATGCAGTTTAAATTGGTGACCAGTTGTGGAGAATTTATCAAAAGTTCTCTTCAAACCCTGATGGACCCCCTGGACGTGGTTGGACAAGGTTGGACCTGGACGGTCTTGGATGCCGTTGGACAAGCTGTCCAAAGGCGTCCGCATGTTGCGTTTTTCGGACGGTACAGGACATCCGAACACGTCCATTCATATCCATATGGACCTTAAATATCAGGCGTCAAGACAATCCTGACGTGTCCCTCATAGTCCACCTCCATCCAGCTGAGTCCGAAGTCACTCTCACCCTGTCCGATTGTATGCAAACGCATCCTTCATCGTCCACACCGGTCCAGCTGCGTCCGAAGTCGTTTTCCCGCCATCCAACCGTATCCAATCGCATCCTTCATCGCCACCTCTGTCCGGCTGTGTCCGAACCCAGCCTTCATCGTCCACACCCGTCCGACTGTGTCCTAAGTCGCTCTCACCCCGTCCGATCGTATCCGAACGCATCCTTCATCGTCCACACCCGTCCGGCTGCGTCCGAAGTCGTTCTCCCGCCATCCAACCGTATCCAATCGCATCCTTCATCGCTACCTCTGTCCGGCTGTGTCCGAAGTCGCTCTCACCCCGTCCGATCGTATCCGAACGTATCCTTCATCGTCCACACCCGTCCGGATGTGTCCGAAGTCGCTCTCACCCCGTCCGATCGTATCTGAAAGCATGCTTCATCGTCCACACCCGTCCGGCTGCGTCCGAAGTCGTTCTCCCGCCATCCAACCCAGTGCTGCCAGATGGTGGGAATCTTCCCACTTTCCGGGAATTTTTGAGGAAGATTCGAAGAAGGGGGAAAAACGGGAGGATTTCGGAAAAAGAGGGAAAAAAAGGGAATTTTCATGATTTGGGGATCAAATGCGGTCAAAATGTGGAAATCAACGGCTGGAATGGTAACTTTTGAGCCGCTAGTGTTTGCCAGCCTGCTAACAGCCGTTGGGAGTGTTCAGTTCTCGTCTGCGTGCGGACGTGCCCGTCTCGTGGTGCGCTCTGCTGGCGGAATCTCGAGGCTTTTGAAGGGGCGGTGGCCAGCAGCCAGCAGGGCGGCGGCGGCGAATCGGATTGCACCTGCACACGGCACGTCGCACGTCGCACGTTCGGTACGCTCTGTGGTGGAGTTGAGGACATGTGAACGACCCAAAAGTCCGGCGTCAGTGACAGCGCGTAATTTAAAGCCTCTGCAATTGAAGTTTTTGTACACGTCGGACCAATTTTAAAGTGAGTATGGCGGATCAATCAACAATAATGTCATTCTCGAGTTAGCAATAATAAACGAACATAACCTGTAACCTTATCCTTTTAAACACAAAACAGGTGTTTGCAATGCGTTCTGAAGAGGAAAATGCTGATTCTCCGGACGAGTTGTTTCTAGTGGAAGGAAGTGATGATGATGGTGAAGCACTGACACCCAAAAGAAAGAGAAACCGTCGCAATGAACTCAATGAAAAAGAGAAGCAGGATAAGGCAAAGGCTAAAGTGAAGTTATTTTGCAACAAGTGGATGGAGAGTGATGAGTTCAGAGGATGGGTGGAAGCAGTTGATGGGGAAAGCAAGAAGGCCCGCTGCAAAGCCTGTAATGTAATTCTTGTTGCTGGAAAATCTGAGCTCGGAAAGCATGCAGCAACAGCAAAACATAAAAAAAATGTCAAGTGCCTTCAGGGAATGAAGACTATTTCTTTTAAAGATACACCTGAAACTGCTGCTGAAAGAAAACTGAAAGAGTCTGTAAAAATAGCAGAAGTTAAGATGGCATCTTTTTTTGCTGAGCATAATGTTTCGATTATGACTGCAGACCACTTGGTGGAACTAGTCAAGGAGTGTTTTACAGACTCCAAAATTGCCCAGGGAGTTACCTTAGATAGGACCAAATGTACAGCAATAATAACAAATGTCTTGGGAGCTACTGAAAAGGAAAGTATTGCCAATGATCTCAGAAATACAAAATTTTCAGTGCTTGTCGATGAGAGTACAGACAGGGGCTCAAAAAAGAATATGTGTGTTGTTGTGAAATATGTATGTCCAAAGTCAGGTAAAGTATATTTTAATATTTGCATTCTAAAATGAAACTATTATTTATTAATTCAACATATGTTAATATTTTATTTTTTTTTAAATTCAGGAGAGAATATTTCTACTTTGTTTGAGATGATAGAGCTAGATCCTAAGGACTGCTCAGCTGATGCTCTGTTTAAACGGTTTAGTGTCACAATTGAAAAGAAACACAACATTCCTATCACAAATATTACCGGTCTGTCCTGTGACAATGCGCCGGTCATGGTGGGAAAGAATAACTCCTTCTATACCCGGCTGAAAGCTGTATGTCCGTGGCTAGTCCTTCTCAACTGCGTTTGCCATTCCTCTGACATCGCGGCCAGCCACGCCTGCAAGAAGCTACCTTCGAACGTCGAGGGCTTGGTTCGCAGAATCGCGAACTATGTGACTAGCAGCCCGAAACGGAGCTCAATTGTGGAGGAGTTTCAAGAGTATTACCAAACTGAAAAATTGAAGTTCCTCAACCCGTCCAGAACAAGGTGGCTTGTTCTCCATCCCTGTGTCGTCCGCATTTTGGACAACCTGACGCCTCTCAAAGAATATTTGACTATGTGCAAGCTGGAGGATTCCAAAGACAAAGAGGCAGCCGCCATCCTCGACGAGTTGTGCAATCCGTTCATTGTCAACTACTTGCGGTTTCTCAGATACACACTAGAACCTTTCAACAAAATGAATGCATTCTTCCAATCAGAGGGCGTTCTCGTGCACAAGCTAAAGGAGGTCTCTCTGTGCTACTTAAAGAAGCTGTGCCAAAATTACATGCGGCCGAATGTCATCCCGAGTGTCGCTACCATAGACGTCACGCACCCCCACTTCCAGGTACGTATTCGCGTTGATTTTGCCAGTACCGCCAAAATAAAGTATATAATCATTCAAGTTTACTTCCAGCTACCCCCTGAGAGAGTGTTCCTGGGGCCCGGCGTCGATGATGACCTGAAGCAGTACCTGAACCAGCCTGTTCCTCAGGGAATGACCGCCCAGCAGCAGCAGCAGATGCACCAACAACGCGCCCAAGATGTCCACACATTCCGACTGCGTTGTCTGGACTTTTATGTGACGGCCGCAAAGCAGATGAAGGAATATTTCCCTCTCGGCAATCATATAATCGATGAAGCCAGGTTCATTGACCCGAAGATTGCCCTCTCTTCCGAGGCGAGAGTGGATCTCCCTGAGCTGAAACATTCGGCTGCGAATTTTCAGGTAAGTTTTGCAGAGAGATTTGCATTGCATATCCATGCTTTTACAAGCAGTTTACAAATAAGCGATTACATTCCTTCAACGGACAGGTTCCACTGGAGCTAGAGAAGGATGCTCTCGCGGCCGAGTGGAGAGCATTGCCATTTGCCTTTGACGAGGCACACAAGGCAAAAATGCAGGATCTGTCTCCTGATGCGTTCTGGCGTGAGGTTGGAAAACTGCGTGATTTCAGCGACACCCAATTGTCTCCTCATCTGTGCAAGCTGGCAAATGTGATCATGTCGTTGCCGCACTCAAATGCCGAATCGGAAAGGTCGTTTTCGATTGTCACCGATGTGAAAACGGCGAAGAGGAACAGCATGGGCAATAGCACCCTCGATGCCATTTCTGTTGTGCGCAGTGCGATGAAGCGGCGCAAGGTCCCTTGCTTCAAGTTTGTTGTGACAAAGGCCCATCTCAAAAGACACAACAAAGACATGTACATCTATACCCCATTTCAACACGAGTGAATTTCAATTTGTGATAGCTCTGTTCTGTGTTCTGTTTTTTAAGTAGTTATTCTTAAATCTTGATTGACTAGTCCCTTATTTAAGTAGTCATTCTTAATTCTTGGTTCCTGAATTTCAATTTGTGATAGCTCTGTGTTCTGTTTTTTAAGTAGTTATTCTTAAATGTAGATTGACTAGTCTCTTATCTAAGTATTCATTCTTAATTCTTGACTGACTAGTCTCTTGTTTAAGTAGTCATTCTTAATTCTTGGCTGACTAGTCTCTTGTTTAAGTAGTTTTTTCTAATTCTTGGCTGACTAGTGTCATAAGTATTTGTTCCTAATTCTTGACTAGTATCATATTTAAGTATTTGTTCTTAATTCTCGACTGACTAGTCTTATATTTCGTCCATTAATATTAAACATTTTTATCTTAATGTTTGAATTGAAAATAAATGTTAAATAAATGATTCTCTATTTTAATCAAGAGCAATGTGCCATCTCTTAAGGATTCCTAATTCTGAACGTTTTAAACTTGGCGCGCTACTTTCTGATGCATGATGCCAACAGCGCAATGAAAACACTCGAAAAGTTACCATTATTCGGCGTCTTTACACACTTGGAAACTAGTTGGGTATGAAAATATATTAAACTATCCGCACTTTACCATTTTAGAGGACAAAATAGGCGTTTTCCTGTGGTTTTGGCAATTTTTCGGAAGAACGGGAATTTTTGTCCGAAAGTGGGAAAAATGGCAGCTCTGGGAGGGATAAACCACGAGAGGCATCTGGCAGCACTGATCCAACCGTATCCAATCGCATCATTCATCGCCACCTCTGTCCGGCTGTGTCCGAACCCATCCTTCATCGTCGACACCCGTCCGGCTGTGTCCGAAGTCGCTCTCACCCCGTCCGATCGTATCCGAACGTATCCTTCATCGTCCACACCCGTCCGGCTGTGTCCGAAGTCGCTCTCACCCCGTCCGATCGTATCCGAACGCGTCCTTCATCGTCCATACCCGTCCGCCTCAACCTGTCTGCGTCTGCAGTCGTACTCCCCACCATTCGATCATATCAGAACGCATCCTTCATCGTCCACCTCTGTCCGAGGTCGCTCTCACTCTATCCAATCGTATTGTTAAGAGGTATCCTGCGCGGTTTCCCCCCACTGCCCTTTCCCCCCGGCGCCGCGCATGCGCCCCGCCGCTCATGGTTGCTGGTAGCAACACTCGGCGGTTATTATTCGCTCCCTGCTCCGCCTGTGTCCCTGTTCCTCGCTCCTGAAATACAGTCCCTTTGCACACTTCCCTGCCGGCCTGATCCTTGACATTTGGTGTCGGAAGTAAAAGGAAGGGAAGAAGGAAAGGAACCATCGACGCAGCAGCGACCATGGGCGATCGTCACCGGCGCCGAGAACGCGAGCGTTCCCCGCGCCCGCTGGAGGAGGCCATGGCGCGGTTCGCCGCCGTGTCCGCCGCCCTCGGCGAACGGCAGGGCCAGCTGGTGGAGCAGTTGTCCCTTCTGAATCTGCAGCGGCCTCCCGCCCCCGAGCCGCCGATCCATCTCCCGGTTTTCGACGGCTCCACGTCCTGGGTCGTCTTCGAGCGCCAGTTCGCTGACGCGGCCCAGGAGTACGGGTGGTCCGTGCAGCAGTGCGGACGCAAGCTCCTGCGCCTCCTCAAGGGCCCCGCGGCGGACCTCGTACTGACGTTGGCCCCCGCCGACTACCAGAACTACGAGGCGCTGTCTGTCGGAGCACTACGGCGCGGCGTGCAACTCCGCCGCCACTGAGGCCCAGTTCAAGGCGCGCGCGCAGAAGGCTGGTGAGTCCCTCACCGACTACGCAGCCGACGTCGGCCGCCTGGCGCGGCTGGCGCATCTAACCTGGCCAGAGGAGCCCCTCCAGTCCATCGCGCTGGAGTACTTCCTGAAAGGCGTCCCCGACCCCGACCTGCGCAAGCAAGTCCGCCTCCGCCGCCGGGGGAATGTCCCGGACGCTCTCGCCGCCGCCCTACACATCGAGTCGGTGGAGTTGATGGAGCCGAGTGCTAAACGGGTCCGGCCAATTGCCCAGGCTGCCCAGGTCTTAGTTTCAGACTCCGGCGACAGGGCTGCATCTCCTGCCCCTTCTACGTCCTCGACGGAGGCCGATGTGCGGCATGTGACGACCCACCGCCGCCGCCAGCCAGACGGCCCGGCCGCCGCCCTGGACGGCCTCCGGAACGCCCTCCGGCGCTCACAGCGCCACCATCGCTCCAGGTCTCGGTCCGGCCACCGCCGTGCCCGGTCTGGCTCTCGCCGACGGTCCCACCGATCGCGCTCCCGGCCCCGCCGCCACCGGTCCCACTCCGGCTCCCGCAGGGGCCAGGGCCCCAAGTCCGGGGGCTGCTACTTCTGTGGGCAGGAAGGGCACTTCAAGGCGCAGTGTCCTCGGCGCGCCGCCGACAACGGCGTCTACCGCCGGCGCCAGGACAGGGGTCACTCCAGGAGGGACGAGCGGAGCACCAAGGCCGTGCCCCGTGCCGACACCGGCAGCTCGGGGAACGCCTAGCAGCCGCGGCCACGGGCAACCCGCCGGCTTCTGCGAGCTGCGCCCAAGCGCGCCCCGCCCCTCAGCCTCTGACTCCCCTGGACCGCATCTGCTGGTACATTGACGGCCACGTCTCGGGTAAGCCGTGCCGGTTCTTGGTCGACCAAGGCGCCTGCCTCACCCTCCTCAAGCGCGGTTTCCTGCCCGACACGCCGCCGCGTTCCTCTGCCCTCCGTATGAGAAATGCTGGCAGTGCCGCCCCTCCAGATGATTTGTACGGCCCTCGGCGTACAATGTTTACGCTGCAGGCAGCCGAGGTGCCCATGTGTGTCTACGAGGCAGATATTCACGATGAGTGCCTACTTGGCGGTGACTTCCTTGCAGCGCATGTGCAGCGCATCGAGCTCGACTGCGATGCCCTCACCCTGATGGTTTGCGACAAATAAATAGTGAGTTTTGTGTGGCTTGTTGTGCTGCTGATGCTAAAGCCAGATGTCAGATTTGAAACTGTAACCCACCGACTGGCTACTGGGCTTGCCATCTGTGCACACATCATGGTGTTCAAGACCGTGGAGTAAAATTTCCTGTAACTCCTCATCCCTGTGTCCCAATGCCTGTTAGGAGGACAGATGCCCAAATAAGAAGAGACATGATTTCAGCAACAGATAAACAACAGCCCCAACAAGGTATTTTGGGTCGAGCTGCAGTAATGAACTTAAACCACTTCGACTTGGGTAGAGGGTTCACCATTGATGATCTACATCCTTTCTTTGAAGTGGTGGTGAAAGACCATTTTTGTCTATTGCTGGATGATGCCGATTCAGATCATTACATTGGGACTCCTGCCAATATTGCATTGATTAATAGAAGAATTTCTGGCATCAGTCATCCCACTATCCTTTCCAGAGCTGCAAGAGGAATAGACTACCGAACCTTCTTCCGAGGACATGAATGGCGTAGTTGGATTTTGTATTATGCTATACCATGCTTGCAAGGTATAGCTACTCGACAGCAACTTAGGCATTTATCCATGCTCTCCAGAGGCATTTACTTACTGTCTCGTGATGCTATTACAAATGAAGACCTTGTTGAAGCCGAAAACCATTTACAGGGGTATGTGACTGAATTTCAGGCTGTTTTTGGAGTCGGTTGCATGAAGTTCAATGTTCATATCATAACTCATGCTGTTGAAGTAGTCCGTTTGTGGGGGCCCATGTTTGTTCATTCAACGTTTGGCTTCGAATCCTGGAATAGACGGCTGAAAAAGAATGTGAAATCCCCCAAAGAGCCCATCAATCAGATTGTTACTCGATACCTAATTCACTCATTTGTGGACAGTGTTCCTGATGATGACAGACTGTCAGAGGTTGTGCGACTGACAGTGCGGGGAATCCTCGATGGGACAAAGCTGAAAAATGTTATCAAGGTTGATAATGTTTACTTGGTAGGCAAAGCAGAAGTAAGGCCCCCTCCCCAGGGGAACAAATATTGTTAAGAGGATGAACATTCAATGCGATCATGTTACTGAGTATGATAGAGCATTACTGGGGCGTTTAAATATAGCTCCGTGAAGTGAGCAGGACCCAATCAGCCGGCACGCACCAAAGTAGTACAAACCGATTGTTTTACGTTCGTTTCGATAAGTTTTGGTGTGTTTTACTGGTTTCGCTATGCAGTTCTTGTAAAACAAACGATCCTTTTTAGGGCAATTCGAAGCTAGCCGGACCCATTTTCTAGTAGTAAAAATCGATCGTTTTTCGTTCGTTTTGATAAGTTTTGGTCTGTTTTACTGGTTTCGCTATGCAGTTCTTGTAAAACAAACGATTCTCTTTAGGTCAATTGGAAGCTACCCGGACCCATTTTCCAAACCACACCAAAACATGCGACAGTGTCTTGCAACGATAGTTTACGATTGTTTTGCACGTAAATCTAACCAAACTATGGAAACATGCGATTTATCTTTAATAAAAAAATGTGTGTTGGTCCCGTTTACTTCTCATAGTTGATTTTGAGAGCATTCCGTCAACGCTCGACAGTGTAAACCACGAGTGTTTCCGTTTGTTTTGATATACAAAGCGTCGCAAAACTGCAATCGAGGACTGCATTAAGTAAGTGATTGACGGTGCCGACCGGTACCTCATACGATCAACGCGAATGATAATTCGAAGCTACCTAATCTAATATCGACTTCGTTAGTTTTTCGTTTGTTATGTTGTGTGTACTGCGATATGGACGTCGTGGTAGAGTGGTCCGTTTGAAAAAAAGTTTTAAAATCTCATGACGGCTAGTGCTAATATTTGTCTATGACCTATAACATGAGTTTTAATAAAAATTCGGGATTTTTCGGCCCACGGGAAAAGGTCGCGAAATCGTTTCAAAGATGGCGACGTCCAAAATCCTGAGAAATCGTCGCCAGCGACGCTAGGGTAGTCAAAATCCGCAAAGTGGGTTCGCGGTGACTCGTCAAAAGTTTCAATTTGGCATTAAAAAAATGTGTGCAAAACCGGAAATCTGTCGGACAATTTTTAGAGGTCGCGAAGGGTCACGAAGTGCCCTCAAACAGTAAATATCAATGTTTTTTGAAAATTTCAAAAACAAATTTCCAGGGTCAATCTGGCCAAAGTAGGACCCTACAGGACTAAAATTTCAAAAGAAACACTGTATCTCTTACGGTTTTCGAGAAAGCGGCGTTTAAAGTGCAAAAATCAAGCCAAAAGACGAAAAAAGAACATTTCCCTGATTTATGCACTTTAAACGCCGATTTCTCGAAAACCGTAAGAGATACAGTGTTTCTTTTGAAATTTTAGCCCTGTAGGGTCCTACTTTGGCCAGATTGACCTTGGAAATTTGTTTTTGAAATTTTCAAAAAACATTGATATTTACTGTTTATGAGGGCACTTCGTGACCCTTCGCGACCTCTAAATATTGTCCGACAGATTTCCGGTTTTGCACACATCTTTTTAATGCCAAATTGGAACTTTTGACGAGTCACCACGAACCCACTTTGCGGATTTTGACCACCCTAGCGTCGCTGGCGACGATTTCTCAGGATTTTGGACGTCGCCATCTTTGAAACGATTTCGCGACCTTTTCCCTTGGGCCGAAAAATCCCGAATTTTTATTAAAACTCATGTTATAGGTCATAGACAAATATTAGCACTAGCCGTCATGAGATTTTAAAACTTTTTTTCAAACGGACCACTCTAAGTCGTGGTTTGTACAATTTCGAAGATAGTGGTACTACCGCACGATTTTTCCTACGCTTGTAGATTCGCTCCTCTCAAGGCCTCGTGTGTTCACAAGTTTCGTTTGCAAGGTAAGACGGCGGAAGTACGGTGCTGTGTTATTGAAGTCACAGGCACAACGTTTCTGCAGAAACTGTGCAGATGGACGGCTAATAACGCCGACTCTCCGGGCGGACGGACATGTATTCGCTGATTGTTGACAGAAAAGTCCAAATTTGGACGATAGTGTCATTTTGCATCACAGTATGAGGTTCGGTGGGAACAATTTTTGTTGTGTCGCACCTTTCACTGGTTCCGTGCTTCCTCTACTACTACTATGACGCAGAAGAAAAAAAGGGCGAGTATTGCGCTCGCCCTGTCAGTTCAGACCCCTATTCATCCAGGCGCGTACTTAAGGGGGGCGAGGGGGCGATCACCGCGCCCGCTTCCCCTCCCCCTTTCATCAGCCCTAATTACGCCACTGTATTCATCTCGAAAACTTCGTTTACGATTAATCTATTCATCTCAGGGCTTAGAAAACTGATGTGTTTTAACAAAAATCCTCTGTAAACTTGAACAAGTCATGTTTTTTTCATGCTTCTCTGAAGTAGTCTGACTTTGTTCCGAGCGGGACGACGGCTGGTGGTTGGGATTTCAAGCGCTCCATTTCGTAGCGTACGCTCCCCCGATACGGAAATGTCAGTACGGGAGTGCTTAGAAACGAAACGCGAAAACTCTCTCATTTAGTTCGACCCATTTCGGAGAACCAAACGCTCCGTTGCGGAGAATTCGTTTTATCTGTGTAACGAAGAATGGTGAAGACCGTTTTTGGTTACAAAACTTGTCTTTCCTACGCTGTGCTGCACAAAGGTTGATTTTGAACGCTAGTTAGGGGCCGTTCGAATATGACGTCACACTCTGGGGGTGGGTGGGTGGTTCCCTAATATATGACCAACTGTGACAGGGTGGGTAGGTGGTTTCAGTCATGTGACGTCAAACTTTTCCGTACGGCCTCTTTCACATGACAATCAAATTTGCGCGTCGAAGGCGTGCACAAAAGAGGGGTCTCAGCGATGTGCTACATAAATGTGTTTCAATTTAACGTTTTGCCGCCGTCAGGTATATTAAACTTATTTATTTGTTGTAATCTAGTCCACGATACATTCAACTAAAAACTACCAGAGAAATGTTTCACTATCCAACAGGAGTTCAAAATACCGCATACCTCTTTGCTTTGGGGCCTCCATCGGTAAATAAGACATCACAAGGGGGGTGGGTAATCCGAAATTTGTGACAGGGTGTGACAAGGGGTGACCGGGTGCTCGAAAATCGGCCCAAACCGCGTGACGTCATATTCGAACGGCCCCTTAGTTTCAATTCTTACGGAAGCACATCACTGTGACCCCTTCACAGTTTGTACTTCCTAGATTTCTATTCTTAAAGTGGACCATTTTACAGCAGAACAATAAAATGACAGGGTGTTTTAGCGGAGACATGATTTTTCTAACCTTCGTGTGGTTTTGTTTACTGATGATCTGAGAAACTGAACTAAGTCCACTTCTGGGCTAAATTGAGATTTCAATATTATCAGTGACCTAAATAAGAACCCCATACAACAGTATGATCAACTTGACTCAAAGTGTATAAGTTTTATGAACGGTAATTCAATGGCCAACAGTACAAAAAATAGTGGATATATGATGTCTCCACTGGAGGCAACTGAAATACTGTATAGGACACTAGGGAGAAATCCCGCAGACCTAAATGTGTCTCGAGAGCCAACGAGGAGACAGTTCCGAGACATTGTTAAACTACCACTAAGTGTCTCCTCGTCCGGAAGATGTCTGGTTTTCGCCCGAGACGCTTTGGAGACATCCAGGCAATGATGCATTTACTCCAATTTCACACACCACAAGACGATTCTACGCTACACGCCCCTATATCAAATAACGATGAAATTACGACACTAAAAGTGTCTGACGAATCTTAAAGATATAAGTTACAAAACTATAGAGTGCAATCAGAAATCCCCATCCGTTTCAATCTCACGCATCTGCGAAAGAAAAAAGCAAGTCTCCGTCGCACTAGACTTGTTCAATGTCAAACGTGCGACACGAAACCATGGCTCCTAAAGAAATGCAAAAAGGTCGAACGATGAAAAACCACGCTGTTTCATAACAACAAACCAAAACAAACGAAGTAAGACATGGATCCACGGTTACTGATTTTGTTTTGGCTATTTCTGAGAGTATAAGAAATTGTCCGGGCCCGCTGTGTTACAAGGTGCGCTCGATACCACTGCAGCTTGAAAATCTTATGTCTACTCATGAGAGCTAACCAAAACAAACGAAGTAAGTTGCGAATCACTGGTTACTGATTTTGTTTTGGCTATTTCTGAGAGTGTGAGAAATTGTCCGGGCCCGCTGTGTGTCAAGTTGCGCTGGATACCACTGCAGCTTAAAAATCTTATGTCTACTCATGAAAACTAACCAAAACAAACGAATTAAGACACAGATCGACGGTTACTGATATTGTTTTGGCTATTTCTGAGAGTGTGAGAAATTGTCCGGGCCCGCTGTGTGTCAAGTTGCGCTGGATACCACTGCAGCTTAAAAATCTAATGTCTACTCGTAAAAACTAACCAAAACAAACGAAGTAAGACACAGATCGACGGTTACTGATATTGTTTTGGCTATTTCTGAGAGTATAAGAAATTGTCCGGGCCCGCTGTGTGACAAGTTGCGCTGGATACCACTGCAGCTAAGAAAACTTATGTTTACTCATGAGAACTAACCAAAACAAACGAAGTAAGTTCCGAATCACTACCTACAACTACTTCTGAGAGTATGAGCAATTATCCGGGCCCGTTGTGTGACAAGGTGTGCCGAATACCACTGCAGCTTAAAAAACTTATGTCTACTCATGAAAACTAACCAAAACAAACGAAGTAAGTTGCGAATCACTGGTTACAAATTTCGTTTTGGCTATTTCTGAGAGTATGAGAAATTATCCGGGCCCGCTGTGTGACAAGTTGCGCTGGATACTACAGCAGCTTAGAAAACTTATTAGTGCTGGCGGTAGGCCTAACCTAACCTGCAAATCGACTAACAAGCAAGCGCTTCGGCACACTTGTTCCTTAAATATGTTTCTTGGATTTGAGTCGAAACGTTCAATGAAAATCGCGTGCAGACCCCCCTTTTTGGGGGGTTTACTACCCCCCTCCACCCCCTCTGTGGAAAAAGTTAAAATGTCGGATATATGCATTGTGGGTATCGATTTCGGACAATATGAGCACCAGAAACTCATTGGTGATGTGCAAAAATGTCGGCCGGAACCAGAAGAGGCAATTTGGCCGCCATTTTTGGAAAATGGCGGCTTGAAAATGGCCAAATTTAGGAGATATCCCTATAAAGTCGTGCGGGTAGTCGTTTCAGTGGTTTCTAGTTGGTTTCATTTCATTTCCGGTGTCTTTAATATTTTCCGGCTACCGGAAGTTACGAAAAAGGCCATCTGAACTTGCAAATCGACTAGGTATGAAATGTTCTGAGCGGTTTGAGGATTAAAATGAAAAAAAAAAATGTTTAAAATTCTGGTATGATTGTGTAATAGTATGATCTACCATATCAAGTGAATAAATATAAGTACAATTCTGTACATAACATATTAACATATACTATATGTATACTGGTGCGTAAAAATACATGAATAATTTTTATACATAACATACAACAAAAATGAAAATGTTAAAAATCTTCAGCGGTGTTCCGTCAGGTACTGCGACCTGAAATTCAGAAGGGTGCTATTAGCCGCTGTAACTTCTATCGTTGGTAAGTAATCACATTGCGAACTATTATTCTTGTGATTGATGCAGGACAACACCATCAGTGTCTGAGCTGCAAACATCATTATCAGAACCTCAGCCACAGGTGGTGTTGTCCTGGTCTTGTCTCATTTCCCTGAACTACGCGCCAAAGGGTTACAGAACAGAGGCTTGGATACTTTCCTCCTCTACACATGAGAACTAACCAAAACAAACGAAGTAAGTTCCGAATCACTAGTTAATGATTTTGTTTTGGCTATTTCTGAGAGTATGAGAAATTCTCCGGGCCCGTTGTGTGACAAGGTGTGCTGGATACCACTGCAGCTTAAATAACTTATGTCTACTCATGAGAACTAACCAAAACAAACGTAGTAAGTTCCAAATCACTAGTTAATAATTTTGTTTTGGCTATTTCTGAGAGTATGAGAAATTCTCCGGGCCCGTTGTGTGACAAGGTGTGCTGGATACTACTGCAGCTTAAAAAACTTATGTCTACTCATGAGAACTAACCAAAACAAACGTAGTAAGTTCCGAATCACTAGTTAATGATTTTGTTTTGGCTATTTCTGAGAGTATGAGAAATTCCCCGGGCCCGGTGTGTTAAGTTGCGCTGGATACTACTGCAGCTTAAAAAACTTATGTCTACTCATGACAACTAACCAAAACTAACCAAGTAAGTTCCGAATCACTAGTTACAAATTTTGTTTTGGCTATTTCTGAGAGCATGAGAAATTATCTGGGCCCGTTGTGTGACAAGGTGGGCTGGATACCACTGCAGCTTAGAAAACTTATGTGTACTCATGAGAACTAACCAAAACAAACGAAGTAAGATACGGGTCGACGGTTTCTGAGTTTGTTTTGGCTATTTCTGAGAGTATGAGAAATTGCCTGGGCCCGCTGTTACTGATTTTGTCCTAGGTACCTCCTATAGGGTGAGAAATCGTTTGGTCTCAGTTTGTGTAAAGTTTTTCGTAGCATATGTCTTTATTACGCCAGGCAAAGCGTATGTGATCCAAACCAACTTTACGAGACGACATCTTACTTGTGTTTATCAGTTCTGATTTCGATTTGGAAAACTGGCTTTTATTAGAAACCGTGCCTTCGCACTATCTTTAAAATTGTACACATCATGACCGAAAAACTAACGGAGTCGATATTACATTAGGCAGCTTCGAATTATCATTCTCGTTGATCGTATGAGGTACCGGTCGGCACCGTCAATAACTTACGTATTGCAGTCCTCGATTGCAGTTTTGCGACGCTTTGTATATCAAAACAAACGGAAACACTCGTGGTTTACACTGTCCTGGATGTCGAGCGTGACGGAATGCTCTCAAAATCAACTATGAGAAGTAAACGGGACCAACACACATTTTAAAAAAAAAAAGATAAATCGCATGTTTCCATAGTTTGGTTAGATTTACGTGCGAAACAATCGTAAACTATCGTTGCAAGACATTGTCGCACGTTTTGGTGTGGTTTGGAAAATGGGTCCGGGTGGCTTCCAATTGTCCTAAAGAGGATCGTTTGTTTTACAAGAACTACATAGCGAAACCAGTAAAACAGACCAAAACTTACCAAAACGAACGAAAAACAATCGATTTTTCCTTCTGGAAAATGGGTCCGGCTAGCTTCGAATTGCCCTAAAAAGGATCGTTTGTTTTACAAGAACTGCATAGCGAAACCCGTAAATCAGACCAAAACTTATCGAAACGAACGTAAAACAATCGATTTGTACTACTTTGGTGCGGGCCGGCTGATTGGGTCCTGCTCACTTCACGAAGCTTTTAAATATCAGGTCTATCAAATACACAATTCCAGGACGATGTGATAATTCTAATATTTATACTTGGAATGATATGTTTTGCTGTGTACAGTCCATTATTTGTGTGCATGTTCAGGAAGAACCAAGAGTATTCTTGTTTGTGAAAACCTTGTGTCTATTGGCCCGAATCGGGCACGTTTAATTAAGGGCTATTCGCCCAAAAGTTCAAAAAATAATATTTTCTATATATCCATCCATACATATAATAATAAAAAACATAATAATATAATCGACATTACCCATATTATACATATATACCTGCATATATAATACAAAAATTGGGCGAACAGGAGCTGCACGCGACGGTACCCAATTCGGGCGCGAAGAGCAGACGTTCGTTGACATGGTTATTCGCCCTAACAGGGTGAAAATTGCCCAGATCGGGCGAATAGCAACATTATATTTGCAGACCCAAATTGGGCGACGTTGGTACACATGGTTATTCGCCCCAATAGGGCGAACAGTAGGGGCACACTTGCGGGCCCGTTTTGGGCGTCCTGCATAGCGCCGGTTATTCGCCCGAACACTTCTACACGTTGTCTCCCTGCGTCGACTAAAAGGGCGGGAAAAGTGACGGTAGTTCCCATAGTCTAACATGGAGGAGCCTACGCCAACGCTTATTCGTATAAATGCCGAATTTTCGTCGTGGGAGGAGTTTGAATCCGCATTGCGAGCCCACGAAGAAAATAATTTTGTAGCCTTCGTGATTGATAAATCTGCAACTATCGCCAACCGGAACAATAAAATCAGACAAGCAAATACTGAGAGGCCATCTAACAAGCAAGAACCTCTCTTCGAAGAGGCTCTGCAGTACCAAAATGTGACCCTGGTGTGCAAACACAGTGGCAAGAAGCGAGTTGGCAGTGGAAAAGGTGTCCGCCCACTTCAATCGTAAGTACATACTTCCGTAATGCTTAAATTTTCACCAGTGTTTTCAATCCAAATGAGACTTTCAGTAAGGCTCGTATCAAAAATGTTTCTAAACATGAGCAGTGTGTGAGCCAGTGCAGTCATCAAAAGTGTCAGTGTCTGTTCCCCTGTCAACCAATGCCAATGTGCATATTATGCCATCATGAAATTTGTTGCAGCACATACAAACTCGACTGCTGTGCGCGGATACAGTTAATAGCCAATAGCAAATCAAGCTTGCGCATTGTAGATTTTGTTGAGCACCATGACAATCATGAGCTCACAGATGAAAACTACAAAGTTTTGAAAGAGAAAAGAAAATTAAATGGAGACAATACTGAACGTGCCAAGCTTCTGCTGGAAGGTGGGGTGAAACCCAGTATTGTGCGTAGCCTCCTACGGGATGTGAATCCTGGAGAAATCACTGCAAAGGATCTTGCTAATCTCAGGTGACTGTTCTTCCTTTCTCTTTTAATTGCATGATGAACTCCTCAGTGGACTATTTTCTTAATATTTTACGTGTCATTTTTGCAGTGCCAAATGGAAAACAGAAGCTGGGGGAAATAAGAGTGAAGAACAAAAGCTTCTGGAAACCTTATCACATCTACAAGACAGTGACCCTGGCTGTTCAATCAAGATAGGGAACACAAAGGACAGGGAACTGAAATACCTTTTCATACAAACATCAAAAATGAAAGGAAATGTTCGGAGAGCAGATACCTTTGGGGAAGAAACATAAGTGAATCTTTAAAATGAAGGTTTGCTAGTTTAATACTAATGACTTTTCACTTTACACACACTTTACCCAGAGGTCAATTTTTTTTTGATTTTAAATGTGAGAAAAAAAATGATAGTTTACCAGGCTCTGCAGTGGACGCGCTTGTTTTGGGCTCGACCGAGATAGTAGAGTCAGCGCTTGTGTTGGGCTCGACCGAGATAGCAGAGTCAGCGCTTGTGTTGGGCTCGACCGAGAGAGAGAGTCAGCGCTTGTGTTAAGCTCGACCGAGATAGCAGTCAGCGGTCAGGAGCCTGTGCCGAAATGTCTCGTGCACATCTGCAAATGAGATAAAAAAAAAAAGAAAAAGCGATTAGCGATATGAAAGCACAGTAGCAGTGGACTCCGAACATGTTGGAACGAATCTGGCGGAACGAGAAGTACTGTAGGGATTTCACCGGCACGTCAGCAGTGCTTAGACCCTGGTGTCTTTCGGCGGGCTCTGCTGGCACGCCGTCCTGGCTGTTGATTACCATTCTGACCCTGTACTCTTGAGCCCTGGAATAGAGACTGTACCCAAATCCCAATCCTACCATTCTACATGTGGCCTGCCTTCCCTCCCACACCCGCCCGATTCCTAGAATACGTTGAAAATGGCAGCGTTCTAAGAAGCACGAAGAGGGAACATCGCCACTCCGAGGTGATCCTCATTGTACCAAATACTCACGATCCGCACAACACTTTCAAGTGTGACCACTATAGTAATGCGTCTAAAATGAGGTAAAAACTAGTGGTCTCTTAGCAGCTTCACATAGTCGCGAAGACTGAGAATGTACACAACACTATAGACAGTGGGCAATGTATTTAAGCCACTAAAATATGCTAAAAACTAGTGGTTTACCATGCTCGTATGGTTACTAAAGGCGCACCCGATTCTTTTCATAGTGGCCAATATATTTTTGATTCTACTGTCTGACCAGAAAAAAATAATGATTTACCAGGCTCTGACGTGCACCCGTTGGAGTTCTGCTCGTCCAAGATTTCCGAGGTGGCCGGGCCAGAGGCCGACAGAGTCGCCACAGAAGTCTCGTGTGCACCTAGAGAACAGACACAAGCATAGCGATTAGCGATAGAAAAGCACAGAAATAGTATCCCAGCAGCTTAACACTGCAACAAAGACTAGCACGGTCGGTACTCCGAGCAGAATCACACAGATAAACGAAAGCACTCCGAAGCGTTACACATTGTAAGGACGAACATATCACATCGAAGAGTTGACAGTACCTCTCTGCTTCAGAACTGTGCTAAAAACCAGTAATTCAGAGGACCTTAATGCTTGCGCTTAGGGCGTAAACAACACTTAATAAACACTTTACTGAGAGCCGAATATATTTTTGATTCTAGAATGAGATTTGAAAAAATAATAGCTTACCAGACTCTGCACTGCACAGGCTTGCCTTCTTCTCGTCCGAGATGGCAGTCTGCGATCACCAGGGTAGCCAGGGAAGTCGCATTTGCACCTGAATAAACAAAATACGTGGCGATTATCGATATGAGAGCACCGTGGTAGTCTCCGGGCAGTTTCGCACATTCACGAAGAATGAGAATGTGCACAACACTTCATACTGTGGACCACTAAAATGTGCTAAAAACGAGTGATATACCTGGCCCAAATAGTTTCTAAAGGCGCACAGAAGTCTTTGCACACTACACAATGTATTTTGAATTCTAAAATGTGACCAGAAAAATAATGATTTACCAGGCTCTGACGTGCACAGGATTGAGTTCTTCTCGTCCGAGATGGCAGGATCAGCGGTCAGGGTCGGCAGAGAAGTCTTTGGTGCAACTGAATAACAGTCAAAATACGTAACGATTAGCGATATGAAAGCACAGTGTTTCAGCTATTTCACATTGTAACGAAGACTAAGATTCAACACAACTCTAAAGTGAGGCCAGTATATTTATGCTACTAAAATATGCTAAAAACTAGTAGTTTACTATGTTTATTAGAAATTGACGTACCGTTTTTCGTCCTGCTGCGAACAATTCTCTTGATGCCCTTTACTGCGCCTTTGCTCTCTGCAGTGACGTCTGAAACCGAGATATATACGAAAATTAATGGCAAGGGTACGGATAGTATCAGTAAGGCCTGTGTAAGTCAGTACAGTGACAGTAACGTAATATTGCAGGCTGCTCACCTGGTTTGAGCCAGGGGTGATGCTTCAGAACGCTGGGTCGGTACTCCCCATAAATATAAGTCAGCTCATCACCGCGAGCAATTCTCTCCGCGGCGAAGAAACACTAATGGGGTGTTTTATTCACATCCACAATTTTGGAAAGTAAATTTCCATTTGAGGAGTGATCGACCAAGCGGCCTTTCCATTTTACCAAGTTGTTTGCCAGAATTTCCTGCGTGCAAAATAAATGGGTCCAGGTAAATACATAAGATACGGTGATGGTGGAGGTACATAGGTAAGGGGTGGAATTAGTAAAAACTCACAAAGCAGTCTCCAAGGCAGTCTGGCCCCTGAGCGTGGCAGCGCAAACGAGCATCTCGGTATAAATAGTTGTGGGTGAAGACACGTACTAAGTTCTTACACCATTCCCCAGATAGGAGAATACTCTCAAACACGAGGGGATGACGGGGCTTAGCACACATACGGCAGACCTTATTAAAAATAATAATAATAAGGCATAAGTTATTTAAAACAAAAAACAAAAACGGTTTAAGCAATGTTTGGAAGTGTCTGGTACTCACATGTAATTAAAAGGGGTTTGAAGGAATGCTTGCTAGGAAAGACAAAACCAGCAGCCCGATGCTGGGATATCGAAGGTGGGGCCGGAGCAGCAGCAATGGAGGCGCGAGGGCTCAGGCGCCTGGGCAAGACCCCTAAAGAGGTGGGCAGATGCCTAAAGCGCCGGGGTCTGAAGGGTTTCATGGGTTGTGCTGCGGCGCCCAAGTAGGTGGTCCGGCACACGATGGAGTGTACGGGGCGCTGGGGCAGCCTCTAGAGCTGCTACAGCAGGAGGCACTGAGGGTGAGGCGTCATCGGCGGCACAGACGCTGAGGCGGTTAACGGCTGAGCTGGGGGCTGGGGGTGTCATCTTCGGTCAGGGATAAGTAGCGTTGCCACCCTTAACAACGGTTACTCATAGTCGCATCTTGACCAGCGAAATTGGTCCCTTTACGACACAGTGTAGTTGGGCGGCTTTGTGTTTCGCCAACGATGGCTCACAACGGGGCCAGCTTCGACCATTCCGTGCGAAACCTCTTCGGGATGCGCATCAACCACATAGCAGCAACACATTACGCGATGCGAAAGGGCATCAACTACGGAACATCAAGTTTTGGACCTGTGGACTTCCACCGCGGGGGTCCCAAGGCCGAATTCACCAGGACCAGCCGGGAATAGAACCAAGGAACCCGGTCACCTCAAGCTGTCACTGGACCAGTTAATCCGTGGACAGCTGCCCGAGAAACAACGCGTCGCCCAGCCTACGCCTACACAAGGGCGTCAGAACGTCGACAGAGGGCAACGAACACTCAGCAGCGTAGCAGACGACACACAGGCAACTCTACTGGGATGCAGTTCTTTTCAATTTGGAGGAGAGGAAGGCGATATAAGTTAAGTAACGTCGATGATCGAAAAACGTTTCGTTAAAACCTTAGCTAGTTTTCAAAGGTGCCTAAGAATAGTTTACTGTGTAAGTTAGTTTGTAAGCAAATAGGTCAGAATAGTGGGTGATAGGTCAGCATGGCACCAAGGTGTAGGCACCGTAACCTGGAAACGGGTTACGAAAATGAATGTAAACAAAAATAGTGTGCAGACATGTTTGTGTTTCAGTTCACGAGAATAGCAGTCAATCTTTCTTACATCGCAGCAGGATTACATCGTTTCTTCAAGAGCTTCGAATAACGCAAGACATCTTTAACACTAATTCCCAACTTGAGTGAATCTATGAGAGTGACTTCTGCGTAGGAGTAGCATTGTCAACCTTTTGACTGTGGAAGAGTTAGTCATGTGAAAAGCGTGTTACTGGCCGCGCGACGTATAGATTTCAACTCAGCACACAGTGTGTCAAGGATTCATTCAGCCTTTATGTTTATTTTTGTTTGAACATGGAAGCTTTGGGGTTTGAGATTGGACACCCTAAACTTGACCCTAAACGTGTCAAAGTGGAAATGGTTTTTTTTTTTCAGGATCACTGTATATGATTTAGCACTTTTAATTTGATTTTTAATAGAGATCGATTTGATTTGCTGTAACGCGTTAAAAGGAATCAGAACTTAAAAGTGAAGTGAAAGATTTTCAAGTTGTAAGGGTCTTGAAAAGAGATGAAGGAGCTTAAAAAGAAGAGAGTGGTGTTACGTAGAGCAGACTTAATAAAGTCACCTATTTCATACCATGGGCTACAAAACCCTATTCGGGCGATTCTCCACACAACCGGTCATTTTGAAATATTTTTTTCTCGAAAATTAAATTTGCAATTTAAAGCTGATTTTGGTGTCAACCTGTCCCTTAGGTTCATGCTCACAACATGTGTGCGTGGCAGAGCTACATGACGTGTAATTTAGCTTGTACTCAAAATCTCTGGTTTTGGTGCGTGAAGGAATTCACAACAATGACGGAATTTCAGAAGCATTGGAGAAAGAGTCCCCTTTTCACTTATTAAGACTTCCTATTGTTCAAATATTGACTCAAGACAGACTTCCTGTCCCCCCCCCCCCCCCCCCGGTAACGCATGTAGTTAACTCCACCTGGATTTCCCTCTGGCCATATGGAGCGGCAGAGAAGAAGTGCTCAGTATTTTGAAAATAGATCTTTTATTGGTCAACACTGAACTGTCAACAATCACAGTCAACAAAATAAACATATGAAAAATATGTCTATAAATACAAACAAAAAGTATGGTCAAAGTGTAAAAACTTCACAATTAAATATCAAACAAAATTAACTAGATCACGTTAAACAATGACTTACTTATTCCGTGTACTGCGCCTGAGAGCACTACTGGGAACAGAAATTACAGGTTTCAACTGAACTTTTAGAGGTTGAATCTTAGTTTTGACAGTCTTGGGTGCAGATTTCTTAGATTTATGTTTCTTGCATTTAACTGCCTTAGGTACAGAATTCCTGACCTTGACATGGTTTGAAACACCAACCTCCTTCCTTACTATCATCCACGGATCACCTATATTATAGTGTGTGCATTGTTGGGGAGAGGCACATTTGCAGCAGCTCAGCGTTTTAAACTGGATTTGGCTGGGCTTTTCCCGCAACCATTGATATTGATGTATCTTCATTGTACCTTTAAAAGACAAAATTTCTAGCAATACCTTAGGCAGAGCAGCTTTCATTTCTTCCTCAGTTATCTACAATATAAAAATAGTGGGACAACGCGCTGAAACATTGCTGACAAATGAGCGAACATCCACAATATCCTTGCCATGAGCGATAATGTCATCAGCTGTGCGTTTGACTGTGCCCCCTACCCCATCAGCGACCCCTTTCCCATGCCCAGCCTCACTGAAATGCCATTTGATGCTAGTTACATTTGGGACAATCTCACTAATCCACTTACTCACTACATGAAACATATTACAACTCCTATATTGTGTAGTTGGACCATCAGACTTTACGTGTATTGTCCTAATTTTATCTGTGACATACTTCGTCAAAATGGGCTTCAGATGGGCAAAAATCCCCTTTGGTCCATGGTGTGTGTCTTCTGACACAGTACAGAAAGACTGAGCATAGTATTTCCTGCACACTCTTCCAGTGTGCAAAGACAATTTTTTGTGAGAGCCCCCAAAATGCATGCTCTGAATTTCTGCAGAGTACTTGCACTCATAACATTCAGACCAATCAATCTCTATACACAAGTCCTCCTCCCCTATATTATCCTTAATGTGATTCCACTGATCACGTTGGTGAATGATTCTACCAATATGAGACAAATAACCATACAACATTTCTTTTAAAATATTTACAGCATCACCAACACTGCATTCCAACTCTTCTTTTTTGGAAATTTTCATTTCCTTCTTACTGTTATCTCTATTAGATATTTTTTTGGTCACCCATTTACAGTATTTCACCTTCTTATTGTTATCACTTAAGTTACACTGAACAGTCTTATTCTTGCATGTATCACAGGTACGCAAAAAGCATTCGTCTTTGTTTATATCACAACACACAGACGCAATTATTTCTGCTTTAGTTTTGCCTTGCACTATCTTGTTACTTATCATACACGCACACATCAACTTAAAATTATCACACTTAATACACAAGCAAGTACTACGTTCACTTAGTTTAGGTTTTACAACATACTTTGGTTTGTTCTTGCAGAAAAATGAATAAGTTACCAAAATTGGACTGGTTCCCACAAACTTGTGGTACAGAGTAGAAAGTGTATCATTGAGATGTCGCTTTTGCACCTTTGCTGCTCCAGTGCATACAAAATCTTTCTTTCCAGGAGTGGAGTAACTTGCTTTGTCACTTAAAAAGAAATTTACCACAGCCTCCCTTTTTTTAGATTATTTGCACTGGTTCTAAATCTAACATCACAGGTACTATCACTATTTAGGGAATCCCAGTTCCTTCCTTTTCTAGCAGTATCTTTGAAAGGAATTAGATGTTTACATTGATTCAAGAGTCTGTACTTTTTAAGAACTTTGCCTCCAAAAAATCTTGACCAGACTGTCATATTTTTCTTGGTATGAAGTTTCTTCTTTACTTGTTTTATCTCTTCCTGAACTACCAATCCCTTGAAAAGTTCCCTCTTTACCTTGGGTTCAAGAAATTTACCACCAGAGAGTCTGTGCAATTTCTTCCTTGGAGACAAACCTGGACAATGGATAACCTTCCTCTTCCGGGTCTCCCTCTTTTCGAGTGCCCATACTCTTCTTTGCAGCGCTAAGTTTTCCTCTTGAAGTTTGGTGCAACGCTTATACAATTTGCTGCGGTCTCTCCTCTTCTGTTTGCGTCCAGCTGCTTTCTGTTTTGACATGGACTGAGATGCTGCACCCACAGAGATAGAATTTGCATTGTGAATACTTGGTTTTTGTTTTGATTCATAAAATTAGGTTAGCTAAGTTTACCTTCATAATTCCCATTAATATCTGAGGACAAAGACACATCACTATGAGGGGTACGTGAAGAAACGTTGAGGTCACGAGGGAAACCTGGAGAAGACACCATATGTATTAACATCTATTACAATTACTAGTACAAAATATATTTTCTAAATGGACACTTACATTGAAGATTCTCTGAGTCATCAGCACTGCTTTTCTGCATTTTCTGCTTCTCTCTGTAAGCCCTCATGTAGACTCTGTGCTGTCTCCGCTTCTTCCTTTTTCTCGAGACCCTAGCACTTCTGTCTGTTTGATTCTGCCTTCCGCCTTGGCCACTCTTTTTCTCTCTCTTTCCTTTGCCTTATACACTTCATATTTTTTTGGATCTGTCTTAATATTGTCCCTGTATTTCTTTGCCCGCTCCCTTTGAAACGTCTTTTTCTTCTCAGTTTCTCTTTGGCATAGGGTACTCCTTACAATGGCCATGATTACAGTACACCTGCAACATCAACAGAACACCAAAAAACGCACATTAATAACAGAGAAGTTGAATATGAGCAGCGAGAAGCAAAGGTTAACGTAATATACAGACGAATTCTCATGTCAAACCCGCAAACATAAACGTTTCGCGAAAAAAGTGACGGAAAATCACATGTTACGGAATCTCACAGGTTAGGTTTTTCGTCCGTGACGTGACGGGCCGTAGTGCTCGCCAAACATCAACATACTGTCACACACGGTTCACGCTCACAAATACCCAACTTTTCACGCCAACAGCAATTTTTTATGTCTGCGCTTCTGTCTGACACAGTTAGAAACGGAATTCACATCAATTTTCACAACCTACCGCTTTCATGTCTTCCCTCATCTCCCGCTTTTCTTCTCGCCGACTCACCGCCTCCCGCATAACGCCAAAACATACTTCGACCAAGCCGCTTTCGATTCGCACTTTTGGTCAAAAGTGGGGCAGACATCGAAGAAAATGTAAAAACTTCGTTTTACCGGCGGGGTTTTCAAACATACGGTGGACATTTCTAAAAAAATCCGTTAGTCCATTAAGTCGATAGATTTTGTCGTTCGGTGACAACATATGACTGACAAAGGACTAAAGTACCAGATGAAATCACGTTTAGCTCAAATTGTCAAGTCTACTTCGGTTACTGGAGCCGCAAAGTCGAGAAATAGGGTACTTGGACGTGACGGAACTTCACATTTAGGTAGTACTGATGGCCACAGCGTTCAAACGGTGCAACCTATTTTCAATATTTTCGACTAGAAATGATGTATTGGACCCCCTCTATCAGATTAAATTCCAAAAAGTTCAACTTTTGTCCTCACATTTGAGTGGGGTCAAAAAGACCCGAAAAGACCGGTTGTGTGGAGAATCGCCCATGCTTTGTTTACGTTCCTAGACACCATCTTTATGCCGTGTCGCCCTCTGTGGGCTTGTAGCACAACTACTATTATAAGGTGCCGCCATCTAGCGGCTAGACACATTGTTGATACGGCTCCACCCCCACCACCTTTTACTCCTCCATCTTCCCTACGCCTATAAAAGCAGGCACCGCTCATCGAGCAGTGTCATTCTGGGAGACGCTCTCTTGGAGTCAATACGCAGCTGAACCCAAATCCCCGACTACCTTATTGCGCCTCCTCTACTTAACAGTACAGAATAATACTAGGCAAAGCCCTCGGAGGGCTGGGCGCGGCGAATGTGCGCGAGTAAGCAACACGGCTGCTTTTGGTTGGTAGCTGGTTTAACATTCACGTCGCTCGCTCTCTGGATTAAAGTCATTCACTCAATATCACTCATTCGTTTCTCAAGCTCTCGAACGACTGACCTGTTGAAGTTTATGTTAGTAACACTTCACCTTTTTTCTTTTGTACATTCTTTATGATTCTTGTGACTCACTTCCTCATTAAGGTTCTTCCCATGTAGTACAAGATTTAGAATTACACACGAACTTCAAAAAGCTCCAGATTTACATTTATTTCACACTATCTTTCACATTTAAAACAACTAGTGCATTTCCCTTTACAAGTTCTTCTTCTCTTGGAACTGTTTAATTCATACATCATACGAAATTCGAGAAGATGAAGTACTTCTTCATTTCATGAAGTACTCATTCATTCAGTCACGTCCGGGAGTGTTGTCCACAGCGGACAATGGGCGCCTTCCTTTAGAATCCAGCCCCACGATACAGGAAGGGGGCTAGGCCGCGGCGACTGGTCCAGGGCCTTCCCCCACAGGTGTCCAAATCTTGATTATACAGACGAACAAGGCACTGTCTATGGCATTTTGCCTCCTGAGCAATTAAATCCCCATATGCAACAACTTCCGAAATCAAGACAGTGTGTTCCAGCACTCTTGCAAAGTGCAGTATTTTCTCCCCGATTTCCTTTGTCAAGCACTGATGCAAATGGCGCGTGCGTGTGCCTGGCTGCACACACATTATACACAGAACGCACTAAGCTGGTACAGACATCATCGACAAGCGCGTGGTTCTGGCCCTGCCTGGCTCGCTAAGGGAGGTGTGAGGGCTGGGCGGTATTTTCATCTCAATATCAATACCCAATATTTTAAAATATTGAAAATGTGTCAATATCAATATCCTGTATTGAAATATTGAAATATTGAAATATTGACATATCGAAATATTGAAATATTAACAGCGCTTATGAAACAGACTTTTATTAGAAACGGCATCTCTCAGAAGCACACATTTGGCGGAAACAATATAAAACAGATCATATGCCAGAGGTTCTGCTATGTAGTTTCGTAATAAGCCTGTGAATAATAGTGCATAATGTGTTACCCCCTGCGCCGCAAAAAAGCTGCGGTTTGAGAAAGACGGACCGGCGGAAGAGAGACTGGAGACAGATCTATGCAAACATCAATGCCAGCGCCAGCGAAAGGTTCGCGTTCGCGGTTCACATTCACTCACACCCGTCGCGTCCCACTCCCACCCGCGCGTCGTCTGCTCTCAAGAGACCCCTCCCCCGCTAGAATTAATGAAATGTCATGATGATTTTCAATATCCAATATCGAATATTGATATTGACCATTTCAAAATCGCAATATTGAGAGGTCAATATTTTAAAATATTGATATTGAGGTCAATATATTGAAATACCGCCCAGCCCTAGGTGTGGAGGTCCTATGCCTCGGCTGCTGGCACCTGACTTGACTCCTCCAGCAGGCGCTCTGCCTTCAGCGCTGACAGGAGCCCCTCAAACTTCGGCGTCTGGAATGCCCTGACACAGGGCTTCGCTGCATTCCGAACGAGTGTTTCTTGTGTAGAATTTGTTGTTTTAAAATAGTCACTACCAAACGTCAGTGAAATCACCATCGAAGACTTTACCAACACGCCACTGCCATCGTCGACGGAAGAAACGAGGAGCTCGGACGGAAGGCGAAATCTGGTGAACTCTTCTTTCAGCTGCTCCAGATATGGAGCGACCGAAATGTATCCCTTGTTGCGCTGGGACGCGACAACGTTCAGTCCGGGGCAAATCAAACCACCTTTTCCTAATGTACCTGTGGTCTGGCAAAACACACCAAAGTCCCATTTAAGCTCCTTTTTAATCTGCAGTGATGTCGCACTTGAAATCGCGAGCCGGTCCATTTTCTGCTCCGCGCTCAGATCGCGAAAAACGGCAAGCGGCGGATTGTAAACAGACCATTGTTGCTAGGGCGATCGCGGCGCCTTCGGACAGCACTGACCACCAGTACAGTCTCGCAAGATTCACATCAGTTTTAAATCTTGCAGACTGACACTGGTGTTTCTGTTCGTCGCCGATATCAAATTCGTGTTCAGCGATGCTGAATTATGCGAAAACGTCGCGTCAAATGATTCTCGGAATAAAATTTTGAGCTATCAGTTAAAAGTGTTCAAATTTTGAACGTCGTGTCAGGCTGGGTAGCTGAAAGTCAAATCACAAATCGCATGCTGGATTCGCGATCAGCGGGTCCATTTTGGCGGCAAATGCCTTATAAATGAGAAAATTGTGACTATTTCTGGACCGGTTCAATATTTGAACATGCTGCTGCCCCGAGAATGACCAAACGTGGCCGCCAAACGTTTGTAATCTTTCAAAACAGTGTTTAGCGTGACTAAATGCACAAAATACGCCGCAAGATTGGCCACCCAGCTTAAAACTCCATTGTAAATTTGCCTCCTTTCCATGTGGATTTTGATTTTCCATCTGGAATCACTCATTTCCATGTGGGTTTTATTATTTCCATTCTGGTTTTATGTTTTTCCTTTTCAAATTCATAATGGATTTGTTTTTCCATATGGAATTCGAAGCTGGATTGCGGTTTTGTCAATCCCGCAATGTGTTAGAGAAATTCCCGGTGAAATCTACGACCCCATATGGAATTGGCATTTCCTTATGGAATTTGAGATTCGAGAACAATTTCACGAGCCTGTAAAATCGATACGAATCCAGATGGAAAATTTAAACAATAATGAAAATATATGTTTCCATTATGGTTTAAAATTTTATCTGTAATTTGTTCCAATTTACATCTAGATTTTATTAAACCATAAGTAGCTCCTTCCAGATGGAGAAACTATTTCCATACCTCTTTTCCACGATGGATTTTTAAGCTGGGAAGTGTATGCAATTTATTTTAAATGTGTTCAAATTGTTCAATTTTTGGTCGCATAGGTTGTCCGGATTGGCTCTATGTGGACATTGGCTAATGGTTGATGTATCACGACCTCATATGACTGAAGTTCTACCGGTTTCATACGTATCTACAAGCACAGGAAGCGATGAAGTGTGGAAATGTGGGCTAATTCTTATGTAAAAAAGAGAGTGTTCAAACGTGTTCAATTTCTTGACTCCACACGAAGTCCCGAAAATCGGCTGCGGGCCATTTTTTTCTAAACACTTTTAAGAGTAATCCCACAAAGTTTCATGCTTTTATCACAATTTGCAACGGTTTTATGCGTACCGCACGGACTATAATATCTCTGTCCTCTTTCATTTACAAAATTCTACCGTTTTTTTCCAGTATTATTATTTGTAATTTTCTGACTTTTTATAAATTATTGTTCCATTTTGAAATTTTGTTTTTTTATCATTTATTCACCTCCTTTCTTTATTGCCTCCTTCACACGTAATTTTTCCATATACCCTTGTTTGTAATGCAAGTGGGTCATTCATTGTTAAGTTGGTATCCTTGGTGGGCGTTGGTCAATAAATACCACTGTACTGGCCCTGCTACAGTCATTCATTCCTCGGCCCTCGGTCAGAGTGGTTCGGCAATTGGTCGCCTGCCTCCAACCTAACTCCAGCCCTCCCCAACACCAACAGGGACTGCTCTTAGCCTTTGAGCAATAACAGGTTCCTTATAACATACCTTTATTTAATATCTCTCTTCAACCCGGGCCCTTCGATCGTCCATCTGCTCCCGTCGTCTCCCCCCACCCTCTGCCCTCGGTCCTCAGCCGTTGGCCCTCGTCATCAGCCCTCCCCCTCCGTCTTTTCGACTCCGGCCGTTTGCACTAGGCCGTGCGCCACCTACCCTATGGTCCCGGCCGTCTGCCCTCGACCCTCTGATAGCACCTAGCCCTGCGCTCTCCACCTTTCGCCCCCGGCCTGCTAGCCCTAGCCCTCTGACCCTTTTTTTCGCCAACGGCCCTCAGCCGCTGGCCCTCCCCCTAACACTGGTGGCAGCGGTTTAACTGGAAGGGAGGAAGGGACGAGCCAAGGCCGTAGCCGCAGAGTAATCGCGAGACGAGCGTGCCTTTAGTTTTAGCGAGGAACGGGAGGCTGAGTCGTGCTCTAACCCTACGTGGTCTGAACCTTCACATAACCTCACCTAACCTCACTTTTAGCGTAATCAGCTTTTGCAGTAGATCGTTGAGCTCTATTCTTTCAGAACTGTAGCCTGCGTTCTCTGTAGTTAGCGGAGAAGTTAAGATAGTAGTTTAAGTTGTTTTAAAAGTTGTCGTAGTTATTCAACAGAGCCCCGAAAGGAGAGCTCTATTGAATATTATTATAGTCAAGTAGTTAGTGGTTCAACTGAGCCCCTGTTTTGGGAGTGCTCTATTGGACCTTAGTCGTAAGCTTAGTAGTAGTCGAGTGATTGAATCAGTTTAACGGTGCCTGTCTTGTACTGTGCACTATTCAATTGAGGTTTGAATAGCTTAACTGAGCCTTTCCTAGTGATCGTGCTCTATTAAGTTAGCGTGCTTGAGTGTCTAAATGCGCCTGTCTTTTGATTGTGCGCTATTAGACAGGTGGATGCCTAACTGTAGCCATTCTTTTGATCGTGCTCTATTGGGTAGTTTGCAAACAGTATTTTCTTGTGCTTTTGAAGTACCCGGGTGAAAATGTACTCCATATATAACTTATGTATAGCACACTAATATATAATTTATATAGAAACAATATATAACTATATATATGGTTATATATATTTTATATATAGGGCAATATATAACTATATATATGGCTATATATATATTATATATAGGGCAACATATGACTATATATATCTATGTATAGGGTTATATATAGGATAACATATGTCCATATATATATGCATATAGGATTATATATAATTTATATATTGCAACTCATTCAAGGATATATAATCTTGTACATGATTATATATAACTTCATATATCAAAACACACTGGCAGCTTTCAATTGGTTAACTTGTATCAAAGATATGTGTGGATGGATATGTAGACCAGTTTCTGAGTGCATGGGACAGTCAGAAACGAAGTGAATGTTTGAAGTAAAATCAATAAGCATTTATTAAGAATGCAGAACAAACAGTCTCAAAGTTTCTTTTTTTTTAAAAGAAAAGAAAGAAAGCTCCTTCAACACTACCTATTTATATGAAAAAAAGGTTTCAAAAACAAAACAAAGACACCTACACATCAATATGTACATAAAACTAAAGCTGTGTCAATAAATGGAATTAACACTGTCCAAACAATAAAAGAACAAAGCTTCAATCATATTTCAATGGTACATAACAGGAAACATTTAAAATTAGGGGAAATGAATGCAATTAAATGTCAACACATTAAATGAAATCAAACATTTGAAAGGTCATTCAAAAAACAAAAGAAATAATCAATAGTCTCGACCCTCTACCAGCTTCCCTGCTTTCTTCAAACGCTTGATCTCACCCAGTCTTTGAGAGAGCTGAGCACTAATTTTACTAAACGTAGTTGACTTCCAGCTTTTCTTCTTCTTTTCCACTAAGATATTTCCATATGCTGAAAGCAAGAAATGGGTGATCCAAATGACATAACACATATTGAACTGACTTGACATAAGGATAAATGAGATTATTTTTTTTACTGACCAATGATGACATGGAGTGCATCCAAGAAGAGTGCTTCTACCACAAGTCCATCCTGCTTCCCTCCAGCTCTCCATGGCTGACCAGAGAGTGTGCATTTACATATGGCTTCCAATTTATACACACCTGTTAAACATCTTCTCACAAAGCATGCAATATTTGCAGCTTTGAGAGCATGATCAAGGATAATTTTCTTGCAATAGACTCCCTTGCCTATGTGTCGCATGTCCTGCAACATAAAACACAGAGCAAAATGACACTTCGTTCAAAAGCAGTTGGCAACACCAAAAACCCCACCCATACACTTACTTCACCACTCCCAATGAGCTGTTCATGTTTCATTTCCTTAATGCAGGTGTTATCTGTAGTGTTCTTGCTCTGAGCCCGACTGGAAATTTCATTCCGACCTTCCTCCACATCAAGTACGTCTTCTGGGGGAGCAAAAGAGAAATAAGTACAGAAGACTTAAACTCACAAAGCAACAGACTCAAAACTAAGCACGTTACCATTTAGTGACTTGCTATCTTCACCATCATTTAAATCAGCAACAGACTCAAAACTAAGCACTTTACCATTTAGTGACTTGCTATCTTCACCATCATTTGACTCAGCTTCATGTATGGGGTCATCATTGCCTGAAGAATAATAAGTCACCATGAATGTATGATTCGTAACAATGAAAACAGTGTGTTTCACTTCTATCTAAGAAGCTAAAACTGCTATGGAAACAAAACTTGAAGACAAAAGAAATAGAAGAAATTAAAATTACCACTTGGAAGAACTTCAGGGTTAATCAAAGCTGTTTTGCACAGATCCTTGCCTACAAAATAAGAAAGTCACTGAAATTGCATACATTTGGTAACAGCAATTCTTAAAATAAAGCAGAGAATGCCATGTAGCGAGAAAAGAATAATTTGAGATTCAATGAAGGAAGGTAAAATTTACCTTTGGTACATGCTTTTGAAAGAATCTTGCTGGTTGAAGGCTTACTTCCCCCAGGCATAGAAGATTCATCCTCGCTTGTTTCAACTGGCGGGAAAAAGAGAATAACTTAAAGCAATTGCAGAGTTAAATAAACTTCAATATTGCAAACCCCAAAAAATGAAATGATTAAAAGACCACCTGAAGTTATCATAAAAATGGGCAAAGATTTTAAAAGAATCTCTTTTTATAACATGAACATGTGTGGCAGCAAGAATACTAACCATGGGCATCATATACAAGTTGCAATTTAATGCGCATTTCCTGGAGTTCCCTCTTTAATTCCTCCTTTGAGGGACTTGGAAGCGGTTTGGGAGTAGACGAGTGTAGGGGCAGAGCTCTGATACCGCTCACCAGAGCTCGGCGTTCAGATTGCTTCTGAAATAACAAACACCACACTGTAAACACTGCACTGCATTTCTTTAATAGAACTGAACCATGCAAAGGTACTGACCAGTTGAGAACTTCTCAATATTTCTGAAGCTGAGGTGATGGACTCAGCATCAGAACTATTATCAACAACACCATCATTATTACAATCCGGGATGAAGTCAGGATCCTTCTTTTCTTGCTGCCCCAGCTGCTCCAAAATCTTTGAATTCGATTTCCTTTGAGAGGCTTTCACATTCATCTGTTTGATCCGTTGCCTTTTCAGCTCTCCCTATAAAAGTCGGTCACAAATTATAAAAGCAAAAAGCTTGTTGATGAATACTACATAAGTAGTACCACCAAATTATTACTGCCATTTACACTTTGCTATGCACACAATTTTACTTACCTCTGACAGTTTTGGCAGCTTGGACGCCCCTTTGTGCTGCGTTTCACCAGCTTCAAATTTATCTGGGACACTGGACTTTCTTTTCCCTAGCACCTCAGTAGCCGGCACACAGGTCTTCTGTACTTTCGACATTCTTTTCAGCTCAGGTGCTAGTTTGTTGAGATTGCTGTTCAGAACGTCTCTGTTCACTGCAAGCAACAAGAAAACAAACGCAATATTAATGCAAACATAACCATAACCACTGCAAACAAGACACACAAAATAAAACAAGATTTGTCCTTAATTAAAATAGAATTGGGACACATTCCGACCACACACAGACGCAAAAAGCCAGAGCTACACATACATAACACAGTTAAGTGGTCCTTCCCTCCACCTTGACAGCTTTAAAATTGCAAATGCTGTGAAAACATTAGCTGATTGTCGTAAATTCGTAGAACGGAACTGGTGCCAGCATAGCGAGGAGCAAGTTATTCCTAGGCACACGCTATCTGAAATAGCCAGAAAGGTTATCTAAACCGTCTCTGTTCCCACGATTTGGACGAAGCAGTCCCATAAGGTTGACAGGCGAAACTGAACTCGGGTATGGGAATGGAATTAACAAAATGAAGCGAAGCTAAAATTACATCCAAATGTTATCGCCTGATGCTGTGGTAATCCGCTTTGTACAACATTACAAAGACTTGTATTGTAGCGTAGCATATCTTGTAACGGTCGCAGAACAGAAATGACGACTAACCCCCAAGCACCACTTACTGAGACTCGAAGGAACGAAATTAGGATTACATTACACGAGCACTTTCATGACACGCTTTCCACACGGTACAGAAACTGGAGATCTTGCTTAATGCTCGGTATGCTTCATGACGTTAACGACTTACCGTTGTAGTCAACCACCTGCCCGACCCACGGGTGGTTCCTGTAGAAATACTTCAGGAGTTGGCCACGGGCCACTGTTGTCTCGTCAACACTGATCAGATCGCAGGATTCAATAAGAGCGTGTGAGTTATCTTTCTCCGTAAAGAGGTGATACCACATTTTGGATATACCAAGCACGGACTCGACCAACGTCAACACAGGAGCGGAGCCGAAGTAGAGATTCCGTTTGAAACGCCCAACGCCCTGTTCTTGATGGCTGGTGGCCGTTGAGTAAGCAAAGTCGAAGATACACGAAGCTGTTGCCAACTGCTGAACAAAACACAACACTAACTGTGACGTGGTCCGTTTTGTTCGATCTTGTTAACGTTTGCCGTGTCAAAACACTAATTTTTAAACCTAAGGTTCGTTTATATTCTTTTCGTTTAAATTTCTATTCCAATGTTGACCAAATATCGAAACTGCCAATAACCTGCAGACGTCGTAGATAAGTGTTACTCAACGATATGATGGCTGCCGACTCTCTTTAACATCCGCCGAATTTGGGTTTGAATGAAGGCGAGAAATGCCTGGCCGATTGATAATTTAAAAGAAGGCTGGATTCTTAATTACATTCTCATCGCAGTCAAGTGAGTATCGCCCCAACCTCGCGTTTTTTTTCCTGATGTCGAAATGCATCGCCGCGACATGCCTTCACTTATTGTTTACTTTTATCTCCAGAACGCGAAATAATTTGTCTGATTGAATTCCTGGTTTGCTTTCCTTTACTCTTCCGCTTTTCGCTGCCAATTACTCGTCACATCGTGGTGAAGAGTGTGTTACGTTATGTAAGTTCAGTACACTTGAATTATTTGTTGTAACCTTAACCCCTTTTCTGTGTTGACAGCTGTTCAAATTCATTTTGAAGAGACAATAATTCTTCGCAGTATGGCTTCTCCGAGGAAGAGACTATTGCTAGTGAGTATTCAGGTCCGCAATCTAGTTTCTACCTCTGGAATTTTGAAGTAATCTGGTTGCGGGCTCTTCATTTAATTCATTTGCAGGCAGGTCAGATGCCTGGTGCAGATGCAGCTAATCAAAGTCGTGAAAGTGTTGATGAAGATTTTGACCTTCAACTGCAAGAGAAGGTATGCCGTCACCATAGTGTATTTCTTGAAAATTTTATAGTACAGGAGTGTCTCAAGTTCGCCAAATTTCTTCCAAGTTACCCCTATTGGTGGTACATTATTTATGAGGCCTACATTTTATTACGATTAGGCATAATTGTGAAATATGGTATCATCCTTCTAAAAGTGCCTCTTTGAATGTCGATATTTTGTTTGAATGTTCTAATCCGTTGTTTCTGTTTCTCTCCTGCAACCAGTCATCTTCAGTGTCTTCTCATAATGACAGTATTGATAAATTGAATGACAGTATATCAAAAGTTGTTGATGAAACTTCTCAGAACCAGGTAGGATACTCCAGTGGAAGTTTGTGTGAAGTTTATATACTGATACTTTCCCTCAATGTTCTCCCTTACCCTCATGTTTCAAATCCATTCAGTATAATACATTATATTAATTTTAATTAGTCCAGGCTGTATCAAATAATGTGTTCACTGTTTTTAGTTTTTTTTTTTTTTAAATTTCCAGATGACTGATGATACGTCTTTTATTGCAAGCACGTATGTTTGTGGTAAGTGTGCACTGCACAGCTCATTTCACTGTGATCATCCATCATTTGTGAGCATTAAATTCAACTCTCTTGAATTTCTTTTTGTATCAGATTCGCAGTCATTAAGCAGCAAGTGGAGCACCCCTTTTAAAGATGGTTCATTTCCAAATGTTTCTGAATCTCCAATTTCAAAGCAGTATGAGTCATCTGGTTCATTTTCTTTTGAGTGTGAAGATTACAGTCCTGAGAGAAGGGTAGTTGATATTTTTACCAAAGTTGCACCCAATCATGACACTCAAAAAATGAGCAGGAAGGTCAGTGTGATTTTACCCACAGCCAAGCTGCCAGAAATTAATTCCTTGTTGAAATTGTTTTGTTACTAAATATTTTTCATTTTACTTTGCAGTTGGACTTTAGCCAGTCTCTGTCTGAGCTGGAAGAAAATCCTGAATCTCCTGATGGAAATATCGACCTTCAACTATTTCAGGAGGTATGCATATTTAATTGCATGGGAGTGAGTGCGTTACTTTTGTTAACATGTTTATACTCTGTGCATGTGTATGTCTGAACTGATGTATGATGTATTTTGTTCTGCTCGTCTTTGGTTCTAGCATTCACTTGATAACTTGGACACTACATCGGATTATAACACTTCTTCAAACCAAGACAGCGTTAATGAACTTAATGCTAGTATTGCAAAAGCTGTGGATGAAACCTCTCAGAACCAGGTACGCTACTCCAGTTGAAGTTTGTGTGTGTAGTTTGCATACTAATATTTTCTCTCAATGTTCTAATGTGTTCTGTTCCTTTTCTTTCAAGCATGTGTCGTTTAATTCACTTGCAGCTGTACCTCCTCCAATAAGTGAAGCTTTCACTGAAGACAGTGTTGATAAGCTTAATTCCTCAATAATGAAAGTTGTAGATAAATCTTCACCAAACAAGGTATGGTACATGTTGATGACATTCACCTTGACAAATCTACAAGTGTGTCTCCATAAAAAAAAATTCTGCTTTCTTTTCCAGCATTTACTTAATTTTAATTCCTCCATAACCAGTTTTTCTGACCTTCAATTTGTTGCAATGTTAAAGAAAGATGATGATTTATCTTTTTCAAACCAACCAACATATGGCAGTGAGCAATTGGTTAACTCATTTGAATCCAGCCAATCTCTTCAAAGTGATACTGACCATCAAAGGGAATTCAATGTTGATGACATTACTAGTATAAATGCCAGTGTAGTGACTGAGCATTTATGGCTTCAAGAAAACCTAAGCAAGGTTTGTAATTTATTTATTTTTAATTCAAAAATTGTGTTTTTTATAAGTATATTTTACATCCTTATTCTTTCTCTTACCTAAATTTTTACGTCCTTGTTCTTTTGCTTCCCTACATGTTTGTCAAGCTTTGTTCTGTTTGTGATCATTAAATGCATTTTCAGGCTGATGAATTCTGCATCAATACTGCTGCAAATGAGACAACTGAAAATGAGACATCTGTTATTTCAGGTAAACGTAACTTTTAATTGTTTTCATTAGTTTATTTTAGAAGCCATAAAGTGTTTGATTATGTCATGTGATTATCTGCCCTTTAGATGTGTCTTCTATGTGCAATTTGGCTCTGGATGTAAATACTGCTGTCTTGGATGGTGAAGTACTGAATGATTCATTGGATGATCCTGGCTCTGCTCAAGATTATGATGAAGAGTTGCAGAGTTCACAGAGTAGCTGTCATGGTGACGATTGTGTGGATTGTGACGAAGAATTGCAGAGTTTACAGTCTAGCTCTCATGAGGAGGATTCTCATGTTAAACATCGATTGAAAATTGCAGAGGCAATTCAGTTTAATAATGTGAAATTGCATGGACATACTAATGTTACAGTTAATGAAGCAATTCTCAATGTACTGAAACTGTATTTAGAGAACCTGGATTCTAAAGCTGGTTTGCAAAGGAGTATTAGTACAATTTGTAAACTGTTGCCTAAAAATCATAATTTACCAAGTAGCTCCTATAAAATTCTGACTTATGTTAAAAACCTAGCACCTCCTGTTCTTGCCGTTGCTCATTATTATTGTAGACATTGCTCAAACTATATTGGTACTGAAATGTACAATGGTTGTAATGTATGTGTAGATCTTCCTTCTGACATAGGTCATTTCTATAACTTCGACATTGGCACTAGTCTTAAATATCTGTTTGAATGCAGAAATTTGGCATCTGCAATGGATGAGACTGATAAAGACAATGCCAGTCCTCACACCACTTACAAAGATGTCAGAGATGGGAGTGTGTATAGAGCTTTAAATACTAACAGAGGAAAATATGTTGTCAATTTGGCATTAAATTTTGATGGTGTTAAAGTTAGGAAAACCACTGATAAGGAATTGTGGCTAGTTTTGTGTGCTCCCCTCGAAGTGCCTATACATGTTAGAGAATCGTTTATTTTTGTTGCTGCTTTGTGGTATGACAAAGTGAAGCCAAACATGAATACTCTCCTTCGACCATTCTCTGAGAGAATTGCACAGCTTGACACGCAGGGAGTAGTGTGGTCACATCCCCAGTCTTCCGAGATTCACAGTAGTTGTGTCAAGGTCCCTGTGATCATAGCAGATGCACCTGCAAGAGCAAAGGCTCAAAATGTACTATATTTCAATGGGAAGTATGGCTGTAACATGTGCGAAGTGAAAACTGTGTTAACTGCTAGAGTACCAGGTTTGAGAAGGATAAGAGTGTACCCTTATGTTGAGAATCCTGTTTTACGCAACAAATTGACCATGCTCAACCAAGCAATTGAAGCTCAGGAACGGGACACAATTGTCAAAGGTGTGAAAGGTCCATCTGTTCTGAGCCTAATCCCCTCTTTGGACATTTCTGTTTGTTTCATACCTGAGTATATGCATGGTGTGCTTCTGGGTGTGGAAAAGCACTTGCTAAACATTTGGACAGTGGCAGATGAGAACTGGAGCATTAAACGGCAAATCCCAGACATTGACAGATTCTTGTCCAATGTTCCTCATCCAGATTTTATCCACCGTCTCACAAGAGCACTGAAATCTTTAAAATTCTGGAAAGCGTCAGATTTCTACTATTTTCTATTATTTGAATCAGTTCCTGTGCTTCACAACAGACTCCCTGAACAATATTTTAACCATTATTTGCTGCTTGTAAAGGGTATCTATTTGCTTCTGAAGGGAAGTATTTCAGAAAATGATATTGATGAAGCAGAGCTTTTGTTAAAATTATTTGTTTGCCAGTTTCCGGAATTGTATACTGAAAGGAAAGTGACATACTACATTCACCAGCTGTGCCACTTAGGATTATGTGTCAGACGCTATGGCCCGCTATTTGCAACAAGTGCGTTTTCCTTTGAAAACTTGAACGGGATCATTGCAGATGCCACTCATGGTACAAACAATGTTAGTGAAGAAATTGTTTCAAACATTTCGGTAGCCCAGGGAATTCAAATGTTGACAAACATAGGTAAAGATGGTCATGCATTGTTTGTAAGTTCTTTCTGTAATGGTGAGGTTTTAGGGAAACCCAGTAATGTTCATCTAACTCCTGATGAATTAGAATATTTTTCTGGGAAAACACCCTATTTCTTTGCCAGAGCTAAAATAGGGTATACTGTGTACACCTCGGAAACTTACAAGAAGCTGAGGTCAGAAAATTTCCATGTTCTGTGGAAAGTAAATGGTGAAGTAAAGTATGGAACAATTAAATATTTTGCTAAACTCCAAGATAAATTGCTTGTTTGTCTGAAAACTTATGAAATAGACAACTTAAATATTTTCTTTCACCGTGAGACTCGGAGGTCGATTGTACATATTATACCAGTGAGATTTGAATTATCTGAAGATGTGACAATATTTGAAGTAGCTACTATCAGTAAGCATTTGGAGAAGGTTGGTAGAGTAGGAAGCTATTTGTTCAGACGTCCTAATTTATACCAGCAAGTAATGTAAACTTGTGTTACAGGAAAAGTAATTGTAACTTTTGCTGGTCTTGGGTAGGAAAAAATGTTCTTTTTCACCATCTCAAGTTAATTGTCATGTGCACCTACTGAACCATTTTTTAAAAAGAACCTTGCTAATCATCCATCAATCATCCGCTTGTATCATCTCATAACATTTTTTAGCTGTGAGAATCATGTTCATCAATGTACCATTATCGTTCATACTGTTGACTGTACTTAAGTTGTTTTCCCTTGTAATTGGAAAATTGTGCTTTCAGCACTTATGCTGTACTCTTAATCAATTATTTTTGTTTTGTTTGAAAATAATTTGCATTTATATTCACCCGTCTGTTATTTTTCATTAGTCGAAGTTTTTCACCCTGACTCCATGGTTACCTTCCGCCAGTTCGAGTTTCAGCGTTTCAATCCGAGTTATCATCTCCCACAACCCAAAGCTACAACAGTAATAAAGTGATGAATTACCTACATGATTTTTCTTAATATACCCTGAATGAGTGGAAAATGGGATATCATTAAAACATTTAACAAAATTATCTGCTCTGATAACTTTCCATACGCGATCCATCCATTAAAAGTAAGTCAATGGTCATGTGCTCCCAGCAACACACAAATCGAAAAATATGAGCAGGCTGTTGCACTATCCACTTCCACAATTCTATGATAATTTCAATTTAATACTCACCATTTCTCTTGTATATCTATTTTTCAAAGAAGCAGAGGGCTCCAGACCATATCACTAACAACAGGCAATTTCCTGTTATTTTGGGATTTCTACATATCACAAGGAGGGCAAAGTTGTTGCTTTGGGGACCATCCACACCAAATCCCCTCTCTAATCCCTAAATAGCAAACAAATAGCTATATGTACTATATACATACAGTACTCAACATTATATATCTAACTATGAAGAACTATATATGTATATATAGAAGGTATATACAATAATATATGATTATATATATGTGTGCATGTTGCCCTAAGTCATCACATATAACTATATATCACCTCTATATAGTCATATATTGCTATATATGACCCTCTATATAGTCATATATTGCTATATGTGACCCTCTATATAGTCATGTATTGCCATATATGACCCTCTATATAGTCATATTGCTATATATGACCCTCTATATAATCATATATTGCTATATATCACCTTCTATATAATCATATATTGCTATATATCACCTTCTATATAATCATATATAGGGCGATATATTACTATATATACAATATATATAATGTTATATCACTACATATAATGTATATATACTTCTATATAATGTATATATAATTTATATATAAGTGCTTTCACCCGGGTAATGATTTCTATTGCTTTGTTGCAGTTGTTCGTAGTTGCTTTTGTGGCTTTTACTTGCCTGGAAATTGTTCCGTGGTAAATATTAAGCCTGTTTTAAATAATCAGCTTTTGTTAAAGCTTTCCTTAAGAGTTAATCTCTACAAATTAGTGTTTGTCTGGACTAGGTGTGGAGACAATTTGATCTTTACTGTTTCACAGTCACATTCAGTTCCTAAAGTCAAGGGAGATTTTTGAAAAAGGGGGAAGGAAATAGTAAGGGAAAAAAGTAGACACAAAAAGCTTTACTTTTAAGTCAATGTATTCTAAGGGTAGACAAGAGGACATAATTCCACTTGCTCACCCACTGTATCCATACAGGAGAGTACACTTGCCTCCTTCAGAGGAAAACTGGGATTTGGAAACTAACATTCCACTATCTCACCCGTTGCATCCCTACCAAAGGATACTTTCACCTCCATCAGAGGAAGATTGGGAAGTTGAAAGCAGTAGCAGTGACTCCGGGATCTCTTCGAGCTCGGATCAAACTTGGACACCAATCTCAATAGAAGCAGTAGAGCCAGTCAGCAGCTGTGAACAGGAAATAGAGGTCAGTCCCACAATGCTAGATACTAGGCAAGTCTGGACCTTTGGTCAGGACAACCAATTAGTGATCAAACATTTTGCCGTCGAGAGGCACGAAGTTCAAGTTCCGTTAGAGGATAGGGAAGAGGAAACGTCAGATCCATTAACGTATTTCGTGCCGTACCCAAACGCTCCTAAAGAGCATTGGAAAAGTTACCAGCAAGCTAGAGAGGAGGGAACGAATCCCCAACTTAGATTCAAAACAAAAACTTTAAAGCCAAGCAACACACAGGTGGTGGTAAAAAATAGACTAGTCACAAACCAGCTAGACACATAGGCTAAACACAAACACTACACTTTTAAACTCAGTCATAGTCATGGACGACCAACAGGAACAGGCTAACCAGCCCATACAAGGGCCGGCAGCAGCTGTAATAGCTATGATGAGGGGTGAGCCCATCAGGCGCCCCAGGGGCAGAGGCCGCGGCAGGGGCCGTGGCCGGGGAGCAGCCCAACGCGCAGCAGAGGGACAACACCAGGGACAGGGAAGACATGTTAGAGTTAGAAGGGGTGTTAGGCGTTATGGGTTTGAGGAAGAAAATGAAGACCATGGGGAAAATGAAGTAGAAACTGGGGCAGAGACAGAAACAGAAAGTGTTAGGGAAGACTCAGAAAATGAAGGGGAAGTAGAGGAACCTAGGGCCTATAGGAATAGAAGGGAGAGAGTAGGTACTTCTAAAAATAAATTCCAACTTCATAAATACGACGGGGAATCAGATTATGCTATTTTTCAACTCCAGTTTAGGGAAGTGGCAAAGGCCAATAAATGGAATGAGCAGGAAAGAAAAACTGCTTTGCTCCAAGCTTTAACAGGGCATGCTACTGATGTAATTAAAACATTGCATCACCAGGGCAAACCTATGACTTTTGAGAACTTAGAAGAAATATTGTTAAGGCAGTATAGCAAGGAACCTATGTTTTGGGAAAGGAAACAGGAGTTTACTTCTCTTAAGCAAAAGCCAGATCAGTCAGTTAGGGAATTTGCCAGATTAGTAGAACGCGCAGGTAGGGCATGCTTCAGAAATATTCCAGAAAGGGATATTCAAGAAGCATTAGTTGAGCAATTCTGCAAGGGGTTAATAGATCAGACTTATGCCAAGGGCATACCATTTGGAATGTCCAATACTATAGATGAAGCTGTCAACACGTACAGCAAAGCTAGGGCTATAATAGGGGAGCCCAGTGCCAAAAAGGCCAGGTTAGTTAAAGTAGAAAACCAACCGTCGACCTCAAAGGACGATGATGGCAAGACCTCTGATGCTTCTGTTAACATGGTTTTTCCATCTGGAAGCAATACTGCAGTTCAAAATAATAATGGAAATGGAAATAGTCAGAATAGCAATGGGAATCAGCAAAATGCTGATAGTAATGGTAATGGGAATAGCCAGGGAAGTAATAATAGTGGTTTCAGAGGTAGAGGCCGTGGCCAAGGGAGAGGCAGGCCGAGAGGGTCTAGAAATAGGAGAGGAGGTCGAGGTAACTTCAACAACCATAACAATAATAGCGGGAATGGTAGTGAATGCCACTTTTGTGGTAAGCAGGGACACCAAGAAAGGGATTGCTGGGAAAGGAGGAAGGAGCTTGCTATAACCAGCGTTGGGTCAGATACTCTTTTTGCGTATCTAGATCCAGATACTAGATACTGGTATAAAATTTATCTAGATCCAGATACAAGATACTGTTTCCAAATTGTACCTAGATATAGATAATAGATACTTGTATAGATACTTTTTTCTAAATATGTGTATAAAGTTTCCGGTTAAGGTCTGCTCGCAGTTACAGATATGTAGGAAGTGTAATACAATTTTTTTAAAGAGACTAGCTGCAGGTAGAAATATTTTATTTCTTAATGTAAAATATTTGTGTTGACTTAAACTTAATTTAGGTCATTACATATATGTATATGATATGGGATAGTTGCCGTATATAAAATACAGATAATATTCAAATACAGATAAAATACCAATTCAGTTACATTAGTAATGTAACATTACATTACATAATTACTGGTAAAATACAACATATAAAACAAGGTAAGCACTTCAAAAATAGTGTTACTTAAACAAATCCCAATAAAATCTGTTGATTTTGAGAAGCCAGCTCGCAGGTAGAGCTGACGCGAGGGAAAAGTGGCGTTGCCACATCGTACACGTTGCGTCGTCAGCTCTCAGCTGCAATCGAGATGACCGCGGCGCGGGAGTTTTAAAATACTTCAGGCCACGAATATCTACGAGGGGTATCTGAAACTGCAGATAATAGATACTGAGAAAATTATCTAGATCCAGATACTAGATACCCGACCGAAACTGTATCTAGATCCAGATAATAGATACCCAAAAAGTATCTAGATACAGTATCTAGATACTTTTATCTAGATACGACCCAACACTGGCTATAACTGTGGCAAGTCAGGGCATATAGCAAAAGATTGCAGAGCACCTAGACAAAATAATAGTAATTCAGGGAATTATAGGAATAATAACAGGGGGCATTGGTCAGGGACAGGGTATTTACCGCAAATGGAGTACCCACCTGATATGGTGCATGCTGCAATGATGTGGTCCAGAAGTAGAGACAATCAGGGCCAAGCTTCCTGCTTGGGGGGAACAGCCAATCAAAACCAGGGAACAGGACAGGGACACGGGCAACTAGCCATTGCCAACACACCATTCGTACCACAGAATCCTGCAACAAATTCGGGAAATGGTTAAGTACCTCTAGTGTGATGGTGGGACCAGGGGTACACACAACACAACCACCACATACAGAGACAGAACAGCGGTTTCCTACAGTAGAGCAAGCACAGGAAGCACAGGAAGGGGTTAAAACAGAACAGCCATTACTAGCTGAGGAAGAGAGTTCCATAGGCTTAGAGAAATGTAATGTTTGCTCATTGGGAAGCAAGACACCTGTATTAGAATGCTCTATTGATGGAAAACCTGCTGAAGTAGTTATTGACACAGGAGCTGTAATAACAGTTTTCAAATGATCTGGCAAAACACTTCAACCAGCTAAGTTAAGATTTAAAAGTGCAATTTCTCTCAAGGCAATCCTTAATGGGCCAGTCCAGGTGCAAATTATTATTGCTAAATGGGCTTTCCGTTTCTATGTTTCTGAAGCGGATATAGAAGAGAATTTATTGGGATATGATTTCTTAGATTATTTTGATGCTACACTTAGAATTAAAAATAGAATCATAGAGTTTCCAACTCCAGATAAGTCACAGATCATTAGTACTCAGTTTAGAATTGGCAAAGCTCTTAATAAGGGGAAGTTCAGGGCTGGGGAAGTTTTCTATCCAGTCAGTGCAGGCCAAAAGACTGTTTTGAGACCTTTCGTGGAAAGCAAATTGACCACTGTTCTACACACAGACTATGAAATAGAAAGTGTTGCTAAGAACATGGATATGACACTAGACTCTACTGTTACCCCAATTCAGGCAAGTGGTAAACTGGATGACGCTCTGTCCAAGGCCCATTCACAACCTAACTGCCGAGATGGGATAGAAGCAGGGAGTCGAGTGAACGTGGAAAATGATATAGAAATGGAAAGTGATCAGAAGGGGCCCCTCGTGTCAAAGAACACGATCACATACGTAGAAATGGAATATGACTTGGAAAATGACTTAGAAAGTGACACCATAGTGTCTGCAAACAGAAGTGGGTTCGTTGAACTCGACTTGGAAAATGGAAGAACAAAAGAAAGCTAAGTCCAAAAGGGTTTCAAAACAGAGAAAAAAGTCAAATTGGGAGTGTTTTCTACAACTCCAGGAGTGGGTAGCAAAGTAACTAGGTTACCTAATTCAGTACTTGCTCAGTCAGGGGTAGTGCCATGTGTCACTGCTCCATTAGATGTAGTTTTGCAGAATTTCGGGAATAAGTGTGTAGCTATTCCAAAATATGCCGTCCTGGGAGAAGTTTATGTGTTGCACCCACTTGAATATCATAATTCTGTTACAAAAGAACAAGGTAAAGAAAATGATGGAGAGATAACTGAGTGTAGTGAAGAGCCAGATCTAGTAGACACGGTAGATATGCCAATTTTAGCGACAACTGTGGATCACGAAACTGTGAAATTTGAAGATGCCGAATTCGACCCAAAGCCAAAAGACTCAATTGCTAAGGACCAATCTTTACCATCAGACTTGCAAGAATTGGCAGATAAAACTCCAAATCTGACACCAGATCAAAAGAAAAGTCTGGAAAATTTGTTAAGAAAGCATTGTGACGTATTTGCTAAAGATAATACTACATTCGGGAAGTGTCCGTGGTTAAAGTTTCGAATAGATACGGGAGATCATCCGCCGATTAAACAAAACGCGAGACCGGTACCGATTCATTATAGAGAGGCTGTGAGGGAAACCATATTGAAGTACCTACAGCAAGGAGCAATTAGACCAAGTCAGTCAGCTTGGGCTTCTCCAATTCATTGTGTTATGAAGAAAACTGGAGAAGTACGAGTCTGCATTGATTATAGAGCATTAAATGCAATTACTCGAGTACCTGCTACACCTATACCAAGGGTACAGGACTTGTCACAAAGAATGGGAGGGAAGAAGCTGTATCATGCTTTTGATTTGGCTTATGGCTACCATAATTTAGAAATTCATCCAGATGATCAGCCCAAAACGGCTATCATTCTACCAGAAGATCTAGGACTGCCTAGCAGACAATTTGAATTCACCAGACTTAGGTTTGGGTTATCAGCGGCACCTTGAGCATTCCAGTGTGTCACTGATAGGTTAATAACACCAGCCAAAAAGCACACACCAGAAAATGATCTGGGTGATGTAGTTTCAGTTTACCTCGATGATGTATGCATTGCAGGTGATTCCTTTGAAGTCATGTTGCAACGTTTAGAAGCGTTGTTCAACCGAATAAGAGCATCAGGGTGTCTGTTTAAAGCAAAGAAATGTTCATTATTTCAAAAAGAAATTTCATACTGGGGCCATATATTATCAGAGTTGGGTATAAAGACTGATGACAATAAAGTCAATGAAATTCCGCAACTGGGCTAGACCAAATGATCAAAAGGAATTGAGATCTTGGTTGGGATTAGTAAATTATTATACTAAATATGTTCCTCACTTAGCAACAAAAGCAGCTCCTTTGTATGGGTTAATGAAAGCTAAAGTAACTTGGGAATGGACTCAGAAATGTGAAGAAGCTTTTGAGGCCATTAAGGAAGACTTAACTTTACCTCCAATTTTGGGAACACCACATGTAAATAAGGGACCATTTACTTTGACATCTGATGCTAGTTTAACTGGGCTATGGGCTGTGCTAACTCAGGGGAAAGATGGAAAAGAAATTACTATAGCTTATTGGTCAAAAGTCTTAAACCCAGCACAAAGAAATTATTGTGCAACTCACCGTGAATTGTTAGCATTGGTTGAGTCAGTAAAAACATTAAATCATTATTTAGCAGGAGCACCATTCGTGGTAAAATCAGATCATGCTGCTTTGCAGTGGCTGAGAAGTTTCAAAAATCCCACTGGTATGTTGGCCAGAAGGTTGGAGAAACTGGCTCCTTACCAATTTCAAGTAGTTTATGTAAAAGGGACCAGCATTGGTCATGCATATGCTCTTAGTCGAAGACCACAGAGGCCCTGTAATGAGAATTGTAAGAAATGTATTAGAATTGAAGAAAGGGAGGAAGCATCTGTGAACACTACTGAAACAGCAGTGTCAGTAAATTTAGCACAAATTGTACAAGTAGAATACGTAAATAGTTTCAATGTAATCCACTATGAAGGATCAATCTTTGATAGTGAAGCTAGATTACCTTTGGTCCAGGCTGTGAGCTGGGATGGTAAAATGGGCGCAGGTCTGGCCAAAGAAATAGATAGAAGATTCAATGTAAGAGAGCAGTTCCTTTCAAGAAGTAGAACTTGTCCTGGTGTGGTACCTGTGTGGACAGGACAAAGAACAATCATTAATGTAATAACAAAGTATAGATATTTTCATAAGCCAACACCACAGCAAGTCAGACAGTCATTGTTACATTTAAAGAATTGGTTACAGTTTCATAAAATCTATGAGTGGTGTATGCCCGAGTTTTCTTGTGGTAGAGATCAATTAAATTACCAGCGACTAGTGCAATTCTTGAAAGAAGTGTTCTCAGATACAAATATGCAAGTGCATATGTATCACTTACGAACAAAATGTAAATAGAGTAGCAAATGTAAATATGTTAAAAACAGTTGCCTGCATACCTTGTAAACTAGTAGATGTTAAGCAAATGCAAGATTTTCCTGTGTCACTGCAAAATGTCATGGTTAACTGGACTTCCATAGTAGCAGATGGAGTCAGCTCAGGTGAGTTGAGAAAAGAACAAAGGCTTGATAAAGACATCATGCCCATAATAGCTGCAGTTGAAAGTGGAAAACGTCCAGATTTCCAAGACATTTGTTGATATAGTAATAAGACTCGAACACTTTGGCATCAGTTCAAGTCTCTTGTAGTTCAGAATGGGTTGTTATTTAGAAAGTTTGAGCATATCACCAGAGATCCTGAAAAGATACAATATCAATTAATATTACCAGCAAACTATGTGAAAAATACCATCAAGCATTATCACGAGCAACTGGGGGAAATTAATCATTTTGGAGTAAATAGAACATTAGCTCATATGCAACGATTCTTTTGGTGGCCTGGAATGCAAACTGATATCCAATGGTTCATTGCAAATTGTAAACAATGTTTTAAACATAAAGGGGTTCAGAACAGGTTCAAGCCACATTTAAAAATATTTCAAGATGGTGTTTTGCATGGGAGATGGCATGTAGATGTAGCGGGACCATTTAACAAAAGTAAAGAGGGTTATACTTACATCATGATAGCTGTAGAGTCATTTTCTGCATGGCCAGTAGTAGTCCCGTTGTATGGCAAGTCATCTTCAGAAGTAGCAAGGGCTTTGATTACCCATGTATTTTCCATATTTGGGGCACCCATCTCAGTAATGATGGATCAAGGAAAAGAATTTGAATCCAATACCATGGCAGAAATAGCATACCTGTATCACATACAGAAATATATCAGAGAAGCATCCAGAGTCCAATGGAAAAGTTGAGAGATGGATTAGAACTTTGAAGCAACAACATATACTGCTTGTGGAAATGGACCAATTGAAATGGCCAGAATATTTACCTATCATTGCTCAAGCTTATCGAAATCTTCCGAATGAAGTCACCAAGTGCTCTCCATATGAAATAATGTTCGGGGCTCCCATGAGGACTCCGTTACTATTAGAGAGAGAAGCACCACCATCCCAAGAAGACTGGACAAACAAGAAGGATAAATATCCATTGTTTGTGAGAGAAGCTTTGAGCAAAATTCATGATTTGGTTAGGGATTTCAAAAAGCAGTCTGCAATTAAAATGAAACAATATTATGATAGGACAGCAATGCTTGCACCGTTTAAAATAGGAGACAGAGTGTATTTCTACCAAAAAGTCACCAGGACGGGACAAATGAGAAAGTTAACCTCACCTTGGCATGGACCATACGTAATTCTGGACATAATAAACGATTGCAACGCCCAAGTTCAACAAGATCCACCGCACAGGAAACTTATCGTCCACATCGAGAAATTGGCGGCGTATACACCGCAAAACGCGGAAGAAGACTACTTCGGAGCTGCATGGTTAACGTTTGTGTGAAGAACGTTGATTCTATGGGCAGTCACGGCCACCTGGATATAAGCAACACCACCAGCTACAAGTGCCGCGAGATTCAAACGGCGTAGATTGGTCGAGCAGGGCGTATTGACGACTGTCAATCCTTTAACCGGCTTGATCTGGTTTAATCTCGATAAAACGGGACCAAAGCCGATCGAACCCGATCGAAGGCAACGAAACGGATCAGTCCAGCTCCAAACAACGCCATGGCACCAAGGAAGCGGATCGCCAGAATGCCAAAGGAGACCGAGCACGAAGGAGCCTCAGCACTAGCACAGCACGGAGTAGCGACGACAGCACCGAGGGGAAGGCCAGCCGTCATTCACAAGAAATTAGAGGAGCAGTTCCGGACCATCGAGACCACACGGGACCAAAAATCCAGTAAGAGAGTGTACGAGAGAAAAGGAGAATCCCTAGAAGGAGTGAAGGCAACGGTTTTCAAGTGCTTAGCCCGAGATAGACTAAGGAAAGCAGAGGATCAAGAAGACAACAAGTGGAGAGAAATGGAAGGACAGTGGAACGGGTAAGAGTTGTGGTCAATTGAGGAGTTGGGGAGGGATTTGAAGTTTAAAGTGAGAAGTGAAATGGAACGGGAATTGGAAAAGATAGAGGAGTCAATCAACAAGAGACAAGAAGAAATTAGTGCATTAAAAAAAGCAGAAGTGGAAGTGACAATGAGTGACAGTGAGAATGTATGTGAGGAATTAGACGTATGGATTGAGCAGATCGAAAAGAAGCAGAAAGAGGCAGAAAAAGTAGATCAAGAAATTTTAAGGATGGATGAAATGATTAAGAAATATTGGGCAGAGGAATGTATGGTAAGTGAAGATTTAGATCAATAGAGTTTTGAGGAAATTACAACAAAATTAGAAATGGTAGTTAACAGCGTGCAGGTAGAAAAGAGTAACGAGTGTCCTGGTGATAAGGAAAATAAAAAGAGGTGTAAACAATGTGGCTCCAGGGAACATAGGACTGCCGAATGCAGTAAGAGAGGTTTGCGTAAGCAATTCAAGGTCAACAAATTCTGAAATACTTGCTAAACTATTGTTACTGTGCTATCATGTTATTTTCAAGTATTATTAGTGTTAAGTATTCAAAGCTACTCTATTAGTATTAAGCATTGCTAGCATTTCAATGTGTTTAAAGTTTAAGCTAGCTGATCATGTATTCAATAAAATTGTGAGTAAATTGAAACTGAATCTCATTTGCAAACGTGAACACTTGAGCCAATGAACCTGTTTCGAACAATTGAAACTGTGTACTATGGCCAAGTAAATAAGCAACACCATTCTTTGAGATAGGACACAAGGATTTGAGATACATAATCACAACAAACTTATAAAATTTAAAACAGGAGGTATATTTCATAACAAGCCCAAATTAAATATAGGTCAGAGCATTAAAAATTCAGATGAACAAATCAAACAGAGAGCATCAAAAGTTCAGATGAACAAATCAAACAAAGAGCGTTAGAGGTTCAGATGAACAAATCAAATGGATCTTCATTAGGAAGAGGTACATCATCAGAAATAACCGTCTGCAATAAAGGAAATACATATTGGCAACAACGCCAACCACTCAAACAAAAACAACAACCATAACAACAACACTTCCAAACAAGGCAATCCCACATAGAAAGCAGAAGAACGACTCGGTCCCATAAAGATACTCGGGCGAATAAATGTGATGTTCTGTCGTATGGAACTCCGGAGGAAGAAAACACAGACCAGGGCCATCATAAGGTGGGCGATAAAAATAGCATAAATTGCAAACCTTGGGAAACAAAAACAGACAAACAACACGGAATTAGAATAAAATCAAAGGACAGACAAACCGAATGCAACCACGAAGAGAAGTTAACACTTACAGAAACCATGCCATGCCCAGTGGTTGCCGCCTCGTAGTAATGGGTGAATATTGCCACATTATTCTCGGGTGGCAGGATAGGAACAACCTCCAAATTATATACAGGAACAAGGTCGACGGCGGGAGCATCCATTTCTTCCGGCAGCTGGGGGACGCCACCGGCAGCAGGGACATCAACTCAACAACCGCCTCCTCGGCCTCGTCCTCGGACTCACTCACCAAGTCTATTACTTCGAACGGAGGTGGCGGAACCACTCCAGCCGTCTCAGGTATAACATGAACAATTAAATGGCCATCTAACTCTTGCACAACACGTTCAGACATTTTGAGGAAAGGTTGTTGATGCGCACTCTTCACACAACACAACTGACGCCAAAGGACGCTGTTTCACAACTGACGCCAAGTGGGCGAGACGCGCAAGTGCAACGGTCGCAGGGAACTTATCGCGCATGCGCAAATCACACCGACGGCTCGCCAGCCAATCAAAGCGCAGAAGTCAACCGCATAACAACCACAACTGATGTACTTTCAATCCTCGGATAACAATTTTAAAATTTGCAAATAAGTTTCAAGTGAATGATAAAAGCTCGAACACAGAGTTGTGATTTTGGAAAGTCATCTAGGTCCATAAAATGAGTCGTAAGCGAGTGAGTTAAAATACGTGAGTCAGTCAAGTTAAGTCTCGTAGTTTTTGGCGGCATTTCACAGTTCGTGTATCCCAAGGGGAAATAACTTTGAATTTCGGTGTACATCCTGTCGAATTTCAGTGAATTTCAGTGAATTTCAATGAATTTCGTGAATTTCAAAGGATTTTATTGAATTTCGTGAATTTCAATGAATTTTAATGAATTTCAATGAATTTTAATGAATTTCAATGAATTATTTGAATTTCAATGAATTTCGTGAATTATAATGAATTTCGTGAATTATAATGAATTTCGTGAATTATAATGAATTTTGATGAATTTCAATGAATTTCGATGAATTTTAATAAATTTCTTTCCATTTCATGAATTATGTGAATTTCAATGAATTATGTGAATTTCAATGAATTTCACGAATTTCAATGAACTTTACGAATTTCAATGATTTTCATTGAATTTTAATGAATTTCAATGAATTTCAATGAATTACAATGAGTTTCGATCAATTTCAATGAATTTCATAGGATTTCCGAGCGTTCCTTAATGCATTTTATTGAATTTCAATGAATTTCGATGGTTGCTGTATGCAATTCATTGAATTTCATTGTTTAATCGTGGATTATGAACTATCGGCGATGAGCTGTTAAGGACTCCGTTACGATATGACTAGCTGCCGAGGGGATGGTCACTCTCTAAGTTGGTGTACACGGTCACCGAAGGTTACTTTGAAGTTACGAAAAGTGGCCGAAGTGGCGCAAAGTGGCCGAAGTGAAGTTAGAGTGGAAGCAAAGTTACCGAAGTGAAGTTAGAGTGAACGCAAAGTGGCCAAAGTGAAGTCATAGTGATTGAAAAGTGAGCCAAGTGAGGTAAAAGTGACTAAAAGTGGCCGGAGTGAAAGTGAAAGTGAACAAAATCATTGGCATATGACAACGTAATATCGTGTTCGCACTAGGTTAACAGAAAAGAGAAGAGGTGGCCTGGCACAGCGAGTGAGAACGGTGAGGACGGATGGACGGAGAACGCACAGAGTGGAGGAGGATGCGGGGAGGTTGAGGGAGGGAGGAGGTGGGGCGGAGTGCGCGCGCTCCGGCCCGCTCCGGCGGGGCCCGGCGTGGCCGGCGTGGCTTTGCCAACACATGGTGCTATTCACGCTTTATTAGGGTCAACTGGAGGCCTTTAAACTTATTACTGCGTTCTTTTTCGGGCTTGGTTTTCGTTCTAATGGCGGTCAGAGTAAGAAACTTGACCTCTGCACCAAATTTGACGCTTGCTCATATAAAATTCTCCACTAAAAACCTTCTCAATGCGCGAGTGCGCTCTAATCGTGAAAATATGTTTTTGCTTCTGCAGACCGTACTTTGCAAGATACTCACTTGAAATTTGCAAGGTTTCTGTATAACATGAATCCGAACATAATGCCGTTGAAATCGCGTTGAAATTTCAACCCGTTAAAATCTTAATACATCGGGCCCCAGGTCTCCACTGTATCCCGATGTCATTGCCCCCCGATTCCCTGCAGCCCGGTCCCTTTTCAATGCAACCCCAATCTTCCGCAGGCACAAGGCCAAAAGCCTTCCCGTTTCGCCCGTCTCGTCCGCGTCTGTCTGTCTGCCTGTCTGTCCAGTGGCAAGGAGCGGCGCGGCGGGCCTGCGGGGAGTGGGGAGCGGTGGCGGGGAAGGCGGCGGGGGCCACGTTGTCCGTCGCGTCCGCGTCGGTCTGTCTGTCCAGCAGCATGGCGTGGCGCGGCGTGGTGCAGCGCCGAGGGCGCGGTGGGCGGATCGCGCCGCTGCGACGCGTGCTGCCGACCTATGGGAGGGCGGGGACAGGAGGTGAAGGGTGGCCGAAAGCGAAGAGTGTAATCGCTTTCTTGAATGACAAAAAAAAAAAAAAAAAAAACGCTCAGCGAGCGCTTCACAGGGTTATCGTCCAATCTGATACACTATGAACAAGTTTGAACCTTTAGAACCTTTTGAATATTTTTTGCTTTGGCCATGCTGAGCAGTGTGTTGTGACAGCTGCTGTCGGGGTATGATATGTTCTAAATGGACTTGTATACTTTTACATGATGAGCATTGGAGCGTTGTGTGGGCCTGCCTAGACGGAAGGGAACCCAACCGACATTAAGCTGAGGCAAGAGTTCGTGTGCCTTGGCCGGCTGTTGTTAGTAGGCCCTTGTCCATGCACTCATGGCCCTGCGGCCGGGCGGCGATGAGTGACGATTTGTTTTTCTATCTCTTTCCCGCTGCCGTAGCCCCCGCGTAAGCGAGAGAGGCGCGGCGGAGAAAAGGGGGGAAGGCCTTCCGCTCCTTCTCTCTCCCCCTCCTTGCTGCCGCCCGGCCGCGAGGCGCGCGAGTACTCATGTGTTCCTTTGGCCGTGGCGACCTCCTCAATGTTATGCTTGCTGGATAACTACGAACGCACGTCAACGGCACGGGCACGCGGGCACGTCCACGAACCAGACCGCCCTAGTATATACTAGTATAGAAGACAAGAGAAGAACTAGCAACTTGTATCCAGCAGGTACCTGCAGTTAAAGGGTTAACTAACGATAACCCTAAAAATGGGGGGAAAATGGAGTTCCTTCGGATGGCTCGGCCTCTTCCCTTCTACTTCCCGTGATGCACTTGACTCAATGTATGTCAAAAACGCAACAACATTGCAGTGAGGTGGCGGGCAGTCAAGATGAGTTTGAAATTTGCGTCACTTACACTGTAAAAAATGTGTACGGCACGGAAAAAAAAGGTTCGCAGCAGGAGCTAACAATGAGCATCCAGAGCTAATATCGATCGCTGAAATAGTGACAGCCAATATTTTAGTCTCTTGTGCGAATATCATTAGCAGCGAACGGATAGCTGTGTTATCAATTAGCGTTAGCATCTAGTGCAAACGATCTTGCACCGTTTCAACAGGCTACGCACAGAGTGGTCACATGTAGCTGCCAAGGGATTCGCAGCCATCGCTAACTTTTTCAGAACGGACGCGAATAACTTGGAAACTCCGGCTAATATATTAGCTGTTTGCAACACCATTTCTTCGCAGTGACAGTGGCCCCTTACCCCACCCCTTCCACCCCTCCTTTCCCCCTAAAAGTTGCAGGTATTTTGAATAAATTCTCAAAAACATAATCAGTCAAAAGTATTGTTTATTTTCCGTCCACAAATTTTCCTTGCACAAATAGAAAGGTAATAAACAGAATAATCAACAATTCCAAAACAAATTTCACAAAAAAGTTTTCAGAATTACAACATTTTCACCATGTCCAGTCTGAATGACAGAGTTTGGGTGAAAATCAACAAGATCATTTTGATTTACACAAAACCACCGTTTGGAAAATTGAGGGTAACGTTCAACCTGATAACCTCTAACATCTGAATAGTAACCTAAAGAGGTAAGAGGTGAACAGATAAAGAACAAATCCTTTTGGTAAGGCAAAATAATTTCAATTTCAGCAAACACAGGACAGCCACTATGTGAAGAATATCCAGTTATTAAGACATTTTTCTTAGTGTATTTAGTTCCCTTGAAGTTGATCCATCGCGGGCAAAACGCATAGAAATCCGATTGCATGGGCAAGGAAGATTTAAAACTCTGAAAGAAATCATGCTCACTCAAATCAAGAGACTGCCCGGGTCCTTGAATTGGAGTTGGTATAATACTTTCTCGACACATGAAACGGTAACATAAACTAAGCTGATGCTTTATGGCAACAGTCTTTGGCAGATTTTTGCGACAAACACACACACTTGATATAGACTTCAAAAACTTATGTTTGGCCTCCAATCGAATTGTTGAGAGGCATCCAATGGGACCAAACAAATGACAAAGTCTAGAATAGTGAGTGAGAAAGTGATGTTTGGGTTTCAGAGTCTCACCAGTTAAATGAACATATAGACGGTCAAATTCCTTCACTAAAGTTTCTAGAATCACAGGACACTCTTTGGAAATAATTTTTGCATGACAAATACTCACAATATCATGTAAAAGTAAATACAATTCATAAAAGGAGTCTTTTAGTGGAACTAAATCCACCACTAAAGTTCCAAAAATGCGAACAAAAGTCAACATTTCAGCCCCAGTCATTTTAATTTTTTTCTTGGACTTCAGCCTTTCAATATCAATGGAAGGAGGGCGATTGTCACTGTCGACGCCTAAATCAATCATATATAACCTTTGATTTAAAGTCTCAACAAAAGTGGGAATTAGTCTATGAAAATGCAAAATAAGAGGGGCCATTACGTAGTGGCAAACACCTTCATCTGTGTCGTGAAAGCAATCAACAGATATATCTGTTGGCGTTTCGAAAGATGGTATTTCATCAAAGACACACATCTCCCGTACACCAGTTTTTGAACTGTCATTTACAGTCACATCTTCTAAGTAATTTTCTCTTGTCCTTAACTGAGTGGGATCTTCTACATACAAATGCCCCACATCATTTTTGTGAGCCTTACATATTCGACACATGTAATTTGCTGAAAACCCCTCCACAAAGCCACACATACAGTTCAGCCCAAGATTGTCACCAAGTATTAAGCCAGTCACAAAAAACACCTGAATTGGTCCATCACTTCTGTCAACCCAAATGCCTTCTTCTAATTTTCCTAATTCTTTAATTAATGGCTTAAATACTGATTTATTACCATAACTAACACGGTCATCTGTATTGAACAATAATGCAAGTAGAATATTGTTTATTTTTGACTGACACTCAGGCGGAAGGAAAGGTAACTGTAAGTACACTGCACCCAATTTTTCACAATGCGGACCTAGAGGATTGTTTGGCTCGTAATCATCATAGTAAACATGCACAGGGAAAACAATAGCATCAGGTCCAAACTTTGCTCTCTTCCTTTGCCAAACTGGCGACTGTAGAAAACTAACGAGCATTACTTCCCCTTCTACTGACTTAACATACTCTATTGACTTAGATAGTACATCTGGTAGTTCCATGAATTTTTTTAGTACATCTCCTACTGGAATAAATTGCCCTTGTACAGATTTCATGACTTGCTTCACTGCAACTTTAGTGCAGACTCTCTCTGGTCTTTTGACAATGTCATAAGGCTGAGGAGCAATGTAACATCCACTTTTCTCAAAATGTTTGAAGCGTCTATGCTCAGTGCTAAAATTTTGGAATGGATCAAGTAACACATCAAAGACACTTTGAACTTCACCTCTGAATTCCTGAGGAATTACCTTAAGAATAAAATCTTGCAGAAGAACGAAACATTCATTGGAGAGAAATGATGTAAAAGCTTCAATTAAAACATCAAGAAAGTTCCTGGGAAGTCCAGGTAGACTAGAAAATTTAGCTACAAGAATAGAAGCATTATCTTCCAGTGACTTCTTAAATCTACTAGCAGAGAAATCGAAATTGGCCTGTTCAGCATCATTGGCACAATATTCATCAGGAGGAGAAAAACATTTGTCTGAATCATTACTTTCAGAAACCACATGGTTCTCTGAAGAATCTCGTAGAGGGACATCATGTTGAGATGTCAAATGTTTCCTATACGAGTTCCATGAATCAAATTTACGAGTACAGCTAGGCAGTTTACAGTTATAATTCTTAACACTGGGATGCAATTTATAGTGAACTATCAAGGAACGAATGCAACTTACTTGAGACTTACATTCAGTACATGGAACTAGAGTCATCACTTAGCCTAAAAAAAGTAAAAATAATGCAAAAAGTTAGAAAATACAATACTGATATTTTATTATGAATGATTATCACTAAGGAACACAGTGAGGTCAGATATTTCTCAAAAAATCAACAAAAAATAAACAAATATGCCTAAAATACGTGAACAGAAACAAAGTTAAAAATAAAACATTAAAATGTACATTTCAAGACCAATCACACACATCACACAATGGCACTATCACACTTAGTCACTGATGGCTTCTCTTGAACTTCTTGTAGTCTTCAATAGCATCAATAACTTTTTGATCTTTCAACACCTTCTTCTGTTTCCTTTCCCGCCTTTGAGGGTTGTCATAAATGGCATGGTGCAGAAAAAGCATTTCTCGCATGATGTCCTTGTTATATTCTGCATCCAAGGCATTGTATGCCTTGAAAGCTAAATCCAACGCTTTCACAGGGCTATCAATTTCGTAGATTATTTTGTTGATGACAACATGTGAGGAAACCTGGTGATCCTCATCGTCTCCCACTACAACAGCAAGTGGACCCATTGGAAGATTAAAGTCAGCAAACTTGGTCCTGCGCTTGTCAATTTCTACTTGGATGTCCTTGGATACCTGTATGTCAAAAACAAAAACAAATTTAAATTACAACATCAATCAAGAGAAACAATTTTCATCTTAACGACCAAGATTATGACATTTCAAAGGCACGTAAACTCACCTGTACATGCAAAATCAAACCATCAGCACATTCAGCTCGAGAAGGTCTCCACTGCTTTTTATTCTTTTTTACTGCAGTCACTGGAGTGAATAAGTAAGGAAGAGACCTCAAAATTCTGAGTTTCCTCCCCTCTGGAAATAAAGGTTTAAAGTTAAAGAAGGCAAGAACAATCAATTTTACTAAGGACCAGGATAAGAGATCATGCAAAATAATGCTTAAGTTCACCTTCTGTGAGGGAAGAATCGATCTCCTCAGCCTGTTTCTTGGAAACTGAAGAAACTTTGCTCTTGATGAAAGCTTCTAGCATGGGCCATTCAATGAAGAGCTTCATACTGCACTCAGGAAAGTTCTTCTCAAAATCAGTTTCAAGCTGAAATAAAAAGGAAAAAATAACATTACTAAAATGCAGCAAATAAGCCTTGAAAAGGAGAGTGTAATTTTTAGTTCACTTCATATATCAAATATAAAAGTGAAGTTACTTAAACATCTTTCCCTTCATTCACACTAAAACTGCTTGAGTAAAAAAAAAAAATGCATGTCCAAAATTTTCATGCCATCATGAGATTTAGGACTAAGTAGCAGCTGACCAGAGGTGTGATGGGACAAGAAAAAGTTTGGACCCATGAATATGAATACAAGGAACTTACATGAACTGGAATTTGAATTCAATCAATTTTAAGTTTCCAGTAGCAAGTGAGTCAAGCACTTATACAGGTTCATTTCATCTTTTTGAGGAGGGCAAGTAACTCAAGAAAATAAATGTTTACAACATGAAAACTTACGAGTAGGTAGCCACTTGGCTCCGACAAGACAGGGTACTGCTTCATGTAATCATCAATAGCTATTGCTGAGTTAATCAACCGTTTCACTCTCCACTCCGATGTTTCTTCCCATAATTGGAGCACTTTCGACCAAGGTGATTTGTAGTTTTTGAGCCACAAGTCCCTTTCCTCAAATTCCAACCTTTGATCCTCGGTGGCACCATCTTCACCTGCAACAAAGTTCAGAGCAGAGCTTGAACTACATAGAAATACAGTATTTCAATCCATTTCTGTTACATTGTGTTGGTATTCATTAACAGAGAGATTAAATTTTGACAAACACAATGCATGTAAGACAGAGGATTTGTTGATTAAAACCTCACCATCAAATAAAGCTTCTTCATCTCCATCTAAGCCGGCATCATCAGGTTTTCTCTGAATTAAATTGGCCGCAAGCATAATTCTTCTCATACTGTAGTATCGGACAACCAATTTACCTCTGCCTTCTCCCCTTTGACGGCTACCAGCAGCAGGACTTTTCCACACACCCTTCGACCAAATTAAGAATTTACATGTTGTTACACTTTTGAAGTGAAAATAAATTCAAACAAATACTTTAAAATCAATGCATACAAACCTCTCTCTCAGTAGGAAACTCCTTCAAAATGTGAGCAGTTACAGCTTTCTCTACATCATATGTAAGCCTGAAAATGATAAGAGTAAAATTCATGAGAACCAAAACAACAATCACTGCAGTGGGAACTTTTTAACACTTACTTTCGATACAGATCATTTTTTAAGAAGTCAGCTATAATTAGATCTCCAAGTGAATTTCTATCCTTATCTGTGAAGTCTTTTTTAGACTTGTACACAGAAAGTAAGACACGCCCCTTCAGTGAAGATGAGAGTAACTTATTTAGGTCCTGAAAACAGAACAAATCAATTCATTCAATGCACCCATGATTAACATGTAAGTAATCAACAATCAATCAAACACCGAAAAACACTTACAAATGAACAATCCATAGGATCGGAGTCAGTCTCCATGTCTTGCCGTGGCCTCTTATTTGGTTTCTCCCTCCCAGCAGTAGTCTCATCACCCGTTTAGGAAGTAGTTTGAGAGGCAGACTCAGAGACCGGCTTGGCAACTGAAAGGGCACTGTTGTTGCTAGCATCAATTACTTCCATTCCGTCCTCCTCCATTAACACGTTCACTGCGGCATTGTCCACCATGTGGACAACACCCGACCCCATCCCTGGTGCGGCGGCGTTTTTAAGGAAATATCCCCTGCGTGCGGCGTGCGCCATGAAGCGAAATATCGTCTAATTGCTGTAATTTTTGGTGTGAAGTACCTTTGGGTATGAGAGAACAGGCTCCTATCGTAACTTTAGTGTTGTCCACATGGTGGCCAACGACGCATATACTGAAAATATAATCAGCATGTGCGGTGTTGTCCACCATGTGGACAACGCCAAGTTTTACAGCAGCTCGTACATGTATCGCAACAGCGCCTTCGTTTTTTTTAGTTTTTTTTTGTGTTTTTTTTTTTTTTAGGGGGGTTGGATAAGTTATATCTGTATTTCAAACATTTTTTTTTCTCGTACCTATAAGAAATACAAATACAAAACAAATACTTTTTTGGCCAAAGCTTTTGAACAGTGAATAAATATGTACAGATATCGAAATTATATAATTATATAAAAATTCTTAACATTTTTAAAAGTGAAATCTCACACTACAATTATAAACTAACCTTATTCGTAATGAAAATTGTCAAAATTACAAATTTTTTAAGGAACTTAGTACATCACAAAAAAATGACTAAAACATTATGGCAACAATGAATAAAAAAAGATTGATTACATCCTTCTGTGAACGCGGTTGAAGCACTCCAGGCACATGGGAGGCGTTCCAGGACAGTCCATGCAATAGTGGGAGGTTCTTTTAATCAAAGAACGAGCCTTGTCCCGTGTTTCGCCCGCAGACCGATGAAACTCATAGCACTTCTTGCACCGCTGACGAGTCGTCCTGCTGGGCCCGTCGTGCTTAGCGATCGAGTGCGCCAGACGTCGACCAGTCGGGGCTGGAGGCGGTGACATGAGGACGGCGTCCTCCCCGCCTATGAGCTGCCGGGCCACTGCCTCCCGGAACTCGAGCAGCGACAGCGACTTGCCTTGCTGGTCGCAGTGCAGCACCCAGGTGTTGACCAGGGCCGTTCCATCGATCAGTTCTGCAGCTACCTTCTTGTACCACCGTAATGTTTTACGGAGGCTTGAATAGTAGCTGGAGAACTGATCGCTGATGTCGACCCCTTTCTTACACCGGTTGTACTCTGCGACACAGCGTGGCTTCCGGACAACCTCGCCGGTTCGCCTGGCCCTGCCGACGTCCTCCAGGGCGGTTCCATGGCCGGGAAGCGTCGACAGCATGAAGACCGGCCGCTTGTCGACCCACTGGATGACCTTGATGCCGTTTTTCATCCTGCCGATGACCTCTCCCCTCTTGATTTTCTCCGCAGTCACCTCCTTGGGCAAGCCCCTCCTGTTGGGCCGCAGGGTGCCGCAGTAGTGGGTGTTCCTTGCCACAAGAGACTCGGCCAGGGAGAGCGACGTGTAAAAGTTGTCTGCCCAGACGACGCGCCCGCTGTCCAGGAGGTGGTCCACAAGCCGCTTGACGACAGCCTCCGCCAGGCCGAGGCCCGCGTCCCGGTCAGCACGCCCCGAGTAAATCTCCAAGGACAGGGTGAAGCCGTTCAATAGGCACAGTTTGAACACCTTCACCCCGTACTTGTGAGATTTCGACGGGATGTACTGCCGGAACACGAGGCGCCCGCGCCACGGAATCATCGACTCGTCGATGACGACGTCCCGCCCCGCCGTGAGGACCCTCCTGAAATTAGCGTTCAGGATGTCAAGGAGAGGGCGCACTTTGCAGAGCCGGTCGCCACCCGGAGCAGCCGTGTTGTCCGCGAAGTGCCAAAACCGCAGGATTAGGAGGAAGCGGTCCCGCGACATGGTACTCTTGATGAGCTGAACCCCGTACAAGTCCCCCTTAGACCAGTAGGCGGAGAGGGTGGGGAGGTGGACGAGGCCCATCAAGATGAGGACGCCGACAAACTTCTTCATCTCCTCCTTGGTCACTGGCTCCCACTGCTTGGCGCGAGCCTTCTTCTTGAGCCGCGTGGCGGCCGTGAACTGGGTGGCGTAAAGGTTGGTCTGGTCCACCATTAACTGCCACACAGCGTCGTCCACCAAGAGCTCAAAGAGTGCCAATGGTGACAAGCCCTGGATGTTTACGTTGATCACGGGGTCCTTGTCGTGCAGCGGGAACGAGGGCCCCGCGGCAGCTTGAACGGGAACCCAGGTGTCAGCAGTGGCGGGGGCAGCAGCAGCGGCGGTGGCAGGAGCTCTGAGGGGCTGCTCATCATCGCTGTCCGAGCTCCACACCGTGGCGCCGAACCGGACCTCCCGAGCGGCGACGTCGTCCTCCGAATCATCAGTCCCCTCGTCACCATCACCGTCGTCGACGTAGTCGGAGTCCGAGCCGTCGGACTCGGAAGCTGAGCTGCGGTACGACGTGTCGTCGCCAGTGGTGCAGTTGCCAGGAGAGTCCGGATCACTCTCGTCCGAGCTCGGCAAGCCCTTCCTCTTCGTTCCAGGCATTCTTTCGGGGACGCAAACGCAGCAAACAGCTTGTAGGAGAGGGAAACCCCGAGCTGCGTAGGGACAGTCCAACCAACACGGAACGCAAGGCAGAGCGCAGAGCGAGAGCTGGGCGTGGAGCGACCGCTGTTGGTAACAGTGCAGCCACAGTGAGTGGCACGCTCGTCTCCTCCACGCCACTCCACGCCTTCCCCTTGCCCTGTCCCAGACACTGCGTGGCCAGCGCGCAGCGCGCCGCAGCGGCCAGCGGGTAGCGACAGGCAAGGGGGGAGCGGAAAGTGCAGTGGGGCTGTGGGGAGAAGGGAATACACTCCGCCGCCCCGCGCGGCCGCGCCGCCGTGCGGCCGGGGTCTTGGGTAGTGCATTGACCCCTCCCCAAAGTCTCGCACTCGCACCGCCACCTCGTGGCGGCGCATGGAAGCTTCAGCGAGCCGTTGTCCACATGGTGGACAACGCCGCACAGGGTGAAAACACCTGTGTTGTCCACATGGGGGACAACGCCGCACCCTGGGACAGTATTGTAAAATTCAGCCCCGCAGTGAACGTGTTAAAATGGATGGCACGTCGGTAACAGTTGTCAGAACAATCGGTACGATATTGCCCTGAAATCAAAACATAAAAATTAAACAGTAGGCAAATGTGTAAATAATCAACATATTAAGCTGGATGTCAACTCAGGAAGCTTACATTTAAATCGCGGACACCATTATCAGTACTGTGACTGGACTTCAAATCATGCAGTCTCTGTTGGAACTCCAGCTGCGGCCCAATGTCAGGAATCAGGTTCTTGATAGTGTCGTCCGGAAGCAGTTTCAAAGTACTGATTTTAAAAATTTTGGCATCTGAAAAAATAAGGAAAACATCGATTCCAGCTAGTCACAGTGCAGTCAAAACAATACCAGAAAACAAGGGCCTAGTGTAGACAACAGTCAACAGCTTGAGGTGCTGTCACACAACATAACCTATAACGGTCGCCGACATGGAATGAGAATAGAACATTCGAGAGAAGGAAATCTTTAATCCCCAGCAGTCTTTTGTGAGCAGGTGCATGTTTTGAAAGATCGAGCATTCATGGAATGAAATAGTATAACCTCAAACGGCCAAAGGATTCTTGTGATAACATTACAACGAAGATACACAATGCAAGATCGTTACAGATGACGTGCTCATTTTGGGTTAAAATATTTACACCAAATTAAAGGCAAAGATGCTAGACAAGACTTAAACGTAAACCTCGTAAAATATCTGTTGGACATTCTCGGTGGTTCACGTTACACCGCGCTTAGGCCACTTTCAAAATATTTCTACACCAGCTGTACTTACGTTTTAGGTTGTCCACATATTCTTCCTCCACTTCCCAGGTCTTCAAAAGATCTTCTAAATCCTGATTCATTATTGTTAAATTTATTACCTTTCTGCGTCCGTAAACTTGCACAAAACCAACCGGCACCTTTCGCGAACCCCGTCTGGTGACGCTTCTCTCCACTGTGGCCTGTGGCTGCTGTGGCTGTAGGCTTGTGACTGAGTGCGGAGCCACTGCGCAACCGTCACCGCGCACCTCAAAATGGCGCGAAAAGCACGTCTGCTCAGATTCTTCGCTGTCCGTGCAAATTATCTTAGCGCACTTAGCTAATTCATTCCAAGCAAATAAATCTTACTATTCCTTACGAATATCTTAGCCCTGAGTGCGAACGAGGGCTTGCGCTGAATATTTGCTCAGAGAGCGAACAGAAGTTTTTTTCTGTTGCTAAAAGTTTGCCGTCAGCGCGAACGTCTTTGTTACTGCAGCTAACACCCAGCAGCCACCTTGAATTCGCTCGTACGGCGAACTTATTTTTTTCCGTGGGTCAAGGGTACGGTCAATGCCGTTAATTAATTACCGGTGCCGACCGTAGGTTTCGTTCCGTCCCCTACGGTGCGCCGTTCGTAACAAACTTGGGGGTACGGTGTGACCGTACCTGGCAATCCGCACCTAAAGTGCATTAAATCTTAAGGAAAGGCACGATGGTTCTGGCTAGGTACGGTCCGACCGTAACCCCTTGATAAATTTCAATGAAATTCATTGAATTTCATGAATATCAGTGAATTATTTGAATTTCAATAAATTTCGTGAATTGTATTGAATTTGGTGAATTTCAATGAATTTCAGTGAATTTCAAAGCATAACAATGAATTTCAATGAATTACAATGAATTACAATGAATTTCAATAAATTATAATGAATTACAATGAATTTTAATGAATTATACGAATTTTAATGAATTTCGATGAATTTCGATGAATTTCAATGAATTACAGTGAATTTCATGAATTTTGTGAATTTTGATGAATTTCAATGAATTCTTTTGAATTATTTGAATTTGAATTTCGGTGTACAAATTTTCTGGTAGTTATTTCCCCTTGGTGTATCCAAAATAGACAAATGAAGATCGCGCACGAAAAACGAACGAAGGCGATTTAAAATTGAAAATAGAAATTCAAGCAAGTAGCTGCATGAATGAAATGGAGAGAAATGACCAAAAGAAATAAATAATCGTTGAAATTCGGAATTCGGCAAAATCTTTCATAACGAATGAGAGATCTAAAACTGAGACAACACGTTTTTAAAATGACGTCTCAAGTTTGGAAACCAAAATGGAAATGTTAGGACTCCGACAGGAGAATTAGAGATTTCAGCTCAAGATATTCCGAAAACACAAGAATTCATCGAGAAAGCCGCAAATCCCAGCTTTAAATCCCACATGGATTGTTGGCAATTTCCATCGGGATTTGCTTCTTTCCAGATGGGTTTTGAAAATTCCAGATGGATTCAATGGATTCCACAATGGAAAAAGACTTCCATCTGGAAAATTTGGTTCCCACAAGGCCTTTTTTCCACTGTGGAAATTTTCCAGAGTGAAAATAATTTCCCACAATGGAAAATATATTTCCATCTGGAAAAGGGGTGTGGAAAAAGCTTCGATTCCACACAGTATTTTCCATACTGAAAATGATAAATCCATCTGGATTCCTAATTCAACTTCATATAAAATCCAAAGTTTTTGTAATAATGGATTGAAATTTAAGTGTAGGATCTCCGCACAAAATTTCTAGGGCCATTTTAATTTCGCTGAAATCGGTGACCTAAAATCGGGTATCTCGAGAACGAAAGGAGATAGAGAAAATCTGACAGCAGATTTGGAACAGGCTCGGTTCTGACGTCCAAGAAGTGACTTAAAGTGATATTGAAAGTGTTCAGTTTCGCAGGGAGACTGAATATTTTTTGAGCCCGAGCGGAGCGAGGAGCTCTCTGCATTGACCATTCTACTTTTTATTCTCCTCATTTTCAGCAAGTGTCGTTGCTAGGTAACTCTTGTTGTTCATTTGAGTTCCTTCATATGCCGCTAGATGGAGCCACAGAAATGGGCGGAGCTATGCTGCGGTTCTACCAACTTTTAAAACTTATATTTATTTTAATAATATTAATTACCGTTGTTCCTACATTATATTTAACATCTTCTTTATCATACAATGTAATTGAACCTGTGGTAACTAACCGCAAATTAACACAATGTAAATCATCTCAGCTTGCTGCTTATTGTTTCAAAATGACATATTGGCATCGCACGGAGTGGGCGGAGAATCTAAAACAATTGTACCAATTTACTTTAAAAAAGAATTCCAGTTCATTTAACAAAATCAGACGTAACCAATCTACCACAGTCCACAATTGGGCATGTGATCACATTAAATCCGATTTATTTTAGAATCGTCCCTTGTTTAATGATGAGGCCTATTGTCGTCAACTTGGCTCCATATTATCATTCCTCTCCGCTTTGGTTGGCGCTCCGCAACGCGGCAGTGGCTTGTGATGGTCCACCACGCGAAGTTCAGTAACAATGTCGGCTTGGTCGCGCGGTCTAATAGACCGGTCCACCGTGGGGCGGGTCGCCGGTTCGAATGTCACAGCTTTCCGTTTTTCCTTTTATTTTTGTCTAAGCTTAAATTTCTAAGTTGTGATTAACAATTTATTTTTCACAGTCATCGTTCAGTTAACGAGGGCGACTGAGTGCTGTAAGCGCTGGAATTTTTCCATCTCCAGCTACTTTCCAATATGGGAAATTCCCAAAACCAGATCCAAGTTATGGATTTCACACAGGGATGTAGTGAAATCCATATGTAAAATTTTTACAATATATTTCAATACCCATAATCGGTTTTTAATTTCTAATGTTCCAATTACCAGATGGATTTTGTCCATTATGAAAAATTAAATCCATATCTCAAATTTCCATATAATTTTCCAGATGGAATTTAAAGCTGGGATCATGGAATTCTTCAACGACAAATCATCACGGCAACCAGAGCAGCATCGGGGAGACTTCGGTAGCAGCCGCGGCCATTTCAAAGGGGGAAGGAAGGACAGGATAAGTTAAGTCATCTTGAAAACTCAAGATAAAAACAAATAGCGAGTGTCAGTTAGTTTTGATTATGGTGTCTTAGTCTTAGTATTAGAATAAGTCTAGTCTGTAAGTGGATAGGTCAGAACCGCGATAGGGATTAGCATGTCAGCAAGGGCATAGTATAGGCACTTTAACCTGAAAAAGGTTATGAAAAGGTAAACAAAAATACTGTGGCCGATGTAATTATGTTTCAGTGTACGAGCATTATCTCCAGTCAAATTGTTCCACACCGTAGCCTCAGCCACAAGAACCAGCTACCAACACCAAGAGTCAACAAGAAGTCAACATGTCAACTGGAAGATTTAATAATGTTTTCTGATCCACTTCCTCGAGGGGATTTCTAAGTCTCACACGGGAGTAGTCTTACAGCCCTACTACTGTCTTTATTGAGAAAGGCAAGTGGGTTTTTGCATTCCTGGCCAGAATGCAAACCGGTGTGAAAGATATCTAAACTCGGCACGACTGTAGTGTAATAGGAAGGGATCAAATCTTTTTGTTCATTTGCTTTAAACCATGGAAATCATTTGGGCTTGGAACTGGACACTCTAAGCGAGCACAAGTGGAGTTGTGTCAAATGATGGAAGTGGTCTTACAGGTCAGCAAAAGTAGATTAGCTAGTGATAGGGTTTTATTGCGGTGAGCTTCTGAGTAAGGTTTTTGTACCCACTGGGTTTTTCCCTTACTCCTTGTCCGAATGGGGAAGTCTCTAATGTCCACTTAAAGTCTGCAACGCGTTACTATGGTCAGGAATAGGTAAAAGTGATCAATTATTGATGAAATTGTAACATTTTTAAAATTGGTAAAGGACTTCAAGAGAGGAAGGAAGCTTAAAAAGGAGGGAGTGGTGTTACATAGAGCAGCAGTATTAAGGAGATAAAACATAAACTGATCAGTCTATGGGCAACATAACCCTTTCTAGTGTTGACATACGATAGTCATCTATTTATCCGCTGCTGACATCTCTCGAGAACCTCCAACACTAGTTGCTGAGCGAAGCGAAGCTCACTGTGGGCTTCGGCAAAGAAGAAAAGTTACGACCCCCCCCCCCCCCGGATACCTATAGTTAAGCGTATGTATCTTCCTATTACCACATGTCTTCATCCTATCTTTGGCTAGATTTAGCTATATATATATATATATATATAGTATATATATTGTTAAGTAGAGGAGGCGGAATAAGGTAGTCGGGGAGTTTGGGTTTAGCTGTGTATTGACTCCAAGAGAGCGTCTCACAGAATGGCACTGCTCGGTGAGCGGTGCCTGCTTTTATAGGCCCAGAGAAGATGAAGGAGGAGTGAAAGGTGGTGGGGGTCTAGCCGTATCAACAATGCGTCTAGCCGCTAGATGGCGGCACCTTATAATGCTAGTCTTGCTATTAGCCAACAGAGGGCGACACGGTATAAAGATGGTGTCTAGGAACGTAAACAAAGAAAAGGGTTATGTAGCCCATGGTATGAATATGTGACTTTAATAAGTCTGCTCTACGTAACACCACTCCCTTCTTTTTTTAAACTCCTTCATCTCCTTTTAAGACCCTTACAATTTGAAAATCTTACACTTCATTTTAAATTCTGATTCCATTTCAGTAACGCGTTACAACAAATCAAACCGATCAAACCGATCTCTATTAAAAATCTGACTAACATTTGCTAAATCATATTCAATGATCCTGAAATAATCCCATTTCCACTTTGACACGACTACGTGCTGGTTTAGGGTGTCCAATCCCAAACCCCAAAGCTTCCATGTTCAAACAAAAATAAACATAAAGAAGTTGACTGAATCCTTGACACACTGTGTGCTGAGTTGAAATCTATACGACGCGCGTGTTATGGCCAGTAACACACTTTTCACATGACTAACTCTCCTACAGTCGAAGGTTGCCTATGCTACTTCGCCGCAGAAGTCACTCTCATAGATTCACTCAAATTGGGAATTAGTGTTAAAGATGTCTTGCGTTGATTTCGAAGCTCTCGAAGAAACGATGCAATCCTGCTGTGATGCAAGAAATATTGACTGCCATTCCCATGCACTGAAACACAAACATGTCTGCACAGTATTTTGTTTACATACATTTACCTAACCTGTTTCCAGGTTATGACGCCTACACCTTGGTGCCATGCTGACCTATCACCCACTATTCTGACCTATTTGCTTACAAACTAACTTACACACTAAATTATTCTAAGGCACCTTTGAAACTAGCTAACAGTTTTTACCGAAAAGTTTTTTCAATCATCGACGCTACTTAACTTATATCGCTTTCCTCTCCTCCAAATTGAAAAGACTCCATCTCCGTAGAGTTGACTGTGTGTCGTCTGCTACTCTGCTGTGTGTGCGTTGCCAGCGTCGATGTTCTGATGCCTTTGTATAGTCTGGTCGACGAATTGTATCTCGGGCAGCTGTCCACGGAGTAATTGGTCCAGTGACAACTCGGGGAGACCGGGTTCCTTGGTTCGATTCCCGGCTGGTCCCGGTGAACTCGGCCTTGGGACCCCCGTGGTGAAAGTCCACAGGTCCACTTTGTTGTTATGTAGTTGGTGCACTTTCGAATTTCGCATTCAGTATTGTTGATGCGCCTCCCGAAGCGGATTCGTTTCGCATTGGATGATCGAAACTGATACCGTTGTGTGCCACCAGGATGACATTGCCGTCGCAATTACACTATGTCGCCAACTTCGCTGGTCAAGATGCGACCAAGAGTAGCCGTTGCTAAGGGTGGCAACGCTACTTATCCCTGATCACCCTTTTTGTACCAGCGTGTCAAAACTCTCATTTGCTACCCCTCGTCAATTTTTATGGTTGTTTGTCTCTTTGAAAGGACTTCCAACGCTTGTCACTAAACTTTATCGAGCTATTTCGCCAGAATTCTAGCACTCCTGCTTGTTTTTAACGCCCAAACGCTAAATTCCCCGTTTGCAGCGAGCATTTTGAATTTCTGGCTCCATATTCGAATCCTTCAGTATGAGAAACTTATGTGTACACGAAACTTTATTAGCAAACACTCAACTGACTACCGTGGTCATATCCGTTTCCCGTCGGGGAACTCCCGTATACTGCGTTTAGGTCTCCAGAAATTACGTAACATTTTCGCACTCCGTTCAGCCAATTTAGTTTAACTTTTGGCCTGCCCATTTCTCTTTTAAAATCCAAAATCGGTTCTTTCTACGAGGTCCTTTCGACTTTAGGACCTACCCCTGTCTGTCCGTCTGCTACCCGTCCGTTCGGCCTACTCGCGCGTAGACACATGACGGTCGTTTCCTCTTTCCGGCTCCACTAGTGGGAAACTTTGTCGCTAGCAGCCATTCGTATTCCTTGTCTTTAAGTGAAACGTCTTTAAACTTCGACAGTTAACATCATTATTATTGTGCTATGTTCCGTGTACGCGACGAGGATTTTCCCGCTGTGAACCGCGTTCGCGTGTTGAATGACGGTGACCGGGTTCACCGTGAACGACCGGTCCCCGTCGCCCCTGCTCTGGACGCCCTTGTTCGTGAGATGGAGGCAGTTCCCCGACGCCTGCAGCAGGTCCCGGCTAACCGGCGCCGCCACCACGGACCTCGTAGGCCTGCCCCCATGCTGCCCTGGCCCCGGCGCTTCCATCAGCCAGCCAGGCCTCTAGTTGTGCCCCGACGTATTGCCCCTGCTGATGCAGCCAATCGTTCCTCGTACCGTGTGTTAGTCAGTATCTTTCCAACCACCGTGCCCGGCTATCCTCTAATGCTAAACGTAAGTTTATTATTATTATTATTTTTTTTATTTTTTTTTCAACGAAAACACCCTAACATTCTTCCTTTTAACACCTTCATTCCTTCTTATTATTATTATTTTTTTTTTTTTTTTTTAGCTCTGCCGCATGTGTGCTCACCCCCGCCGCCCCTTTGATTTCGACGGCATTGTGATGCCCGGGGAATGGCATATTAATACTACCCGAGTTTTATCTCACCATTTTCTATTTGTTGCCCGCCGGCTGAGATGTTTTGCTCAAGGACCTGCATGTCTTCTAGACTGTTTTGTAAGTCTACTTAACATGCTTTATTGCTAGCTATTATTATTATTGCTATGCTATTAATCGTTTTTTTTTAAATATTTTTAGACTATTCTTGAGGACAACCTTCCCCACGGGGAAAACGAGGACCATCTCGGCATCTATTTTTAAATAATTATTATGATTATTATTATTTATTCCTTTGTTTGTCTCCTCTTTCATGGTCCTTTCATGGTCCTTAAAGTAAATACTTTCTTTTATTCTTGATGGCTTTACTTTACTAGACACCTTCTCCCACCTTGTTACTGCATAGATCTCGTAAGTTGTTGTACCTGCTGGCAATGTGGCCATACTGCTTCAGGGTCTTTGGAATGGTTTTAGATTGAGAAACTTTTTAAACAAATATATGTACAATTTTATTCACTCAAACGGAACATTTAGAATATTAACACTACTGAGATCATTTCATAACATTAAAAACTTACTAGCTAACAGTACAATTCAGCAATAAATATAACAATGGCAATTACTTGATAAATTAACAAAACAATCTTAACACAACTTTACAAATGTGGCTCTTCAGGATTATACAACTCAATTCCATAGCCCTTTTGCAGCTCTCTCACCACTCTCTCTACTCCTGGATTTAATTTCTTTGAAAAATCACACCTTTTTATCTGCTTCTCCTCCTCCTTTGTGACCACAAAAACACCTGCCATCTGCCCCTCTACTACTGCTTCCAACCTCCTGACTAAATTAACTCCTATATTTGTACAATTTAACGGAACATGTCCTCTGCTCAAACAGCTCCTGCATCTCTTATTACTCTTGCCTCCTATCTTTGTTGGCACATACTCCACGCACTCCACAGGTTTCTGTCCCACAGGTCCCATCACTAACTGCACTATTTCTACACACCTTTCCACGTCTATCTCTACTGCATTCACAACCTCTACACACTCCTCCACTTCCATGCTCATTCCTGCTTCCACTTCTGCTTCCTCCACCTTGCTTCCACACTCTAAGTCAATCTCCTCTTCCGCTTCCTGAACTTGCTGCGACGAAGCCAAACTTTCTCTGGTCTTGTCCTCCACCTGCCTCAACAATGTCTCAAAATCCACGTCCATGTCCTCCTCCAACTGTCCTTCCACCCACACATCATTGTCCTCCTCTATTCCCAGCAAACACACCAACTCCTCCAAAATGTCTCCTTTCTTCTTGTCTTCTCCTATCACTGCCTCCAGCTTGCTTACCTCCTCTTCCATTTCACTAAACACTTTACTTTCACACTCCCTTTCTAAATACTCCACAAAGTCCACTTCCTTTTCTTCCATCGCCAACTCCAGCTTCAAAATTTCTTCTTCCATCTCGCCAAACATTCTACTCCCAAACTCACTTTCCACTTCACTCACTGTCCACTGATGTTCTCCTTCCCACAAATTGTCCAACTCCTGAAACCTTTCTTCCAACTTCTGCTCCGCTGACCTGATGCTTCTTCGCTGCCGCTCTTCTCTCTATCTCTGCGCCTGGCGCACCAAGTACGCGCAGTGCCTCTTCACTTCCTCCGGTCCGGTCCTTGTCTTTTCTTGCTGCGGGAACACCTTCTGCTGCTAGCTCCTCTTCACCTGCAGCTCTGGTTGCTTGAATGGGTCTCTCCACAGCTGCGGCGGTCTTCCCTTCCTGGGTGCTGGCGTTGCTCTGGCGGCGGGCGTCGCTACTCCGCGGTTCTGGCACCACTCGGCTCGGAACAGCGCGGCCAGTGGCGACGGCTGCGTTGACGCTGCGTCCTCTTCTCTCTTGCCTTTCTTCGGAATCTTGAATTCCTTCTTGCTTCTCGCGATTCTGATTCTGGGTGCCATCGATGTTGTCTGGGTGGACGCTATCTCAACAATGGCCCTTGGTGACGCCTCCCCGGCATACCCCGCGTCGATACTCCCAGCATGCCTCTTGCGGCGAACAGCGTTTTTGAATTCTCGCGGCCGTTGTTGGTTTGGTGTCGGCGGTGAGCGAATCGCTCCGGCCGTGACTCGGTTTGTGTAATCCAGCCTGCCGTGCACCGGCTGTTTACATCACAAAAGTGAGCCATGCCGCCGTCACCAGCTCTTTGTCGGAATCTTGTGGAGTATAGGCGGCTAACTTATCAATATGGACAATCAGTTGTTTGTGTGGTGGCGCTTCATCTCTGATCTGTGCGTTACAATCGTTTATAATATCCTCAACCGTGAACGGTCCTAACCAAGGTGAGGTTAATTTTCGCATCACACCCTGCTGTGTGTTTTTCTTATAATAATATACTCTGTCCCCAACTTTGAATGGAGACAGCATTGCAGTTCTGTCGTAATGTTCTTTCATTCTTTTTGCATCTTGGATTTTTGACTGCCTAACTTTGTCGTGAATTTTTGTCAAAGCATTTCTCACAAAAGAAGGATATGCATCTCTGTGGCGACTCCAATCTGGCTGAGAAGGTGGAGCCCCTCTGTCCATTTGCAGTGGAGTCCGCATTGGTGCTCCGAACATAATCTCATAAGGAGAGCACTTCGTAACCTCATTTGGAAGGCTACGATATGCTTGTGAAATGAAAGGTAAATATTCTGGCCATGTCAATGGGTTATCACCTATCAACATTGCTAACTGTAACTTTAACGTTCTAATCCACCTCTCTGCCTTTCCATTGGCCTCTGGGTGTTTGACTGAAGTTCTGAATTTCTTGATTTGATACAAGTTAGCTACCTCTCGCATTGTTTCAGAAAGCATATTCTTCCCTTGATCTGTCATCATAGAAATTGGTGAGCCAAAGACGGAGAATACATGGGTAACTAAGGCTTTGGCTACCTCTGGTGCCTTTTCACCACGCAGTGGTACAACTACAGGCCAACCAGAAAATGCTTCTACTGCAATAAGAATGTGAGTATAACCTTCAGAGGTTTCTTTAAATGGTCCTGCTAAATCTACGTGCCATCTACCATGGAGTACCCCATCCTGGAATATTTTCATTGGTGGTTTCACTCTATTTTTAACTCCCTTAAATCTATTGCAAATTATGCAATTATGAAGACACCACTGAATGTCATTTTGCATTCCAGGCCACCAGAAAAACCTTTGCATGTGCGCCACCGTTTTATGTATTCCAAAATGGTTTACCTCCCCTAACTGCTCATGGTAGTGCTTTACAGTATTTTGTACATGTTTTGACGGCAATACTAATTGGTACTGATCCCTTTCAGGATCTCTGGTGATATGTACGAACTTCCTGAACAACAAACCATCCTTCACAACAAGAGAGCTGAATTGATGCCACAAAGTTCTAGTTTTGTTACTATATCCAACAATTTCTTGGAAATCAGGGCGTTTGCCTTCCTGTACTGCAACTATTATTGGCATTATATCGCTGTCAAGTCTTTGATCTCTCCTTAGTTGATCTGGATCTATGCCTTCAGCTATGATAGTTCCCCAGTTAATCATAACATTCTCCACTGACACAGGTAAAATTCTAATACTATCTATAACAGCAACTCTGCTTGGTTCACAACCGCTTTTAGTCTCAACCTTATTTGCGTTGGTTGGACTCCAGTGATACATATGAATGTTCATGCCTGTGTTTGCAAAGACTTCATTTATGAACTTTATCAGTATATGATAATTTAGCTGGTCTCTGCCACATGAGAACTCAGGCATGCACCATTCATTTACATTATTTTCTATCAGCCAATCCCTCAACTGAATTAAGGCTAACCTGACTTGTTCAGACGTTGGTTTCTGAAAATATCTCAACTTTGTGATGACATTAACAATTATTCTCTGCCCTCTTCTTACAGGTACAATTCCTGGACAGTTTCTACAAGTTTGAAGGAATTCTTCTTTAACATTGAAACAATACTCAATATCTTTGGCAAGTCCTGCTCCCATTTTACCATCCAAACTGACAGCATGAATAATGGGTAAGCTAGAACTGCTATCAAAAATTGATCCTTCTTTATGAATAAGCTTAAAATTATTGCTGCATTCTATCATGACATTTCCATTCTTTCCTTCCCTTTCTTCAACAGTTGTACACCTGACTGCTGCTATTTCTTCTCTTTCCTCTATCCTTGCACACTTAACGCAATTTTGATTACAGGGTCTCTGAGGTCTACGACTGAGGGCATCCGCATGGCCTATGCTGGTTCCTTTTACATAAACAACTTGGAACTGATATGGTGCTAATTTTTCAAGCCACCTTGCCAACATTCCAGTAGGATTTTTGAAACTTCTTAACCACTGCAATGCAGCGTGATCTGACTTCACCACAAACGGTGCTCCTGCTAAATAATGGTTAAATGCTTTTACTGACTCTACTAAAGCTAGAAGTTCACGGTGAGTTGCACAGTAATTTCTTTGAGCTACGTTTAATATTTTTGACCAATATGCTATAGTTACATCTTGACCGTCCTGCTCTTGGCTTAGAACTGCCCCAAGGCCAGTTAGGCTGGCATCTGAAGTTAAAGTGAATGGCCCTTTAGTTACATCAGGTGTTCCCAACACTGGAGGTGTTGTGAGCAACTGTTTGATTTTACCAAAAGACTCCTCACATTGCTGAGTCCAATCAAAGTTTATTTTTGACCTCAGCAGTCCATACAAAGGAGCTGCTGCTGTTGCCAAATGTGGCACGTATTTAGTATAGTAATTTACTAATCCCAACCAAGATCTTAACTCTTTTTGGTCATTTGGCCTTGCCCAATGTAATATTTTATTGACTTTATTGTCATCAGTCTTAATCCCTTGTTCCGACAATCTATGTCCCAAATATGAAATTTCTTTCTGAAACAACTCACACTTCTTTGCTTTCAACAGGAACCCAGATGCTCTCACTCTGTTAAACAATGCCTCTAGGCGTTGCAACATGACCTCAACGTTATCCCCTGCAATACAGACATCATCTAGGTAAACTGAAACTGTATCACCCAAATCATTTTCTGGGTTAGGCTCTTTAGCTGGGGTTATGAGTCTGTCAGTAACACACTGGAATGCTCCTGGTGCGGCCGACAACCCAAAACTCAGCCTGGTAAACTCAAACTGCCTACTTGGCAAACCCAAGTCTTCTGGTAATATTATAGCCGTTTTTGGCTGGTCATCTGGATGGATTTCTAAGTTATGACAACCATGAGCCAAATCAAATGCATGATACAGTTTCTTTCCTCCCATATGCTGCAACAGGTCCTGTACCCTTGGGATAGGTGTAGCAGGTACTCTGGTGACAGCATTTAAAGCTCTATAATCAATACAGACTCGAACCTCTCCAGTTTTCTTCATCACACAAAGAATGGGAGAAGCCCAAGCTGATTGACTGGGCACAATTGCGCCTTGTTGCAAATACTTAAGAATAGTTTCTCTCACAGCTTCCCTATAATGTATAGGAACTGGTCTGGAATTCTGCTTAATCGGTGGATGTTCTCCAGTATCTATTCTAAACTTTAGCCATGGACATTTACCAAAAGTGGTGTTGTCCTTTGCAAATACGTCCGAATGTTTTCTGAGAAGGTTTTCCAAAGCCTTTTTCTGATTTAAATTTAACTCTTTGCATCTATCTGCTAACTCCTGTAAATCCTTAGGTAATGGTTGATCTTCTGAAATAACATTCTTGGGACTATCATCATATTCAGCATCCTTAAACGATTTAGTTTCGTGTTCCACATAAGTAACCAACGTAGGAATTTCTTCCTCATTTTGTTCATAATCAAAATCACATCCAACTTCATTATTTGTTACAGAGTTGTGATATTCAACTGGATGCAACAAATACACCTCACCAAGGACTGCATACTTTGGAACCTCTTCACATCTGTCCCCTAGATTTTGCAAAGTTACATCTATGGGTGCTGTTACACATGGCACAACCCCTGACTCTACTATGACTGATACAGGTAATCTTGAAACTTTATTTCCTATTAATGGAGTTGTTGAAAACACTCCCAAATGAATTTTTCTTTTAGTTTTAAAATCCTTGTGGCCTGATTGCTTTCCTTTCCTTTCCTCCTTTTCCTTTCCTACTAATTCCATTTCAACATATCCATTTCTGTGCACATCTACATCCATATCATATATATCATTATCCATATCAATTTCCATTTCCATTGGGCTGTCGATACACCCTGGGGCGCCCCTTTCATTACTTTTCCATTTCATATGATCGATATCATTTTCAAACATTGTACTCTCTGCTTGATTTCCATTCCCCTGGGTGGATAGAGAGTGGGGCTTGGACATTGCGTCACCCTTGTCTCCGCCCAGTGGATGTGGACTAACAGAAGAGTCAGATGTCCACCTGGTATCCACATCTACCAGATTTTCCATTTCACAATCAGTAACCAAAGTCGTTGTGACTTTGTTTTCCACAAAAGGTTTTAAAACTGTTCTTTGTCCTGCCCTTACTGGGTAATAGACTTCCCCTGATCTGAATTTACCTTTAACATTTGCATGCCCAATTTTAAACTGAGTGGTTATAACACCCCCAGTATCAATCAAAGGAAACTCCAGAATCCTGCTTTTAACTCTAATAGTGGCATCAAAGTAATCCAAAAAGTCATATCCCAAAAGATTTTCTTCAATTTCTGCTTCATAAACATTGAACTTAAATTCCCATCCTGCTATTACTATAGATGTTAGTACCGGTCCAAACAATGCAGCCTTGTGAGACGTTGCACTCTTCAGCCTTAACCTGGCTGGTGCGAGCGCTTTACTAGTTCTCTTAAATACTGTTATCACAGCACCGGTGTCTATAACTACTTCAGCAGGTATACCGTCAATTGAGCATTCCAAAACTGGGGCTTTGTTTCCTAATGAGCATACATTACATTTATCAATGCTTTCCACAACAGGCTCCTCCACATCGGGCTTTGCCCTGTCCTCTGACTTGGGACTAGCCTCAGTTACATCTTTAACCAGCCCTGGTTTATTCTGCTCCATTGGTGGCTCCTGACTGAATCTAACTTGTTTTACTACTGGTGGTTCTTTACAGGGTACCTCAGATCGCACCACTAATCTGGAGGTACTGTTTAGTTTCCCTGATTTTGGTTTTGATTGCTATTGTTATTGTTATTGTTATTGTTATTAGGGACGAAGGGAACATTGGCGATCGCAGGCACTTGTGCGTTACCTCCAGCCCTTTGGCCCTCCTGACTTCTATACCACATCATGGCGGCTTGTACCATATCCGGCGGACAGTTCATATCCGGTAAATACCCCATGTTGGAAAAGTTATTACCGCTATTATTTCCCCTGTTGTTCCAACCACCTCTGTTTCCTGTGTTGTTCCCTCTGTTGCGGTTATTGCTTGGTGGGCACCAGCAGTCCCTTGCTCTGTGTCCTGGTTTACCACAGTTGAAACAAGCTTCCTGGAAATTGCTTCCTCCACTGCTATTTCCTTGCTTGCTCCAACAGTCCCTCTCCATGTGTCCCGGTTTCCCACAGAAATTGCATGTGAAACTACTTCCTCCCGTGTTTCCTGTGTTTCCGGTATTTCCTCCTCTTCCTCCTCTAGCTCCTCCTCTGTCTACTCCTCTACTTCCCCTTGGTCTTCCCCGACCACGGCCCCTGCCTCGGCCCCTATTTCCTTCGGTATTGGTCCCCGTGTCATTACTGCCTTGTGCACTAGCTTGGTTACCCGAAAACCCTGGGTTACTTCCTGAGGGGAAAACCATATTTACACTAGCCTCCGGCCCTTCTATATCAATCCCTGTACTAGATGTTGAGGGCTGATCCTCCACTTTAACTAGCCTGGCTTTCTTAGCCGGTGGCTCCTCCCCTAAAATTGCTTTGGCTTTACTTAAGGTATTTACAGCCTCATCCAGCGTACTGGATGCCCCAAACGGCAGAGTCCTGGCATGCTGCTTGTCAGTAATGCCCTTGCAGAACCGTTCCACAAGTGACTCCTGAATGTCCTTTTCTGGTGCATTTCGATAGCACGCCCTACCTTTCCTTTCTACCAAACGAGCGAACTCCCTCAATGTTTGGCCTGGTGCTTGTACCAGACTGTCAAACTCCTGTTTTCGTTCCCAAAACATGGGCTGCTTACTGTACTGTCTCAACAGAACCTCCTCTAAGTTATCAAAAGTAATTTGCTTCCCTTGATGGTGCAGTGTAGCTATGACTTCTGTAGCGTGTCCCGATAGTGCTTGTAACAGAGCGGTTTTCCTTTCCTGTTCGTTCCACCCATTTGCAGTGGCTACTTCCTTGAACTGTAGTTGGTAAATCGCATAATCAGTGTCCCCATCATACTTATTAAGTTGAAACTTATTTTTAGCTACTACCTTAAGCATGGTATCCTGACTTGCTGTTATCTGTCCTAACCCCTGGCTTGTGCTAGGTTGTGACTGTGTTACGCTTTGGGTTACAACCTGACCCTGTACTTGGCCCGGCTGCTGAGCATCGGCCTGTCCCTGCTGTGGTGCCTGTCGTGGCACTTCCCCTACCGGCCTATTCTGTAACTGCGGCCCCTGGACAACAGGAACTTCCTGGCCCTGCCCTACTCCTGCAGCTCCCTGCCTCATCTGCTCCGGCATCATATTTTGAAACATATTTTGTAAAAACGGTATTAGGAGCTGTACTTCCTGTCTTTCTTCCCCATGCCTTCTGCCTTCCCTGTACCTTCTTTCCCCTTCACGATGATCATATCTGTCATAGTCCCTTCTCCTCCTATCTCTATTCCTTCTCCCCCTTTCTCTGTCCCTCTCGTCATAGTCGTGTTCATCATCTGTTTCATAGGCGGTTTCGGTCCCTTCCGTGTCCGCCTCTCCCTCTGTGTCGTCTCCGTAATCGTGACCCGGTTCTTGTATCCTAACGTATCGCCCTGCCCTGTCATCCTGAGCGCCAGCCCTGCGCCGCCCCCAACGGCCACGACCGCGACCTCTGCCCCTGGGCCTCCCCTTACTGCACCGCGCTGCTGCGCTGGTCCGGGTGCAGGCTGCTGCTCGGGAATTCCTACTACTTGCTCCTGTTCGTCCATTGCAGTGCCTTACCACCAACGCTGTGAACTGTGTGGTATGAGTGTTTTGCGCTTGAAACGCAGCTGAGGATTTGTGCCTTCCTCCCTAGCCTGTTGATATGTGCGCCAATGTTCCTTCGGAGCCCCTGGGTACGGTACTAAATATGTCACGGTCGGATCCAATTCGGGATCCGGTTCCGGAATCGGCACGCGAACCTCGTCTCTCCTTGTAGAGTGCTTGGTAACCACCAAGTTGTCGTTGGAATCGAAAGTCCAAACTTCCCTGGTGTCAAATGCGGAACTAACTGATTCTTCCTCCTCTGTGCAGGTATCCGGACTGGCTGAACCGGACCTTTCTGAAATCCCAGAGTCCACGCTCTCAGTTTCCCAGTTTTCCTCGCAAAGAGGTAACAAAGGCTTGGTATACGGGTACAGAGGATGAGCCAACGGAATCTGGCTTTCCTCGTCCCAATTTTCCTCAGATGGAGGCAAAGTTACCCTAATATAAGGGAACAGTGGATGAGCTAAAGGGATGACCCTTCTGCTATCCATTAAACTTAAAGAACTACTTGAAACTGAACTTACTACTAGGAAATTAATAAAACAACAATGAAACAAACTATTTATACTTGAGCTTACTGAACTAGGATATAACTGAACAATGAACAAATTATTTAAAACTCAACAAACAACGAGTGAACTATTAAACTTATTTACTTTTACTTCTAGGACTGGCGTTTGCAACAGAAAGAATCAAATGTTTCGCGCACTTGGACCAGTTAAACACTAATTTGTACAAGTTGGCTTTAGTAGACCACTTCAGCACAACTTGTCGTTTTGTCATTAATTTTTCTAAACTATCTTAATCCTCTTTCTTTTACCCACAGCAAACTTTCACACTGCCTGAACCAGCACCTGCCGCTCACTACAGGAATACCCGCTTCGTAGAACCCGTATGCACTATTGCGACGGTTGCAGTGTCCTGCTGCACTGTTACAATGGCTTCACGTTCTACGGACCTGGTGCATTCCCACACTGCCGACAGACACCGAATCCAGACGTATCGTGAAAGTGGAAACTTAACCTAACTATTCCTATCTTAACTATACTAACTGACTATCTCTATCCAAAAACCTCCCTCTTAATCCTCTGAACTAAACTAACATACAATGGCTTCGGCCATGGACTATGTCGCACGCTAAGTACAATGGCTTCAACGTAGAACTGTAGCACGTCTGGAACTATGGCGTCGAAACACAAAGGTTATCGTCGCACTTTAGAACTCAAACGGCATCAGAACCCAGATGTAGCACTGTTATACCCAACGGCCGCAAAGTCCGAAATCCGTAGCACTGTTGTACCTGACAACCCTTAACCTCTCTGGCCTTCCCTGAACCTCTTCGCCTATTCTAACCTCAACGTCAAAGCGACGCTGCAATACTGCTTCTCTTCGTCCACGACTAACCTTCCTCCCTTCCGAATTTAAACCGCTGCCACCAGTGTTAAGTAGAGGAGGCGGAATAAGGTAGTCGGGGAGTTTGGGTTTAGCTGTGTATTGACTCCAAGAGAGCGTCTCACAGAATGGCACTGCTCGGTGAGCGGTGCCTGCTTTTATAGGCCCAGAGAAGATGAAGGAGGAGTGAAAGGTGGTGGGGGTCTAGCCGTATCAACAATGCGTCTAGCCGCTAGATGGCGGCACCTTATAATGCTAGTCTTGCTATTAGCCAACAGAGGGCGACACGGTATAAAGATGGTGTCTAGGAACGTAAACAAAGAAAAGGGTTATGTAGCCCATGGTATGAATATGTGACTTTAATAAGTCTGCTCTACGTAACAATATATATAAATATACAGTATATATATAAAGTATATATATATATACACAGAGTATATATATATATATATATATATATATATATATATATATATATATATATATATATACTGTATATATATATATACTGTATATATATATATACTGTATATATATATATATACTGTATATATATATATATATACTGTATATATATATATACTGTATATATATATATACTGTATATATATATATATATATACTGTATATATATATATATACTGTATATATATATATATACTGTATATATATATATATACTGTATATATATATATATATATATATATATATATATATATATATATATATATATATATATATATATATATATATATATATATATATATATATATATATATATCTTTGGCTATCCAAAGGTTAGGCTAGGTTAGGTAGGTTAGGCTAGGTTAGGATAGGATAAGTTTTAGTTAGGCTAGATTAGGTTAAGTTAGACTACGTTAGGTTAGGCTAGATAAGGTTAGGTAGGTTAGGCTAGGTTAGGCTAGGTTAGGTAAGGATACGATAAGTTTTGGTTAGGCTAGATTAGGTCAGGTTAGGTTAGGCTAGGTTAGGTGCTTAACATACAATTACTGCAAAGGATTCAAAATGTGCAGCCGCATATCTATCAGCACATGTCTGTCCCTCTCTTATCTGGCTGCAGCAGCGAGCGCAGCATTAGGCCTGGCAAGCCCTGGCTAGTACCCGCACCATTTCTTATTCTTCCTTACTTCCTCTCTTCGTCCTATAAATGCAGGCGCCACTTTCCAAGCGGCGCCACTTCGTGTAGCGACTCTTTACGATCAATACATTGGCTTCAACCCTACACTCCGACTCTTATGCCGCCCCCTTTACTTAACAGTGCGATAATTTATCGCTATTTATCGTGGGGTAATTTATCGCCAGTTATCGTGCGATAAATTATCGCAATTTATCGTGCGTTAATTCTCGTAATTTATTATGCGATAAATTTTCACAACTTATCGTGCGATAAATAATTGCAATTAGGAAGAAGCGACAAAATACCGCAAAAGAAGGGTTGCTACTGTTGTATCGAGCATTAAATTGGAAACAAAACCTTTAACCTGATCTGGTAGCTACCATGCGGGGCGCCATCTTGGATGCATCCATTCCCTACCTGACAACAATAACCAGTCGAGTGGCCTATTCTCTGCTCCTGATACACACTACAATACCACTTCCATATAATTCACTTCTTCCTGATGTTCCTCTGCATTTCCTTTATAAGCAGCCGCTCGCCCTTGGAGCGGTGCACTCTGACTCAGGCCTGCCTGAATAAAGCCACACTGCCCAACCAGCCCCTGGCAACGCGGCACCCGCGGCCGTCCCCATGCGGTAGCGAGGCCGGTTCCCCCACCACCACTCCCGGGCGCCTCGGCCGGAGCCGGGCCGTTGTGAGCCGAGCCAAGCCGCCGGCCCGTACGACTGTCACAACACGACGAAAACTGTTTTCGAACTTTCTTTGGTGGCTGATCAGGCTCGCTTGTAGATTGTTCCCTCGTTAATTTTTTTATCTTTCTGAAAAGCACACAATATGTTTGATTCGTGCCGAAATCGCGGAGAATTTTTACCAAAGCGAAACGTCGATGCGTTGCGGCCACCGCCTCGGACCGTCGTCTGGTACTGGGTATGAAAAATTCTGCACCATAGTTTGTTTTCATGTGGTGAGCAGTGTGTGTGTGTGTGTGTGCGCGCGAGTGTTTACTTCGGTTCGCTTTCGTTGGAGTTGGTAATCCTTACCTACCTGTTCGGAGCGCCCGGATCGATTTGATTTGTAACCGGAGCGCTTTAGTGTTCTGTAAGGTAATTATTTCGGTTGAATTTACGAGCTAGCTGAATGAACATTGCTTATTCTTCCCAAACTTTTCTAAATCTTGCACGTACTGTAGAGGTTAGACGACCGAATCCTGCCCGCTTCACTGTTGTATTTCTTCTCAAATTATTCTAATTCTTACCCCCTTGTGTTCAAGTCCGTTTGGTCGATTCCTGTAAACTAGGCCTCAATTTTCGTTGATTGTTGGAAATCCTAGTTTACACAAGTGTCCCTTTTATGCTTGCCTCCATACTACATACCGCTCCCCTCTTCCCCTTCCCGCACCCTTTCCGCTAGAAGCCCTTCCCTTCCCTTCCCTCAGCTTCCTCATCCAGGGGTGGCGTGGATTCTTCAAGCCACGCTGTTTTCCTTATTTATTTGTCGTTCAAATTAACAATGATTGGATGCTATGTTTCATATTTTGTTTCATCAAGGAATAAATGTGACCGGAAAGGCAGGTTTGTAATTGGCACAGTTTTAATGTGGTCATATTTTAATTATTCTGTTACGGTCATTGCCGACTTGGTTATGATGTTTACAAAGATGGAAAAAACACACCCTGCACTTCCGGTTCGTTTCCGACAGGTGTCATTTGTGATTCGCCATCAGAAGAGTGAAAATGTCTGAGTGAGTATCCATTTTTCTTAATAGACATCTTATGAGTTTCGTTAAAGATATTATGTTATTTTTCACTTATTCTCGAAAGTCTCAAGTTTTGATAAATTATTTGCGGAACATTTTGTGACTATTACACATTGTGTCGTGTTTCGCTGTGGAGGTTATATCTCCACGCGTGTCTGTTTACTGTGCAAGCAAATCATGTTCGCTCTGCAAGCCGCTCGTATAGCTGTTATGATAGCTCAGTGGTTGCGTTGCAGCTTGCGGACTCAAAGATCGGGGTTCGATTCCCGGCACCTTTCTCTGTGATTTTTTCCTATATTATTTGTGTTGATGTTGTCTTTGAATTTTTATGTTGCAGCAAAGAGAGCTTGTGTCCCATTTGTATGAAAGCCGTGGCCAACACGGCCTTCACAAGGCACTTGAGATCGAGGCACAGCTGTGCTGATGATTTCATCCAGAGGCAGTGCCGCATGAGCCGGAAGGCGGGGGTGCGCTGTTTGGAGGCGGAGGTGCCACAATCACCTGTTGTCACTGCTGCCCTGCACGGGGTGGCAGTTTTTAAAGAGTAGGTGTTGATTTAAGGACGGATGACTGTCGTCTCCTTGAATTTGAAATTGAAAAGTGTTCTGTTTGTATGCTGCAGGCAATGGGAATTTCGGAAGGGGACCCAGGTCATGTTCGGGTGCCCCCAATGTCCGAAATTTAGTAGGCGGGCGCTTATTATTAAGCACTTCATTGCTAAGCACTCGCCCAGAGGGAACTCGAGCTCAGCAGCGGAGAGGGCCGCTGCTGAGAAGACGGTTCTCGCCCGCAATAAGGTAAGAATGGTTCTCAAAAATGTATTTTCAAATCAAATTGCATTTTTACTAAATCTTTTGTTTCTTTCTCATTCAGTCTGGTATGCGTGACCTTATTGCCACATCTGCTTTGGCAGATTGTTTCGCCAATTGCGGCGAGAGAATAAAGTTCGTGAGGGCGTTAGCGCTCGAGGCGAATGTGCGTGTGGTCGGATGGGGCTCAACGGAATTGGGTTGCACCCTAGAAGAATTGGGGGTAGCCATTCAGGTGGGTTTGTATAATATGCTCAGTATATTGTAAATTTTACCCAAAGAAATGCAATCTAGCTTAAAATTTGATTTTTATTTTCAGCTTGACCACAATGACGGGTGGTGATTAAAAATGGTTTAGGAACATTCTGTGTTTGTCATTTCCCCTCTTTTAGTACCACCTTCATGAATTTTCTAACAAATTAAAATCGAAAAATGACAAAATTAAAGAAAGAATACATTGGAGTTACAATTACACACATTGAATTTTGACCTCAAAGTCATGTGACCCCATGAGGGTGGAGGGAGGAGAAGAGAGGAGAGGGGAGAGAAAAAATTCACCGAATTTGACTTGTGACCCCATTTTTGGAATCCTCAGGACCTGACGAGTCAGAATATATACACATGTCATGGGCTGACATGAACGGTTTGGCAGTTAGGCCCTCGCGAAGAAATAGAGCCAAGATGGCCGACAGCCAATTTTCGCCTGTTTTGAACAGCTTTGACTGGGGGCCGAACGGTTAGGGTTATCGGAATGAGGTTTTGAGAGGTGTTTTCAGGATGGCGTGTTATGCAAGTTTGCGTCGCGAGATTGGGAAATTTGAGTTGGGTTGTCCTCGAATTAAGGACCTTCTGCGTGTATAGGATATGACACAACTGAAGAAAGGGATAGGTGTGGGATACGAGTCTTACATACCGTCTCCGTGGCTCAGTTGGATGCGTGACAGAGCCGAGAGTCGGAGGGCCGTGGTTCGAATCTCGCCCGGCCTGCTTTTTTTTTTTTTTTTTTTGCTCATCTTCCCATCCATTTAAGGATAAACGTATACACGTTCATCCTTGAATTGCTAGGAAAGAGCAAAAAATATTCGCCCTCAGGAAATGCCGCACAGCGTTGGGCTCACATGGAAAATGCAAAAGGATGTGGATAGGAAGACTGCAGACCCCCTCTCATAGGCGCCCACAGTCAGGCCACCGTCTCACTCGGCCCCCACGCGCGCGGCACGGCACTGCTCGTCCGCGAGGGACTCACGGTGGAGCACATCAAAACCCTCCCCAGCGGGCGGGGCATCAGCGCGCAGATCCAAGGTACCACACTCGTCAATGTTTACGCCCCAGCAGGATCGCAGGGCCGCACCGGCCGGGCCGCCTTCTTCCTGGAGGACCTGGCGCTACTGCTGGCTGACGCCCACGGCGCCCTCTTCCTGGTTGGAGACTGGAATTGTGTGCTGCGGCGTGCAGACACGACAGGGGTGGCGGAGCCATGTCGAGTCCTCGCCAACGTCATCGCAGCCCTCGACCTGGTGGACGTCTGGACGACCATGCGCCCGGACGAGAAGGGCTTCACGTTCGCCTCCAAGGTATGCCAGTCGCGGTTGGACCGCGCGTACACCTCCAAGACTAGCTTGCTCCAGGATGTCCAGCTGCACGGCGCCGCCTTCAGCGACCACGCCGCGATTGCCGTCAACGTGGACTTGGGTCCTGGTCCGGCCCCCCCGCAGCGACGACCGGCGCCCCTGTGGAAGATGGACGCCGCCGCCATCGAGAACCCTGCCCTCTTGCCTGCCTTCCGCCTGCACTGGGAAGGGCTGCGCAAGGACACCCGCGCCGTGAGAGCGACCCCGTCCGCTGGTGGGAGCGCGCCAAGTCCTGCACCAGATCCTTTCTGCGCCGTTTCTGCCGGGAAGCCCGCCGGGACGACGAGAGCCTGCTGAAGCACCTGCAGGCCTGCCTTAACGAGCTGGTCACCACGGGAAGCCAGGACACCGCGGAAGTCGAAGAGGTAAAGGCCACCATCCTGAAGGTCCTGGGTCGCCGACTCACCGGTACGGCTGCGCGCGCCAAGTGCCAGGAGCGAGTCGACGGAGAGGCCCTTAGTCTGCACCACGTCGCGGCGGCCCTGCGGCGTGGCGCGAGGAGAGGCGTCGGCTCAATCACCACCGAGGCGGGGGAGGTCCTGGAGGACCCCAAGAGCATCGCTCAACACCTTCACGACCACTTCGCCGAGCTGCTGGGTGAGTCAGAGCAGAGGGGACCGGCACCGGGGGCGCAGACAACCCCTCACGCACCGGAGGCCGAGGAGATGCCTGCCTCCCAGGGGCCGACACCGCCGGGACCACGGACGCTCCTGGACGAGTTCGTCTCCGAGGGCGCTGTCACCGTGGAGGACAACGACGCCATCCTGCGCCCAATCACCGCCGACGAGCTGCTGTCCGCCCTGAAGGCCTGTCCGCGAGGAAGGTCCCCGGGGCCAGACGGGCTGACAGCCGAGCTGTACTTGGCCGTGTGGGAGGTGATCGGCGATGACTTCGTGGAGGCCACCAACGCCATGCTGCGCCGACGCGAGGTCGCTGAGTCGCACAAGCACGGCATCATGGTGCTGGTGCCGAAGGCGGAGCGGGTGCGCCGGGCCAGGGACCTGCGGCCCATTACCTTGCTCAATGTGGACGGCAAAGTGCTGTCGCGGCTGCTGGCACGCCGCCTCCTCACCGTCCAGGATAAGATCCTCCACCCACTGCAGGTGCGGCCGCGGGGCGCGAGGACCATGCACGGCGCGCTGGCGGACCTGCGCGACGCCGTCGCCATGGTGCAGCTGGCCAACGCGAAGGGTCGCGGTAAGGTGGGGGCGTGTATTCTAGCACTCGACATCGCCGGCGCATTCAACACGGTTCGGCACCCGTTCATGTGGGCGGTGCTGCGGCGCGCCGGCCTCAGCGAGGACGTCATCGCGCTGCTCCGATCAATGTACGAGGGGGCGACGACGCGGGTTTCGGTGAACGGGGTCCTGACCGCGGCCATCGTCCTGCTGAGAGGCGTACGCCAAGGCTGCCCGCTCTCGATGTGGCTCTTCAACTCGGTGATGGCGCCGCTGATCCACGCACTGGCCGCGCGCATCCGAGGAGTCACCGTGCCATCGGCCGACGGGGACTGCGATGGACAGCGACTACCCGTCTCGGCATATGTCGACGACACCGTCGTCATCCTCGAAGGGGAGGAGGACGTCGGCAACCTGGTCACCACCCTGCAGCAGTTCGGCGAGGAATCCGGGCTCCTGGTTAACGTCGACAAGTGTAAGGCGCTGCCCTTGGGCAAGTGGCGCAGAGACCTACGGCTTCCCTTCCCCATCGTCGACAGCGTCAAGGTCCTGGGCATGGTGCTGACCGACCGGACCACAACGATGGGGGCAGCGAACTGGCCGTCCAGGCTAGGCGTGTTCCGGGCTGCGCTCTCCGACGCCAGGCTCAGGGCGTTCAACCTGACGCAGCGCGTGGGGTACGTAAACACTTACGCCCTCCCTCTTCTCTGGCACCAAGCGCAGGTCCTGCCAATGCAGCGGACGGTGGCAGAGCAAGCCCGGAAGGCCATGAGGAAGTTCCTGAAGGCTGGTGACTTCTTTACGATCGCCTACGAGGTCCTCATCCTGCCGAAGGCCCGCGGGGGGCTAGCCCTGCAGGACCCTGGGCTGCGCGCCTCGGCCATGCTCGCCGCGCGCGGACTGACGGCGATGGCAGCGAGGACCCGGACCCTGACGGGGGCCTGGATGGCGGTCCTGGACGTCCTCTACCCGGCCGACGAGCGCCTGCCGCCTGCGGTGTCCTACTTCGAAGCCGTGCGGGAGGCAAAGCGGAAGGGGCCCGCGACGACAGCGGTATGTAGGGACATGTCTCGCGCCCTCTACTCCCAGGCCATCTCCGAGGCGGACACGGTGCCCCGGGTCCAGCGCAGGACCCCGTCGGCGGAGTGGGGCGCCATCTGGGCGCGACTCCACCACGCAGATCTGCCCCGGGACGCCGCCGATACCTGGCTGCGCGTGGTCCACGACATCGTCCCCACGGCAGAGAGGTTGGCTGCCGTCCGCTGGGTGGAGTCGCCGATCTGCGGGCGATGCGGCGAGGAGGAGTCCCTCATTCACAAGCTGGTCAGGTGCGGCCCGGCGCGAAGATCGGCATGGAGGTGGACGGCGGGGATGGCCTCTCGGCTCCTTGCCACCACTGACGTCACCACCGACATCCTGGTGCGTCCGGACTTCAAGGGCCCCGGGGAGCTGGAGGAGAGAGCCGCATGCTGGGTGCTGGCCAACGCTGCACACTTCTTCTGCACGCGGAGGGAAGTCACGGCGGATGCGGCCAGAGCCTTCCTGCAGCAGCGCGGACAACTGATCCCAGCCAATGACATCCGGACCCTGCTGCAGAACATCATGAGGTAGCTGGCCAGGTGAAAGTACCAGGTGGTCCTGCCCTGCCCTCTGATCCTTGGCCTAGGCCTTGGTGACGACGGTGCCGCCAAGTCCCCTCTGGTGCGCCAGGGAGGGGGGCCACTGACGGTAGCAGGCACCTGCGAGTAGCCTGAGCCCCGGGGAAGGAGAAGCCGGACACTGCAAACAGGAGCAAAAAATCATTTAACATCACTGGTGTCTGTGGCAGGTCACCAACGCAGCAGGACCCGGCTGCCTACTTCCACCGAGACGACGCCGCAGCCACACCAACTGGCAAAAGGGAGCGCCCAGGGGACCGAGCCACTTTCCCGCCAAGGACTGAACCGGTGGCGGTGATGGCGGGAATCCGGCTGCCAGCGGTAGTCGAACCCTGTGCAGTCGCCCCGCCGAAGCACCGGACTTACCATCTGCGGGCTCGGTACCCCTGGGCTACCATGCTCCACGGCGAGACCAGGCGCCGCCGGAGGGTCAACTCCCGCCGGTCCAAGAGAGAGCGAGAGAGAGAGAGCCAGCAAGAACCGGGATCGAATCCCGGCCGGGTCCTTTCCCCCCGGCTATTATTTAAGCAAGTTTTGTCTCTGGTTTTTTTTCTGAGTGTGAGCGTCTCCCCGAGGGAATAAAAGGAATGGAATGAACCAAGGGGAACGCAGGGCGTAATATAAGTATCAGTCCTCATTTATTTATATGTTATATCATTGTTATTTTTACCAAATTCTATTGTTTGCATGACAGTATTTTAATAAATGATGTTTTTTAAAAAAAAAAAAAGTTGGATGCGTGACAGAGCCGAGAGTCGGAGGGCCGTGGTTCGAATCTCGCCCGGCCTGCTTTTTTTTTTTTTTTTTTTTGCTCATCTTCCCATCCATTTAAGGATAAACGTATACACGTTCATCCTTGAATTGCTAGGAAAGAGCAAAAAATATTCGCCCTCAGGAAATGCCGCACAGCGTTGGGCTCACATGGAAAATGCAAAAGGATGTGGATAGGAAGACTGCAGACCCCCTCTCATAGGCGCCCACAGTCAGGAACGGTTGAACCGGATACCATAGGTAACGAGTAGCGGGCCTTCGGAATGCTCTCTCATAAGCACCCCTAGAAGCCCTCAACCGGGGATTGAACCTCCGACAACCGCACAGAATGTTGCGCATCAAACCACGCGGCTATCAGAGGGGGATGTGATTTTCAGGTATACAACGTTCTTTTGATGACACGAGAAAGAACGTAGAACGGTGAAAAAAAGGTGAACCGGCTGAGATTAGAACCCCGGTCCGTTGACTCTCTGCTCTGTCACGCATCCAACTTAGCCACGGAGCAGTTGCTGAGGCCACATATCTCACCCCTATGCCTTGCCCCAGATGTGCCATATTACGTATTAACTGGAGGTCCCTAATTTAAGGACAACGCAACTCTATTTGTGCGCTGATACACCCTCATCCTTAAATGGATGTGAAAGAGCCAAGAAAAAAGAAAAAAAAAGTTGAACTGGCTGAGATTAGAACCCCGGTCCTTTGACTCTCTGCTCTGTCACGCATCCAACTTAGCCACGGAGCAGTTGCTGAGGCCACATATCTCACCCCTATGCCTTGCCCCAGATGTGCCATATTACGTATTCACTGGAGGTCCCTAATTTAAGGACAACGCAACTCTATTTCTGCGCTGATACACCTTCATCCTTAAATGGATGTGAAAGAGCCAAGAAAAAGGAAAAAAAAAGTTGAACTGGCTGAGATTAGAACCCCGGTCCTTTGACTCTCTGCTCTGTCCTTAATTTAAGGACAACGCAACTCTATTTCTCCGAGCTGGCGAGGCAAACTTTCACATTGGTGCGTACTGAGACGAGCCGTCAAAACCCCATGCCAAAATTCCTAACCGTTCGGCCCCAAAGCCTTTGGGTTAAAGCCCCGATGTTGTCCCTGTGCGCTCCCCTGTATAGCCATAAGCAAATGAGGGATTTCACCCCATTAACACCACATCGGTGTTGCCCCTGCGCGCTCTCCGGCATGGTCATAAGAATCTGGGTGATCCCAACCCATTAACCCCGCGTGGGCCGATGTTGCCCCTGTGCGCTCTCGGTTATGGTCATAAGCATATGGGGGATCTCACCCCATAAACACAACATCGGGGCGCGTGAGCGCCCCGTGTTGTCCCCGTGCGCTCCCCTGTATGGCCAAAAGCAAATGGGTGATCTCACCCCATTAACGTCGCGCTCCGATTATGCCCTTGCGCGCTCTCCGGTATAGTCATAAGCATCTGGGGAATCTCACCCCATTAACACAACATCGGTGTTGCCCCTGCGCGCTCTCCGGCATGGTCATAAGAATCTGGGTGATCCCAACCCATTAACCCCGCGCGGCGTCGATGTTGGCCCTATGCGCTCTCCGGTACTGTCATAAGCATATGGGGGATCTCACCCCATAAACACAACATCGGGGCGCTTACGCGCCCCGATGTTGCCCCTGTGCGCTCTCGGTTATGGTCATAAGCATATGGGGGACCTGACCCCATAAACACAACATCGGGGCGCGTGAGCGCCCCGATGTTGTCCCTGTGCGCTCCCCTGTATGGCCATAAGCAAATGGGGGATTTCACCCCATAAACACAACATCGGTGTTGCCCCTGTGCGCTCCCCTGTATGGCCATAAGCAAATGGGGGATTTCACCCCATAAACACAACATCGGTGTTGCCCCTGCGCGCTCTCCGGCATGGTCATAAGAATCTGGGTGATCCCAACCCATTAACCCCGCGCGGCGTCGATGTTGGCCCTGTGCGCTCTCCGGTACTGTCATAAGCATATGGGGGATCTCACCCCATAAACACAACATGTTGCATCTGTGCGCGTTTTGGTCCTGTGCACCTATGACCGTGCGTGTCCCCGTAAACGGCAGACGTGCCCCAAGGGGGGGGGGGGGGGGGGGGGGGGTCTGGGGGGGGGGGGGGGGCGGAGCAATAGCACCCTCTATTGCTGTAAGTATTCTACCTCTAATGCTTCCCTTTAATTAATTGCAGATGGAGGATGACGTTTAGCCCCAGGCAATGTTTGTTTGTGAGTCCTGCGGGAAGAGCTACAGCTACAAGAAAGGGTTAAACGCTCATGTGAAGCAGGCTCATCCAGATCAAGCACCAGGTTGGTTGGTCTTCATCATTTATATTTTTTTGCCTGAGAATACTTATGGATCAGTTACAGTCAGATCATAATGCTTGTCTTTCATTCGCCTCCACTAAGTTTCGGTGAATATTTGGTAATAAAAGTGATGCAAAGACTCTGGACAGTGCATATAGTAAAGCTCCAGGGGAATACCCAAAACTGATGGTTTGCTTCAAAGCTTTGTAGTTATTTTCATAACACCATTTACTTGCAGGAACGAGTACAAAAGCAAGTGTCACATGTGATGTATGTGGGAAGCCATACAAAACCAAGAGAGGCCTTTTGGAGCACCAAAAGTTACATTCCCAAGGTTATTATCCTGGAGGTATTTTCTGTTGTTTCATATTAAAGAATCATGTCTAATTTTTCTGTGTTTGTGTAGATAATGAAGAGACACCGAGCAAGGTGGCAAAAGCTACAACAACCCATGATGGAGCATCAGGAACGTCATCTGACCAGCAAATCAATGTTACTGCTACAGAAGGAACGTCTTCTGCGCGGAGTACCCAAGCTTTCACAACCTCTGATGCCACAGCAGGAACGTCCATAGGGAACCTCTCCGTCCACAGAAAACTATTATCTGGAATGAGCCGATTATCAATGTACATCTGTAGGTGGCGAGTTGAGGTGTTCCAATAGATAGAGCGTTCTACTACAGCATTGGCTTGTTTGCTCAGCAGGAATAGTCTGCAACTGGTATCTGTACAGTCCATGATCCATGATGTCATTATTAAAAGGTCAGTAACCTTTTCAGCCAGGTAGTTGCTGATGACACCTGAAACAAACAGAGAAGAGTGGACTGTGAAATGTGTCAAAATTTAAAATAATTCAAAAAGGTTCTTAAGGATAGGAAAACTTACATCATCAAAATCACTGAAGAGATGAACCTTATCATTGCCTTGGTTGACAGTGTCCTGAAGATAAGATAAGATTAGATAAATACAACTAAGTAATAGACAAAATAAATATTCTGCTTTGAACTGACCTCAGAGAAATCTTGACTCTCTTCATAATAATCATCCACAACATCACAACTATCATCTAAAGAATAAATATTTTCTGGGAAAATGTCATCATAATCATGGTGTTCAGAAGCTTCTTTGATGTCTGTATCTGAAGAGTAATAAGATGCATTTGCACTCATGCAACTGTCATCATCATCATCACTATCAAAAAGTTCATGTAACAGATCTGTAGGCTCCTAAAATAAAATAAAAAATGATGCAATATCAGTTACAAAGACAAAAAAAAACTAACACAAGTGGCTTACATGTAAGCCCACCAAAATATGAAAAAATCTATAGCAAATTAATCTGAGACTTACTAGGTTTGCAGGTTGCATAATAGTAACAGACATTTTTTGCCCCTGCTTAGATGTCTCTGAATTGTCCACTTGGTCCACTTCGTTTAACACATCACCAGCCTCCTCATTGCCTTCACTAATCAAATCAATGCCCTGTGTTTTAACTTGTCGTGTTATTGGAAGTTTCAGTGATGCAACCTGCTAAAGAAAGATGAATTAAAACACCGCATGGCACAAATCATTTTAAGAAGCATTAGTAATTAAATGAACAAAACAGAGAAACATTTACCTTGTTCCCATAAACACCTTTCTTAGTGGACAATTTCTGCTTCCGTTTCTTATATTTTTTTCTTGAAGAACCGGCTACAGACTGAAAAAAAATGGGACAATAGAATAAAAACCCACCAAAACACATGAAGAATGACTTTTGATTATTATTATTGAAGAACGTACCAACTCATCAGCCACACGGCTTGAATGGTCACTTGTGTCGGCACTTGTGTCAGCTTTAGTGACGTCATCCTCCATCTGTAATTAATTAAAGGGAAGCATTAGAGGTAGAAAACTAACAGCAATAGAGGGTGCTAATGCACACAAAGGCATAGGGTGTAGTATGGAGGCAAGCATAAAAGGGACACTTGTGTAAACTAGGATTTCCAACAATCAACGAAAATTGAGGCCTAGTTTACAGGAATCGACCAAACGGACTTGAACACAAGGGGGTAAGAATTAGAATAATTTGAGAAGAAATACAACAGTGAAGCGGGCAGGATTCGGTCGTCTAACCTCTACAGTACGTGCAAGATTGAGAAAAGTTTGGGAAGAATAAGCAATGTTCATTCAGCTAGCTCGTAAATTCAACCGAAATAATTACCTTACAGAACACTAAAGCGCTCCGGTTACAGATCAAATCGATCCGGACGCTCCGAACAGGTAGGTAAGGATTACCAACTCCAACGAAAGCGAACCGAAGTAAACACTCGAGCGCACACACGCACACACACACTGCTCACCACATGAAAACAAACTATGGTGCAGAATTTTTCATACCCAGTACCAGACGACGGTCCGAGGCGGTGGCCGCAACGCATCGACGTTTCGCTTTGGTAAAAATTCTCCGCGATTTCGGCACGAATCAAACATATTGTGTGCTTTTCAGAAAGATAAAAAAATTAACGAGGGAACAATCTACAAGCGAGCCTGATCAGCCACCAAAGAAAGTTCGAAAACAGTTTTCGTCGTGTTGTGACAGTCGTACGGGCCGGCGGCTTGGCTCGGCTCACAACGGCCCGGCTCCGGCCGAGGCGCCCGGGAGTGGTGGTGGGGGAACCGGCCTCGCTACCGCATGGGGACGGCCGCGGGTGCCGCGTTGCCAGGGGCTGGCTTAACTGAGCCTATGTCATTCCCTGCCCTGCCCAATACAACAGTGGTGTTGGTTTTGCAGAAGGAGCAAAACGGGGTTCCAGAGCTGGACTGTCCCCCTCGGCCTCCACGGCCCCTACGGCTTCCACGGCCTCCTCGGCCTTCAGTCTGGGTGCTCGAGGCGTGCGATGGACCAGCGGCCTCTTCTTCGATGGCCTGGACCCTGGACTTCAACCTCGTCAGTTGCGTCGTCGTCGCCCTCCTCGTCCTCGTCGTAGTTGACGCGGCGGACCTTGGTGGCAGGCCCCTTGAACGTGGACGGACCCATGTCCAACGAGCGCCCCCGACTGAGGTGACGCATCGCATCCTGGACTCCAACGTGGGTCGGATGGCGACTTAGCATGAGGGCAGCGCTGCACCAGTGTCTGCGTCCCACAATTCTTGATGTGTTGCGGCCTGAATATGATCCTCAGGATCTATACCCTCTGGCGCATCCTCGTAATCGTTGAACCATCTGACCCAATTGAATCCAGGGTCATTAGCCATAAGCCGCACAGGATCCCGAGGAGCTGGAGGATCGACCACTTGACGGGCTGGGCGGCGAAGGCGTCTATGGTCCACAAAATTGTGGACCATGGTCAAAGCACCAAGAAGGCGACAGAAGTGAAAACGGAGTTGCGGGACCGAGAACAAGAGAGACGGAGGAAGCTGCACTCAGCTTCAACACTGGACGAGGAGGTACGAGAACTGGAGGAGGCGCTCCAGTTGCCACTGTTGGAGGAAGAGCGACCTTCGTGGTGGGACATCATCCAGCAAGAGGAAGCAGAAAAGGCAAGCAACTCTGTTTCTGGCCTAGACTTTGCTGCTGTACAGAAAGCAGTAGAGGCAACGAAGCCATGCTTCAGCACAGAAAAGCTTCAGGTCCTTAAACTGGACGAAAAAGATCTGCAGGAGTTTATGAACCTGAATATTGTGCCCGAGGAAGCGGCACGAATTGAGAGCGGGGTGCTACAGGACTTTTCCTCAGTGATGAGGAAGATGGGGAGCAGCCCAAGACATCTGAACAGCCTGGTGATCGTCCTGATGACCAGCTTGTCAAGCAGCCCGAGACATCTGAACAGCCTGGTGATCCTCCTGATAACCAGCTTGTCGAGCAGCCAAAGACGAAAGCTGACACTCCTGCTGACCAACCTGACTCATCACGGAAGAGGTGCAGAAAATGCGGGGGACGAGGCCACGTCAAGCAGGCATGTGTGTTCCTCAGCAAAGGGGAGAAAAAGAGGTTGGCTTAAGAACTCAACATAAGTTTATACGCACGTACCCCTAAAAAAACAGCCTGGCACAGTAGCGCAGTCCAGCGTAGAGTCTTTGGTTAGGGAGATGGCTCCGCCACCACCTCTTCTTGCGATGTTTCACTGAGGGAGCTGTAAAAATTAAAAGTGTATATATTTTCCAATTCTGTAAATAGTATTCTGTTATGAAGTAGTAAATTATCATTGATCGCTGATCTTTAAGTTTTAAAACCCCTAACTGTAAGTCTTGATCTCAAGTTAAATTATTATTTACTTACTATACTTACAATAGTTATTATTTACTTACCGTTATGATGTAACTTTTTCGATGTTTCGAATTATAATGTTCTTGTACAAAAACCACTGTGTTATCGTTCCCTAATCATTCTCCATACTCCTATCTTTTAAAATAAATTGAAATTAATGCTGCTAGAGAGTGTCTCGTTAACCTGTCAGAAATGGCTGTGTTGAGTGCTCTACACAAACCAACATAGGAATCGACCTGTTCAGGGACAAGTCCTGAGCTGTGTCCCATGTTGACACCACACATTACTCTAGGGAGCACCAATTAACTTTAAATTAAAACTTGCAATTTTCACTGGTGTTTACAAAACAGCCATTTTGAGCAAAGTCAGCTGGAGTGGAGTGACTAAGTGAATCAAAAGCCGCGCAGAGACCGGTACCACTTGAGTCAAATGAACGGACGCGGGAGTAAAACAAAATATGAATGGGGAATGATCATTCAGTGTAGAGTCCAATGAGCAGTAATGACAATAGAGACACATGAGATCCAAGAGAGAAAGACTGAGGGTACAAGGGAACAAATGCTTGTAACAGGCGGTGACGTCACAGACGGCGATACCCCGGGCCCTTGGCTCAACTATGTGGGGGTAGTCCCTACTCCGTGACCACTGCTCCGGCAACACCGCTCCAGGTGGCCGGCGCCAGGGGTGCCAGGTAAGGCCCGCTCGCAGGGGGCCGCCACGCGCTGGCGCCCATGCAAAGGGTGCATTGTTGGGCCCCAAGGCAGCAAAGGGCTGGAAGGCGCGGAGAGTTGGCTTGGCGTCAGTAGGAAGCAACAGAAGAGACAAGTGCAGAGAAGTTCAAGTGAAAGTGAGAACAATCAGTGTAAAAATGAAGCCGGACGTGCAGAATGGTCTCCGTAAACAGGCAAAGGCATTGGCTGGTAGCTTCAGGATTCCGAAGAAGCTTACAGCAGCCGGGAGGAAGGAAAAGAAGCGAGTGGCGACGCCCCTGGAAGACGTTTCGGATCTCGCCGTCCAGACAGCCCGCCGGGAGATGGAGAAGCGGCGTGAGGTGGCTCGAGTTTCCGGGCAGTGGGCGAGGAAGTTCAAACCCAGCACATCCCTGGACAACTGTAAACAGCAGGATCAAGTTCAAGACACCGAGAAGGGGGCGACAAAAGAAGTGAAAACGGCGCTTCGCGACCAGGAACAGGCGAGACGGCGACAGCAGCACCAAGCATCGACGCTTGACGAGGAACTCCAGGAGCTGGAGGCGGCACTTCAGAAGCCGTTACTGGAAGACGAAAGGCCGTCTTGGTGGGAGATCAACGTGCAGGATGAAGCAGCAGCGAAGGTGGCGACACAGCCAAAGGCTTCTGGTTTGGATTTTGCTGCAGTCCAAAAAGCAGTCGATTCCATGACGCCATGCTTCAGCAATAAAGGGCTGCAGGTTTTCAAGCTAAACGAGAAGGATCTGGAGGAAGTCATGGACCTCGACATTGTGCCAACAGAGGCCGCACAAATTGAGAGCGGGTTACTAGAAGACTTCTTCCTTGATGATGAAGAGGACGAGGTGAACTGCCACTTAGGGGCGTCAGAATTCCTAGAAGACGAGGTCGCCAACGTTCTACTCGAGGAAGAAGAAGTTCAACAACCGCCCGCTGACCATCACGCTTGCAAACCATCGAAGAGGAGGTGCAGCAAGTGCGGTGGACGGGGCCACACTAAAAACACATGTAATTTCCTAAGCAAAGCAGAAAAAAAGCGGGTGGCTAAGGAATTAAACATCAGTTTAGTTGCACGTACCCCAAAGAAGCAGCCTGGCACAGCAGCTCCAGCCTGGCTTAGCTTGGTAAAGAAACTGGCGCCCCCACCACCTCTCATTCCGACGATTCACTGAAAACTAAAGATAATTGTTGACTTAAAAATTTGTAAATATTTTGAATTTGTTATTCTATTATAGCGTGTAAATTATTATTGATCGCTGATCTTTAAGTTTTAAAACCCCTAACTGTAAGTCTTGATCTCAAGTACCATGTAGTCTTAACCTTAAATTATTATTTTTTTTTACCATACTTATTATTTACTTACCATTATGATGTAACTTTTTCAATGTTTCAAAGTATAATGTTCTTGTTGTACAAAAACCACTGTGTTATCGTTCCCTAATCATTCTACATACTCCTATCTTTTAAAATAAATTGAAATTAATGCTGCTAGAGAGTGTCTCGTTAACCTGTCAGAAATGGCTGTGTTCAGTGCTCTACACAAACCAACATAGGAATCGACCTGTTCAGGGACAAGTCCTGAGCTGTGTCCCATGTTGACACCACACATTACTCTAGGGAGCACCAATTAAATAAAATTTAAAACTTGCAATTTTCACTGGTGTTTACAAAGCAGCCATGTTGAGCAAAGTGGAGTGACTAAGTGAATCAAAAGCCGCGCAGAGACCGGTACCACTTGAGTCAAATGAACGGACGCAGGAGTAAAACAAAATATGAATGCGGAATGATCGTTCAGTGTAGAGCCCAATGAGCAGTAATGACAATAGAGACACATGAGATCCAAGAGAGAAAGACTGAGTGTGCAAGGGAACAAATGCTTGTAACAGGGAGTTTGACCTCAGTAGGTGATAGAGCAGTAAGCTAGCCAGTTGAACCAGAGTTATCATGGAGAGTTTGACTTTAAGTGCAGTTTTGGCATGTTCTGTTTTGGTAGTAGCCTATCTATTTTTGAGGAGGAAGAGAGTATAAGTGGTGTATAAAGAAGGAAATATTGGAGCTGGAAAATCAACAATTTTGAGAAAACTAAGTGAGCAAAAGAAGTATCAAGTACGTGAGGAGCCTGTGGACAAATGGGTGAATCTAGATGGAAATAATTTGTTGAATCAAGTAAGCAAGCAGCCTGAAAAATGTGCTTTTATGTTTTAAATTTACGCTCTGGTAACAGTATGGGAGCAAAGGATGAGTATAGTCTCAGGCACATTGATCATGGAACGGTCAGTCCACAGTGTGGAAAAACTATTCTCAGAAGTACTAATCAAGAACGGCCACCTAAAGCAACAGCAGTTGAGGGTGCTTCAGGCGGTGTCAAGGATAGTTAAGGCGGTACGACCCGAATTCTGACCGAGAGCTAGAATCTTGAAAATCGGTATACGCATAGAGTGAGTGATACATAAGGGCCCTTGAAAATCGTAAAATCCTACGCCGATTGTTCAATTTTGAACCGAGTTACGGGTGTTCAAAAATGCCAATTTGGCCAATTCGGCAACAAAAATAGCGCTGAAAGTATTTGTCGCACGCAGACGACAAGCACCTCGTTGTGAAGGGCCAACCTTCTACTACGCAGTCAGACTACTTTAATGTTACAGATTCGTTAACAAGTGTTCAATTTTGGCGTTAGAAAAGAACCCCTTTTTAAAAATTTGAAAATTGACACTTGGCGAAATAAGCGGGTATTTTGACATACACTACAGGATAGATCACCACAGCCCCTATACATTTGATTCTACGTTTTTTTCTGTCCGTCTAGTAGTTTCGGTGCTATTTTTGTTGCGCGGTTGGTCTGTTTTTGGACCCATTGCGTCTTTTGAATCTCCCGGGCTTCAGAAAACCTGCAGTACGGTGGCGCTGGTGGAGTGTGTAGGAACTACGACTAGCGATGGGCTGGGGAAGGTTGGGGGCATGACGACTGTGTACACAAAGCCAACACAGACAAAGAAAGCAATATAATGTGCCGCCCCGCCGGACCCCGTCGGCCGACCCGGGCCACCGAGACCTGGCGGCTGGGTGGACGGAGCCCGGCCCGGATCTGCCTCATCGTTGCTCCTTGGCCCGGCCGAGACCATCTCCAGGCCTGCCGCGGCCGTTCAAAGCCCGTTCTAGTTGGTCTAGAAACATGTTTCAAAAAACGAATCCATGTGAAACTAATGCGTTAGGGAGTTTAGCGCTGTACGTTCGGTCACCAGAAATAAATTTTAAAAGTTAGCATTTGTGACTCGGCTTGAGGAAAGAGTCCCGTTACGGTCGCGGCTCCAAGTGTGCGCGCCGGAGACCCGGCGGAGGCTGTTGACACTGCATCAATGGGGATCCGTATAATTACTTTATGGCCGGACACAAAGATGGGAGGGGAGGGGGTGGGAGGGCAACGGTAGGGCAGCGGTGGCTCACTCATTTCACCAACGCAGCAAGAAGCTTGAGTAGGAGGCCCAGTAGCCCATATAGAATCTCACACAGATAGGTGGTTTTGATTTTTAAAATCCTCAGCGACGGTAGCGCTATCCTACGGAAAATGGCTGAACAAAAACTGTCAGGGGGTATCCGCAAAACTACTTTTGTGGATACTCTTTATAAGTGACTCTAGCCCAGGACCCGGCCCGGCTCAGGGTCGTACCGCCTTAATACGGCGATTTACGCGAGTTTCAAAAACTGCTCAACAATTACTGATAATCCGATAACTGCGATAACGCGAATATTGCGATGTGAACGATAACCCGATAACTGCGATAATTTTTTGTTGACGATAAGACCGATACCCGATAAAGGCGATAGATTTTCGTTTGCGATAAAAACGATACCCGATAAAGGCGATAATTTATCGCTGGCGATAAAAACGATACATCGATATTTAGAGCAAATGATTATCGTCGTCAGATAAAAAAAATTATCGCGATTATTTTCGATATATCGATATATCGCCCAGGCCTAGCCAAATCTCCTTGATGTTCCAAAAGGTGCCATGTGGGGGCCTTGGGGTTTCGCTAAGGGGCCGTTCATAAATTACGTGCGCGCTTTTAGGGGGGTCCAGCGGTTTTCTACCAAAATGTACGTGGGGACGGGGGGGGGGGGGGGGTCAAATGAAAAGTACGTACGAAAAAAATTGTAAGGAAAAGCGTTCGGTTCCGACACTGCGGCTTTTACGCGTCCGTATCCGCCCGCCTTACCGCCCACATGCGAGCTTTGCATCCCCAGCCTTCAGACGGCTCGCGTGCGGTCTGTCTGGGTTTTGATACGTCGGGCAAACGACGTCCTCTGTGTGCTAGGCCGGGACGATGAGGCCGAGTCGGTCGACGTCAAGGCCCTCGGGGACATCCAGCTCCCTGCGTCTACTATATTGCCTAAACTAAAACTTTTTCAATTTCAACCCAAAAATTGAAGCTAATTGTGCTATTAAAGTATGCTATCTGATTTGTTCATGTGATGTTCCAGATTGCTCTTCACCTGTACGCACCTGTTTACACCTGCTGCAGCCCTCCACTCCCGTGCACTGTTTGCACTCCACTTGACTCCACTCCTTTGGACTTATCGGTAAGTGGTGCTGATATTGACATCTAAACTCATTCATTCGTAAGAAAGAGCGCAACACAATTCCTAAAAATGATAAATTATTCAATGGACTTACATTACTTTTTCCTTTTGATGAAACTTGGTGTTTTATTGAATGTAATAAACTGTTGTCACTTGAAAACTAATCATACAAATTGATCTGTCCATTCACGCAGGGCCTTCAGAAAGTAGCTGTGAAACGAAGCCTCTACTTAATATTGATCTGTGATCCAAGGAAGATGTGAGTAACCATATAAGCTAAAAGATGCTCCATATATTTCCTTGTATTTTTGTTCTTACCATTGTTTTATCTTTTACAGTCAGTATGGCTGAAGGTGGCGGGGACCCTCCTGATATCTTTGTTGAATTGGAAACGGCCATTAGTATTCAAATACCGCCGCTAATGAAGTCCATTTTAATGGCAGCAGAAATTAATGACAGTGTAACAATTTCTTGTCATACAGACTGCCCAAAGCGCATCAGACAGCTAACGCGCAAAAGCGCGTTGCGCGTTAATGGAAGGCTGAGGTGTTGAACGATTCCTGAGGTGGAGGAGGCCGTGCGGAAAGGGTTTGATGGTGTCAAGGACCTGCTTTTCCGAAAAGGCGTCGTTGTCTTTGGCGACGGCGAGGAAGAGCACGAAGCACCGGAAGCCGACGACGAAGAATAGTGTGATGATCCAGATATAAAACAAGTGAAAAAATGTTATTGTATTTGGCCTCTGAATATTGAGTCAAAATAATTATGTGTTTAACTTACCATCCTTTTCTTCATTCAGCCAGGGACGCCCTTGGGCCGAAATTTCGGTCTGGAAACTTTGCCGCTCGTCAAAGAAGACCATGCCATCTGCCAGGCCTATCTCGGGCAGAGAAGTGCAAATGATAACATGAAGAAAAAAGCAAAAACCTATCTGCTACACGTGAGGCGTTGCATCGGCTACGTAGAGAGCAAGGTGACCAAATGTAAAAAAGACAACGTGTTTTCGAGCCTCCAAAAATCTGACCTTATAATTGAAAGGCTTGACGTAATGCAGAAGCCAAAGCCACACGGTGACGGCTTTCAGCCCGAAACGGTTCTAACCGCTGCAAAAAATGTCCGGAGGGTGGTGGAGACCCTGAAGTCCCTTCCTGAGGCTGCTGCCGTAAAAGATGGGCTGCAGGCAGCCTCGGGAGCTCTCATGAGGTACACCCGAGACTGCCTGCAGCCCAAACGGGATGACTTCGTAAGAAGGGAAAAGGTTAATAAAGGTAAAGTCGTTGCCAGCATGGACAAGTTCAGGACCTTCCTCGACATGAAGAAAGTAGAGGTAGTAAGACACCTGGACACTCTTGACACTTACGTGAAACAGCACAACAATATTTTCCCCTTAGCGCAACGGGGAAAGTTTGATTTCAAGACCGGACAGCAAGTATTTGGCCATCAATGTTGTCTCCACTGGGAAGCGCACGGCCCAGCTTTAAATTCCATCTGGAAAAATGATATGGAAATTTGAGATATGGATTTAATTTTCCATAATGGACAAAATCCATCTGGCAATTGGAACATTTTACATCTGGAAATGGAAAACCCATCTGGAAAGAAGCAAATCCAAATGGAAATTGCCAACAATCATGTGGAATTTAAAGCTGGGGGTTTTGCCTGTAGCATGAAGTTACGGGAGTGGGATGCGGCAAACGACGTTGATAGCTATCTAACCGTCGATGTGCTTGAGCACAAAAACGCCAAAAACTGCGCCGCATCATTTGCGACCCAGCCAAAGGATGTACATATCTGGAAACGCTACAGCGCGGTAAGGGTTATCTTTCAAACACATAAAAAAGAGTAAATTCGTTCGGGTGGATTTTATCAAGTTAATATTTTTTTTCCTTATCTGCAGATCCGACGAGATATGGCCTTGGCGGACGGAAGCCCGCCTTGTGAAAATTTTCTAGTTAATTCGGCAGGCAACATGGTGAAGGACACTGGATACCACAATGTCTTTCCCGAGGGCGGGACTTCGAGGAATTTTAGGCAGTCTGCGGCCACCGGCAAGGCGGGAGTGGACTCCCAACCAGCAGCAATGATGCCTGATGCCCTGGACCACACATTGGGAATGGAAAACCTGAGATACCGACTAAATGACCCACAAGTAACGGTCCAGCAGACCCAAGCAGTTGCGGCCGTCTCTGATACGCAGAAATTAAGGGAAATTCTGCCCATAGCGAGAGAGACTTTCCCACCCAATCCTGAGATGGAAATGCCGGAACAGCCAGAGGTCGTGGCCAAACTTCTGAGGCACCTGGGACTCACATGGGAAAGTGACTATGAGGTTCCTGAAACATTCCTCAAGGAACTTACCAGGAAATGGGTGTCACAATCGGCCCAGGAGTTCATAAATCACTGTGCGGAACGACTAGCTAAGAAGAAAAGTTTTGATCTATCTAGCCTTAATCTGGACAACAACCGTACTTGGGCCGAGGGGACAGCCACTCATTAAAAATGTGTACACAGATTTCAGGATTTCGTCGGATTACAACCCGTAGTTTTCGTTAATTTTATAATTTTATTGCTTTTATGGCCATTTTAGCCTATGTAGGTGCTATTTTTCGGCATGAAGTCCAAGTCTACCTTCAAATTCGCAATTTTTACCCATTTCTTTTCAAAAATTTCTAGAATTTTGTACACATGATTACGTTAGTGATTCGCCCCTCGACTTGGGCGAAAAAATGGCGTCTCATAGAAGACGCAATCAGAGAAAAGTTTTCGGTTTTACTGGTAATGCATTGCTCTTCGAACAGATAGTAAATTAGTTGTGGCATTCTACTCATTTTAATTCATCCTTCACAGGCACAACTGAACCAAATCAGCAACAATCAGCCCCGTGTCAGTTTAAAAAGGGTGGCACTGCCTAGTTGTCTGAAATTGCCCCAACCCATATCAGCAACCCAAAAACGCCCACCGCCGATCAATTGTTCCTTAAAAGTACCAATAAGTTCCGTATTTGTTCCGATTTGAACGCCATCGGTTTACGTTAAAACAATATTTTTCAAAATCCGGGTGGGCAGGGTTAACTTCGTATGCAACGCAACAGTCCATAAAAGGCTCGAGGGTTTTAAAACATAATTGTTCCTCACTGACACAACTCTTTACTCTATTGTTCCACTGAAAAAAGTGCACCGGAATACCGTGAGGTCTCAAGAACACTTACTCGTGGTCTGTGGGTAGGGTGCATTTCTCATACGCACATGCATTATTATGAGATGGAAATGGCGATTGTTCCGAATTCTCCCACATTTGTTCCTTAATGTTCCACAAACAATCATAGATCATTTTACTATTAGATCCCGAGAACTAGCATACAATTCTTATGGGTAGGGTTAATTTCTAATCGGTGGAAGCATCAACGAATAGTTTATATAATTGATTGTTCCACGCTGCCCCACCAATGCTGTACATTGTTCCGCCCACAACGGAAGAGATCTTGACCGCCGTGTTCTAGAAACTGAAATGTAGGCGCCGTAGGCAGGGCAAATTTCTCATATGCGTTGACAACACTGATAGGTGGTGTTGAACAATTGTTCCGAGTTGAGCCATTTTTGTACCTATTTGTTCCGTGGAATACCTGATACATAGTTACCGTAAGGTCCTAAGAACGCCTTTTGTGTTCTGTGGGCGGGGCGTATTTCTCATACGCACATGCATTATTATGAGATGGAAATGGCGATTGTTCCGAGTTCTCCCACATTTGTTCCTTAATGTTCCACAAACAATCATAGATCATTTTACTATTAGATCCCGAGAACTAGCATACAATTCTTATGGGTAGGGTTAATTTCTAATCGGTGGAAGCATCAACGAATAGTTTATATAATTGATTGTTCCACGCTGCCCCATCATTGTTGTACATTGTTCCGCCCACAACGGAAAAGATCTTGACCGCCGTGTTCTAGAAACTGAAATGTAGGCGCCGTAGGCAAGGCAAACTTCTCATATGCGTTGACAATAATGATTGGTAGTGTTAAACAACTGTTCCGAGTTGACTTATTTCTGTTCCTTTTTGCTCCGTGGAATACATGGGATAATGTAAATAAATACAATTACACAAATCACACTTTGTCAGCCATCACAGCTTCCGGTATTCTTTAAAAATGCAGCATTATCACTTGCTTAAACTTAAATTCTTAGACGCTACTTTTTGAACACATTTTGAACAAGGCATGCATGCTTCACAATTATTAAAAATGCAGTATCATCGAGGTAAAATTCTAGGATCCTCCGTTTTAACATTAAAATTTGCACAGACTGAACAACGACTGAACGACAAAAACACATACTGAACAACCAAACTTGTTTAAAATTGTTATCGGAACTATATAATAAAGTTTCGATGGGTGCCATTTGTAAAATTACGAGTGATATCACAAAAACAAATTCCATAAATTACTCTTTTTCACCTGAAGATCAGCGCCGTACGTAGATGATCATTTGTGGCACCACCTTTTTGTTGCTCTGGCAGGTGTATACATGTCGTGCAATGTCGTTGTACTCCTCCCACTTGCATTTGAGTCTTCGTGCGAAAGCAGTAAAGTGTCCTCGTGAGTGGGAGATTAGACCAACCAGATCAAATGTCTTGCCACTAGCTTGGATGGTCTTTGGAATTTCTTCCAGTGTTGGATGCAGGTGGTTGGGGTCATCCAAGGTTATGAACCCCGTGTCAATTATGATGCACTCGCCGTATGCAACTTCAGTGACAGCTGATTTCAACTTGCACCTTCTGGTGGAACCATGAGAGAAGGGCCGCCCTGGAGAAGAAGCTCTGAGGGCCTCAAACCCCGCCCCGATGACTTTTGCAGCAGTTTGTGAGCGTAAAAATGGTCATATTACGTATACATCGTACTGCCGAAATTCTACCGAATCCGGAGATGTGCCGCTTATTGCCGTGCGGTCACTTGACCCAGCGCGCTTCCACAGCAATGTTCGAAATTCCCCGCGGCGGAGCCTCCGTGCGGGCTGGCCTGGCTGCCTGGCTGTCCCGGCGGCGGGCCGCTGGCGGCTGGCGGCGGCGGGGCGGCAGTGACGCGCTACTGCGCATGCGCGCGCGATGCTCCGCTGTTCGCTCTTGTTTACGAATATCAAGCAGCCGACAAAACAACGTGGGCCAGGCGGACTAAGGAGTTTTATCACGAGAACGCTATCCGTATGAATTGAATATTTTAGAAGAGTGAATCAGGCGTAAACTGAGATCTTTTCATCTTAGTGGTGGTGGTCAGTTCGATTTTATCATTCAGTGTTCGTGTGTTGAAGTGGTGAAAGTCTCTTTTCGCGCTAATCTTAAATCGTGTTACTAGACAGTAATTTGCTGCAGGAATTGGTTACTCTCACAGTTTTCACTGTGAGCTAATATATGCCGAGGTGCTCCACCAGGAAACGGTTGTATCATGAGAAAGGATCTAGAAGAAAGAAATCTTCAAAAAAAGTTGCAGATGTGAACGTAGAAGTTAAGGCGGTTGAGGTAAGACTCGAACTTGCACCTAACTTAAAGTTGTACACTGTATGAGATTTATTTTGGAAAAATATTGACTTATGCGTTTCATAATTGGATGGTTTTGACTATGACGTGTGTGACTCCCCAACCGGCGATCGGAATGATGGTACTGGGGATTCATTTCCACCTCTAACCAACACTTCTGAGGTAAACCTTTTCTTCCCTCAAATCGAATAAGGAAACAATGTACTTCTTGCCACAATATAACCCATTTTTTTCTTTCAGCCTCCTTCTGACCATGACTACCTCTCTTCTGGTCCACATTATGAAACAAGTAGGACTCATCAAACTACATGTGAGGATGAAGGAAACTATGAAGGGACCGTTGGATTTTCTTTTCATGAAGAGCAGGATGAACCTGAACTTTCTTTATCTGAACTCCTGCTTGAAGTTAAAAGCAAAGTAGATTTTTTTCTCCATATTCATTGGATATCTGTTGTAGATAGGCAGAAGATTTATGTGATGTGCTTGTCTGTTCAGAGCAACAAGACTGTACAGAGAACAATTGAATTTTATCCTGGGGGTCAAGTTGAAGTGTACGTTCATTGTCAGAAAATATCAAGTGATAAATTTACTGAAAACGTGGAGCAATTTCTTTTTCTAGAACCCGGTACTGTCAATGATTTTGTAGACAGGATAGTTTGCATAGTGAACAAATTCATGGATGTGGAGGTGTGCAGTGGATTTGATGATGATCAAAAGTATGTTGAAGTTTGGCCATCCTGTCCTTATGGTAAAATTGATGAAAACCCTTACAGAGAGTGTCGTTATGTTCAGACTTTCAGATCTTTATCCTGTTTAAGAGTTGTCAGCAAATTTAAATGGCGATGCACAGAGTGTACAAAAATGGGCCCACCCCTTAAAAGAAGAGCAAACGCAGCAGCAATGGAACAACGCAGCAAGTTTACAGCCAATATACATCTGACCAAAGAGCAGTCACTGAAGAAGCTGAGCGAACTTCAAAAGGAACTTGACTCTACAGAGAAGAAACTCACCCGTGTCCATCAACGTATGCAAGAAGTTATAAAGAGACAAAGTATTTCAGTTGACCACGAAGTCTCTCATGATTTTTCTCAACTTCTAAATAGTGGTGACATAACCCCTGCTCAGTCAGTTTTCCTGCAGCACCAAGTTAAAGCGTCTCAAGTCAAGAATGCTTGTGGGATGCGCTGGCACCCCACAATGGTGAGGCTTGCACTTTCCATACATCTAACTTCACCCGCAGCCTACAACCTTCTGCAAGATACTGGCATGGTACGCCTCCCATCAGCTCGTACACTCTTTGACTACTCGCATGCTAAACCAATAGAAGAGGGCATTGATAAGGTGGTGGTCGAGAAGTTATCTGAACGGGTATTGAAGATGTCAAATGAAGTGAATGCCAAGACCCAAAAAAAAGAGAGGCATAAAATATATCATGTGTTAATGGGCGATGAAATGCATATTTCCCAAAATCTTATTTTCCAGAAATCTTCCGGCAAACTGATCGGCTTCACATCTTTGGATGATTTAGGTAAAGAAGTGAAAGTACTCGAGCAGTGCATTGATAATTCTGAAAAAGATTGTGAAGAAACAATTGCCACCAAAATAATGGTGTATATGGTGAAAGGGGTGAGTAATGGTGTGGAGGAGGTGGTTGCCACATATACAGTGGGTAATATATCAGCCGTTCAGATGAAGAAGTGGACTTGGCAGGTGATAGGGGCTCTAGAGAGGAGTGGCATAGCTATCGTGGCTTTTGTTTGTGATGGTTCATCAATAAACCGAGCATTTATCAAACCCCATGTACCAGCCGACAAACACCCCAGTGATATTGTATTCAGCACAGTGAACAAGTGTGCTCGAAGTAGGAAAATCTATTTGCTATCTAAAGTTCCACACCTACTCAAAACTATCAGGAATTGCTTTCTGAACTCAAGGTGGGACAAAAAAAAGAGTAGACGACGAATGATGAAAAACAACAGCAGGATATCATGGGATTTTATAATTAAACTTTACCAGGAAAAGCGTGGAAAGACTCTAAGGAAATCTTATAAATTGAGTCCGATAAACGTTTATCCAGACAGTTATGCACGCATGAAAGTGAAGTATGCTGGACAGGTTTTGAGCAAAACTGTCTCTCAGGACCTTTTTGACCAAGGTTGGCCTGAGGCAGTAGAGACGGCAAGATTTATTTTAAAAGTAAATGACTGGTTCGATTGCCTGAACGGCGCCCACTCTTCAATGGCCAAAAAGACAAGAAATGAAAACCTTGCCCCTTATACAACTGTAAATGACAAACGTTTTGATCTACTGCTGGATTTCCTCAGTTATTTGGATGAATGGAGAGCTGAAGCCACTCACCCTTATCTTGCTGGTGCTGCAAATACTACACTTAATTCTACAAGAGCTTCCATATTTGGTGGTTTAGATGAAAGTGAAATTGATGAAGGTGGTGCACCAGAGGAAGAATAAACTCATGCAAGCCTACGGCAACTGAGCAAACAAACTTTAGATGGAATCAAAATGACCACCATGGCATTTAAGCCCTTGGTTGAATTCCTTCTGGGTGAAGGGGTTTCATTTATTAATGCCAGGGTATTCGCACAGGACCCACTGGAGCAACACTTCAGTAAAATTAGAGCGGGCCAGGGAGGGAGTAACAACCCTAATCTGGGACAAGCTTTGAAGCGCAACAGAGCTTTGGAAGTTATAGGAGAAATGGGAATGAAGAGGAGAAAGGGTAATTCTGGTGAATGTTTTTCAGTTGTTGAAGTTACTGAAAGTAGACTTCCCAAACTGAAGGGAAGCCGAAAGCCAAAGATTTTGTAGTTTTTTAATGTCTGAGTGCAACCTCTTGCTTTATTTCTGAACTTCATTTCAGTTGATAGGTAATTTGCTGTGGTTAAAGGCTCCCAAAATGTGATTGCATTAAAAGTAATATTTCCACATTTATGAAAAGATAAGTGTCATTTATTTGTAAAGAAATAATAGTACAAACAAGGACAGTAAAAAGGTACAGTTGTTAATTGTAGTTTGACAAACTCCTATTTTTACAATGAAAAGTATAATTCTAGAAATAAAAGTCTTTATTAAAACTTACTCAAGTACTGGACTACCTTGTGTGAACAGTTTTCCTCTACCTCAAACCATCTCATAAGCAGTAACCATCATGGCACAAACAGTAAGCTCAACTGCTAAAAAAATTAAGTATCAAGCAACAAATACAGTCTTGAATTCCAATAAAATACCGTAAGATAAATCAATTCTTATAAAGTGAACAATTGAGAACAAAAAATTAACAAATTTTCTACAAAACCTAACTTAAACACAGTAAAAATAGTTCCTTGGTTCAGGTCTTACTTTCGTGACTAGCAACACAATGCCTAGCAGGCATCTAGTGAGTACAGTTGGCCTTAAAAAACTATGGCTCATGTGTTTCCCATCAGGGCACTCACAGCAAGGTTGACTGATAGAAAATAAAATACAAAGCAGTCCAAAGTCTGCATTTTCAATAAAATACTATAATGGAGATCAAGCAAATAAAGAAAAACAAGTAAGATCAAGCAACAATATTTAACAATAACTGACTTAGACTAAAAATATTTCCTTGGTTCATATTACTTTTTGCGACTAGCAACAGCATGTCTAGTAGGCATGCTAATAACAGGTTTATCTCGTAGAGCATTAAGTCGTCTTCTTGCAATTCCCCTACCACAAGCTTTACAAAAAGCAGACACAACATCATTCATAAAATTAACAGACACATCCTCAGGAAAAGAATCCTTAAAAACATTATCCCAAAAAAAAAAACCAGTATCAGATTCAGTCACTAGTTTTATTATGAGACCGTAATCTATGGACCCGTCACGTTTCTCATTTTGGTAAATAACTTTGGTCAAACTAATGAAATTTTTTTGGCAGTCACTATTAATGTACAGCATGCCACCTCTATCCACTTTCATTGTCTACTCAGCGTCAATATCTCCAACAGGTTTGGAACACAACACAGATGATTTCAGCACAGCACAGATGTCTTTCCAGATCACACTATTTTTGTACCTCACTGACATTCGTAGGTAACCCCTCATTATTGATCCTGCAATATAATAAATAACCTGTCTGTCCTCATGATCAAGCTCAGGCATTGGTCTCACAGCACGGGGAAAATGACCTCGAAAAGTTGTTGATATGAAAGAAAAGATTTCAGAAGTTAGACACAAACAAAATTCCAGCAGGAACTGAGATTGAGTATCTTCTGGAAAATTGGACTCAAAACCTAACACAGAAAAGCACTTTGAACAGAAATCATCATCACTCAACACCTCTTCCACCTTCCCAAACAAACTCTTTATCACTGCAGATGGAAGAATTGTTTTCTTCTTCTCAACAGAAACTATTTCTTGTACAACCATAGTGCTGAAGTCAGTGAAATTTTGAAGTGTCACCACATAGCCAATCAGTTCTCTGAATAATTGACCACTAGGTCCATAGCTAGGGCAATTAGAAACTGCAGTCATAGCTTTCATGCCAATATCTGCTGCTTTTGCTACAATATCTTCTACATCTGGAAATCTTGAGGCAGCATCTGCAAGAACATAATATAAAAATGTCAAAACAGATTAAAGTTTAAAAAAAAACAAGGACACAGTCATAAAATTAAAAGTAATAATTAACCATACTTTGCATTGTATAAGTCCGAATGTGTTTTCTCAACCCTGATTAAGATATATATTTATTCGCACAGTGAGTACATCGAAATGTATATTTCTTCGGATCAACACAAACTTTTCTCTTGGTTCCAGGTTTTGAGTTCTTCCTTACTGGTTTGGGGACTGCAGGTTTTTTGAAGGGAGTACTGGAGGAAAGATCACTGACATTCAGAGATCCCTGCAGCGGCGCCGGAAGTGACTTTAGTTGGGGGTGCAAGCCTCCTAAAGGACCCGGAGCCCCCCAAAAGGGCCCGTAAAAATTTGATTTTTTAAACGGTCGCGAATCGCTTTAAATGACAGAACTATTTGTGTTTTTAAGAGAAGAAGTGTGAATTTGAATAACTTATGCTGAAAATTTAAATTTAACATTGTTTAAAACATTTTATTTACAAAACAAATAAAAAATTAAAGAAATCGGACAACGAAACAACAGAGCTGCAAGAAAAGATTCATTTTAAAAAAGACCCCGAACCAAACACATTCCGCCGTTCAGAGTTTCTGCAGATGAATTCAGCCAAAATTTCATTTGATGGAAGTGTGCATGTTAATGATCCATGGATGTGAAGAACAAGCAGATGGCTCAACCTCCTCTGTCATAGTTGACCTTAAAAAAGTTTTGAGGCGTTTAAGGCCACTAAAAGACCTTTCGCGGGACGTCGATGTGGCAGGGATAGTGAGCAGAAGAGTGACCAACAGGGTCACCTGATAAGAAGATCCTCCCTCACCATGGGGGCTGAGCGTCAAAACAAACAGCGGCACACCGAAACCAAATATGAGTGAGCGTGTTGCTAGTAGCCTCTAAGAAAGGCCCACTGTCCACTTTAGGAGTCCCCACGAAAGGGCCCCGTACGTCCAGTTACGCAAGCTGTGGAGATGGGCCGTGCCGGAAAGGTCCGCGTCGCTAAATGTGATGAGATTAGGCCCGCTTCGCGGGCTCGCGGGCCTCATGGGGCCCGCTTCACCAGGTGCCAGAGGGCCCGCTTCGCGGGCCCCAAAGGCCCGGGGCCCAGGGCCCGGATTCGGAGGGGGGGGGGGGGGGGGCCTGACCCCCCTGCACCCCCCTTCCGGCGCCGCTGGACGTTATGTCATGACCATTTAGTAGGGTAAGGCAGCGCAGCCTGATTCTTCATTCCCGGTTTGGCCTTCTCCGAAATACTCTATTATGATCGATCCCTGAGATACGCGAGTTTTGGTGGGGCAAGGTGAGTTGATCTGTCATCAACAGATATTTCTAATGTGGCTCGAGAACGGAAGTTGAAAACAAGAACTTCCAGATTGGACATGGGTAGTATGAGAAATCGCGAGGGCATCTCCGCCGCGGGAAGCACGAGCCGCCTCGGAATTTGGAAGCCTGGCTCTCGCTGTGGGCTGGCAACTGCGTACAATAAATGCAAATGTGCAATTTTGTATATTGCTATCTATAATCTACGTGGAAACACGGGAATCAAGAGGGTTGTCGCAGCAGAGAGTATCTCCGCCACGGCGTCAACCACGAGCCAACGTCAAAATTTTGTAGGCGGCTCTTGCTGACGATGTGTCACGACCATTTGGTTGGGTCACGCAGCGCAGACTTGGAAAAACACCTCAGACCGCTGTGTCGTTCTCCACTGCCTGAGCCCACCAAATATTCAGTGAGAGCTAAGCCTTCACATTTTAGACATTGGCTCGTGGCTGATGCCGCTGCGGCAATCATCATGCTACCCCGCATTCTATGTCCGCTGAGGTTCTTCTTGACTTCTTCTTCATCACCGGTTTGGACCTTCTCCGAAGTACCCTATTTCATAATCGTTTTCACTGGCATTTTGGTTCATTTGACAAATATTGAATTTGACCAATGTTCACGAATAGTATTAGCCGAAATAAATACTTACCATTTGCTTCTACCACCGTCCATAGATTGAAAACTCAAAGTCTGCCTTCATCTTCGTGAATAAAAACCCAAAATCTGTCAATATCACAGTTGTCGTCGTTTTCGGAGAAAACCGGTAATAGTGGACGCCGACTGGGGGAGGGGGGGGGGGCTCGAATAGTGGCCTACTGTCGACATAGACTACGAATGCCCCTTAACGAACAGCATTTGGAACGAGCGTTTCGATTTTGCTTTAAGGGGCAATGGTGGATTTAAAAATAAAAACTGCCATGTTAGGGTCGACGCCTTTCGATGGTTCCTTTCCTGTCTCCTCTATTTTTCTTGCATCGCGGGCAGAGACTGTAGGGGCTCTCGATAGCAATCAAGGAAGGCACAGTTCACCTTTCTTTTCCATTTTATTCGTAACTTTCCTCTTCCCGCCACCACACGCACGTGGCGCCTTAACCTAGTGATCCTCCTTTCTTGCCTACCCTAATCTAATTTGGTTATACCCTATCCTAATTCCCTAGTGGCAGCACCCTAATCATGATCCGCCCGACTCACCCTTTCCTTGCATTCCGTTGGTGTCGTCTTCACTGGCGTTCTTCTAATCACACTGTCCCCGGGCACTTTCACTTTTCTCCGCAATCAAACCCAGCACACCCTTTCTCCAACCACACACGCCTTCAACTCTCCACTTCCCCGTCGCCCACGCGTCACCTTTCTGTTTTTTCAAACTGCTCTAGCCTCTCAGCCGTGTCCAGGGTGTGCTGCGCCCTAGCGTCCAGACGAGGCACTCCTCCCAGCTGGCCGGACGCGTCATTGTCACTTGACACCCCCAGTCAGCCGGGAGCGCTACCAGGCCCGTCCGGCCCGCTAACAGCCACTGAAACGTGGCACGTGCTCGGGCACGTGAAAGCAGATGATTGGAAACCAGAGCTATAATAATCCACGGCGACATTCCCGACGACCGCGTGTGGCATTCAGTCTACGAAAAACCATTGCAAACGAAACGGGAACCGAACGATGATAAGGTCTCACTTGCACACGCACTTCACAGGATGAGTGCAATAAGACCCTTTGTTTATTTGGTCGGGGGCACTCTCAGCGATAACCCGAGGAGCGGGTCTGCTAAGGGCCGCGAAGGCAACGTGCCCAAAAGTCGACACTACTTAAAAATCCTCGTTTACGACCACGGGGCGGGCCGCGCGCTAAACCACGCAGCTCGCCCGGCGGCGGCAGGGACTCTCTGCGCATTAAAATGTGTGCAAGGCAGATGCGCCAATATTGAGCAATGATTGCTAGGGACAGGGAACCCGAGAAAGATTGCTTGTCTAACTGCATACAGCGACGAATTTTTGAAATTGGAATTTCGAAAATCTGATTAGCGCCCCAAGTAGAGCTGGTCGCTACGGTTCAAATCATAGACGGTTGTATGAGGCCCAAACGCATGGTTTGGCCACAATTAGCGAAAAACCGCAAACGGAGCGACGCGACGCGCTCCAGCATAAATATATGTAGTACGGGCGCTGCTGAGGCGGACTGCTGACTGCGCGCTGCCACCATCACTGGGCTGCGGCCGACTGCCACTGCTGCTGCGCTGCCGCTGCTTACCTAGCGAGAGTTAAAGCTGGCTAAAGCATCATCTGCTAAAACGGCCGGTATTGGGTGAAACTATACTATAAGGTCACTTCGTGCCTAAAAATTGCACTGAAAAGTGTACAAGGTTATCAACGAGGTATTTAACAAGCTGGTTTTCGTCAAAAAATCACACGTACTCTAGCAACAATTTTCATTTTTTACGCCCTTTTGGGGTATTTCTGTTGTTTTGAGTTTTGAAGTTATGTTAGAGAGGGCGTCGCCACCTCGATTGCTGCGTTTGCTTTTGGCACTAACGGGACGGGCTCTGGTTAACGATTTAAACCGTAACAAATTTACCTATCGAGAGGCACTTCTAGAGGGACTCAAGGCGCGAGGGCCCCTGCAATGGCCGCCGGCAGGGCCGGCAGGCCAATGTGGGTAGTCCTGGAGTGAGAAGAAGAAATCGCGTGCGCGGATGAGCTAGTTTCCGGTCGCCGCGTACCATGTTCACTAGTGCAGAATATACTGAAAACCATCAAATAGCGATCACATTTTGCAAAAGATTTGTTCAGCATTTGTTTGGCTCCGGCTCATCATTGCTCTGCATGTTGTCATGAAAGAACCATACATTCTCTTCCAGAATGTCCACAGAGTCCAGAGCGGTGGTCGGCACAGGCTAGCAGACGCGTATCATATCTGCTCACTCCGTATTAAGGGCTCGTCCATATATTACGTACACACTTTAGGGGGGGGGGCGCGATTTTGTATGATAATGTACGTGGGGGAGGGGAGGTCTCGATGCAAAGGACGTACGAGAAAAAATAACTAAGTTTCCACGCGTTGGCAGTTTATTAAAAGGCGCCAAAAGCCAGCCCACCTACACTGCTTAAAAGATTATTAAAAAACGATTTTTCCTTAACGAACTTTTCGTTCCAGAACGATCACGGTTGTTTTTATTGTAACATAACGAAAAAATCTTTCCCGAAAGAGGAATGTCAATACATTACGAGGGTTAAGTCGTAACAATACGACAACGAAACGACTTCTTTCGTGTTTACACGATATTTTTCGTATCAAAACTAAGGAGACGCATGTGCACAGTTCCGCTATAAAACTCAGCGATTCTGGTGTCTTAAATTTACAACAGATTTTTAGAACGCGGAAGCTACGCAGAAAGCCTTGCAGAAATCCCAGACTACAGAAGCAGATCCGGCGTGCTACGTAGAATCATTCCAAACTTCGCTCCTCTTGTACGGGTGATTAAAAATGTTATTTCTAATGTAATCTCTTATATGCTTCTAATAAATTTACTGGTTTCTCTCTATCCCTGTAGTTATTTATAGGCTTCAATGCACGACTAATAAATTTCCCTTGAAGTACGTACATTGCGGAGGGGGGGGGGGCAGCGATTTTGTTCGATAATGTACGTAGGGGGGAGGGGGTACGGAAACGGACCAAAATTGCGTACGTAATATATGGACGACCCCTTATCCGTTATATATGTATCTATCTAAAAACATAAGAAGCACTTGTCCCACGGCGATTCTCACGGACCAAAACACGTAATGGCGGCAGCCGGAAACAAGCACACCTACTCGCGTAATTTCTCATACTTCCGTGGAACAATCATTTATATAAACTTTTCGTTGATGCTTCCACCTATGAGAAATTAACCCCACTAATAGGACATACATGCTAGAACTCGGGATCTAATAGTAAAATGATCTATGATTGTTTGTGGAACATTAAGGAACAAATGTGGGAGAACTCGGAACAATCGCTATTTCCATCTCATAAAAATGCATGTGCGTGTGAGAAATACGCCCCGCCCACAGAACACAAAAGGTGTTCTTGGGACCTTACGGTAACAATATATCAGGTATTCCACGGAACAAAAAGGAACAAAAATGGGTCAACTCGGAACATTTGTTTAACACTACCTATCATGATTGTCAACGTATATAAGAAATATACCCTGCCCACGGCGCCTAAATTTCAGTTTCTGGAACACGGCGGTCAAGACCTCTTCCGTTGTCGGCGGAACAATGTACAACATTGGTGGGGCAGCGTGGAACAATCATTTATATAAACTTCTCGTCGATGCTTCCACCTATGAGAAATTAACCCCACTCATAAGACATATATGCTAGATCTCGGGATCTAATAGTAAATGATCTATGATTGTGGAACATTAAGGAACAAATGTGGGCGAACTCGGAACAATCGCCATTTCCATCTCATAATAATGCATGTGCGTATGAGAAATGCACCCTACCCACAGACCACGAGTAAGTGTTCTTGAGGCCTCACGGTATTCCGGTGCACTTTTTTCAGTGGAACAATAGAGTAAAGAGTTATGTCAGTGAGGAACAATTATGTTTTAAAACCCTCGAGCCTTTTATGGACTGTTGCGTTGCATACCAAGTTAACCCTGCCCACCCGGATTTTTAAAAATATTGTTTTAACGTAAACCGATGGCGTTCAAATCGGAACAAATACGGAACTTAATGGTACTTTTAAGCAACAATTGATCGGCGGTGGGCGTCTTTGGGTTGCTGGTATGGGTTGGGGCAACTTCAGACAACTGCAGTGCCTGACAGTGGAGTCCAGCCCAAGAAAAAAAAAGAGTAAGTGAAATGAAATGAGCATAATCCCGACCAGAATTACACGTCAAAAGAATGAAGACAGTGCACTAAACTCAATGTTTCTTTTTCAGGGCCGACCCGGTAAAGGAAATTAACAATTAGGGCAAAAAGGGGCCAGACATTGAACCATTCAAGTATCCAATCTGTAATTCCGATACTATTATGTGTTGTTCCCTTTGTATTCATGTTGTATTTTCATTATAAGTGAAGCAATTTGTTGGACTTAATTTGGTTCTCAATTTCATTTTGTAGTCATTTTTCAATTTGTTAACCTAAGGTCCAAACTTATCAGTGTTCATATTGTATTTTTATTGTAATTGTTGAAATTGTCAAACTCATGAACAAATAAAAAAAAAAAAAAAAAATTAATGCAGCCTACTTCTGACAGAATTCCACATGCTATTTGGCCTTCTGTCACAAGCAGCCGGTTCCCAGCCCGGATAAATGCAGAGGAATGTTTTTAATTTATACATGTGTGTCATATATTTCGTTTGTTGTCCTTACAGGTTCTTTATCCAATGGCTGATCACTTGGATAGATCTCCACACTTACAGCCACAGACACATTAGTAACCACGTCTTTCTCTAAATGAATTGGACTATCCTGCAAAAAGAAGGCAAAATGTAAGTTCTGAGAGTTTGAGAATTTCATTATTTTGTATTCTAAAGTTTTCTTTACTTACGTCGCTTTCTTAATCCAGCTCTTTACGAGTTTTTTTGCCGACTTTGCCCTTCAGAGTTTAAGGTAAAAATTAGACGGCAATAAAGGAATGATAAAATAAATATTTTTATGTGTCTTTTCTCCCACAGGAATTGAGAGCGATCCAGAAGGAAACGGAACATACGTCTGGGCACATTCAAGTAGTGCCTGAAAATCTTGTGATTCGGAATCCTGAAAATGAGATTTCAAATAACAAACGTTAGCTTTCGTCGTCATAAATTACGAAATCGCTTTATTTATGTAATTCTTAATTTCTGTAATTTATTTTTCAGGTGGTAAACTGGCTGTGTGTGGGTGTTGTGGACACGAGTTTTGGGCACGTGGATCAGCATACGCCGAGCCATGTTTAATATGTTTAAAAACGAGTTGTTTTATATTGTATTAGTAAATAACCTGCTTCCTTAGAGCATTCACTTAGTTTATCAAGTGCCCATAACTGTCACGCGTTTGCTTATGTTGGCCCAGTGGTAGCTGCTTTGACTTGCATGGTCTGGGGGAAAAAAGGGGGCTTTGGTATGATTGCTTTGCGACCACAGACAAGACAACCCAGTCCACTGACGTGTGTTATTCTTGATCATTTTAGGCGAATCAAGAATTATAGAGCGGCACTCTGATTCCTCCAGTGACTCTGCTGCTGATGATACGGATGATGAGAGTGAACTGGATCTGACGTCCTTTCAGATCAATACTGACAACGGCTCTGGGAACGATGAGGATGTCGAAGATGAAGATGATGTGAAAGAACAACTCGATGACGACGCAGCTGAGCCTGGAAAAGAGGTATTTAAATATTTATTTATTCAATACTTTAATTTTATATTTAATATTTTTCACGCGTTGCCAAGCGTGTCAATGTCAGTCACACACTTTGAAACGTGGGAAAAATGCTAATAATAAAACGAATGCTTGGTGCAGTATTACGTACCTGACGTTTGAAGTTTTTGCAGTTGTACCGGTGCACAGAGTGCAACCGGCAATACCTCACAGCCCCAGGAATGATGGCTCACCTGCACTCCCACATAAAAAAAGTGCAGCCTCGCAAGAGGGGCCAGAAATTTAAGTGCGCCAACTGCGATAGGCGCTTCCGGGACGCGGCTGCCCTGAGGCAACACCTCTTGAGCCTGCACCTGAAAAAAAAAAAAAACTCACAAGTGCACACGATGTGGCACACTCTTCTTTTCCAAATCCAACAGAATCGAGCATGAGAAGCGCATGCATCCCGTAAGTCTATCTTATCAGAAACACTTGCGTATTAAAAATTAAAACTTACCGCACTTTCCGGTTTCTCGTTTTCTTCTGTCACTCTCTGCATAATCCAGGACTCGCAAGACTCCGACGAAAACGTCGAAAGACACAAGCCCCATGTGTGCGACAAGTGTGGGGCGGCATTCACGTTTAAGAATGGCTTAAATTATCATTCCAAATACGTGCATGGGCCACCATCTCTTTGCTGCGAAGTCTGCAAAAAAACATTTAAACACAGAAAAAATTTAAATCACCACCCTTGTTCCTAAATTCTTTTGAATTTTTCATTTTGAATTTCCTTGATTTTAAGGAAACCACTGAATTTTGTATGTTAGTGTAGTTCTTAGCTCAGTAAACAACCGTCTTTTGTACCTTACCAATTTGGCAGTTTTATTATTGGTTTGTGCATACATTGTAAATCTTGTATCTGTTGTGGATCATGCACGTCTTGTTTTTTTTTTTTTTTTTTGTCTGTCTTCACTATTTCGTAAAATTGATTATCTTGTTTATCTAGAATATTCTTCTTGAGATTTAAAAAATAAATTAATAAAAAAAAAGCTGCTCATATCCCCACCTCCACGTGGTGAGCAGCGGGCAACACAAATTTTGTTCAAGTCAATATTTAACAAAAATACAAAACAATATTGATCATTGCGAAATTTGTGGCAAACGGGGATGAAAGCTTAAGTTTTCCTTGCTTATACACTTTCCGATGCGTGGTCCTAAAGAATGGTTTTTAGGACTTTAACATGTAAAAAGTATATTACACATAAATCATTTCCTTTTTGTAGGCAGTAGTACTCGATTACAAATGTCGCTCTCCTAACTTTTCATGGTTGATAAACACAGAATTAAAAAGCACATCTATATTGGCATTATTTTTTCAAAAACAATTAAAATCACAACTTGCTAAAAAAAAAAAAATGATGGCCTCCTTTTCCGGCGCCTCCTCCTCGCCTTCCTCCTTTTTGTTGCCGGGATCCTTCCTTTACTTGCCGTCCACTTCCTTGAGTTCCACAGAGCAGGGTATACAACACTTCACAGGGTTTTTGATGTGATGTGGCGATGTCAACTTCATCAGAATGTGGAAGGGAACCACTTCACACACAAAAAAAGATTCAAAACGACCGAGCAAAAACAAAAATGTAAGTACAAAAAGTTAAAATATAAGTTGGCTTAGGAGCCAATTCGCATCCTTTAGTGTAAACTTTATGTGAATGTGTGATTGGTTCAGCCCAGCAGTGCACAACGTTTTGCACATAAATTTACAATTGATAAGCATCTTGTCATTCTTTCTGATCACAAAGGTACAAGGTTTTGCAGAACATGCGCGGCACACGCGGATGGCAGCTCGACTGTCATTCCAGGACGGTAAGATATTTCTTGGTAGGACCGATATTTACATTTTTAATGCAGCTACTGAAATACTTAAGTCTCATGCATGAAACTTGAGTATAAAGTAAAGGTTCCAAGCCCTTAACGCATTCATCTACATTTTACGTACAAATCATCGGCTATGCGTGACATCTAGATGATTGCAAATGCAGAGGAAAGATGTCCTTTCTTTAAAAAATTTAAAGCGAACTTAAAAACGTAAATGATGTTCTACCTGCTGTCAGGTGAAGGTTTGCGTGCCTTACACCATTTTCTTCCAGCGCCAATGCTCGCGTGAAGGTTGGTACCTTCTCCAGGGGTTTCCTGGGGTAGCCGGTTCGATTCCGTGCAGCGGCATTGGACTTAAAAACCACTCCCGTGCGTTGTAACGGTAAACACGGCATGCGAACGTATACCTTGATGAGGACCTCGCTGCTTACGAGCATCAGTGTCCTTCGAAATGTGTTCATGAATGCGATGGTGGGCTCAAAACTCACCCGGGGGTCTTTTTAAAAACAAGGTAGGCGTATGCCAGACCACGTCGTGGCGTAACAGGCTTCGCTCATCGCGAACCACTGTTCCGCCAAATGAATGGCCCTGGCTTCGGCGAGTCATTGCACTGAGCAAATGTGTGGAACAACGCATGCAACACATGTAACATGAATTGATCAAAGGGAACATATGTGATTTTCAGACCCTCACTGGGAACGCATCAATTGATGCGTTGATTAATACATTTGTTTTCTCAGTGTGGACCCTCACTGGGGCGCTCGTGGGGGCCGCACCGTTAATCGGAGCGCCTTCTACTTTTAGGACCATTGCGATTAAGGATAGACCCACCCCTAATCCAGGAAAACCGGTCCCCACCCCTACCCAGTTCGGCGTTTTCGTGGGTTGAAGTTAAGGGTGGTTTCACGGACTTTTGACGGTTTTTTGCCTCTGGACAGGGTTGTCCGATTGACTTCAAACTTTGATGGGAAAAGCATTTGACATGACCTCACCGTTTTTTAGGGGTAGCTAACAGGGGGTTGGTACCAGGGGATTGAAATTTCATGTCCAGGTACCCAGTGCAGGGGTACGTTCATTGCAATCATTTTTTTCAACCCCTAAAACCTAGCCCCGTGTGAGGGTGGAAAAAATTAGGGTAGGGGGTGGGTTTGCCCTAAAACAAAATTCGAGCGTCAGCGTGTCAAGAGGGACAAAAGGTGCCTACGCTCAAACAATTTCCTGAATCCGACAACTTTAAGGGTGTTTCATGGACCTTTTTTTGACGAAATTTCCACCCCTTGGCACTCACACAATGAACCACATCGAAGGGGTTGATATTGAAAAATGACACTATGGGACCTTCAAGAACACACGTGGGGCTACTTCATGCCAAATTTGACGTACGTAGCTTGAAAAACTTAGTCTCAGCGAAGGTCGAAAAAAGTGCGGCGCTAATTTTGGTGACGGGTGTACAAGTTAATTCTATTTGTCAGAAAATAAAAAAAATTTCAAATTTTTCTTTAAAAAAAAAATGGAAAAATGGATAAAATGGACGTTCTCAAACCAAAGTCATTTTTAGCGTGGTCAGAGGGTTTCATTGCGTACTAGGGTTTACACATTGGTTTGAGTGAGGTTCTCTTATGGTTTGCCATGACTGCGTATGACACTCCCTGAGAGTTGCCACCGCGCTAAGTGCTGATGGCGCCATACGCATTCAAACTTTAGTGGAGTTTACCATGGTCACAGGGTTTCATTTTGTACCTGGGTTTAAACCATGGTTTCAATGAGATGAACCATGATATCTTTTTTGGTTCGACATGGTTCGGCCCTGAGTACGGTATCAAACCAAAGAAATCATTTTCGTGCACCACAGGTTTATCTTCGTAGCGTGGTTTGGACTTTGGTGTGAGTGTGATTTTTTTAAGGTTTGACGTGGATGCGTATGCCACTCGTCGAGAAGTGTCACCGTGCTAAGTGCTAATTGTGCCATACGAATTCAGACTAAAGTAGAGTTTACCATAGTCACAGGGTTTCATTTTTTACCTTAGTTTAAACCTTATTTTCATTTGGTTTAAAGATATCTCTTTTGTGGTTCAACATAGATCGGTGTGATTTATGGCGTCTCGTGTCACAAAGCAAGGGGCCTTAGGGCATAACCTGACATTTCGTTTTTTAATGGAGAAAAAAGCGATCTACGTGATGCAGCAGTGACCCCTTTGGTCACGAAAAAGACCTCGTCACGACCGTGACGCGCACCGACACCTAAAAATTCTTTAAAACAGAATTGTTTGTCACCGTTAATACTTCTTTGTGCGGTGGCCGGTGTACGCTATCAAACCAAAGGGAACTTACGAAACGACATATGGTTTGAACGCGTCCGAAAGAAAAAAAGGTACGTAGGTTTGAGATCTAAACCAAATTTCTAAATGGATTCTTCTTTTCTTAAGTACTGTCATCATCTCTCACTCTCTCATGAAACCCCTCCATCACGCCATCCCCATGATGATAACGACTGACTCAAGTAAATGTTTGGGGAGAACGGTGCGAGATACGAACTTTTTCATGAAAATAGACCCCTCTTAAATGACCCAAAAACCTCAGGAAAATGCCAGAAATGTACCCAGGTGCTGCTGCAGGCGCCGGTGGGCAAAACAGGGCCTTCTTGGACAGGAAGTGGAACAGGATGGCAAACTGCCGAAAAGTCAGTTGCTTCAACGAAAAGTCAGTTGCCTTAACGGAAAGGTTTGTTGCGGAAGCAGAAATGTAGTTTTGCTCCGGCAATGCACCTACTTGTTGGAGCAACTAACTTTTCGTTAGCGCAACTAACAAATAGTTCCCGAAACAAAATTTTAGTTCTGCGAACAAACTTTACTGCTTGTCTGGAAATCAACTAAAATATTGGTTGCGATTACTAAACTTTTTTCTCTGTGTAGCTGAGTGGTAGAGCATTGGACTGCTAATCAAGAGGTCCCCAGTTCAAACCTGGGTTTCCCCTCGTCTTTTTGTATTTTAACCCCCACCCCCGTAGAGGCGCCTGGCTAGGTGGGTCGGCCGGCCCGGCGAGTGCGCGAAATTTTATGATGGATAGAATGAAATTTAGACATCATAATTATTCGCATTGTGTAGAGATCGAATTTTCAATTACAATGTGACCAAGTTCTTACTTTATAGCTTTAATGACGTCAACCGGGCCGAGCTCAGCCCAGCAGGGCCGTCCCGAGCCGAGCCCATCCGGGTTTAGCGCGACACGTGATATAGTTCCAAAACTACGAACCGGTGGCTAGCTCAGGACCACGTGTGGCCTACTACTGTGAATTTACTGTTAGCTGTACTGTGAAAACTGGACGGAAGGATTGTGCTGGGACAGGACACTGGCTCACACCGAAAGGCAAGGCACGCTTCCAAAATTGATGCAGTTATTATTATTATTGATTACTTAGTACACAGGGAACAGCGACGAGTCTCCCCGCAACAGTGTCCTATTGGCTGACGGAAATCTTCTTGCTTGTTGTCGACTGACTGCTGGAAGCGGCCGCTTTCCCTCCCAGCGAGGGCCGTTCCCACGGACCGGCCCCTCTCGGCTCGGCTCGCATGGCGCGGCCAGCGGTCGGCGGCTGCTCCCACTCACCGACTGTAAAAGCGAAGTCTCGATACCGTTCAACTATTCAGTTGGCAATACTGCGCCCGCCCATCGTGTGCGCGAAAACTCGAATTTAAATGTAACTGCGGGTCGTTGTGAGTGGCTCTGACAACACGGACCAGGCCATACCGAGCCGAGCCCAGCCAGGCCAGGCCATACCGAGCCGGGCCCAGCCGGGCCAGGCCATACCGAGCCGGGCCCAGCCGGGCCAGGCCAGACCGTATTTGTATTTTACAGCCCCACCCCTGTAGAGGCGCCTGGCTAGGTGGACAAGTCCACCCAGCAGGTGCGAATAATTGGCTGAGCGATAGCGAAGCCCTTACCCCACGGGCCCAAAAATGTTTTATCTGTTTGTGTGTGTGTGTGTGTGTTGTACGTGTGTCCGCGCGATTTCTCGAGAACGGTTCATCGCAGAGGGCTCAAATTTGGACCACAATCTTCTTGCATCATACCGGAATCAACCTCACCTCGGGGTAACCGTAGATAAAATAGTTTCTGAGATTATTTTTACAACTGGTCTTAGATTTAATAAATTAACTAACAACGCAATTCCGATAGTGACGCACGCCACAGCTGTAAATGCACTCTACAAAATTCCTAAGTTCACGTGCACTTTGAAATCACAATTTTTTTTAGAGTGCCGGTTTGAAAGTGCACAATTTCTATCCGAATTTCGGCACTTTTTGAGAGTTCAGAGTACACTCTGCCGAGTGAGAGTGCGGATCCTTGAGAGTTCAGAACGCACGTTCAGATCAGAGTGCACTCTGCGGAGTGAGAGTGCAGATATGCAAGGGTTCAGGGTGCACTCTCACTCTGCGGAGTGAGAGTGTAGCTATGCAAGGGTTCAGGGTGCACTCTCACTCTGCGGAGTGAGAGTGCAGATATGCAAGGGTTCAGGGTGCACTCTACAAAGTGCCTAACCGCGTGAGAGTTCAGGGTGCACCCCGCAAAGTGAGAGTGCCCCACAGAGAGGTCCGGCGGGGCTCCACGGGTCCGTGGTCCGGAGACCCCCCGCTGGTCGCACTCCTCCGGGCTCTCCAATGCGGCGGTGAGGGTCTCTCTCCCAGATTGGCTGAGGACGCACAGCTAAAAGTGGACCTCCCAAAGTCAAAAATTGCTGTTATGCCATAAAGATTGACCATTAGGTGACGTCCGAAGTCAACGAGAGAGTCCTCATTTTGGCTGCCGAGGCCGCCTGGCCGGGCGCCGGCCGGCCGCACGCACGCGTGTTTTTGCCATCGGGCGCCAAGCAAGTAATTAGGGCCCAAGGTCTTCCCTTTACGGCAATGTTGTGAAACGTACTCAATAGATGGCCCACAGCAGGTGGATCCCTATTAAGTACCATAAGCAATCAGTCTTTCCAAATAAATGCGTCTGCACTGCAGGTTGGAAAATGTCAGTAAATCCTATTGCTAGGTTATTCCAGGACTGGGTCCATAGAACTTAGTCTATAGCTTTTATTTGTGGCATTGCTTGGCGTTGCTCGTTTCCTTAGCATAAAATGTTTTCTTGGACTTACAAGAGGTTGGCATGGAAATTCTACAGCACAGGAAGAAAGAGGTCCATCACTCACTGCCCACCCATACATCCAACCAGGGAAAGGTCAATCCCCAACAGAGTGGAACAGCAGGGACTGTCCCCAACAGAGGAACAGCAGGGACCCCAACAGAGGAGAAGCAGGGAAAGATGACTGTCCCCAACAGAGGAACAGGAACAGTAAAAACCTGAGGAAAAATTGACAAGTCACTTTATTATACAGACATAGAATAAACTGACCCTAGGCTAGAAACTACAGTATCTGATATAAACCCTCTAGGTAAACACATTGCAATGAAGGAGAAAAAGGGAAAAAAAAACTTTTTCTAATGCTAACTAAAGTGATATATAAAGGGACTCCCAACAAGGGTTCCCCACCAAAGAACTGTAAAAATTATCACTACACAAATTAGAAAGTATTTCATTCTGGCAAGACATAATGCAACAAGGTGAGACTAAAATAGAATGAAAAAAGACAGAATATTTACAAAGATGCTTAGGTGATCAACCACATCACAAAGCATGAAATTGAAGGAGTTTGATTGTGGATCTCTATCCTATACTTCTGCTTCTTTTAATCTGTAAAGTAAAATTTATTGGGTGAGAGCAAACCAATGTAATTTGAAGTATAAACACATCGTAATCACAACACTTACAGTTATGGTCTTCTTAGCTGTCTCATAATGACTAGAAACTCTTCACTGCCATACTTTCAGGGACAACTTTATGACTATAACGAAAAAATTAAAAAAAGGATTGATGTCCAAAATCCATAGAAAAAAGGGGCAATACATAAACACACTTACCCTGAACAAGACTCATATATGAACTGCCCCCTTTCGGATGCCCTCTTTGAAGACTTTGGAGCACTCACACTTTCTATGTAGAGAAAGCAAGATTCGCTTTGCTACTGCACCACATCAGAGTTGTCATCCAGCAGGAGCTTCCAATTTCTGTCACATACAGATCAAACTGGAAACAGAAGAAATGATAAACTAAATACATAGATGCACTACAAAACACAATACTGCGTGTATGACCAAATATACCACGCCAGAACCAGAAAAGATTTTTTTAAATCTGAAGGCTTGTGAAGATTTCCATTCATCTAATCAGCTTATATACAATTATGTACAATTTATATTGGAACCACAGTTTCAAGATTACAAAGACTGTAAGTCCCTGCAACACATTAAGTGCGTGAAGTAAGCCATCAAACGGAAGAAAACCATTGGCAATTGCAAGCCGCACCTGATTTGAGTGGATCTTGAATTGAATCCCACTTCTGCTCTACATCGACCATGGTGGCGCTTTCAGGATGTACATCTGCACAAAGCATGTACGAGTCACACAGCATGGGGTCAGTCGCTTTGAATTGTCTCTCACATCCTTCTGTATCATTCAACCTGGAAAGTAAAATGTATTGTGCATGTATGAAAAGAAGAATGTAGTTTACAGTACAAACACATTGAATACACACAACACTTACTGTTCTTGATTTATCTGTTTCACAATAACTGGAAACCTTTAACAACCATACTTCCAGACAGTATTTGATGCCTGTAACACAAACAAAGGATTAATGTACAAAATCTACACTGTTAAAACAATTCTGAATTTAGAGACAAAAGGTGTTAAAATTAAGACCGAGTTTAAATGCTGAAATTTCAGACAAGGTCTGTAAATTGACTGCAGCACATGCATACTGAATTTCCAACAATAAATTTGTAACAGTGTATGCAAGGAAGAGGTCCTACATTATACAAGCACATACCCTGAACAAGGGCTCTCTTTTAAGTTTCGGATCACTCATGTTTTCAATGTAGAGAGCGCAGATATTCGCTCTGCTACTGGGCCAGGTCATCCAACAAGAACATCTGATTTCTTTCACATTCAGAACATACTAGAAAGAGAAGAAATGATATACTAAACAAGTGGATGCAATACAAAACATAATACTGGATGTCTGACCATGTATAACATACGCGAAGACCAGCAAAGGTTTTTTTAAATGTGAAGGCTAGAACAGATTTCACGTTAGCAGTTCTGCCAAAAATAACACAACAACTTCAGAAAGAATACGTCGGCACATTATTGAGCATGATATACAGTTTCACGTACCTCTTCATTGCATGCACTCCATAGCTGCAAAAACAACAGTCTCCTGGTCAGCATCCACAGCTTTCCCACTTGGTAGCAAGGAATGCACCACAAACCTCACACCATCAATCTTCGGCTTTGGCACCTGCAACAGTCACTGTAATTGAGCACGAATGAACTGATTCTATAGCTAGCAGCACAAACATTATTAAAAATCTGTTTTATGTGATTTCGATAGCTGACTTCACGATACTAAACAGAATATAGCACACAGACTGATACAAATAAACCGCGGTCTAATGAGACTAAGGGTGCCCATTGCCAATATGGGCTAGAAGAACAGGATGTACAAGGTAATACTGCAAGTGCCATAAAATAAATCGCACAGAATGTGTACATTTCATATGCCTGAACCAAGAGCCTGAACTGCATGAGAGGCCGGATAGGCCATGAATAACGGTCACAAATGTAAGGTTAGGAAATGTTACAACCATTTAAGGTTAGCTCTAATGAAGAAAAATAGAATCAAGCATAAAATGAAAGAATTACTTACTTGCAACTGCAGTCATGCAGCAAAATGGGCGTGAGATGTTCCCCAACTCCTAATGACAGGGTTAGGACAGCCTCAGGAACTTCACTTGCTCTCAGCCGCCAGAAATCTGTCAGCGACCTTTCTTTAACCCATCGCGACTACACTGACACTGCAAATCTATGAGAACACCGTCCACAATGGTCAACAACTTCAGTCTACTTCGAAATCTGAGACACACACATGACAGAAGTCGAAGTCCGTTACGCGCTGGGCTGCGCTGGGCCAGCCAACGGTTACGCCGCCAACCAACGGTCACGTCGGCGTGCTAACGTTTTCCCACCGCGACAACACTGACATGGCAAAATTTTGACACTACCAACCACAAAGGTTTACGTTCATACCGAAAAGTGTAGCCAGCCGTACGAAAGTCCTCTCCGACGGTAACGCCGTTACGCCCACATCGGGCCGGCCGGCCCTCCTCGCACTACCGGGCCCGTGGCAGGGTAGGCAACGCCAGTCGGCGCAACTGGTCCCAACGGGTAATTAGAAATTCACTCCGACCCGCCGACGTTTCAATTCTGTACACGCAACAGTTAAATTACTAAACATACATAACGAGTATTTGTGCCTGATAGGGTCATTTAGTGTACCTATTTCAACTCAATGTTGGCAACAGGCGAGGTCACGTGAGCCGTGCAGCCAATGGGCGACGAGCGAAAGCGCGGGAAGGGGCCGCCGGCTGCAGACAACCCGACCCGATATTTTCGTGATTTAGACTACGAAAATAGGCACAGCGGCTTAAAAACGGGTACGGCGGTGGTAGGCGGGACTCTAACGGTCCCGGCGAGACCAGCCGCGACGCCGCCAGCACCGTAGAGGCCGAGAAATCGCGAGTGGAAATTACAGCACGAATCCGCCCGCAAGGCCCAGGTCCTCTACAGCGAGCTTCTCCGGCCTGCAACCGAGATCAGCGCCGAAAACCAAAAAGTCACTTATGCCAGTCCTCCTAAACGGCTCATCGGACGGGGCTGAAATTCTGGGGGTCCCTCAAGGGGGTGAAGGGGAGCTCGCCTGCCGAATTTCAGCCCGATCGGATACCGGGGGGCCGAACGGGAGTGCTTCGAAGTTGTAGGGGGAGCCGGGGGGGAGCGTTCTTAAGTGATGAGCGGACCCTTTGAAAACTCGCAGCACGCACGTCCCGAGTCACACTCTCGACTTCTAGGTGGGGATCGGCACGGCACACGAGCCCCTTCCACCCCCAACAGTCAGATAATTTTTAAAATGGTATCTTAGTGACGGCCCCCAGCAGCCGTCTCCGTCATTCCCCGTCGGATTTCACGCGCAGACGCTTTCCCTGTTTGGGGAAGGCGTCTCCGAGACACCACGCACCGGTTAGACGAGTTTCCGACTAATGGAAGGGCCATAATATTTATTTGCCTTTGAGTAATGGAAACCACGAGCCATTTAGAACTTTGAACTTCATTTTAAGACACACTGTGTCATCTGTGGGGGTGTGGCTATTATAGAACTTGAGTGTATTCTCTAGTAATTTTAATTTCCAGTCATGTTTTAACCCAGACCATATGCTAATCTAAAAACTACTATACTGTAGTCTTGGAATCGATTATTTCCAGTGTTGTAATATTTTAGTGAAGTAAGCCTTGCTAACTATGTCTATTTTTAGCAACAGAATCTCTGCAAGACTTTCAGCCTCAAAAAACAAATATTTTGAAACAAATGTCAAGGAACCTTCATTGCCATGATATACACCTGCATAGCAGTGAACTTTTCCACTCAGCAGAATTTAAATATTTTATTAGCACTGTGGCTCTGTAATGATATTAAAGTTCAACCCCATTTTGCATGGGGTAGGTCAAAGGTAGCAGAAAGGCTGTTGGAATAAAGAACAAAATAAAGACAATTACTTATAATTGACGCATAACAAAAAATAATAGTACACATTGTTGTCAACTATAAAATTACTATAACAAGCAAACACTGTTGAAAAACAAAGTCATAAAATGATTACACTATGATAGAGGTGAATAAATCACTCTTCCTCACTGGAACCATCATTTTCTCTATTTATTTTCAAAAACAATAAAATATAAGGAGAATTGGTGTCCAATTTAAACTAACTACAAAACGCAAACACTATTGATGAACAATAAAAAGATAAAAAACGAACGACACTGCGGTGGATAAATCACTCTTCCTCACTGGAACCATTCTTTTCTCTATATTTTTGTCTCTTGACCTGCACATAAAAAGTATGTAAATAACATCACAAGTATAAGCACAAGAAACTGGAATAGGGACTCACAGTATCACTAACTTTTTGGTCTTCCTGGTTCAGCCTATTACCCAGTACTGTTCGTTGCTTCTTTAAGACGGTATCCATGGCATCGGACTCCTCCATTCCTTGCAGGTCACGCAACACAAACTTAACAGCACCTGCACATCAGAGGAGAAAGCTGAGATGAGCACTGTCAGATGAGTGAAACCAAAACCTGCAAGTTAACAAGAAACACTTACCAAGGATAAGGTTAACCTTGGATGGGGTTGCAGGAGTCTTTGGGGTCGCATCCTTAAACCTGTTTGAGGCTTTTCCTTGAAGCGACCTTACCCGTCTCTCGGCAGGGGTCCAAGTTAAGGTGGTCAGATTCCTCGTCATCATCGACAGATTTGTTTGGTGGTACCTTTTAATAACTTTCACCATAGATTTGGCATCAATGGATGCATCATCAAGTATAAACTGCAAAGTAAAAAGAAATGAACATTAATATGAAAAAGAGAATGTTTTCAACCTATCCCACAGATGGGGCAAGGCAACTTCAGTTTCAGCAACCTGCCCTTACCATCCCGTTAGCATCCATTGGCAAAGTTAGTGCCCTTTGCTTGTCAACACTGGTGAAGTCTTGTTTGCAGGAGGCAAGAGCATTCGCTATTGCTTCGATTTCCTTGTCCTCAATAAGTTTAGCTAGAGAACCAACAGCACACTATTAACTCCAGAAAAGTAACAATGAACAAGCCTTTATGAACCTTACACACCTTTCTTCTGTTTATTTTTGGATGAGTCTTTCACATTTTTCTCCTGCTTGGATTCTTTGGTTGTTGGTTTGTCAGCTGGACGGGGCAGGACTTCTAAATTATTTGGGGCCACCTTACAGGATGAAGTGATGGATTTTGGAGTAGACGTGAACATGGCTGTAAAGCGAGGGAAAGAATATCACACTGACTAATTAGAGAAGCCCCTTAATGAAAAATTTATGGTTCATAAAAAAACAACCCACCAGCATCACTTGGAATCAGAGATTCTTCATTATCTGAAATTTCAAAGGGAACAAACATTCTTAGAAATAAATAAATAAATAACATAAGATGGCAGTGTTCCCATCAAACCATACCATTTTCAAACAAATTCTTTTTGACTCTGAATGCATTATTTTCATTCTGCTTCGCACCTGAAAGGGTCAATGAATGTATTAACATCATTAATCAGCAAAACCACTGACAACTACAAACATGATGCAAATACCTGATTCTGGAAGAGAAGAAAGTGAATTGACTTTCTTGAGCAGCTCTCGCAGGTTAACATTCTCAGATTGCAGACTTTCAACTCTTTTTCTTAGTTTCAGACGTTCCTCGTCAACAACTTTAATTGTTGACACCTGCACAGATACTTTGGTCTTCAGTTCTTCGAGTTCTTTTTTCTGGTCCTTGCACTTCCTTCTCAGGGAGGAAAGGCTATCCGAGAGTTTCACAACCTCATCCTCAGATTCTGAATCTGATGGAAAATCTCCAGATGAGTTGGTCTCCTGAAAATGAATACATGAAGCCAGGACAAACTAATGCGCGAAACTACAGTTCAAGTTTTATCTTAATGCTTACATACAAAGAACAAAATAACAGCTTCTCAAAATACAAAAACTTACGTCAAGTGGTTTCGTTTCCTCAAGAACAAAATCATCCGCCTCTTCTTGGTGAGAAGTACCGTATTTCTTCACAGCATCCTAGAATATGATTGAAAGACGGCATGAACTCTAAGGCTTCATTTGGCAGAAGTGACTAAACATATACAAAATGTTTGTATCAACTTACTTGGCTGCCACGGGTCTGAGATACATCTAAATTCAAAGTTGGACTGAGAACTTGGAGTGCCTCAGGTGGAAGCTGAACTGACTCTTCAGATCCCAACTGAAATGTAAGGAAACAAGCAATTACAGTGCTTGGTAGAAATTAGAAAATTGCCTCTCACAATAGCACACCAGTTTGAAGTACACACCAAATCAGAGCCCTGCCTTGTCTTCTTAGCAATGGAACTTTCAACTAAATCAGTCTTTCTTTTACTAGGAGTAACTTCGCCAGTTCCTTCCTTGCAGATTGCTTCACTCAAAGGTGACTGCTCATTTGATGACTCGTTAACTCTCACCTTTAAAAGAGCAACAAACATATAAATCATCAATCTGATACACTCATTTCAGAAAATTGACTCTCACAATAACACACCCATTTGAAATACACACCAAATCAGAGTACTGCCTTGTCTTCTTGGCAATGGAACTTTCAACTAAATCAGTCTTTCTTTTACTAGGAGTAACTTCGCCAGTTCCTTCCTTGCAGATTGCTTCACTCCAAGACTCATTTGAAGACTTGTGAACTCTCACCTTAAAAAAAAGCAACAAACACATAATCCATCAATTTGATACATTCATTTTTAAAATAGCAGGCCACATAAAACAACAAGATGGCAACCTCTTTTAATTTGGAGGGGGTAACTTTCCAGGGTGACCACCTAGAACTTATACTATAACTTGGCTGAAATAAAATAGGAAAATAGCATGAACCTTGCTACAGGAAGTTAAAAATTAACAAACCATTCAAGCAACCTTCTCATCCACCACTTGTTTGGAGGAAATACTTACTCAAGCCTGATCCTTGCTGGGTGTTTGCTCACTGTTTGCAGCAACTGATCTGGAGAACACTAGTGAACTACCTTCTTCAGTAACAGCACTGCTGACATCCTGTTCAATACCATACCAAATTAAGCCACTAAAAATGCCAATTGCTTATTAAAGAAACACGAAGGCACAGCTGAAATTAGAACATTACCTTGACCAAAGGATTATTTTTCGCCGCATTTAAAGCCTCCAGCATCCTGCTTAATATAGCAGGATCTTTAGCTGGGCGGTTAGGTTTTGGCTTGGTATTTGTTTCTGCACTGGTCTGTATCTTGGGAGCTTGCTTTTTCTTGTGTGCAGCCTTTGTCTTGTGTCCATCATTTACCTTTGAGGTTTCAGTGTTCTTGGAATCTTTCTGGGAGGGTTCCTACAGAAAATACCGAAGTTTAGGAAATAGGAGATAGAGGCCAACCACAACATTTCATACTCATACTTCTTTTTGACTCCCATCACTCCTGCGTGTCCTGCCCCTGGTTGACTTTTCAACGTCTGCTGAACTCGGCAGCTCCAGGAGCGGATTCCCAGATAATGGAATTTTTAAAGAGCTGCATTTGGATTTGGCATCTTGAACATTTTCTGCAACAAGCAACGCACATCAGTCATTAAAAATATAAAAGCTTTGATTTAGATCCATGACATTGTCATTGGTAAGAATTTAAGAAAATAAAGGGGTAGTTATAATGTATTTGGCTGGTCAGGCCACTAATAAAGAGTTAATCCACGAATGATGTACCCTCGTCTTTAAGCAATCGAGCCCCCAACGAGGATGGCCAGGAAAACGAGTTACAGGTGCCTGGATGACGCGGAGCCGTCCGAGGACACCTAGGTTATGACCCGCACCAGCGCGAGTCATTAACGCCAAAAGTACACAAACAAAAGTAAATAAGGTGATGGGACTTACTGGCGAGCAGCAAAATGGTGGCCGGGTAGTACCCATCGTCGCTTAAGATGCTTTTCTGCCATTTCACTTTGTAGTAGCCCTCGTCCCTCACGAAGTCTTGTGCGGCTCTTGGCCGGAACTCTTTCCCCGATGCGCATTCTCGAACCAGGGAACAGTACACAATTTTCGTTACCCTCCCGGTACCCAAAAATTTCGCAACAGCGACTTGCATTTCAAATGAGAAACATTCGCCTTATAAACGAAAAAAAATTAGCTTCACAAACGGAACAACTTAGACGAACTTGGAGCCCGAGCCGCGATGGGAGTCAGGGGGAGAGTTCGAGCGCGCGCCGCACACAACGACAAGCTTCTCATTTTTACCGGCAGATGGCGTTATTCGGGAATCATTACGAGTGATATTTAAAAAATATTGGTGTAGAGATTAGCTGGTCGGTGGCAGTTTTTTTTTTTTTTTTTTTTTTTTTTCAAGAAGTAGTGAGGTGCACAAATACATGCGAAGATTTAATTAAGAAGAGAAATTAAATATTCCCGGCCGTCCGGCCGTCGACGCCTTTCACTTCCGGGCTTCTGGTCACTACAACTTCCGACTTCTCGAAAAGTACGGCTCACTACAGATTCTCCTTCTCCGACAGTACGACGCGATCCCTCGCTTGGAGTCCAGTTTAACTCTAGTGTTTTTATTTGTATCGGATGTTTAGTTCTGTGCCGTAAGGCAAAGTAAGTAATTAAATTTAAACGTGGATATCAGGTAATATCAGGTACGTAAAATATCCTTCCGGAATTGTCCCTCTGTCGAGTAGTTACTTATAACCTTACTTCTTGGCCAAGGGAAATCTTTACAGGATGCTGTTTCTCTTATCTTTTTTGACACCCACTCTTACCGAAGCGTTTTACTGTTAATTTTCAGTGATACATGCTGGTAGAAGCTGTTTGAACACCACTGACCACAAAGATTTATGTAAGTTCAATCCTTCATATGGTTCATTGACTATTATCACACTGCAAGAGAAATTAATTGTTTGCTGCTCATATCTCTTTTTTGTCCTCATCTTAGTTTTCTGACATGTTTTTGTTATTTTATTGCAGAATATGGATGAAGATGAAAATAGGAAGCGCAGTAGAGGATCGTACAAGTCTTATTATGAGAGAGGTCAAGCCGGAAATGCATTGAAAATTCCTCGACAAACTGCTCAGTCACAACATGCTCAGAATCGCCCAGTGAGTAGTCGACCCCCATATTTGTTTTCATTCCTTTGGGGCACATCTTTGTATGATAAACATTTAACAGGGCATAGTTAACAGAGACTCAATCTTAGTATTTTTCAGATAATCATGTAGACTGAGCAAACTTTCTGCTTTGAAGTACTAGTCGATGTTTCCGTATTAGTTCCTTCATTTCTATTACATTCTGCTTTACTTATATATTAGTACTTCATATATTTTGATCTCAAACTTGAAGCTTTAAGGGAAATACAGGACATGTGTAGTACTTTCAATTGAGTCATAGATTTTGTTTTGCTTATATCAGGATGCCCAGCCTGAAGATGAGATGCGAAATGTTTCTGTAGAGGATGTGGAAGAAGAAATGCCAAATGTTTCTGTAGAGAATGTAGAAGAAGAGATGCCAAATGTTTCTGTAGAGGATGTGGAAGAAGAAATGCCAAATGTTTCTGCAGAGGATGTGGTCAACACTGCACATCATCAATCACTGGTGAGGCAGAATATGTTGGCCCTGTTTCTTTCATATGTGATTTTCTCACAAATTTATGGTAGCTTGGTCAATGTGTGTTAATTAATTTATATTGTGCTTATGTTATAGGTTGGGAATACTTCAGATACACTGGCAGAAGATGACATGGCTGATTTTTCCATGGCTTCCACAATCCTGCTTCCCTCAGCCCAATCAATGCAAGAAAATGAAGTGAGTAGAGAGGGTTTAACTCCAAATGATGTATTAAAATTTCTCGTTGCCTCAGTATTGTTTTGTGAATGGTTGATTTCTCAGAAATAACCCATTTATGCTGTAACCCATATTCCAGGCTGGAAACACTCCATTATATGGAGCAGAAGATGGCCACATGACAGATATTTCAATGGCTTCTACAATCTGTCCGCTTGCCTCAGACCTAATGCTGGAGATTGAAGTGAGTTGTGAAACTAACACTCAAATATGTCATGTAGCAATTTCCCAAAGCATCCACTGCTTTTGTTTTGCAGATAGTAGATTTCTCAGAATTAATCAATTTATGTTGTTGGCGTTTAAGTGCCCATTTATTTTGTACTTATGTTGTAGGTTGGGAATAGTTCATCAGATGCAGTGGTAGGAGGTGACAACATGTTGGATGGTTCTGTGGCTTCCAGAATCCCTCCTTTGTCTGCTGCAGATCCATTATTACACGAAAGTGAGGTGAGGAATTAGGCACCAATTCCAAAAGATGTCATTAAAAATTCTAATCGCATCCACTTCTCTTTTTTGTGCGATTTCTCAGCATTAAGCGTTTTGTGCTATAAACCATGTTTCAGGTTGGAAACATTTCATCAACTGTAGTACCTGATGTTGAAAATGCATCTATCGCCTCCAATCCAAGCGATGTGGAAGATCTTGAAGAAGATGACCATGCGTCACAAGATGCAACTGCATGTGTTCCGCTTGAAATTGACAGTGACAGTGAAGAGGATGAGGAGATGCAGATTTCAGAACCTAACCAAACCCTACCAGTGAATCCAAATGAAGCTGATTTGCATGAAGATCCATGTCAGGTACAGTTTTAAATATTTAATGCCATTTTCTTGTGGTAGGGAATTATTCTATTGGTCTTTGTGCCCCTCGAAGTCTGAAAGATAAATTTTTGTTTTAGGGTGGACAACTCAACACTGGAGAGCCATTTGAACGTTTGAAGAAGGAGATGGAGCAGAAACTGCGGATGCCAATAGAAGCACCCATCACTGCCACACATGGAGAAGCTCTTCTCAATGCTCTGACACTGGCATCACATCACAACTGGAACCATTCGGAAACAGCAAATCTTTTCAAATTTGTTAACAGTTTGTTCGGTGAGAAGGTATTTGGTGACTCTCGATACATTTTAGACCAGCTTTTATTTTGTGACAAAGGAATGCATTACTTCTTCTTTTGCATGAAATGTTCAAACCCTCTGCCTGAGGTAAATTTTAAAAACCAGAAAAATCCTGTGCCTTGCAGGAATACAAGATGTAATCATGTGAATCAAATTAAGAATTTAAAGAAGGAATCTTATTTTGTGACTTTTGATGTTCCTTATCAATTAGAATTTCTCTTTAAGAATGACAAATTAAGAAGTCAGCTTAAAGACCCAAAGAGTTTTGCCAATAGAGTCTCTAGAAATATGAAAGATATTTATGATGGGAGTGAGTATCAAAACTTTGTTGCTTCTCTAGATGTAAATGACTTATGTAAGATTTTAACTTTCACTATTTGTGTCGATGGGTCCCCTCTGTTTAAATGTAGCAAATGTTCAATTTGGCCTTGTGTGGCCATGATTAATGAGCTTCCTATTGTAAGTAGGATGAAAAATTTGCTGGTTATAGGCCTGTGGTTTGGTAACAAGAAAGCTGATATGAGCCTTTTCCTGGAACCTATTGCCAATCATATTAATACTCTTTCTGATCCTGGTTTTCATATTTCCTTTGGAGAGGAAAATTTAGTACATTTTAAAGCATTTTTGAAAGGATGTTGTGTTGACACGGGGGCAAGGGGGGAAGTTCAAGGCATCCACATGCACAGGGGAGCTTATAGTTGTAATTGGTGTCTCCATCCTGGTGAGGAATTTGAGAAAGCGAGAAGATTTCGGTTCAATGTTCCCTTGGACGAACTTAGAACCAGTCGTCAAATGGTTGAAGACTGGACTGAAGCTCTGCGCCAAAAAATCATTGTCCATGGCTGCACTTCTCCATCGCGTCTTGCAGGCTGTATTAATTTTGACATTGTTAATGGCATGATATTTGAGTATATGCATAATTTTGGTGAGGGCAATGTTAAAACTTTCCTCAAGGAGTGGCTTGCCTTTGATGACTACATTCAGGCAGAGACCGAAAATATTGAAAAGCTTTTGACTCAGGTAAAGCCACCTTTAGAATTTCGTAAAGCTGTGAGAAAGTTGGAGGTGCATGCGTTTTGGACAGGCAGGGAGCTTGAAAACTTTGGCCTCCATCTCAGTGTTTGCCTGCTTATTGATAAATTGCCTCCAGAGTATTTGAAAAACTGGGCTGATTATGTACAAGCAATGCACCTGCTGTTGGCAGATGAAATAACACCTGAAATGTTGAATATTGCAAATGAACTTCTGGTTCAGTTTGTAGCTAAAGTTCAATATTTGTATGGGTTGCATATGATGCGCCACAATGTTCACACTGTATTGCATGCTGCACAGCATGTTGCTAGGTGGGGTAATCTTTTTGCTGTTAGTGCCTATGCCTTTGAGCATGAGATGCAACATCTTAAGAAAGTTATCTTTGCCAATAATGGTATCCCCAATCAAGTGTGTAGAGCAGTGTCACGTGAACGCTCTGTGGACTTTCTCAAGCATTCTCTGTCATCAGACACCTGTGATTTGTTCGCTGCATCTCTGGAAACCACACGTTACAGTGTAAAAATAGTTGGTGATATGAAGCTTATTGGGAAATCCCACTATTACACCGATTAAAGTGAAGAAGAGCTGTTTCTTTGTAATCAATTAAATATTGACCTCCAAAACTGCCTTTGCTATGGTAGAGTTCAAAAAAATGGGTGGACTTATTGTACTGAAAACCAAGCAAAGAAGTCAAGCACTGACAATTCAATTGCATGGATGTCAGATAAATGTGTTGTTTGCATAAAAAAATTGCTCCATGATGAAACAAGTGGAAGGGTGTGGGTTGTATGTAGTGTTGTTAGATGTGAACCGCACATGTGCCCTACCATGCCAAATGTGAATTTAAACCGCCATCATTTGTTGAAGGTGAACAATATTGACGCAGATTTATCAATTCTAAAAGCTAGTCTCTTAAGTAATGTCTTTGTTAATTTGGATTTGTCTCATGGCCATTTTCTGTCACCTATGCCTAACTGTTACAATATATTTTAAATAAATTATTATTTTCTGTGCATTTCCTCTCACTTCATTAATTTATTACATTTCTGCCTTTAACCTGCTTGAACCTTCTTTTTTTTTCGGGGGGGGGGGGGGGGGAAGGGAAGTGAGGGAAAACCCACCATACCGCAAATGTGCTCCAGAGGCATTGAAACATTCATGTCAGTCTTCTGGAAAATGGTGGAGACACGGATGAGATAAGAGAAATTCGTCGCACTGACTCGCAGCACAAAACGTTCACGCACGTCGAAGTCATAGCCGTGGGCGGGGCAGTCGAGCGCCTGTAGTGGCTAGTCCCGCACGACACCTGTGGGATATGGGTTGCCTTTACCCAGGCGCCTGGACCGCTCACTTCGTAACCTATCTCTTCTCAGCCTTCATCGCCTTGTGCCCTCTGAAAACTGTGCACTGAGTTGTTTAGGGTGAGACACGCACTCTGTTTAATAACACTTTAGAAATTGTAAGTGTCACTTAGGAGTTTAGGGTAAGACTCACACTCTGCCCCATAACACTCTAGAAATTGTAAGTGTCACTAAGGAGCTCAGGGTGAGACTCACACTCTGCCCCATGACACTCTAGAAATTGTAAGTGTCACTTAGGAGCTCAGGGTGAGACTCACACTCTGGCCCACAACACTCTGGAAATTGTAAGTGCCACTTTAGAACTTTGAGAGACACTCGCACTCTAGTCTGTAACACTCTGAATATCTTGAGTGTCACTCTAAAAATTGTGAGTGCCACTTAGAAATTATGAGTGGCACTTAAAAATCTAGAGTGTCACTTAAGAAAACGAGAGTGACACTCAAGAATTTCAGAGTTACACTCTGAAATTCCTTAGTGCATTTTCAGCTGTGGCATCGATTCCTGTTCATATTCTGAGAGGACGGTGCGAGATACGATCTTTTTCATGTTCATGGACCCCCACTTCAATCGCCCAAGGGACCCCCCCCCCCCCCCCCCCCCCACGCGTGCCAAAACCGACCTCATGTGCTGCTGCAGGTGCCGGTTGGCAAAACAGGGCCTTCTTGTGCAGGAACTGGAACGGCAGAGCAAACTTCTAAATCGTGCAGATTTCAGACTTGAACATGGCGACCGACCCCTTCTAAAATCACCCGAAGAACCCAGTCAAAATACCAAAATTGACCCTAGGTGCTGCTGCAGGTGCTAGTGGTCAAAACAGGGCATTCTTGGGCAGGAACTGGAACAGGAGGGCAGACTTCTACATCGTGCAGAATTTCAAACTTAACATGGCGACCGACGCCCTTCTAAAATCACCCCGAGACCGCATTCAAGATAGCACCCCTATTATTAGAACCTTGATCAGTCACAGTAGCATGCACTGTAACGCCAACAGAAAACATTGCCTTCACAACATCACAAAGTAATGATATTAAGGTAATACTAGGGCATGTCTTGCTAACAAAATAAAATGCAACAGGCTGAGTTCACTTTACATTTTAGCCCTGAACCATAACAACTAAAGCATGGTCTGCACTATAATTGGTGCGGCCATACTCACCAAAATTTTCAAAGCCCTCAACAAGTACTTTCTTTTTATCATTAAAAACAACCTGCCCCTCAGAAAAACCTCATCAAAAAGAACAACACAATGTCTGTCTTTTTTTGGCAAACGGTCCACTGCGTGCTTCAAAAGAGTTTAAAGAGAAGAACAAATTCCAGGTTCAAGAGGAGTTTGATGCAGCAACGTTTTCAGGGTACTTTTAAATGGCAAAATAATATAATGTCTGAGATACATGTACACCCTCCTGCTGCGTTTGTAAACTGAGAGCCAAAATAAATTGTCATTTAGAGTCCATGTCCTACTTTGCAACTTTCTTTTAAAATTTCGCATTTCACTTCTGACAATAGGTTTAGTTACAGGGGAAATGCATAACTCATAAACCATGTCGATGAAACTCGTTTAAGCCAACTTTTCTAATTTAGAACCTCGTCTTTGAGCATATTCCATTTTTCTTCGGAAATTAAAAGGCATTTGTCGGTAATGCTGCGCCGTTTTAGCCGCAATCTGCAAGGCTGTCACTCTTCTCCTCTTCTCAGATCTTGCACTAGCACCACCCCGTTCTAATGACCCTAACAAGAAAACATAATTCTTTTTTAACGAAGCAACCTGAATTGTGAATGAATGTGTTACAAAATTTTGGCACAGAATGAGCCTCTATCAAATTCCAGTGTGCAAAAAATATATCTAAACACAGGACATACGTCTGGCAGAGAGTGCCTCCAGGACCTCTACTTTTGAAAGTTTTTCAGCAGGTTCAAGGGCCTCAAACTCAGGGTCAAAGTGAAGGTCTAAATTGGGCCTTTTCATTTTCACATCTGGACTTTTGCACGCAGGCTCAACATTCTCAGGGCTATGTTTCCTCTCAGCATGGGAAATACAGAGAAGTGCTGGTTTACTTACATGCAAAAAGTGAAAACACAACAGTCAACTGAAAAAGGAAATAGATAAGGAATAGATACTTGGAGATGAAGTGGAGCCTGACCCATTTTCCATATCTTTCAGAACCTCACTGAATGGAAAATTTTAGTGCTTGCTTAGATCACTCTCAGGGAACGTAAGCACTGGAACTGGAAGGGAAACGCCAACATTTCGAATACAATACCAAGTAGAAAAACCTAGATCACATACCCCATTTCCTGGCCTTCTGTTATCCAGCTGAAATGAAATTGATCATTCAAACTAAGCAAAACAAAACAAAGCCTTGTTATTAATTCAAGTCTCTCTCTCATCTCGACCTTAAAATGCATGTGAAGAACAGCCATTTGAAAGAAATAGCCACATCAAACTTAACGCTAGATGAAGCAATGCAAATCTGCTATTCAATCACTCCTCAAGGTCCTAGAAAATTTGACGATATACCACAGCAAATAATAGAAGACGAGAGTCTTTTCCAAGAACTGCAGAAAAAACTCCTCAAGGTCGGAGTTGTCATGCTCAAAAAACAGGCTGTCGATGCAGATGGTAACTATTTACTGCTCATGTAAAACGGCAAGATCAGTTTCTTTTTTCTTCTCTTCGAAATTCTGATCACAATGTTATCAACCATTCATATTTTTACTTCTACAATTTTATAACACTTTACAAAATTCTTCAAAGCCATTTTTTTTTCTTTTTTTTTTAAAGAAAAATATTAAAATTTTATTCATTTTTCGAATTTTCTTCGCAAACCAGTGATGAAAAGAACTATTAAGAAACCTGTTTAACCGTTCCAAACCGGCTTTTCTTTTCGCAGCCAAGAAGGCTTTGAAGCGTGAGAAACTTACCTTTGATTTTATTTCAGACCCAGACGAGCAGCATCCTGAGGTGAATCAGGTGGCGGACATTTCCGCTACGGAGTCCAAAGAAACTGGTAAGCTTTTCGACAAAAACCTTGTTTCTAGCCACTTGAAATTTTAAGACACGTTCTTAACTAGCGTATTTTTTTTTATTCAGGAGCCGACGCAGACAAAGTGTCAGCCAAGAAACTGGCACAGCAGCTGAAAGGTGTGCCCAATAATAATCCGGTTATTCAAGCCTTCATGAAGGAGAAAAAGGATTCGGGAAAGGAAGGGCCGAAAATTATGAACTTCGTAATCGGCCCCTCCCGTCTCCTGTACTGGCTAAAGGAAAAACTACCGTCCGTAACAAATGACTTTCTGCTCTTCACTTACGGTGAAAAGATTATTGAGTTTTTGGAGAACAATATTTCCAACCAAATCCTGTCCATTTCAAATTCACTGGTCTACCTTAAACAAATCATATTCATCATGGGCCGCCTGCCATATTGGCAAAAAATGAAAGGCTACCCGAATGAAAAAATTGCGTCAGATGACTGCCTAAAGCTTGCAGTGAACTACAGGCTAAAGCTACAAGCTCTAGATAATGAAGAAAAGACTGTCAGAAGTATCACCGAAGCCAAAGATATAGCAGACCTGGGCGTCCTGCCGTAATACCTGACCGATACCTTACCAAAAATCGAAAACTCCTTGACCAGACTGGAAGAAGCAGGAAAACTTGTGTTAGGCAGCAATTTCCCGAAGGAAATTAGGAAAGACTTTGATGCAGTCCAAAAATACTTGGGGGTGTGGATTGTAAGCAAGGGCCACAGGTCAGGTGTGGCTTCGAACCTCACCCTCGAGGAGTTTGCTGCAGCAGACCATGGAACACCATCAATTTTAGTCATCAGGGTTAAAAATCACAAAACAGCGAAGCAATATGGAAGTGCCATGGTCGTTGTGAAGAAACAGGATCTGCTCGAGGTTTGGAGCAGGTTCTATGAGGTAAGTGTATCTGTAACAAAAACAAAAATATATTACATAAAGAGCAAATTAGGGACAATTCGTAATTTTCTTTTACTCACCCCTTTCAGATACGTAAAAATATTGAAACCAAAAACCCACTCTTCTTTATTAAGTCGGGGGGACTGCGATTCACGAAGTTCGAGGAAATTGTGAACAAAATTCTTGAAAAGGGAGGTTCTAAACTTAATTCAAGAGCCATAAGAAAAGCAATGGCCACTTATAAGAAGGACCTGTCCCCGTCCAAACAGCACCTGGTGACTGCTGCCATGATGCACTCAAGTCCGACCGCCAACAAGCACTACCATCTCGGGACAGACAGGTCGGCCGTGGAGGGGGACGCTGCTATTCAGCAGGCGGAGTTTGCCGGGAGGGTGCAAACGCGTATCATGCCAAAGCACCAAGAGCTCTTCCCAATTACTCCCGGCCAGCCCGCCCCGAGCAAGACCCTCATTGAAGATGTGATTTTTGACACTCTTGACATCACAGATGCTGGGGTCACGCTGCCACCTAGAGCAGTTGAAACCATCGTTGAAACGCTCTTTCAGATGGCGGTCCCCAAGAACGTAGTCTTCTACACCGATATGGCTCGGGTAGACCCAAACTGGACGGATAGCCTGCGGGCTAACTGCCCCGATCCCGGAATCCGGAGGCAGATCCGCCTTGGCGTGGAGGTGAGCAGCACACTTTGCCATTACAACTCTATTTCGTTAGGTTCATGTCAAAAAAAAAATGCATTACAAGAAAAAAAATCCTCTTTTGTGACAGAAAAACATGCAAAACCTGAGTGGCTCACAAGTGCTTCTTGAAAGGGTGCAAGTCCACTCGGAGCCTGCTAAAAAACAAGTAAGTCCTATAAATAAAAGCTATTGGTAAAGCCCTCCTCCAAAATACATTGTTTTCGTACTTACCACACTGCATTGAAATTTCAGGAGACAAGGACGCCCCCTGTGCCAAAACCCAAGAGAAAGGATGTGCCCAGTAGACAAAAGAGAACACTCCAGTCTTAGAGCCCGGTAACGTCCTGAAAGTAATGTTCTGTAGTTCGTTAACATAGCCTTCTTGTAGCATTATGTCGAGAACCGTCATCTTGGTAGTTTACAATAACTTTACGTTAATATGCCGGAAAGGGTATTCGTGTTTTAACACTCCTGGAACCTTATTTGTTCGGCTACTTATATTTTCAGATTTAGATTCTGGGTGTTAAAGTTATTGAAACGTTCTACGAACAAGATATTTAGTGACGAGATAGGTAAGTTGCGGAATGTTACGCATTAGCGTTCGATGAGGAACGTTCTCGTAGGTGTGTTATTCGAACTCTCAAACACCGTTAAACATAGATGGTTAGTGGTGGGAAAGAGTGCGTCTTTCGGGAACAATCGCTGAACGAGAAGATTGCAGCACGCACGGAAACTTGTTTTGACCACATAATTGTGTTTGTTAAGTACTTTCCGTATATCCTCTATCATAACGTTCTGCAATGGTCCCTTCAATAACATTTTAAGGTCGTTTCGGCTGCTTAAAAAGGATGAAGTAGAGTCATCAACAAGAAAGTCATAGTTTGCTTCCGGCTCAAACTCTGGCAGAGGCACAATTTTCACGTCACACATTCGTTTCTAAGAATAGGGATAAACCGCGAGGTGCCTTTAGGGAACGTTCGGAAGCGCTTACTCGATGACGCTAGAAGAAGGGCTTTGACAGTCGCCTTTAAGAACGTTCTTTATAGGTACCTGCATGTAATGTACCGAGAGGTGCCTTTTGGGAACGTTCAGAAGCGCTAACTCGATGACACTTGAAGAAGGGGTATGACAGTCGGTTTCAAGAACGATCTGTATAGCCTGAAGTGTGCTAGATTTTGCCTGCGTTCAGATTGTGCGTTTACTGTGATAAAATCGCGCGTGGTGCAGGGCGTGCGCGTGGCATCCAGGCGGAGCGTGAACCGTAATCGTGCGAGATTCGCGTGTGCGATGGGGGCGTGCGACGATGCGTTGCGTGGCGCGGCGTGGCGTGGTGCAGGCCGTGTGCGTGGCTTGAAAGGGGTCGGTTCTAAAAAATTCGATTAATTGACTTTGATTATTGAAAGCATGTCAGGTGGTCTTGCGTGGCCACCCGCATATGTCAATTTCTTGGAGCGACCCCTGCCGCGGGCCGGGGGCGTGGTGGGCCGGGGGCCGCTGGCCGAAGGCCGCGGGCCGGGGGCGCGATTTATCAGCATTCACATTGGGCGTGCACTGTGTGCTTGGTGCAGGGCAGGCGTGCGTGCGTGCTAGGCGGTGTGTGCGGGACATCACTTACCATGAAGCCGGCGTGGCGTGCTCGCGTGCGTGCAGGGCCAAGTTTGCTGGGTTTTGCGTACTGAGAAAAATCTTTGGCTCCTGGACCAAAGGGTAGTTTTGTGCGTTCCACCTGGACCCTACATCTAAAACGTTTAATCCGTAGGTCTAAACTCTATAGACACGGGAGCAAAACTCTAGACACAGGCGTTAATCGTTTAGTGCCTGGCGCTAATCCTTTAGTGCGTTCCCAGACTTTCGGCCTGGGGACTAAACGTCCTGTGCCCAGAGCCAAAAATTTTTCTCAGTGCGTTCAGATTGTTCCTATCTCTACCTCTCTCTCTGTCTCTCTCTCTCTACCTCTCTCTCTCTACGTCTCTACCTCTCTCTCTCTCTCTTCCTCTCTACCTCTCTCTCTCTCTTCCTCTCTCTTTATCTCTCTCTCTCTCCTCCTCTCTCTTTAACTCTCTCTCTCTCTCTCTCTCTCTCTCTCTCTCTCTCTCTCTCTCTCATGCAGGAGTGACGTGTTTTTGAGAGCGGCTGAACTTAGTATTTTTGAAGGTGTTTTAGGCGATAGTGTTCGTTCTTGTGACATTTGGACTGTGACTTGACATCTGTGGCAGGTGTGCGATTGCTAGGAAACCCTTTGCAGCATTAGCTTGCCTGGTTTCTTCCATAAATCAGCTAGTAGGCTAAGAGGTTAGGTGGCCTTGTGCCGGCTCCTCTTCCAGTCCTACCAACCCAACTGTAGCGACAAACAACGAGCACCTAGTGACTTTGGTGCTGCAAGTTGGTGCAACTGTGTAAACATGGCAGGCAACAAAAACAAGCAGCAGAACGATAGAGCTGAGAAATCTAAAAAGGGTCTGATATGCAGATTGTTGATCTGGAGGCATTGATCACCAAAGCTGTTACGTCTGCAACCAGATCCATCACAGAAGCACTTGACAAACTGCAAGTTGAAGTGCGTCAACTGAGGACTGAACTCGATGCCAAAGATGACAAAATTCAAGAACTCCAGTCCCAGCTTGATGACAGGATTGATGAGCTGGAACAGTACGGGCGCAGGAATAATCTAAGGATCTTTGGTGTGAAGGAGGAGCAAGGGGAAAAGACTGATGAAATAGTAATGAATGTGGCACACAAGATAGGGGTTGAACTCAATGCTTCCTGCATTGACAGGTCTCATCGTGTGGGTGCACAAGGGTCGCAGCCACGACCAATTATAGTTAAATTTACCAGTTATGCTTACCGTGCCCTTCTATTTAGAGCCAAGAAACAATTAAAGGGCTCTCCAATCACTGTGCGTGAAGATCTGACAAGACAAAGGCTCCATCTAATGAAAAGTGCTGCCCGTGACTATGGTGTGAGAAATGTTTGGTCCATCGATGGAGTGATTTTGATTAATGTTGGTGAACGTCGCCCTGCTCGTGTCAGATGTGAAAGTGACTTGAATATCCTAGTGGAAAGGCACCCACCCAACAATGGTGGGGGATAGAGCCCTTAATATTATTTGCCTGCTTTTATTATATTTTATTCTTTATGCTCAGTATTACAAGTGCCTTTGGTGCAATGACTGTATTACTAGTCTGTGTTAAATTATTTAACCTATTGTTTTGTTTATATAAATTCATTATATTTATATTCATAATTCCAATGCTGCCTGTATTTTATTTGGTATAAGATGTCAACTTGTATTGTTAAATACTGTATGATTGTTCGATAAATTGCTTGTTACACAACTATATATATATTTTTCGAATGCTATGTGCCACAACTAACTTCTTTATGCTTACAGGTTCTGGCCAATGCTCTTAAACGTTTTCTCTTATGAGTGATTGTGAGACTGATACCACTCATGACTATGTACTGTTAAGTAGAGGAGGCGGAATAAGGTAGTCGGGGAGTTTGGGTTTAGCTGTGTATTGACTCCAAGAGAGCGTCTCACAGAATGGCCCTGCTCGGTGAGCGGTGCCTGCTTTTATAGGCCCAGAGAAGATGAAGGAGGAGTGAAAGGTGGTGGGGGTCTAGCCGTATCAACAATGCGTCTAGCCGCTAGATGGCGGCACCTTATAATGCTAGTCTTGCTACTAGCCAACAGAGGGCGACACGGTATAAAGATGGTGTCTAGGAACGTAAACAAAGAAAAGGGTTATGTAGCCCATGGTATGAATAGGTGACTTTAATAAGTCTGCTCTACGTAACACCACTCCCTTCTTTTTAAACTCCTTCATCTCCTTTTAAGACCCTTACAATTTGAAAATCTTACACTTCATTTTAAATTCTGATTCCATTTCAGTAACGCGTTACAACAAATCAAACCGATCTCTATTAAAAATCTGACTAACATTTGCTAAATCATATTCAATGATCCTGAAATAATCCCATTTCCACTTTGACACGACTACGTGCTGGTTTAGGGTGTCCAATCCCAAACCCCAAAGCTTCCATGTTCAAACAAAAATAAACATAAAGAAGTTGACTGAATCCTTGACACACTGTGTGCTGAGTTGAAATCTATACGACGCGCGTGTTATGGCCAGTAACACGCTTTTCACATGACTAACTCTCCTACAGTCGAAGGTTGCCTATGCTACTTCGCCGCAGAAGTCACTCTCATAGATTCACTCAAATTGGGAATTAGTGTTAAAGATGTCTTGCGTTGATTTCGAAGCTCTCGAAGAAACGATGCAATCCTGCTGTGATGCAAGAAATATTGACTGCCATTCCCATGCACTGTAACACAAACATGTCTGCACAGTATTTTGTTTACATACATTTACTTAACCTGTTTCCAGGTTATGATGCCTACACCTTGGTGCCATGCTGACCTATCACCCACTATTCTGACCTATTTGCTTACAAACTAACTTACACACTAAATTATTCTAAGGCACCTTTGAAACTAGCTAAAAGTTTTTACCGAAAAGTTTTTCAATCATCGACGCTACTTAACTTATATCGCTTTCCTCTCCTCCAAAATGAAAAGACTCCATCTCCGTAGAGTTGACTGTGTGTCGTCTGCTACTCTGCTGTGTGTGCGTTGCCAGCGTCGATGTTCTGATGCCTTTGTATAGTCTGGTTGACGAATTGTATCCTGGGCAGCTGTCCACGGAGTAATTGGTCCAGTGACAGCTCGGGGAGACCGGGTTCCTTGGTTCGATTCCCGGCTGGTCCCGGTGAACTCGGCCTTGGGACCCCCGTGGTGAAAGTCCACAGGTCCACTTTGTTGTCATATAGTTGGTGCACTTTCGAATTTCGCATTCAGTATTGTTGATGCGCCTCCCGAAGCGGATTCGTTTCGCATTGGATGATCGAAACCGATACCGTTGTGTGCCACCAGGATGACATTGCCGTCGCAATTACACTATGTCGCCAACTTCGCTGGTCAAGATGCGACCAAGAGTAGTCGTTGCTAAGGGTGGCAACGCTACTTATCCCTGATCACCCTTTTTGCCAACATGTCAAAACTCTCATTTGCTACCCCTCGTCAATTTTTTTATGGTTGTTTGTCTCTTTGAAAAGGACTTCCAACGCTTGTCACTAAACTTTATCGAGCTATTTCGCCAGAATTCTAGCACTCCTGCTTGTTTTTAACGCCCAAACGCTAAATTCTCCGTTTGCAGCGAGCATTTTGAATTTCTGGCTCCATATTCGACACCTTCAGTATGAGAAACTTATGTGTACACGAAACTTATTAGCAAACACTCAACTGACTACCGTGGTCATATCCGTTTCCCGTCGGGGAACTCCCGTATACTGCGTTTAGGTCTCCAGAAATTACGTAACATTTTCGCACTCCGTTCAGCCAATTTAGTTTAACTTTTGGCCTGCCCATTTCTCTTTTAAAATCCAAAATCGGTTCTTTCTACGAGGTCCTTTCGCCTTTAGGACCTACCCCTGTCTGTCCGTCTGCTACCCGTCCGTTCGGCCTAGCTCGCGCGTAGACACATGACGGTCGTTTCCTCTTTCCGGCTCCACTAGTGGGAAAATCGACCATTAGACCTTGCAGTTATCTCCGGAGCATAGGCAGTGCAGCTCTTGTTTCAATTACTGTTACATTTCTAGAACCCCAATGTTTCGAGTGTGTCCCGAGGACTTTGTTAGTGACTCCGCTGATCTAATTGACCCATCTGACATGTCTGCCCCTGACGAAAATCCCAGTATCAACCGCCTCACTTTGGAGCGCGCCGGATCTCCTTTTACCAGTCAAATTCCACCAGCCCTTGCGGCTCTGGATGCGCTGCAAAGTGCTCCTACACCTCGTCTTCTTCTACGCGTACCTGCCCACCGACGGCGGTGCTTCGCTCGGGGCCGGCCCCCTATGCCTCGTTTAATAAGGAGGTTTCACCAACCCCCAGCCCCCTTGGGTGTACTACCCCGACGTCGGCGTGTCATGGAGGCTCCAGTAGTGCAACAACCCGCCCAACTGGTAATGATAATTGCGTTCCCGGCGAGCTTCCCGGGAAACCCAGTTTTAGGGACTGTGAGTATATATATTTTTAGTACCATTTTATCTATTTGTTTTGCCATAATTAATTATTATTAATTTTTTTTTTTTTTTTTTTTTTTTAAAAAAGGTCTGTGTCAATTGTGCTCTGCCCAGACATGTCTTACCATCTCGTGGGCTTATTTTGCCTGGAGAGTGGTGCATCACTAAAACCCGAGTGTTTTCTTTTAACTTCCTATATGTCCAAAAGAGACTTCGTTGTATCAGTGGTGTTCCTGGCTGTCGTGAAAACTGCTTTGTAAGTTTATTAACTACTTGATACCTTTCGTAGAATACTTCCCACTTGCCTAACTGGTGCATAACATTACAGGTTGTTCTGGACAACAATGTTGACAACCGTCACGTGCAAGACCATCTTGGCGCTTTTTTTTAGTATATCTTGATTTTACCTTGTTTAGATTATGGCAATGTTTCCGTTCCTTTTAACTTGTTATGTTTGGACTGCATATCTATCTTGCCATATTTTTCCTACTTATACTGTTAGCTACATCAGTTTCACTAATTTAACTTCTTTTAACTTTTGTCTTATTAAAATATATGACTACCACACCACTTTCTTCTTTCTTCCTCATTCCAACGGCATTTGTATCATGATTCACTTTGAGTTGCAATTTGGCTTCCCTTAAACTTTCATAGCAATATGGCTTAAATGACTTAGTATTCAGGGATGGTTTTAGGATTGAGAGACCTTTGTAAACCAAAGATATAGACAAATTTATTCATTCAACCAGAACACTTAGGGTCTTAACAATACTGAGATCATTTACCTTACAACTAAAATTACATTTTAACAATGGTAACCATTTAAAACTTACTTGCTAACATTGTAATTTAAACAATATAATACTTTTATGACAAATACTTAATGAGTTAACAAAACAAACCCCTACAACTGCGGCTCTTCAGGATTGTATAGTTCAATCCCATACCCTCTCTGTAATTCCCTAACTACTTTCTCTACTCCTGGATTTAATTTCTTTGAAAAATCACACCTTCTTATCTGCTTCTCCTCCTCCTTTGTGACCACAAAAACACCTGCCATCTGCCCCTCTACTACTGCTTCCAATCTCCTGACTAAATTAACTCCTATATTTGTACAATTTAACGGAACATGTCCTCTGCTCAAACAGCTCCTGCATCTCTTATTACTCTTGCCTCCTATCTTTGTTGGCACATACTCCACGCACTCCACAGGTTTCCGTCCCACAGGTCCCATCACTAACTGCACTATTTCTACACACCTTTCCACGTCCATCTCCACTGCATTCACAACCTCTACACACTCCTCCACTTCCATGCTCATTCCTGCTTCCACTTCTGCTTCCTCCACCTTGCTTCCACACTCTAAATCAATCTCCTCTTTCGCTTCCTGAACTTGCTGCGACAAAGCCAAACTTTCTCTGGTCTTGTCCTCCACCTGCCTCAACAATGTCTCAAAATCCACGTCCATGTCCTCCTCCAACTGTCCTTCCACCCACACATCACTGTCCTCCTCTATTCCCAGCAAACACACCAACTCCTCCAAAATGTCTCCTTTCTTCTTGTCTTCTCCTATCACTGCCTCCAGCTTGCTTACCTCCTCTTCCATTTCACTAAACACTTTACTTTCACACTCCCTTTCTAAATACTCCACAAAGTCCACTTCCTTTTCTTCCATCGCCAACTCCAGCTTCAAAATTTCTTCTTCCATCTCGCCAAACATTCTACTCCCAAACTCACTTTCCACTTCACTCACTGTCCACTGATGTTCTCCTTCCCACAAATTGTCCAACTCCTGAAACCTTTCTTCCAACTTCTGCTCCGCTGACCTGATGCTTCTTCGCTGCCGCTCTTCTCTCTTCCTCTGCGCCTGGCGCACCAAGTACGCGCAGTGCCTCTTCACTTCCTCCGGTCCGGTCCTTGTCCTTTCTTGCTGCGGGAACACCTTCTGCTGCTGGCTCCTCTTCACCTGCAGCTCTGGTTGCTTGAAAGGGTCTCTCCACAGCTGCGGCGGCCTTCCCCTCCTGGCTGCTGGCGTTGCTGTGGCGGCGGGCGTCGCTACTCCGCGGCTCTGGCACCACTCGGCTCGGAACAGCGCGGCCAGTGGCGACGGCTGCGTTGACGCTGCGTCCTCTTCTCTCTTGCCTTTCTTCGGAATCTTGAATTCCTTCTTGCTTCTCGCGATTCTTACTCTGGGTGCCATCGATGTTGTCTGGGTGGACGCTATCTCAACAATGGCCCTTGGTGACGCCTCCCCGGCATACCCCGCGTCGATACTCCCAGCATGCCTCTTGCGGCGAACAGCGTTTTTGAATTCTCGCGGCCGTTGTTGGTTTGGTGTCGGCGGCGAGCGAATCGCTCCGGCCGTGACTCGGTTTGTGTAATCCAGCCTGCCGTGCACCGGCTGTTTACATCACAAAAGTGAGCCAAGCCGCCGTCACCAGCTCTTTGTCGGAATTTTGTGGAGTATAGGCGGCTAACTTATCAATATGGACAATCAGTTGTTTGTGTGGTGGCGCTTCATCTCTGATCTGTGCGTTACAATCGTTTATAATATCCTCAACCGTGAACGGTCCTAACCAAGGTGAGGTTAATTTTCGCATCACACCCTGCTGTGTGTTTTTCTTATAATAATATACTCTGTCCCCAACTTTGAATGGCGACAGCATTGCAGTTCTGTCGTAATGCTCTTTCATTCTTTTTGCAGCTTGGATTTTTGACTGCCTAACTATGTCGTGAATTTTTGTCAAAGCATTTCTCACAAAAGAAGGATATGCATCTCTGTGGCGACTCCAATCTGGCTGAGAAGGTGGAGCCCCTCTGTCCATTTGCAGTGGAGTCCGCATTGGTGCTCCGAACATGATCTCATAAGGAGAGCACTTCGTAACCTCATTTGGAAGGCTACGATATGCTTGTGAAATGAAAGGTAAATATTCTGGCCATGTCAATGGGTTATCGCCTATCAACATTGCCAACTGTAACTTTAACGTTCTAATCCACCTCTCTGCCTTTCCATTGGCCTCTGGGTGTTTGACTGAAGTTCTGAATCTCTTGATTTGATATAAATTAGCTACTTCTCTCATTGTTTCAGAAAGCATATTCTTCCCTTGATCTGTCATCATAGAAATTGGTGAGCCAAAGACGGAGAATACATGGGTAATTAAGGCTTTGGCTACCTCTGGTGCCTTTTCACCACGCAGTGGTACAACTACAGGCCAACCAGAAAATGCTTCTACTGCAATAAGAATGTGAGTATAACCTTCAGAGGTTTCTTTAAATGGTCCTGCTAAATCTACGTGCCATCTACCATGGAGTACCCCATCCTGGAATATTTTCATTGGTGGTTTCACTCTATTTTTAACTCCCTTAAATCTATTGCATATTATGCAATTATGAAGACACCACTGAATGTCATTTTGCATTCCAGGCCACCAGAAAAACCTTTGCATGTGCGCCACCGTTTTATGTATTCCAAAATGGTTTACCTCCCCTAACTGCTCATGGTAGTGCTTTACAGTATTTTGTACATGTTTTGACGGTAATACTAATTGGTACTGATCTCTTTCAGGATCTCTGGTGATATGTACGAACTTCCTGAACAACAAACCATCCTTCACAACAAGAGACCTGAATTGATGCCACAACGTTCTAGTTTTGTTACTATATCCAACAATATCTTGGAAATCAGGGCGTTTGCCTTCCTGTACTGCAACTATTATTGGCATTATATCGCTGTCAAGTCTTTGATCTCTCCTTAGTTGATCTGGATCTATGCCTTCAGCTATGATAGTTCCCCAGTTAATCATAACATTCTCCACTGACACAGGTAAAGTTCTAATACTATCTATAACAGCAACTCTGCTTGGTTCACAACCGCTTTTAGTCTCAACCTTATTTGCGTTGGTTGGACTCCAGTGATACATATGAATGTTCATGCCTGTGTTTGCAAAGACTTCATTTATGAACTTTATCAGTATATGATAATTTAGCTGGTCTCTGCCACATGAGAACTCAGGCATGCACCATTCATTTACATTATTTTCTATCAGCCAATCCCTCAACTGAATTAAGGCTAACCTGACTTGTTCAGACGTTGGTTTCTGAAAATATCTCAACTTTGTGATGACATTAACAATTATTCTCTGCCCTCTTCTTACAGGTACAATTCCTGGACAGTTTCTACAAGTTTGAAGGAATTCTTCTTTAACATTGAAACAATACTCAATATCTTTGGCAAGTCCTGCTCCCATTTTACCATCCAAACTGACAGCATGAATAATGGGTAAGCTAGAACTGCTATCAAAAATTGATCCTTCTTTATGAATAAGCTTAAAATTATTGCTGCATTCTATCATGACATTTCCATTCTTTCCTTCCCTTTCTTCAACAGTTGTACACCTGACTGCTGCTATTTCTTCTCTTTCCTCTATCCTTGCACACTTAACGCAATTTTGATTACAGGGTCTCTGAGGTCTACGACTGAGGGCATCCGCATGGCCTATGCTGGTTCCTTTTACATAAACAACTTGGAACTGATATGGTGCTAATTTTTCAAGCCACCTTGCCAACATTCCAGTAGGATTTTTGAAACTTCTTAACCACTGCAATGCAGCGTGATCTGACTTCACCACAAACGGTGCTCCTGCTAAATAATGGTTAAATGCTTTTACTGACTCTACTAAAGCTAGAAGTTCACGGTGAGTTGCACAGTAATTTCTTTGAGCTACGTTTAATATTTTTGACCAATATGCTATAGTTACATCTTGACCGTCCTGCTCTTGGCTTAGAACTGCCCCAAGGCCAGTTAGGCTGGCATCTGAAGTTAAAGTGAATGGCCCTTTAGTTACATCAGGTGTTCCCAACACTGGAGGTGTTGTGAGCAACTGTTTGATTTTACCAAAAGACTCCTCACATTGCTGAGTCCAATCAAAGTTTATTTTTGACCTCAGCAGTCCATACAAAGGAGCTGCTGCTGTTGCCAAATGTGGCACGTATTTAGTATAGTAATTTACTAATCCTAACCAAGATCTTAATTCTTTTTGGTCATTTGGCCTTGCCCAATGTAATATTTTATTGACTTTATTGTCATCAGTCTTAATCCCCTGTTCTGACAATCTATGTCCCAAATACGAAATTTCTTTCTGAAACAACTCACACTTCTTTGCTTTCAACAGGAAACCAGATGCTCTCACTCTGTTAAACAATGCTTCTAGGCGTTGCAACATGACCTCAACGTTATCCCCTGCAATACAGACATCATCTAGGTAAACTGAAACTGTATCACCCAAGTCATTTTCTGGGTTAGGCTCTTTAGCTGGGGTTATGAGTCTGTCAGTAACACACTGGAATGCTCCTGGTGCGGCCGACAACCCAAAACTCAGCCTGGTAAACTCAAACTGCCTACTTGGCAAACCCAAGTCTTCTGGTAATATTATAGCCGTTTTTGGCTGGTCATCTGGATGGATTTCTAAGTTATGATAACCATGAGCCAAATCAAATGCATGATACAGTTTCTTTCCTCCCATATGCTGCAACAGGTCCTGTACCCTTGGAATAGGTGTAGCAGGTACTCTGGTGACAGCATTTAAAGCTCTATAATCAATACAGACTCGAACCTCTCCAGTTTTCTTCATAACACAAAGAATGGGAGAAGCCCAAGCTGATTGACTGGGCACAATTGCGCCTTGTTGCAAGTACTTAAGAATAGTTTCTCTCACAGCTTCCCTATAATGTATAGGAACTGGTCTAGAATTTTGCTTAATCGGTGGATGTTCTCCAGTATCTATTCTAAACTTTAGCCATGGACATTTACCAAAAGTGGTGTTGTCCTTTGCAAATACGTCCGAATGTTTTCTGAGAAGATTTTCCAAAGCCTTTTTCTGATTTAAATTTAACTCTTTGCATCTATCTGCTAACTCCTGTAAATCCTTTGGTAATGGTTGATCTTCTGAAATAACATTCTTGGGACTATCATCATATTCAGCATCCTTAAACGGTTTAGTTTCGTGTTCCACATAAGTAACCAACGTAGGAATTTCTTCCTCATTTTGTTCATCATCAAAATCACATCCAACTTCATTATTTGTTACAGAGTTGTGATATTCAACTGGATGCAACAAATACACCTCACCAAGGACTGCATACTTTGGAACCTCTACACATCTGTCCCCCAGATTTTGCAAAGTTACATCTATGGGTGCTGTTACACATGGCACAACCCCTGACTCTACTATGACTGATACAGGTAATCTTGAAACTTTATTTCCCATTAATGGAGTTGTTGAAAACACTCCCAAATGAATTTTTCTTTTAGTTTTAAAATCCTTGTGGCCTGATTGCTTTCCTTTCCTTTCCTCTTTCTCCTTTCCTTCTAATTCCATTTCAACATATCCATTTCTGTGCACATCTACATCCATATCATATATATCATTATCCATATCAATTTCCATTTCCATTGGGCTGTCGATACACCCTGGGGCGCCCCTTTCATTACTTTTCCATTTCATATGATCGATATCATTTTCAAACATTGTACTCTCTGCTTGATTTCCATTCCCCTGGGTGGATAGAGGGTGGGGCTTGGACATTGCGTCACCCTTGTCTCCGCCCAGTGGATGTGGACTAACAGAAGAGTCAGATGTCCACCTGGTATCCACATCTACCAGATTTTCCATTTCACAATCAGTAACCAACGTCGTTGTGACTTTGTTTTCCACAAAAGGTTTTAAAACTGTTCTTTGTCCTGCCCTTACTGGGTAATAGACTTCCCCTGATCTGAATTTACCTTTAACATTTGCATGCCCAATTTTAAACTGAGTGGTTATAACACCCCCAGTATCAATCAAAGGAAACTCCAGAATCCTGTTTTTAACTCTAATAGTGGCATCAAAGTAATCCAAAAAGTCATATCCCAAAAGATTTTCTTCAATTTCTGCTTCATAAACATTGAACTTAAATTCCCATCCTGCTATTACTATAGATGTTAGTACCGGTCCAAACAATGCAGCCTTGTGAGACGTTGCACTCTTCAGCCTTAACCTGGCTGGTGCGAGCGCTTTACTAGTTCTCTTAAATACTGTTATCACAGCACCGGTGTCTATAACTACTTCAGCAGGTTTACCATCAATTGAGCATTCCAAAACTGGGGCTTTGTTTCCTAATGAGCATACATTACATTTATCAATGCTTTCTACAACAGGCTCCTCCACATCGGGCTTTGCCCTGTACTCTGACTTGGGACTAGCCTCTGTTACATTTTTAACCAGCCCTGGTTTATTCTGCTCCATTGGTGGCTCCTGACTGAATCTGACTTGTTTTACTACTGGTGGTTCTTTACAGGGTACCTCAGATCCCACCACTAATCTGGAGGTACTGTTTAGTTTCCCTGATTTTGGTTTTGGTTGCTATTGTTATTGTTATTGTTATTAGGGACGAAGGGAACATTGGCGATCGCAGGCACTTGTGCGTTACCTCCAGCCCTTTGGCCCTCCTGACTTCTATACCACATCATGGCGGCTTGTACCATATCCGGCGGACAGTTCATATCCGGTAAATACCCCATGTTGGAAAAGTTATTACCGCTATTATTTCCCCTGTTGTTCCAACCACCTCTATTTCCTGTGTTGTTCCCTCTGTTGCGGTTATTGCTTGGTGGGCACCAGCAGTCCCTTGCTCTGTGTCCTGGTTTACCACAGTTGAAACAAGCTTCCTGGAAATTGCTTCCTCCACTGCTATTTCCTTGCTTGCTCCAACAGTCCCTCTCCATGTGTCCCGGTTTCCCACAGAAATTGCATGTGAAACTACTTCCTCCCGTGTTTCCTGTGTTTCCGGTATTTCCTCCTCTTCCTCCTCTAGCTCCTCCTCTGTCTACTCCTCTGCTTCCCCTTGGTCTTCCCCGACCACGGCCCCTGCCTCGGCCCCTACTTCCTTCTGTATTGGTCCCCGTGTCATTACTGCCTTGTGCACTAGCTTGGTTACCCGAAAACCCTGGGTTACTTCCTGAGGGGAAAACCATATTCACAGCTGCCTCCTGTTCTTCTGAGCTGGCCCCTGCTCCAGATGTGGAGGGCTGATCCTCTACCTTAACAAGCCTGGCCTTTTTGGCCGGTGGCTCTTCCCCCAAGATTGCTTTGGCTTTACTCAAGGTGTTAACAGCCTCGTCCAATGTGCTGGACGCCCCAAATGGCAGAGACCTGGCATACTGTGTATCAGTTATGCCTTTGCAGAACCTTTCCACAAGCGATTCCTGAATGTCTTTCTCCGGTGCATTTCTATAGCACGCCCTCCCCTTTCTTTCCACTAGCCTAGCGAACTCCCTTAACGACTGACCTGGCGCTTGAACCAGACTATCAAACTCCTGCTTACGCTCCCAAAACATGGGTTGTTTACTATACTGCCGTAGCAAAACCTCCTCTAAGTTATCAAATGTGAGTGGTTTACCCTGATGGTGTATTGTGGCAATAACTTCTGTAGCGTGCCCCGATAATGCTTGTAAAAGAGCAGTCTTTCTCTCTTGTTCATTCCAGCCATTTGCTGTGGCTACTTCTTTGAACTGAAGCTGATAAATAGCATAGTCAGTGTCCCCATCGTATTTATTGAGTTGAAACTTATTTTTAGCTACCACTTTCAACATGTCTTGACTCGTAACTACTTGCCCCAGGCCCTGACTTGTACTGGGTTGTGATTGTGATGGTGCTATGCTCTGTGTTACAGCTTGACCCTGTGCTTGGCCCTGTTGCTGAGCTATGGCCTGTCCTTGTTGTGGTACTTCAACTGGCCTATCCTGTGCTACTGGCCCCTGAACAGCAGGAGTTTCCTGGCTGTGCCCTGCTTCTACTGCTGCCCTTCTAAGCTGCTCCGGAATGATACTCTGGAATATGTTTTGCAAAAACGGTATGATTGGTATCTGCACCTGATCCTGTCTTTCCTCCCTTCTTTCTCCCCTTCTCTCCTCTCTATGTCTTCTCTCTTCCCTACGTCTCCTACCATCCCTGTAGCGTTCACGGCCTTCGTGTTCCTGTCTTTCCTCCTCTCTGTCCCCTCTCTCTCCTTCTCTGTCTCTATCATAGTCATGATCCCCATCTGTTTCGTACGCGGTTTCGGTGCCCTCCGTGTCTGCTTCGGCCTCCGTGTCCGTGTCATAATCTCTGGGCCTTCGCTCCCCAAGCCGGACATACCGCCCAACACCCTCATTTTGGGCGTTGGCAGCCCTACGCCGTGCTCCGCGACCCCGTCCACGACCACGGCCCCTGGGCCTTCCCCTGGGTATGCCCCGCTGAGGTACTGCAGGCACCTGAGGTTGCTCTGGTATCTCGACTACGTTTTCTTGCCCTTCCATTTTAAACTCTTTACCACCACCGCTGTGACTTGTTTGGTGTAAGTGTCTTGCGCTTAAAACGCAGCTGAGGATTTGTGCCTTCCTCCCTAGCCTGCTGGTATGTGCGCCAATGTTCCTTCGGAGCCCCTGGGTACGGTACTAAATACGTCACGGTCGGATCCAATTCGGGATCCGGTTCCGGAATCGGCACGCGAACCTCGTTTCTCCTTGTAGAGTGCTTGGTAACCACCAAGTTGTCGTTGGAATCGAAAGTCCAAACTTCTCTGGTGTCAAATGCGGAACTAACTGATTCTTCCTCCTCTGTGCAGGTATCCGGACTGGCTGAACCGGACCTTTCTGAAATCCCAGAGTCTACGCTCTCAGTTTCCCAGTTTTCCTCGCAAAGAGGTAACAAAGGCTTGGTATACGGGTACAGAGGATGAGCCAACGGAATCTGGCTTTCCTCGTCCCAATTTTCCTCAGATGGAGGCAAAGTTACCCTAATATAAGGGAACAGTGGATGAGCTAAAGGGATGACCCTTCTGCTATCCATTAAACTTAAAGAACTACTTGAAACTGAACTTACTACTAGGAAATTAATAAAACAACAATGAAACAAACTATTTAAACTTGAGCTTACTGAACTAGGATATAACTGAACAATGAACAAATTATTTAAAACTCAACAAACAACGAGTGAACTATTAACTTATTTACTTTTACTTCTAGGACTAGCGCTAGCAACAGAAAGAATCAAATGTTTCGCGCACTTGGACCAGTTGAACACTAATTTGTACAAGTTGGCTTTAGTAGACCACTTCAGCACAACTTGTCGTTTTGTCATTAATTTTTCTAAACTATCTTAATCCTCTTTCTTTTACCCACAGCAAACTTTCACACTGCCTGAACCAGCACCTGCCGCTCACTACAGGAATACCCGCTTCGTAGAACCCGTATGCACTATTGCGACGGCTGCAGTTTCCTGCTGCACTGTTACAATGGCTTCACGTTCTACGGACCTGGTGCATTCCCACACTGCCGACAGACACCGAATCCAGACGTATCGTGAAAGTGGAAACTTAACCTAACTATTCCTATCTTAACTATACTAACTGACTATCTCTATCCAAAAACCTCCCTCTTAATCCTCTGAACTAAACTAACATACAATGGCTTCGGCCATGGACTATGTCGCACGCTAAGTACAATGGCTTCAACGTAGAACTGTAGCACGTCTGGAACTATGGCGTCGAAACACAAAGGTTATCGTCGCACTTTAGAACTCAAACGGCATCAGAACCCAGATGTAGCACTGTTATACCCAACGGCCGCAAAGTCCGAAATCCGTAGCACTGTTGTATCTGACAACCCTTAACCTCTCTGGCCTTCCCTGAACCTCTTCGCCTATTCTAACCTCAACGTCAAAGCGACGCTGCGATACTGCTTCTCTTCGTCCACGACTAACCTTCCTCCCTTCCGAATTTAAACCGCTGCCACCAGTGTTAAGTAGAGGAGGCGGAATAAGGTAGTCGGGGAGTTTGGGTTTAGCTGTGTATTGACTCCAAGAGAGCGTCTCACAGAATGGCCCTGCTCGGTGAGCGGTGCCTGCTTTTATAGGCCCAGAGAAGATGAAGGAGGAGTGAAAGGTGGTGGGGTCTAGCCGTATCAACAATGCGTCTAGCCGCTAGATGGCGGCACCTTATAATGCTAGTCTTGCTACTAGCCAACAGAGGGCGACACGGTATAAAGATGGTGTCTAGGAACGTAAACAAAGAAAAGGGTTATGTAGCCCATGGTATGAATAGGTGACTTTAATAAGTCTGCTCTACGTAACAGTACAGTATATAAATGATAAACACCCAAGCAAACTGAAATTAATACATATCAATGCTCAGTCATTACTGGATGAGGCAAGACAGTCAGAATTTATAGATATATTTTCAGGTAAAGGTATTGATATCATAGTAGTTTCTGAAACCTGGTTAAAGGATAGTATACAAATAAATATTCCTAATTATAAAGCATTCTACGTAAATCGTGTAAGTAATAGGTCTGGAGGTGGTGTTGCAGTATTTGTTAAATCTTGCTACACAGCTAAAGTTATATCTGTATCGTTGGGAGAGGCTGAGAAACCAGAGTACATTTTGGTTGATGTTCTTGTGGGAGCCACTAAAATTCTTGTTGCAGGTGTTTATAGACCTCCTAAAGTAGGATTTCTGGATTCTTTTCAAGATGATATTTATAAGCATACAATTAATTATAAGTATACATTTGTGTGTGGAGATTTTAATGCAAAGTTTGGTAGTGGAACTGATGAGACCAGAATTATTTCAGATGTTTTAAGTTTATGCAATCTCCACTGTGTGCCTTTTGGACCAACTTTTCATATCTCTGGTTGTGACTCAAACCTTGATGTCATTTGTAGTAACTGCCCTGAAGACTTGGTTGACTTTGGACAAAGAGAGGCACCATGCTTTTCTGCCCATGAATTACTTTATGCAGTTTTTGACCTTACTGTGCCACGTAACAAAAGACAGACTGTTTCCTTCAGAGACATTAAAAATATTAATCAGGATGATCTACTTAACGATATTGAGATAGCCTCATGGAATCAAGTATATAATGCACCAGATATTGACTCTAAATTAGATAACTTTAACACTATTATGACTATACTAATGGACAAGCATGCCCCACTCAAAACTTTTATGCCTAAAGCACCTATGCAACCTTGGATGACAAAAGAAATTAAAATACTTATGAAGCAAAGAGATAGACTTTGGAACAAGAAGAAGAGGACCCAGTGTCCAATTGACAAAGAGTGTTTTAGACAGGTAAAGAATAAAGTTAAACAGGAAATAAGAAATTCTAAAGCCAGATTTTTATATAGGAAGTTTAATTCAGCAGATAGTTCAAAAGCAATCTGGTCCACTCTTAAATCATTAAATATTGGTTCCCCAAGACAGGATGTTGACATTGTTGTCTCAGTTGATGATCTTAATAAGCATTATGCCTCTGTATCTTCTATCAAGGATCCAGATCAAATTGCAGTATGTATTGATGAATATAGTGATAAAACTCCTGAAAGAGGTATTAATGATAAATTTCACTTTAAATATGTAAGTCCTGGAGATATCTTTTCTGCAATGCAGTCAATTAAATCTAATGCTAAGGGAGTTGATCTTCTGCCTGTAAAATTCATCAAGTTATGCATGCCTTCTATATTACCTGTATTAGAACATATTTTTAATTTCAGTTTACAAAATAGTGCTTTCCCGGAAGTGTGGAAACTAGCTAATATCATTCCTATACCCAAGACCAAAAACCCTAGTGAACCCAAGGATTATCGTCCTGTTAGTATTATTTGTGTGCTTGGTAAAGCTTTGGAAAAAGTAGTCCACAGACAAATGTGTGAATTTTTGGATGGGAATAACTTATTTGCCAAATATCAGTCTGGGTTCAGGAAAAATCATAGCATTGTTACAGCACTACTGAGAGTTACAGACGATATAAGAAGGGCAATGGATAAAAGATTTATGTCACTTCTGGTATTATTAGATTTAAGTAAAGCCTTTGATTGTGTCCACCATGGACTTCTTCTGACTAAACTAAAGTTTCTTGGTTTCTCTGATGCTGTTGTTAAGTGGTTTAGTTCATACTTAACTGGTAGGTTTCATAGGGTATTCACCTCTGAGCTTCTTTTCTCTGATTGCGTGGAGATTATTACTGGTGTGCCACAGGGTAGTGTGTTGGGGCCACTTTTATTCTTATTATATCTTTTTGACTTGCCCAAGGTTATATTGAGTGGCTCCCATCATGGCTATGCTGATGACTTGCAACTTTATACTCATTTTAGTATGGATACATTTAATGCACAGCTCAGTAAAATGCTCAGTGATGTGGACAATGTAATTGATTTCTGCAGCAGTCATAATTTACTTCTAAATGTAGCCAAAACGCAAGTTATTATAATAGGTACTCAGAGATACTTGACCAAACTTCAAGAAATGAACATTCCTCTATTTACTGTCAAAGGCTGTGTTGTACCTTATTCTTCTTGTGTTAAAAATCTGGGTGTTATGTTTGATAATACCCTCAATTGGAACGACCATTGTATCCTTGTTGCTCAAAAAGTGTTTGGTAAAGTAGCTTAATTGCGACGCAATTTTTCATTTATTCCACTTAAAAAAGGGAAGCTGCTTGTTACATCCCTTGCCTTCCCTCACATTGATTATGCCTCTGTTGTGTTTACTGACATGTCCACAACCAATGATATAAAGCTTCAGAGGCTTCAGAATGCCTGCGTAAGATTTATTACTGGTACCAAATCATTTGAGCATATTTCACCGTTTTATAGAGATCTTGGTATCCTTAAAATTGTGCAGAGACGTACATTAGCAGTTTGTATGTTAATCTGGAAAATTGTTAAATTTAAACAGCCTCCCTATCTCTTTGAATCTTATGTATTCACTTCCACCTCTAATTCTAGGTCAACAAGGTCCAGCAAAAATATGCTGCAAATACCTAATCACAGACTTGCTAAATACAACAAATCTTTTCATGTGCAATCTATTAAATTCTGGAATGCTTTTCGTCTTCACGACTACCTTCATCTGTCTCCAGCAACAGTTCGTAAACATGTTTTGCAAACTCTTTTAGAATCTACGTATTGATATGTAATGTGTACCTGTATTCTAAAATACTATAAGTGAATTGTAATACTTATATGTGCCTGTACTGTACTAGTCATTGTAATTGTGTTGTCTTGTTTTCTTTGTTAAATATCTATTTTATTTACTTTGTTCAAAATCCTAAATTACCCGGAGAGCGGGTCATGGTTGTAAAGGGACTCCTTAGTCCTATTACCTAGACCCAATAAAACCAAATTCAATTCAATTCAATGCTCTCTCTCTCCCTCCCTCCCTTCTCTCTCTATCTATGTCTCTCTCTTTCTCTCTGTCTCTCACCCTTGTGTGAATTGTGATGTAAGTTTTCGCGTGTTTGTATTTTGAAGATATGTCTCGTGTATCCGGTAGTTCGACGACGGCGCCGAGAGAGCAGGATGAGTGAGTGGTCGTTCGCACAAATCAGCATTTGACATTTCCCCTATCCCTCTTCTTTTTCCCTTTCCCTAGCGAACCTCCCTCTACTCTTTGAACTTCTTGTCGGCATGATGTTGAGCAAACGCTCAACCTCGCGTCACGCGCGTGCTCTCGTAGAAGAGATGCTGAGAGAAGATGGTGATTTAACAAGCTCCTCAGATTCAGACAGTACATCTCATTCAGAGAGTTCTTTGGATAGATCCAAAACGGACACTGAGGAGAGTAGTGGCGTAAGTGAAAGCACCGAAGAGAGTTTATCGGAAAGTGAAATTGAGGAAGGCATATCAAGTAGTCCTGGAAAAGATTCTGACACTCCTGATAACATTAACGTGGTTAACAATATTGGTTCTGTTAGAAATGTTTCGTGTACTGATCATCACGGAACCCTTGTAGGAGATGGGATCATTTCCGACAGTGTTACAAGAACAGCCGATTTACGGGACGACCTGAGGAACTGGTGCGTTACGCACAACATTACTCGTGCAGCTTCGAGTGGTTTGCTTTTGCTGTTGCGCAGACACTTCCCTTCAGTCCAGTTACCATTGGACGGCAGGACTTTGGCCCGGAGTTCACAGGGGCCGGATGGGGCAGTCACTTTGGGAACGGGTCAGTTTGTTAACTTTGGGCTTATCAAATGCCTTCAGCAACACCTGTTGAAATGTGTCCCGCCATTGCGACATGTTTACTTTAATGTGGGTATCGATGGGTTACCACTATTCAAAAGCAGTGGTTCCGAGCTTTGGCCCATTCTGGTTGAACTGCAAGGCATATATAAAGATCCTATTGTCGTGGCGGCATGGTTTGGCATCGGGAAGCCACCTCTTCATGATTTTTTGATTGACTTTGCAGCTGAACTCAAGGAAGTTCTGTCTAACGGCATTGTTGTTGGGAGCAGACGTGTTACTTGTGAGCTGCGTGCCTTTGTGTGTGACTACCCCGCGCGATGTTACGTAAAGGGAACTAAAGGTCACACAAGTTACCATGGATGTGATAAGTGCGTACAGGTAGGAAGGTGGGAGGGGCGAATGACCTTTCCAGATATGAATGCGCCGTTGAGGACAGATGAAAGTTTTGCTTCTGTGACAGACCCTGAGCACCACATTGGGGTGAGTCCTCTAGCTGCATCCGGAATAGGCATGATTTCTAAATTTCCTATTGACTACATGCACTTGGTGTGCCTGGGGGTCATGCGCAAAATGCTTTTTCGGTGGATGGAGAGTAAAGTAAAAGGGGAGAAATTAAAAAAGGCAAAAAGGAACACACTAAATGAAGAAACTGCTAAATGCGCGCGATACTGGCCGAGATATTTCAGTAGGAAACCACGTTCATTAAAAGAGATCAAGAGATGGAAAGCAACAGAACTGAGACAGTTCCTTAAGTATTTAGGTGTCCTCGTTCTGAAGGGGGTGCTACCTGCAGAACTGTACAACTTGTTTATGAGGTTACACGTTGCTGTATTTATTTTGTGCAGTCAGGACTTGTTGTCGGAAGAGCTCATTGAATTCGCCGGAAAGCAGTTACGGCAGTTTGTTATAGGATGCAAACGTCACATGGGTAGTAAATTTATTGTTTACAATGTTCATGGGCTCATACATCTGGCAGAAGAAGTACGCAGATTTGGCTCTTCACTTGATACGTTTTGTGCATTCCCTTTTGAAAACAAACTAAACTCAATCAAGCAGATGATAAGGGGCAGGAGGCTACCATTCCAGGAGTTTGTTCAAAAATGTCATGAGAGAGAATCGATGACCACACCGATTACCTCGAGTGTAACGGAGGAAGTGAAAGTGCTGGGCAGTGGGAACAGACGTGCTCGAACAGAAGGTATTTTCTACTCGCGGTTGCAGTTCGGAGACAAAATCATTGCGTTGAAAAAAGCAGACAGCGCTGTGTACCTAAAGGACGGCAATATTGCAATTGTACATGCTATACGGAAAGATGGGTACGTGATTTGGGTCTTGGGCAAGACATTTCGGAGAAAGACCAACGCGTACTTCTTTCCTTTACAGTCGTCACGTATTGGCATTTGGAAGGTTGAGAATTTGAATAATCGGGAACAAGTCTGGCCAGTGTCAGATCTACAATCAAAGGCTTTGCTCCTTAAAAAATCAAACAATTGCTTTATTTCTTTTCCTCTTCTGTAAAAATACCAACATTTTAACAAGGTTCCCACTGTTTTTCCAAAAGCATGTCTCAACTCCAATGTAGGCAAAAGGCGTGGCCTGAACCCCTGTATGGACGATCCCTAGGGTGGTGTGTAGAAAATTTGTACACACCACCCTACCAGTGTATACCAGGTGTCACATTTTCCCCGTGACAAGGAAAAAGGTAGGCAAGCCCGCAACGCACCAGCTCCGTCTCTTTCTCTCACGCGTGCGTCCGAGACAGAAAGAGACGGAGCCAGTGCGATGCGGGCTTGCCTACTATTTCCTTGTCACGGGGAAAATGGGACACTGGTATATGTGTTTATATTTTTTTTTTTTTTTTGTTACAGCAAAGCATTCAACGTTGTTGAATTTCGTGAAGGGGACAAGCGGCCAACCTCGGTTGTGCCTACCTCGTGGCTGCACCGCAACAAATTCGGCCACCAGAAGTGCTGGTGGCCGAAGCAGTTAAAGGGAAAGCGGCTGTCCGACGCCATCAAGAACGGGCTGAAGCCTGACAAGGCGTCGTGGCAGTCGCTGGACTGCACGGTCCTGTACAGGCCTTGTACGTAGCGACCATCAACATTTGCACTCATATCTTTTGTCTGCCTATAGTTCAGTCACAGCACAATGTTATTTGTTGCAGGTTCATACGCAAAGGCCCTGCAAAAGGAGGGGCGGGCTCTGGAGCAGAGTGACGGGGCCTGCAGCATGACTGAGGAGGAGTCCAGCGGGAGCCGCGGCGACCTCCTCAGTCATCGCAGCCAACGCAGGAGCCGCACCCGCAGCCGCAGCCCTATCCGGAGATCATCCGTACCCGTCAACCGCAGCGTCAGCGGCACCCCCAACAGGAGAACCCTCAGCCCTTCCCGCAGCCGCAGCTCGTCGCCCTTGCCGTCTGGCCCTATGGACGAGGAGCACAGCAGTGATGGTCAGTGTAGCTTTCTGAGATCCCGCCAGAACAGTCCGAATTTTTCTTACGAGATATATAAATACTAAATTAATGTCTTCTTTGCAGTGGTTCTGCCTCGTCACGAGTACGAGGAGCTCCTCAAACTCGTAAAAGAAATGAAGAGCTCCGTGGACCGGCTGGAGGGCCAGATGGCTTCCCAGCGTATGTATTTAGGGATCACTTGTTTTTCTGAATGCCCACGTAATGTAGGCAATCATGATACAGCGAAACCATTGGCATGAGTGCTATTAAATTCTTTTGTTTGACTGAACAGGAAAATTCCGTAGACGGATGCTCCAGCGTAAGGCGTGGGCCGAGCTGCGGTACGCCAATATTGAGCAGGCGGTGAAGGGCAAGGGCAGGCCCATCGAGGCCTGCACTTTTGAGGGTGCAGCTGCCCATCACCACAGTAGAGGATCTGACCACCCTAGAGGGCCTCCTCCAGGAGGATGCCAAGAAGCAGTCCATGGTAGGATAATGACTGCGTTTTAGACGCTTAAAGAGGAGAAGATGTGTGCTGGACTTTAATTTACATGAACCCGCTGTTTCAGATCAACTTCTTGGCGCAGTTTGGTAACATGCAGAACTCAGGGAGGGCGGTGACCTCCCTGATGTTCAACCTCCTGGAGGATGGGGTGGCAGAGCAAATCCTGTGGGACGGTTGCCGAATCCGGAACGAAGACAACGACCTGGTGGACAGAGGGAACAAAATTTCCCTCAAAAAACAGTTCCCTCTGGTCGAGGGTGTGATCTTAGGTAGGACACTGCTGTGCTTCATTTTTGCACGGAAGATCTTTTTTAGCGGCCCACCTTTTGCAGAGCCTGTCTTTTCACAGTCAAGTTATGACCTAGAAAGTTCATATTTTGAGGAGGCATGTCCCGAGGGTCCCTCTCGAAGTTACACAAACCGCAAATTTGTTGATTAATTCGAAGGGGTCGAACCACTCCCTTCTATGGGTCATTGTCGAAAACCACTGCCGGAAAATTTTGGAACCGTTCCAGACCTAACTCAATAAATACCTCTCACCCCACGCCCCCCGAGTTCGCGCCTTTCAGTTCGCCCCCGAGTTCGCCAGACCTAACTCGACTAGTACCTCTCACCCCACACACAGCGGTCAAATTTAAAGACGATATTTTGAACGGTTTGGCTGTGGCGGCTGTTAGAAGACGGCGCAAAACCGGCCCGCAGAGGCCGCCGGAGGCCGTCCGGGCCAGGGGTCCTCTTTCCTCTTATGGGACATGCGTCCTCAAATTTTGAATTCTCTCGGTCAACTTGGAACGAAATACCAGGCTCTGCAAAAAAAAGGGTGCCGCTAAGTAAGATTCCAAGTGTATTAAATAATGAATGTCATTCTCTACTTGTTCCAGCTGCCCTCACTAAGGCACAGCCCACCGTGCCAGCCGACGCCTTGCGGACGAAGGCGAAGACGTGGATCCGCAAAGCGTCGGATAGGCAAAAAAAAGCGCAAGATAAGTAATTACATGTGTACATATCAACTTATGTAATTACTGATCTTGTGATTAAACATGTACATATTAACTTGTTTGATATTTAATATAATTAAGTTACTTACTAAGCTTGTAAATAGTTATCCAATGTTTAGTTTTTACGTTTGAATAGGCTGCAATTTATTGTATACATATGATTGTATTACTGTAAATATTATTAAGTAATTGCTCTCTATTAGAGTACACTGATTTTGCTAGTTTTTATATTTCTAATATGTAGTGCAAAAATATTTTTCTGCGGCGAGCTGCACCTGGCGTCGCCCTGGTCCGGCTGCCACCACCGGCTGCCCATCGTGCTGCTGCTGCTGCTCATGATGCTCGTCTCGCCCAAGCCGTACCTGGGCGAGCCCGTGCAGTGCAAAAAGTGTTTTTGCACTGCACGGGCTCGCCCAGGTACGGCTTGGGCGAGACGAGCATCATGAGGAGCAGCAGCAGCACGATGGGCAGCCGGTGGTGGCAGCCGGACCAGGGCGACGCCAGGTGCAGCTCGCCGGGCGCGTTTAAATAGTGGACAATATGTGTTAGTGTTTAACATACCCTTTACTTCAGTTTACTTTACTTTGCTCAAAATTTGATATCATGTTACTTTTTGCACTGCACGGGTTCGCCCAGGTACGGGTGCGTTTGATCAGTGGACAATATGTTTTAGTGTTTAACATACCCTCACTCTACTTTACTCAAAATGTGATATCATTGTGTAACGCTATGTGTGTGTGTATATGTAATGTATTTGTCTTTTATATGTGGGCTTTCATTATGTTTTAATGAAAAATTAAAAATCGCTACCTAAGCCAGTTCTTTTCGTGAAGTTCTACCAAAGCTTGTCCATTATTTGTAACAAATTGATGATTTAAAGAAAATTCACTTGTTGTTTCACATTTCGACACCATTAAGAATGTTGATAACGCCGTCTAGGGTAGGGTGCGTGTAGTTAGCACACTACAGCGGAGAGGAGACTGAGATCCGATCCGTAACGTTCCCAGCAAATCATTCGTTCGAATAGTTTATCAGAACACAATACACATGGACCTAGCAGTAACGTTATTAGAAGACCGCTGTGGGAACGTTAATAGCTCCCTCTTTGGTGCTGGTAGCAAACAGAATACAGCGGCGAGCACACTGAAATGCGATTCGTAACGTTCCAAGCAGTTCATTCGTTCGAATAGTTTATCAGAACACAATACACATGGACCTAGCGGTAACGTTCTTAGCAGACCGCTGTGGGAACGTTAATAGCTCCCTCTTGGCTGCGGGTGGCGAACAGAATGCAGCGGATAGCAGACTTGTATGCGAACCGTAACGTTCCGAACAGTTCATTCGTTACAATAGTTAATCAGAACACAATACACAGTGCCCTTGCGGTAACGTTCTTAGCAGACCGCCGTGGGAACGTTAATAGCTCCCTCTTGGCTGCGGGTGGCGAACAGAATGCAGCGGATAGCAGACTTGTATGCGAACCGTAACGTTCCAAACAGTTCATTCGTTCGAATAGTTTATCAGAACACAATACACATGGACCTAGCGGTACGGTTCTTAGCAGACCGCTGTGGGAACGTTAATAGCTCCCTCTCTGGTGCTGCCAGTAAAAAGAATGCAGCGGATTGCAGACTTATACGGGACCCGTAACGTTCCAAGCAGTTCATTCGTAAGAATACTTTAGCAGAACGTACTACACAGGACGGTTGCGGTAACGTTCTTAAAAGAACGCTATGGGACTGTTAATAGCTTCCTCTTGGCTGCAGGTGGCGAACAAAGTGCAGCGGATAGCAGACTTGTATGCGAACCGTAACGTTCCGAACAGTTCATTCGTTACAATAGTTAATCAGAACTCAGTACACATGGACCTAGCGGTAACGTTCTCAATAGACCGCTATGGGAATGTTAATATTGTCTTCATGGGCGCGCGTAGTCTGCAGAATGCAGCAAATTGCTGACTTTGATGCTTTCAGTAACATTCTGAGGAGTAAATTCGTAAGAACTGTGTATTAGAACAGCCCACACAGAACACTAGGGTAACGTCCTCATCAGATCGCTATTGGATTGTTATGGTTTTTATATCAGTGGAACGTTATTGTTGCGTCTTTTGTGTCGCCTATTCGGGAACGTTAGGGGACACTACTTAAACGCTTCCTCTGGTATGGATTGCACTTCATTTGTATTTTCATGAAACTACTCGGTCTGCTCCAAGAACAGTCTTTAAGGAGAGTTAAAATGGAAACGACTGAAAATAATGTTCTTATAGGATACATTTGGTAACCTTATCCAGAGACGCTCTGTTAACGTTTCGGTAAGCGACTTTTAGGACGCTAACAAGAGCCTACCCTCGGCCAAATAACGTTCCACAGAAGCGGAAAATTGCGTTCGTTTGGGGACACTGTAAGGAGATGTAGGAACGTTCCGAGAACGTTATTTTGTCTGCTGGGTGGTTGACCTCGACCTCATCGAAACAGCGCCAACTCCGTCAAAGCTGAAAAAACAGGTAATTTATAAAGTAAATTAGTACATTTAAAATCCTGAACCGAGCAATTTACCGTAAATGGTAATCCAAACGGTTGCGCAAACGTCTACTTACCTCTGTGTCTGGCGAAAAATTGCAGAAGCCTGGAACCTACGCAGAAAGCGATTCAGACTCTAGCTCAGACGCAACATCAGATCTTGACGAAGAGGTGAAGGTTTTATCATTTGTTCATCGCTCTCAAAAAGTGCTAAAACGGTCCTTTTATTTATTCGTGTGTTGTTTTCAGCCTGTTGGGAAGAAGCAGAAGACAGTAAGTCCTGCAAAGCGCGCAGGCAGAAAACGTCGTTCGTCCGACACCAGCGTGGATGCACAACAGGAAAAGAAACCCAAGGTACTTATTCCGACGAGTCTAACTAAAAAATGCTCCCTTTTGAAGGACTGGCTTTACTTACCTCTGTTTTTATTCTCAGACTGTGAAACCAGCGCGCGGAGGAGGGCGGGGACGTGGAAGACCGCTTGGCCGCGGAAACAAACGCTAATCGAGGCGGTTATGGACATTTCCATACATTGAGTGGAAACATTTTATTCGTTTTTCATGGATGTTCCTTACTTTCATACAGTATTATACAATTTGTAATGATAGTTATTCTACTTGTTGTTTTTTTTGTTATCTTAGTTGTGGTTTCAAACATTTTTGTAAAAAGTCTTGAACATTTTTGTAGTGACAAGAATATAGTGTGTGTAGTTCTTTTCTACTAAAGTGCACTACTTACTTTTTAATACATTGAAATGTCGGAATAAAAATAAAATAAAAGCTGCTCATATCCCCACCTCCACGTGGTGAGCAGCGGGCAACACATATTTTGTTCAGGTCAATATTTAGAAAATATATCAATAAAAATTGACATAACAAAAATTGTGGCAAACGGGGATGAAAGCTTAGGTTTTTTTTTTTTTTTGGAAAACCTTTTTAAGGTATTTCCTTTCGTTTTTTTAAAACTATTAAAAACAAGTTTGTTAAATTTTGATGCTTGTCAGCGGAGAGAAAAAATGTAGTTAGTGGAACATTTTGTGTACCACGACTAAAATCTGATTTTGGTATCTTGGCTTTTTTTATAAATAAGGTACTTTTTCTTATGTGCAGATCATGGATGACTTCTGTGCGATGTGCGAAACGGCCACTGGATTTGACGAGTACATTTTCACCGCCGACAAATTGGTTCTTTTTTACATCTGTGAAAAAGAAACATGCAGAAAGCTGGCTCTGATGCAAATACATACGCACTACCGCCACACCTACAGTGCTAAAGTTCTGCGAGGTATTGTGATGTGTTTAATGGGAAAAAAGATATCAAAATATGCTTCTTTCCTCAACTTTTATTTATCTTGCAGCGTGTGAAAAGATTGGGCTTTGCCGTAATTGTAACAAGATTACGGAGCTGTTCCTGAAGGCTGTCACCTTGGACAAGAAAAGATCATTCGCGTCCTGTGGAAGAAACGAATGCGTGGAGAGGAGTTTGTGTTTACTGCTTTCTTGGAAAAACTGGAAGTCGAGAGCCCGACGTGAAGAATCGTTGCGTATCAGCGTGCTGCGTAGAAACCTATCAAATCATTCGTAAACATCGAAATAAACAGTGGAATAATTGGTTTTTGTGCAGAAGACATGCTCTCTCTCTCTCTCTCTCTCTCTCTCTCTATATATATATATATATATATATATATATATATATATATATATGCATAATTTCGACAATGGCTTAATCTTACAGAACAGTAACAATTTGAACAGTGATACATTATAGTAACAATTAATTCATATTAGTTGGGAATTCTAACAATAGCACTGTAACGTAGAGGAGGCGGAATAAGAGTCGGAGTGTAGGGTTGAAGCCAATGTATTGACCGTAGGGAGTCGCCACACGAAGTGGCGCCGCTTGGAGATTGGCGCCTGCATTTATAGGACGAAGAGAGGAAGTAAGGAAGAATAAGAAGTGGTGGGGGTACGAGTGTGGGACGAACTCGACAGATGTCAGCAGCGGATAAATAGATGACTATCGGGTATCAACAAAGGAAAGGGTTATGTTGCCCATAGACTGATCAGTTTATGTTTTTATCTTAAATTAGGCTGCTCTATGTAACAGCACATTACTTTTTACTTAATACTAACTTCAGACTTCAAACTCAGCAGTAAACAAACTGATTTACACATTAGTAGTAATAATAATGCTTCACTATGAAATAGCACTTGTTAACTGTACTAATAACACTTGAAACTGTACTAATAACAATTGAAACTACTCTACTGCACACTAAGGGTTTTGGGATCATATCGCTCAACTCCCTTCTCCCTCTGTATACCACTCACAATGGCCTCAATATCCGGTCTAAGTGTCTTGATGAGGTCACACCTGAGGATCTGCCTCTCCTCCTCACAGGTAAAATTCAGCTGCGCTTCGCTCCCATATCCACCTAAAAACAATTCTATACGCTCCACTAGTGCCACACTGAAGTTGGTACACTGAATGGCAGTGTGATTCCTCCCCAAACACTTCTTACTACTCTTTTTAATCCTTTTGTCCACCCTGAAAGGCAGATACTCCCTCTCCTTTACTACCTCCTTCCCCTCACGTCTGGCACTTTCTGCATTTATCAACTCTTCCGCCTTCCTTAGCTCCTCTGAAATCTCAATCTCGAACCTTCTCCTCCACCTGAACCAGCAACATATCTCAATCTACACGCTCTTCCTCACACACCATTTCTTGCCACTCCACACCATCCCAGTCCACATCCATTCCTGCCAGGTCAAGAAGAAAAGGCTAGACGAGTATTATCGACGTCACTCTCATGAAGTCAGTCGGAAATTTCACCAGCACATGTCGTATCTGAGAGGGGAGTCAGACCTGAGGCCAGCACTTCAATTACAGCAAAGAAATGGAAGCTGTGAAGGCCATTACGCTAACTGAAGAACAGTCACTGGCCTCATTACTAAAGTATATTAAAGGTATTCAATTTCATGTTCTTTCTTCTTTATGAAATTAATTAGTCCAGTTTTGTTTAATTTCATTTATTTTCTCTGTGCAGGCCTACCAATGCCAAATGAAGATTTGGAATCCCTGATAGACATTATGACGGACGTCAAAGAGGAGTACCTGAAACCACACAGATGTTGTGTTCTGGACTGCAATCTCGAACAGCATGGTAGCCCGGGGCCGGAAATTCAGTGCAGTGCAGTGCCCGAAGGAGTTTCATGTCTTAAAGGCACAGTACAAAGACTTTGTGAGTAGACAAAACAAACGGTCACTGGCAAGATATCATGGAGATTTTATGAGGCCCTTCAACCCTTACTTGCCGCCAATATAACAGTAGAGGCCAAGAAGACATGCGGCAATGCGGCAAGTTGTGCTTAAGTGGCCCATTAAAGCCAACTTGTACAAATTGGTGCTGGTCAAAGTGCGCGAAAAGGGTGGTTCTTTCTGTTGCTCACGCTAGTCCTCGGAGGAAGTTAAACAAATAAGTTTTGTTAGTTCGTTGTTCTTTGTTGAGTTTTAATAGTTTGTTGTTCATTTATACCCAAGTTCAATAAGTTCAAGTTAAACAGTTTGTTTTATAGTTGTTTATTAATTCCCTAGTTTTTTAAGTTCAATTTCAAGTAGTTTCTTACGTTTAATAGATAGCGAAGGGACAATCCCTTCAGCCCATCCACTCTATCCTTACAAAAGGATAGTATTGCATCCTTCTGAGGAAAACTGGGACGAGGAAAGGCAGATTCAGATGGCATTGTTTTTCAATACCTAAAGCCTTCGCTACCTCTGTGTGAGGAGGACTGGGACACTGAGAGCGTGGACTCAGGCATTTCAGAGGAGTCCGGTTCTGCCAGTTCAGAAGCCTGTGCAGAGAAAGAGACAGTTCCGCATTTGACGTCAGGTCTGTCTGGACATTTGAGCGGAACAACAACTTAGTGATTACTATCTTCCCTGTCAAGCGATAGGAAGTTAGAGTTCCGATTCCGGAACCCGACCCTACGTTAGACACGAACGTGACCTATCTAGTGCCGTATCTAGGGGCTCCGAAGGAGCATTGGCGAACATATCAGCAGGCTAGGGAAGAGGGCACCAACCTTCAGCTGCGTTTCAAGCGCAAAACACTAACACCGCACAAGCCACCGCGTTGGGGGTCGTCCAAAAGGGATGTCCGGGTATTTTCAGACAATTTTAACCCCCTCCCCCCTCACGTCCACCCATGTCCGGTTTTAGAGAACCCCCACCCCCTGGACGTCCGGTTTTCAAAAAGTGCCATTTGTGTAAATATTTAATCTTGCTTTTAAATAGGGTTAATTTTCCGAAAGAGGGTGTGTTTAGAGTGGCGTGGCTGAGTGCATTTTCAAAGATAATTAAGCATGTAGGGGACGCACTGGGTGGAAATAGCATTATTTTGGCGGTATTTGCGTGGACGTCCATTTTTGGGCCACCCCCCAGCCCCCTCCCCTCCACGTCCGCCCATGCCCGGTTTGTAGGAGCCCCCCCCCCTAAAAACCCGGACATCCTTTATGGACGACCCGTATGCAGTCCTAGCAGTCCACAAGCCGGTGCAAACAGTCCAGAAGCAGTGCCCACCGTCCCGATGTATAGTTCTTGCTAGCGAGGCTCCCACCGCGGCAGCCGTCCTTAGCAATTCATGCGTCCCGGCCGCTATCGGAATGCAGCCCTAAGCCGTCTTTGCCAATTTTGGTGGTCTAGCCGAGCCGTCTTTAGCAATCCCAGAAGCACGGAATGGGAAGGGCGAGGGGCGTAGGGAAAGGGTAGGGAGGGGGGGGGGGCAGTGCAATGCAGTGCGCCGCCCTCTGCGGCTTTAGTTCAAGATAGGAAGTTGTCCCCCGCTCGCTCCTTTTGCCATCTCTTGTTCCCTGTCACCTGAACCGCCTATTGAATTAGTAGATTAGGTAGCAAATTTTTAAAGTTAAAACTGCACCAAAAAGAACTAAAAAAGAATCAGAACTTCTATCCTAGGAGAGAATCTCGATCATACATCGACAAATCATCTTGGCACGTACTTTCGTTCGAGGTTGAACAGAAGAGGCTTGGCACCAAATCCTAAAATTTAGATGTATAAATTCGATCAATAGAGCGCAGAAAAGACGCTTGTATGCGAACGTGGTGGTGCATACTCCACGAACCCCGAGTGCATAGACATTGCAAATGCACAGCACACGTTCCCGCCCGCCTGCCGTGATCTCCATGTGCATCGCCGTGTCTTTCTCCCGGGCCCTTTGCCAGCCCACGCCTCCCTCCCTCTCCTCTCCTATGCCGCTGCTCGCGCACTAGGCGCTTTCCGTCGGTGGGCAGGTATGGCGAGGCGTGCAGTGTGCTGGATGGTCTGGGCTGCTCCCTCTAACATGTCTCCGTAGAGCAGTGGCATCATCCCAGGTCCGAGTGGCAGATAGTCGGGGAAATCTACGAATATAGCGGGCATTTTAGTCCCCGCCTCAATGAAACCGGATTCCGGTAGAGGAGAACAAGGGGATCAACATCCTTAGAGTCCCAAAAAGTCCCATTACGCCTGCGGCCGTGAGGGGCGTTAGAAATTTAACATTTCGTTTTTAAAGAAATTAAAATATTACTACTGCGAATTTAATCATTTGCATTATTGCGCGTGGTAGACAATTTCCTGCCATTTCCAGAAAGTATTCATCAAAATCGGCCAATCCACCAATTAGCTAGTGAAATGTAAAGGTACTCGAACAGTATAGCTACTGAGCTAAGGTAGTGATGCGTAGTGCGCGTTATTCCGAAAGACTGGAGGTACAAAGCGTCTTTTGTTTGGCCGCCCGACCGGCGTCTACCGTCCTACTCCAACACATGCAGCTGCCGGACAGACGGACGCCCAGACAATAGATCCTGCCGTGCCATGCCGTGCTTCTTCTCCGCCGAACGCACGCAAAACGCCTCACTTCTTCATCTCATGTCAGTCGCTGGAATGCTCGACTAACTTTTCTGTTTCATTGCTATTTGGTAGATGGGCCGATTTTGATGACCGAATACTTTCTGGAGTCGGAAGGAAATTGCCTATCACGTGCAATAATGCAAATGATTAAATTCGCAGTAGAAATATTTTAATATCTTTAAAAACGAAATTTTAAATTTCTAACGCCCCTCACGGCCGCAGGCGTGATGGGACTTTTTGGGACTCTTGGGAGGTTGATCCCCTTCTTCTCCTCTACCGGAATCCGGTCTCATCGAGGCGGGGACTAAAATGCCCGCAAGAGGTCTTTTTGGAGCTAGATTTCCTCGACTAAGAGGTTCGACGTTCTGATCCCAGTGTTCTTGTATTCTGTTGTGTTCTGTGAATTGTGTGTATACTCATTGTTGTGTCCTCAACTCCTTGTGACTGGCGTGGGGAAAGGGTATAGTTCAAGGAACACTCACCAAGTTTCACTTTTCTCAGGGTCCCTTGGAAGAGGCGATGTGTGCTTCACTCGGTCTCAAAACGGAATGACGTTGGCTCGCGCCTTCGAGCCCGCCTCCCAGGTGGCACCAGGCGCCCCCTGGTGGCGGAACCCGGAACCACGGCGCTGCAACCTTCGTTACGTAATTACTATCAACACATCACCCATTCCCCCCGAGTCTTTTATTTAATCAACAAATACATAGACCATAACAGAAACACAACTTGCGTATTCTTGCACACAAACAAGGTAATAACAATAACCTACACCTTAGGTAGCGGAGCGCTGGCTTACGCCTCGCGCTGATACATCCGGCGCTGGCCTCAGCCTCGCAGCCTCGCGGTCCCGCGCTAACGGCGGCGGCTGAACTTGATGCTCACTCGCGGTAGCGGGCCGGCCTTCTGGCTGCACGCCGTGGCCGCCCTGACCCACGGGGCGTTCCTTGCCCCGCGGCGGCGTCCTCGGCGGTCTTGGGGTGGTTCCCCGTCGTCCGGCACCGCGGTGGTGTTGTCCACTTCCTGTTCAGCGGCACTCAAGGCGCGGGCGGCTTGGTCGAGCTGACGCTGGGCCTCCTCCAGCCAGGCCCAGGCGGCTTCCCGCTGGCCGGCGGACTAATTGGATGCGGCTGCAGTTGGCCGGCTCGTCGGGCTGCATACTGCGGCAGCTGGGGCCGTTGGCCTCCCTGCCCCGCTGCTGGCTCCTGGTGCTTGGGGTCCCAGCTGTCCCCCAGCCTCTCCCGGAGAGCCTCGCGGCGCTGCCGACGTTGTCGATTAGGTTTAGCCTTCGCCGACTGGGGCGTCACCGTCCCGCTGGGCGCTGCAGGTTCTCGCCCCGGGGTGCTTGTTGGGCTAGCACCGGTGTTGGCGGTCTGGCGGCTCGGGGTGCTTGTGTCGGCACCGGTGGCCCTGGCCAGAGACCGCTCAGCTGCGGCTCTAGCGCTGGCCTCCCGGGCGTCACGCTGCTCCCCCCTGCGGTGTCCTTGGTCTGGCGCTCCCGGCGCCACCTCTCGAACGCCGTGTACTCGCTGTCCGAGCTGCTGTACTCCCCTTCCTCCATGGGCTCGGTGCTGGCTTCCGCCTCGCTTCCGGCCTCCTCGCTGCCCGTCAGACGGTCCTCGACGTCGAGGCCCAGATCGATGTCCACTACCACCTCTGGGTCGCCCGTCGACGCCAAGGTGGCCGCGTCCCTGGTTGTGACGCCGACCCTCTCGTCCAGAGCCAGCTGGGCTCGCCGGGCGGCTTCCGCGGCGTCCAGCTGATGGCGTACGTCTTCTGGGCGAAGCTCGCCCATTGGTCTGGTCCTGCGTCGTGGCCCTGTTCGGCCCATTCTTGCTCGAATCTGTGAAACATGGCGCTTGATTAAACTCCCGTCCACAGTCCTGCACATCCAGAGCCTAGAGCCCTTGCGCTGCGCTATGGCTGCTGGGGCCCACTTTGCCCCTCGCTTTCCCCGTTACACCCGCACCCAGACATGCTGTCCGAGGTGGAACCGTTGAGCTACTTTCAGCCCGGCCCCTACCCCCTCCCCCGCTAGTCCTGGCTCCGCCCCTGCCTGTTCCGGCTCGGGTTGGATCCTTTCGCCCTCCGGCACCATGCGGCGGAGGCGCGTCATGGGTTGCCAGCCTAGCAGGCGGTGTGCGGGCGACAACCCGTCTGGCCCAGTGTGAAGCGGGTTGCCTCGAGGGCAGGGTTCCATAACTTAACATAACGCGTAACGCCGAAATGTTACAAAACTTATATTACCTGACTTCGAAAAAATATGTTAGGTTTTTTATTTTATATAAAAATGAGGAAGTAACATATTATACGTTAATAACAATAACTTTTATCTCCCTAATATGTTATAACGGTTATTATAGCATCGCTTGATTTAACGTTATATTTTTACCCGACCAGCCTATAACTTTAATGTACCCAGTTATGAATATAACGTTAAATGAAATGCTGAGCCATTTACGTTATTGTTATAACTTTATCAGTCTATACCATTTGTTTAACTTAAATTTAAGGCTGCAAAAGGAATCTAAATTGACGCAACGATGCATGCGGCGAGAAGCAATCCGTTGCCGTTGGTACGTATTCATTTGTATGTTGGATTGAACCCTCAAGAAATCGCTCTCTGCAGGGAACCGGGAACGCGGGGGGGGGGGGGGGGGGGGGGGGGGGGGGTCGGCTCACTCACTTTCACACCCGCCTCACTCTGGGGGGAGAAGGGAGCTCACGCTCACGCACGCCACTCTGACTCCTCGTACATGTCGACGGACAGCCCATGCCATGAGACAAGGGAAGGGAAGGGAGGGCGACCGTTCTCTCATGGAGGGGCTGAAGGTGGGGTGGGGTGGTTGGTTGGTTGGTTGGTTGGTAGGTAGGTAGGAGGCCGGCGCCGGCCGACGAACGACGGGACGGGGGGGGGGGGGGGACGGACGGGGGGAGGGTCAGGGGTCACTCACGCACGACGAAGTAAGTAAGTCACACTCACAGGACAGGTCGGAGTGAGTGAGTCGGAGCCTCGCGGCTCGGCTTGGCTGGCTCTTTCTTGGCTTCAGGCGCGGATCCACGGGGGAGGGGGGGGGGGCTATTGCCCCTATGCCCCCCCCCCCCCCACCTGGATTCGCGCTTGCCTTCCCTTAGCTAGTTGGGTTTTGGGTTTGGGGAGGGTGGGGTGGTGGTAGGGGCTGGGGTACGCAGCGATAATTTCCTACATTCAGACGTTTGGTATGTGTGTTGCCTAGTTGCCGACCCTACACCGGTGCCCGGTTGCCCCCCCCCCCCCTCCCGCTCCCCCGCAATTTTTGTTTTTCTTTCGATTAGTGTTTTGTGTTATTACGACAATGACTAAAGCTTTCGCCTGAGTGTCCCGATTTTTTGAGGTGACATATTTGAAGATAATCGTCCATTATCAGGTTGATTGAGATTGAAGGGTTGGGGGGTTGGATTGGGCTTGGGCTGGGCCTGGGCGGGCCTTTGCTGTGGGCCACGGTGCTGTGGGCTGTGGCTGGCTGGCGCTGGCGGCGGCGGCCAGCGGCGTGTTGTCTGCCGTGGCCGTGCCGGTCTGCCCTGCTCGCTAAGCAAGCGGATGCTGGTGTGCTGGCAGACGGGAAACGAAATCAGATCCGTCCAGATAAGGAAATTAGTGTGCCATCAGACCGAAAACTCGTAATATTATGGCTCCTAGAACAACAAGCTTGTGTTTAGGTCGTATCTCTGTAAGCCTGCGAGACATTTTCATATTGAATAACGCATTTCAAGGAAGGCAGTAGCCGCCGTCCACGGCCGTGCGTGAGCCCCAGGATCAGGATGGAACATGGACCCTGTGGGCTAGAGAGACTCTCTACTGTGGGCTCAGGAAGGAGGTCTCTTCTCTGCAAGTCCGCTCGTCGTCTCAGGTTTTAGTTTTTGACAAGAGCGCGAGATGTGCGAGCGCAGCGCGAGCGCGAGCGCCGAGGCGAGCTTCGTGTCCGGGTGTTCGGGTCGGCTCGGCTCGGCTTGACGGCTCGCGTTGCGCTACGCGCGGCGCGGGCGCAGCAACACGGCAACACTGCTGCGGACGAATACCGACCGAACGCGAACGCGTTGCCGAAGCCGAGCCGAATGGAGTTATGTGAATGTGAATCTGTGTTTTGACGAGCCTCAAACCAACCCCTCAAACCTCACTAAGTGAACAAGTGAAGTGGAAGCAAGGAATGTGGAAGATGACGAACGTTTGGTTGGTGGGGCCACCTTGTAACCAAGTAACCACGAAACAACTACGAAGTTATCGAATCTTGGCCCTTTGCAGCGCGGTGCCTCCGCGTGTGCATACGCGTTTTGTCAAAACGTTTCTCTCCTGATTGACTGCTGGTAAATAAGGAAGCATTGGACCGTCCGTGGAGTGTGTGAGAGTGTATAGTGGTTAGTGGTGAAGCGGTAATAGAAGATAGACATGGCACGCCACAATTTTTTGAGATCCGAAGGAAGAAATGTGCTGACGGGCGAGCGAGTGGATTGTCAAGACAAGAGTGGAAACGATATTGAGGTAAGTGCACCGCAAACATTTGCGTAATTGATCTGAAACTCCCAGTATATTTCACAACGCATGGAAGCGAGTAGCGACCAAATAAATAATTTTAGGTATAACAAAAAATTGCAGGTTAGGTTTTACTCTACCACTGTCAGTCACATGTTCGAAAACAATACGTTGTGTTTGGTTAACTGGCTTGAAATAACAGAAGCAATACTGAACCGTGTAACCGTAACCAAACTTTTCAGTCTATTAACATTCAGTAAACAACTGATAATAGTTGACTAGTCAAAAACAAGTGAAAGTAAAGTAATTTAGTGTACTAGTGGTTCCTATGATAATGTGCTGCTGACAAAAATATAATTAACTTAGCGGCACATATCAAGAAAAGAAACAATAACAAATCAAATAAATAATCAAATCATGTTTGGTCTTAATTCCATTACTTTCCAATACCAAAAATGCACAGTTAGAATAAAATTATATATTAATTTTTGGCACCAAATTACAATTAAATTGTAATTGTTTAACAATCCAAGAAACTCAAATTCAAAACAAAACTAATGGTAATGTTTCTGCATTCTCTTTTCATGCAGATCTTGACGAGATTCACTCTGCAGCATCTTGCGACTTCTTCAAGAGCTCTTTGGCGAGAGCTTGGACAAGATCCTTATTCGCTTGCAGGAACATTATGTCATCGACATGCAGGGATGAAAGATTAAACCGCTGTGGTCTGAGGACGTACCGCAGCGCTGAGAACAGGCGCTCTACGGACACTTGGCAGGCAGGAATAGCCAGAACAACCATAGCCAGCTGGTACAGGTGAGGGTACATGATTTTTCTTCCTCCCAGAATGAAATTACTTTGGATGACTCAGGGAGAGGCCTAACCCGTCTGCTGTATCTATCCATCTCCTCAATTAACATTTGCTTTTCTCGTGCTCTTGCAGATGTCGGTTCTTCCCGCTCTGTGGTTTGGGCTCTTAATAGAAATTCCCTGTTTTTCCTCTGCAGCAGTCTTCCAAAATCTTCATCATCACTACTATCGTCAGAGCCCAGGTCATCATCAACATCATCTTGGTCATCTTGGGGCAGTGCCTGAACTCCCCGCAGATCCTGCAGCCGCACCCACAGTTCACTCAAGTACATTTTTCCATCTTCTATTTGGTCGTTCGATAGGAGAGCCACGTACCGAGGATCCAGGAATAGAGCTGCATTGAAGCTTGGGTAATTGAAGAGGCCGGGCAACTTTTCACTTCCGAGGCGCTCTGGCCGCTTCTTGTCTCGGTAAATTTCCGACTCTGCCCTCTTCCCCATAAACTTTTAGAGTTGGGCCGCCAGCTCACTTCCGTGGACATCAACTCTCTTCTCAAGTGCCAACTTCAGACTGGACCAGATGCTGAAGAACTGGCCGAGGCTGAGATCCTCGGCCTGGAGCTTCGTTGTTGCCTTTCTTGCTGCCCGTAGGTCAACGACCAAGCTCTGGATGGACTCCCACTGGTCATCGGTCGGTAACTCATGCTTTTTCTTAGCAGGTACCTTCAAGGTGAATTCAACAAAGTTCTTCAGCTTCAGGGTCACTGCCGCCATGTCGAATCCCGACCCCCACCTCGTAGCGCAGTCCAAAATTGCCTCCGGCAGGCCGGCCTCCACAATTTGGTCTGCGTTTTCTGTCAGTCGTAGAAACTTGGACAGGGTCCGCGACACGGTGAGCGCGGCTGAGGCGGGAGGTACGGCCTTCATCGCGTCGTCGATGGCCAGCTGGAGGGTGTGGGCGGCACATCGCACGCTCTGGACCTTAAAGTTACCATGGGCGAGCTCCAGGTTCTCCAGCTCAGCCCACGGCATCTCGTCGACCCCATACATCAACTCCTCTTCTAGCTCTTCTTGGGTGACCAACTTGCCCGCCAGCAGGTAGTTGGCCCCGTTGTCAGAGGTGAAAGAGACGATGCTCTTGATAGCGATCCGGTATCGCCGCAAGGTGCGGACGATGACCTGTTTCAGGTTGCCCCCCGACTGCTGGCTGAGCTCTTCCACCGCGAGCGTCCGGACGACCAACTTGCCATTCTTAATGAATTGGATGTTGATGCCCACGAAGTGACGGCGCCCCTTGCTGCAGCCGTCCAGCATCACGGAGACCATGGTGTCCTCCACCTCCGAGGCCAGCTTCCCTCGCACCTGGTCTGCGAAGGGGCCGATCTTGGGTGGAATGGTGTTTGAAGAAATGGTCACCCTGTAACAATACAAAACACGTAATTAAAGTTTATTTTCAATTCTGTCCGTTGCGTTTGCCTCGATCGCCTTGCAATTGGAATTATTATCTAATCATTTACCTTTCCTTTGCAGGCATGGCTCTGACCATGGGTTGGATGATATCCTGGAAAGGCGGCAGATCGAGACTTCGGAAGGCAAATCCTCCCTCTGTCACGAGGCGGAGGCAGTGGAGCTGAAGGGCTGGACCAGACATCTCCACGCCGTCAAGTTTGGTAGGCTTGGCTCTCTTGGCCAGGGTGCCAGACATAGATGCCTCCTCCCGGTCAAGCTTCAGCTTCTCACGCAGGACCTCTTCATGACGGGTCTTGTGCCGAGTCTTGAGGTGAGCCATCATGTTCCCAGCGTGACGCGTCTGTAAGGATAACATAAAATTTCGAATTATTTCAAGTTATAGATACTTTGTCTTTTCTGTCTTCGATTCGTTTCACGTGTCAAATTAATGTAAACTGACAAAATTGATTCCATTTCCATCCCCACTCTACTTTGTCCCCGCCCCGGATCTGTGGACATACTTCTGATGTGATACTTCAAAATTTGCTACTTTCGGTTTGTTCCCCACTAAATTTGGTAGCATCAGGTAGCAGCGGCCCTCCCAGTCCTATACTACACAGAGTCGGACCTGCAGCGCACGGCTGGCGTGGAGGCCGGAGGCCAGGCCGTGGCGCCGGCGCCGATGCTGGATGCTGGCCTACTGTCTGGGTCCCAGTACACAAGTACGCGCACGTAGCATGAAGACGAACCGGCCGCGGGAATAAATGAATAAGGCTATTGCTAAGGGCCTGCGACCATCGAGTCTCGACTTAGCCGCTGCACCGTGCACGTGGTATGGCACCACGTGGTGCACGGGGCACGTGGCACGTGCCACACACAAGTTCAATCAGTCACACACTTGGGACTCGGCATCCAGTCGTTAATGCGGTCTTGCCTGGCGTTACTTTACTGTTGGAGGTTCTTATGTTAACTCCGACTAGCCTACCGACAAAACCCACAACGGCTGAGTGTAGCACAGACGGGGGGATCAGGGCTACGTTTAACTGATAGGACTCGATTTTGGGTTAAGGAAACCACCAAGCACTCACTTCCAATGTTGCTCGTCCGAGGCCGGAGACACGTCTGCCTGCGTGTGGCTAGGCTCGTCGCGGCGAGGGCTCGGCCGCTCGCCGCTAGTGCTAGCTCAGCATATATCGCCAGTTCGTCTTTTCGAGCCCGCGCTGGTTTGAATGCCAGCGCCACCCTGACATCCTCCCCTCCGGGAGAAGAACGTCCCGTTCTTACGCTCAAACTAAGGGCCGAAAAATCGAAATGACGATTTGAATTTACACTAAGGGCAGATAACAATTTAGATGACTCTACGATAAATCATTTAATATTCACGCAAAATTTTGATTTTTCTCTGTACTTGTTGGCTTCCGTTTATTGATAAGAAAACTTTCTCTTTTCTTTTCTTTTCAAAACGTCCTTATGATCTAGATTCTTACAACTATTTTCCTACTCTAAATTTCCCTCGGAACCCGGCACTAATTTTACATTTTTAAATTACGCAACAAAGAACTCGAAAATCAATCTCAATCCGAAACCAATATTGTCCAAAATTATCATTGAGTTCTTCTTTCTTCTTTCTTGAAGTGCAGTGCTCGCCTCCTCGGGGTCGGGAGAGGAAATGTCCGCATTTCCAGCGCACACCACTGTGCAGGTCCTCCGTGGTTCCGCCGCCCCGCACTTTTCTCGGGCCGCCACCTCCACACGAGCGGTCGCCTCGAGGTTCAGACATGACCTGTCGTTAGCGCCCCGGTCAACCATTGCGGTTGTCAGTGCATGATTTGCCCGGTTCGTGCTTCCGTGACGGATCCCTGGTCGTACGGGTGAAATCACCGGAGAAAGACGAAGTTGCGCGTGGAGCAAACGCCAGCCTCCTTGCGGACTCGGCAATGCTCACGCGGGACTCGAACCAAGGAGTCCAGGTCACCGAGTTCAGGCTCAGCTGATGAAGATGCTGACGCCGATTGCTCGCGGCGACGGCCTGGTGACTGGCAATGGCACGGCGCGCGGTGTTGTGAGCGCTCCGGCCTGGCCGTCGGGCTGCTGCGCAGGGTGACAAGCAGCACGCAGTGCAAGTCCAGCGTGACCCGAAGATGATCTAGTCAGTGACTTTAGTGGGTGACTGGGTGACTGCAAGGTCCTGCAGGAGTCACGGCGAAGAGAACGAAGACAGATCCGAGGCGGGCTATTTGACAGCTGCCGGCTCGGGTCAGTGCGCGCGCTGGGGCTCAGTTGACGGAGGCCCAGCGGGAGAGCGGTCAGATGCTGACCATGCAGATGTTGACTCGCGATGGCCGCGCGTGACGGCCAGCTGCTAGTCGTGCGAGTTGATGAGCACGACGGTAGGTGGCAGCACCTCACGGGGAACGCGCCTCGAGCGCTGCATCCCGCAAAGCGTACGCGCACCGCGGGTTAGTTAGGCCGTGCCTCGAGACGTCGAACGAAACGCGCGCGGTTTTCCTTGGTGGTCGGGAGGAAAGGAAGGGAAAAGGGAAATGTCGCCGTACTACCCAAACTAACTACGAACTACCTGCCTACGCCCAAAAGCACTTAAAGTTACTTACACAAAAAAAACTAACTTTAATTTATTCTAAACTTACACTAGCTTAAAGATAGCAAAATTACACTAACTTACACTAGCTTAAAGATAGCAAAATTACACTAACTTACACTAGTGATTATTTTCTAGCCGATTTATCCGACACCTAGATGGAAATTTACGGTACAGACAAAGCAGAAGCTTCTCCAGATTGCAAGTTGGATCGTACAGCCATGAGCATGAGTCCTAAACAATTTTTACCCGGTTTGCGCAAATGATAAGCACAGACACATGAACCATACAAAGTATCACATTCTTCATTTTCATAGACAATAAATTTATTTCCTGTCTTTTCTAGTTTGTCCGCCAAAACGGGATTGGAAGCAAATTTAGTCGCAACACAAAGTTTCATATGACTCTCTCTTATATCCGTCCAATCTTTCCTAATTTTAATTTTCTCTGCTCGCTTCCTGGCAATTTTCCAATTCTCTGCCCGTCTAATCCAGTCAAAGTCCTCTGAATAAGCTGCTTTTTCTGCTTGATACGCATGTTCAACAGATGAAAACCAGTGACCACGAACAAGAATTTGACTCGGAAAGTAGTTTGAGAGAAAAGCATACTCGCCTCGAAAATCTGTAATTAATTTACAATCAGTTGAGGGAGTGAAGTGATACATCGAAATTTGAATACCTGAATTATGAAACACTTTATGTAGAATCTGCAGTACTAGGGTTAGTTCCAAGGAGTCAAGACCACAAGCAATTTTGGGAATAGACAAAAATTTCTCAGCATTTGCCTGCATTTCCTCTTTCAAGACATTCAAGGACTTTTCCAAACTTGCATAGGTTGGTTTCTCAAAATGTAATTCTTTCGTAACCAGGTTGTAGAAAGTTCTACCTTGAGATTTTACACGGATTGCATTGCCTACCGTACACTGTTCTGTACAAATGAGGTATTTAATCCTGAAATATTCATTTATAGTCTTGGCAATGCCAGCACTCATTTTTCTGTTTGCTGAAATACAGTGAGCGATTACATGGTCTAAAGGGGCATTTAGTACATTGCCATTAACATGATTAATAATTTGGTCATTTTGAGAATGAATAACTTGAAGTTGCAATTCAGTTGGTCTATCACAATAGGGCCTGATATTTATTACATGGAACTCTTTCACAACTTCACTGACTTTCCCATTTTCATCTGTATCTTTGATAAGAACAAAATAAAATCGATCAGATTTTTTTCCAATTATCTTGTAGGGTCCAAGCCAATTAATTCTTTTCTTTGGCCAAGATATGTCATCAGACTCATTTTTCACTCGAACCATTTGTCCAATAGTGTAGTGTACTTCTTGTCTGTCTTTGTCATAGGCCTGCTTATGCTGAACTTGTGCTTTCTGTATCCTTGATTTTAAATCTGTGAGCAATTTGGAATGTCTTTGGAGCTTGCTCTCCAGACTCTCATCACTATTTGGCAAAAGTTGCAAAATACCAGGAGTTGTAGGGTTGTACCCATGAACAGCAAAAAATGGGCTGCACTTAATAGTGTCATGGTAATTTACATTATACAGAAAAGTAGCAAATTCCAAATATGAGTCCCAGTCATCTTCAAACTGTAAAAGAAATTGAGATAGCATTTCTTTAAGTGACTTCACAGTCCTCTCACACTGACCATTGCAATGGGGAACTCGCCTAAAAGCCTTATGGAAAATGTCCCATTTATTAAGCATTTCTTGAAATGAAAATGAGGTGAAATAGGAAGCGCTATCCGTTGTATAAGAATCACATAATCCAAAATTCAGCGTATAGGACTCTAAACATTCTATGGCAGTTTTTGTATCAGCAGTTTTGACAGCTCTAGTCCATGCAAATTTTGTGTAATAATCAACAATTATACAAAAGTGTTCATTTTTCCTTTTGCTGGCCTTTAATTTTCCCACGAAATCACATGCAATTTGTGAAAACATCTTGTCTGGCGGCGTTGGTGCTAATAAGCCTGGTTTCTGGCGAGGATTACTTTCTGTCATTTGACAGTATTTGCAGCTCTTCACATAATCTGCTGCATCTCTCTGTAAGGTTCGCCACCAAAATGAAACTAAAATATTTTGGACCAAATGCTTCGTTTTTCTGTGTCCTCTACTGTCATGATATTCTGCCAAAATGTATTTTCTGCACGAACGAGGAACCACAAGAAGAGATTTAGAATCGTAATCCCAAAAAAGTAAACCATCTTTTAGTTGATAATTACTGTCTTTTGCTGACAAGTTTCCTGCCTGTACTTGTTCAACGATTGCTGCTAATTCAGGGTCAGAATTCTGTAAGTCTTTTACTATTGCTGATTTGTTCAAAACGAAACTCATAAGTTCTGAGTCGTTCCTGTTCTTGTTTTTGTCATCTAACAGTTGTGCCTCTTTTTCAGCTGCCTGGTCTTTAGCCAACTGTCCTCGGGTAGTAACTGCATGCAAGAGGTTATTTTGTCCTTGAAGCCTATCCGGGAATACCTGTTCGACCATTTCGTCAACAGTATAGTCTGCTTCGTCTACTGGACATCTTGATAAACTGTCAGCATCAACGTTAGTTTTGCCTGGACGATAACGGATTGTGAAGCGAAATTGAGATAAATACAAAATGTGCTTTGCAAGTACACCCTCTGGCTTGGGTGTCTTTAACAGTGACTGTAAGGATTGGTGGTCTGTCAACACTTCTGTCTGGACATTGCGATTCTGAACATAGCATCGAAAATTTACAAATGCAAACACCAGAGCAGAACATTCAAGGTAATAAATTGGTAATTTAGTTTCTGAAGCTTTCAGTTTCCTACTGACAAATCCAACTGGATGAAACCTTTTTGTCTCTCTGTCTTGCTGATAGTAAGCTACACCTAATCCTTTGTAGGATGCGTCAACCGTGAAACGATTGTTCGCTTTAGGATCAAAAAGTCTCAAAGAAGGAGGATTAGAAAGTGAAGATTTTAGTAAATGAAAAGCATTCTTTTGCTCGTCTTCCCATTGAAATTCAGCATCATTTTTCAAAAGTTTCAGTAAGGGATAAGCTTTTTGAGAAAAGTTTTGAATGAATTTCCTGTTGTATCCAAATATTCCGAGCGTACTTCTCAGCTCATCTTTATTTTTGGGAGGAACCATTTCTGTTATGGCGTTAATTCTCTTTTTAGGGATGGACACCTCTTTTCCATCAACATCAAATCCCAAAAACGTTACTTTTCTTTGAAAAAATGTACTCTTTTTGATGTTCAACTGAATTTTGTGCTCTCTAAGTAACACAAAATATTCTCTCAGGGTTTCCAAATGTTTATCAAAGGATTCTGTTCCTATGTGGGTATCATCAAAATAATTTACAATTTTCCCTTCTTTTTTCATTTTCATTAGGAGATGATCCATGGCTAAAGCATACAATGCTGGCGCAATACTCAAACCCTGTGGTAAGGATTTCCAACGAAACCTGGAACCTGACGGCGAATCAAATGCAGTAACATCCCTGCAATCCGGATGTATTGCCAATTGAGTATATCCTGAGCAGTTATCAGTAACAGAATGCCAAAATTTGCCTTGAAAACTGTCAATTAAGTCTTGTTGGTCTGGAATTGGGTATTTTATATCAGTCAGCACTTTGTTCAATTTTCTATAATCTTGTACAAGCCGATAGGATGGATTTGCTGGCGTGTGTGACTGCTTAGGAACCACTAAAATAGGTGTGCAGTACACAGAAGTACAGTACTCAATTAAGTCTGAATCCAAAAGTTTCTTAATGTACTCTTCAGCAAATTTCTTCTCATCTACACTCATTCTGTAATTTCTCTGGTTAACCACTTTGTTTTGATCATAGCCAAATCGAATTGGAGGGTAATTGCAACTTGTTAGTTCTGACACATCAGAAACAAAGACATCTTCAAATTCTGAAAGTAATTTTTGAGCTTTTGCTTGTTGTTCCGGAGAAAGAGAAGGGTTAATATTAAATTTCAGATTTTTCTTGGATTTTTCAGATTGCAAATTGTTGACATTTGATTTAGGATAAAACACATCCTCATGGTCTTCATCAACAGCTAGATTTAAACTAGGCGTTAGAAGCACTGGTTGCGTTCCTGTATTTGTCACCTGAACAAATTTTCTTCCATTTGGAGTAAAAAGGAAATCGGACACCATAAGTTTATAATGTCTGAACAAATGGGGATTTCCAATAAAAACTGTATCCTTCTCAATTTTTCCTGGATTGATTTGTACTTTTACCCACTTAATTTTCTTGGCTGGGACAGTAATTGTCGATGCAGACCGAACAAATAATGCACCATCATGCAGGTTTTCAACTTCCATATTTTGAAAAACATTATTTTCTGCAGTCAAAGCATTAATTGGTACTTTGTAAAACATGCCAAACTGTACAGATTTCTTCCTTACACGGTCTCTGAAAGTGACTGTCATTCTCTCATAGTCAATTTGGGCTCGTGATTTTAGCAAAAAGGGATTGCCCAAAATCACACTGGAAGAAAGGCCTTTTACAACATAAAATTTTGTTGAAAATTGAAGACCAGCTATTTCAAACACTCCTTTCCACGTTCCAAACATTTTTAATGGATTGCCATTCGCTGCTTGCAGTTGCTTTCTAGTTTTTGCAACAACTGCTGTTGGAAAAATTCTACGTAAAGTATTATTATGAATGCAATTCACAGCAGCTCCAGTGTCCAATAAAACATTTTCCTCGAAACTACCAAATTTAGCAGTAACTTGGGTCATTAATTGTACTCTGTCATCATCATCATCTTCTTCTGTGCCAAATCTAGGCGAAGACAGTGCCGAAAGTTTTGACTGAATTTCAGAATAATCTGGGGAACTGTCATCGAGAGTACGAATCTTTTTCTGAGGTACATTAAATTTCCTTGATGCATGTTCTTTGCCTGAATTTTGAGGTTTGCTTTTGCCTTGAGAACTGGATTTGACTATTTTCTTTGCCTTTAAGCTGGAGTTAGCCTGTGGTGACAGCTCGCGCCTATTCGCAGTCGAGCCACCGCCTTGGCTGCGCCGGTTCGCGTTCCGACACACTTGCTGTGCGCGCGAAACTGAACACGCCTTGGGCTGGTGGTCACCCTGCCTAGCGGCAACGCGCGAAAATCCAAACGCGCTCTGAGAGCTGTGCTCCACTGTGGTCATGCACTGGCTGGGGAATCTTGGAATTTTTGGGCAACTCATACACTCGCTACGTGACGGATTATTGCTATCCTCTAGATAATCACAGGTGGTCATGTCGTTGTCACATAACTGTACCACAATCTTTTTCCCTGGTTTTCCCATTCCAATTCGAGTTTTACCAGCATTCTGAATAATCTCCAATGGACAGTCAAATAATTCTGACACAGCTATTGCATCACAAAAATCACCAATTTTGGTTTTGCTAACAGCATATTTACTGTATGCAGTCCTTGTAGAAAATGTCTGGCCTCCAGAATTTACAGCAATTTTGCAAAATCTTTCCCAATTCTTGATCACAAACTTTCTGATCAGTGCTTTTACGTCTTCAAAATTACCTTGCCTGCCAAAAATTGCATAGCTGATGCACCGAAAAAACGCATTGACGTCGTGAACCATTGGGATGACTTCGTAACACGGTCTCTTATCTGTCTCGCGGTCTCGCGATTTACTCCTATGTCGGTCATCCGTATCACTGTCACTACTACCAGATCGATTCACTCCGTGACTGCTACTCTCACTACAACTACTACTCTCACTACTGCTCTCACTGCTGCTCTCACTGCTGCTAGATGAACCCTTACGTCCTCTATCTCTCGCACCGGACCTTCGGTCGCGGCCGTAAGAAGAGTCACAAAACCGAACACGACGCGTTGGCCTTGAGTTCATCATGTCGGCACAAACATTTTTTAACACTTCCAAATTTTTTGCAACTTCTCTTAACTGTTCCTGTTTAGTCGTAAATGCCAAATACTCTCTCCTCATGCATTGCACTACATCATTCCAACGAAAAAAATAATCACTACATTGACTGTCTGCTATTCTGAACCATTCCTCAGCTTCAGTCCCTCTCACTGAATGCTGCATATGCACTAGTCTTTCCTCCTTTGGACATTCCAGAAACTCTGCACATCTAGTGAACTCACTTACAAACGTTTCAAAATTTTTACAGTCTTTGTACAAGGGAAACGTAACAGCAACTGCTGGGGCCATGCGCACAACGAGTGGTTCATCCTTAGGCTGCCAAAGCCTCACCTCCATCTTAGAAAATGAATTTAATACACGTGACTGTGTAGGCCTCTACTGCAACTGAATCTGCTGACGCTTGACCATCACTGCAGCGCGCAACTCAGCGCTTTCACGGCAGTGGACGGCACCGGACTAGCCACACGGCACTCAGCAGAGAAAAAAAATCACAAAATAATTCCTAACCTTAACGCTAAATGAACCTATTCTACTCTACAAGCTAACAAAACATGAAAAAATGAAAATCAAGAAGAAAAACATGAAACAAAGCGAGAAACAGAAATACACAAAAAATCAAAATTCACTCACACAAAACACTCAGACACAAACACACAGCGCTCTTAAATCACTTCACAACTGTAACACTTTGGTACCTGCGATATTTCGCGCGATTTGGTGCTCCTAAAGGTACAAACTGAAAATTGACTTAAGAACTATTTTTTTTTTTTTTTGGGTTAGTGATAGCGTTTTATTGGTTCTGCGGTTGTCATTCGTTTTCAACTCTTGCCTACAATGTTGGATTTTAACATCAAATCAAGTCATAACTGGTTCAAATATTATGTCACATAAGCATGTACTCGTAAATTCCAGTATAATTATTAAATTAAAGATGGCGTTGCTAAACCACAATCTTCTCCACTTCCTTTTCAATGGACAGTTACTTGAATACCACTACGACCCGTGACACATCTTACGCGCAGAAACGCATATATTTGGGCCGCACCCGACATGTTTCATGGCGTTCGCGTTCGAGCGGTGCTTCTAGCATATTTTAGAATTGTAAAAAGCTTACGATACAGCATTCCATATTAGAGTTTCTGGTCCGTAGGGGTAAGGTACCCTCGAAAATAGAAGCTTGCGCAAACTTTTCTGTGGCACGTGGTGCAACTACATTCGTTGTCACCAGTTAAGTCCGTGGGGTCGTGAACACATGGTATCTACACAGTTTAAAAAAAAAATCAATCGAACAATGTTCAAGTGTAACACATCCACTTGTATAATAGTTAAATATGGGACAGAGAAAAATACTGAGCTAACGCATTTGGCATCTACCTGCACTATTGCTACATAGAAGCCGTGACACGAATCATCCGCATATCTCCCTGCTGGTCCGCCTACAACTATTTCCTATGATATCTCTAAATTTCAAGACACCTCAGTTTTATTGTTTCTTTCCTGTCTGAGACATCTGGTGCCTTCGTAGTTCAGATGGTAGAGAAAACTTCTTGTGGCACTAGGAGTCGTTAATGCGGTCTTGCCTGGCGTTACTTTACTGTTGGAGGTTCTTATGTTAACTCCGACTAGCATACCGACAAAACCCACAACGGCTGAGTGTAGCACAGACGGGGGGATCAGGGCTACGTTTAACTGATAGGACTCGATTTTGGGTTAAGGAAACCACCAAGCACTCACTTCCAATGTTGCTCGTCCGAGGCCGGAGACACGTCTGCCTGCGTGTGGCTAGGCTCGTCGCGGCGAGGGCTCGGCCGCTCGCCGCTAGTGCTAGCTCAGCATATATCGCCAGTTCGTCTTTTCGAGCCCGCGCTGGTTTGAATGCCAGCGCCACCCTGACACATCCGTTCCTTTCCGGTGCGCGGGTGCTTGTATCAAACGTTTCCCGATCATCGGGGCCTATACGGTCATCCCCTACTCTTAGAACGGCCACGGCGCACGGCCTGCCTAGCCTACCATGACCATGGTCCGGTCCTATCCCCCATTCCCTATTAGATTTGGATTCTAAACATCACTGCACTGTGTGTCAAAAATACATCAGTAACCGTGTTTTGTACTTACAGGAACGATGTGGCCACACTCCTTGCAGCTGACTTCCTTCTTCGTTTCGTCGAAGACGAAGGCCTTGTGGACGGGGTGCTTGAGGTCGTCCTTGGGCCTCCCACGCTTTGCAACGGGTTTGGCTGGTGCCGTTGGCGGGGTCGGTGATACATGCTGTTGTATCGGGCTCGCCGGTGAATCATCCACGTTCTCGCCATCACCACCACCACTGTCTCCAGGAGTGCCAAGCGAGGACGACGACGACGTCGGAGTTGACGGCCGCGTCGACATTACGATGGCGGAGGTTACGATACGAAGGAACGAATACGACGGAACAGTAACAATCGGCCCGTCCACCTCGTGGCGTCTAATGCACCACCACCACGATGCAGATGCAGTACACTGTCTTTCCCTTCTTCCGGTCGGTCCGGACCACCGGACCCGGAATGCGGATGTATCGAGATCGAGAAGTCGAACCGAGGGTCGAGAATGTTATCGGCGTGGCGTGGGTCAGGTGAATGGTCAGAACGGTCAGAAACAGTTTTTTTTTTTGTTTGTTGTAGCGCAGCGACGTTGGTCAGCCTGGCACCGTTGGCAGAGCAGGGGGCAGGGGGTGGGTGTGGGTGCGGGTGCGGTGCGGGCAGGGGGGGGGGGGGGGGGGGAGGGCGAGCCTGCCTAGCCCAAGCCAGAAGCAGAAGCCAGTCCCCGCCGGTCCCGGCCAACAATTAGTTTCTTTGTTGTATGCCCTCGCCCTTTCTTTCTTTCACTCCTTTCTCATCGGCGCGTTTTCTTTATCTCTGTATTTTTTAAAATCTCAACTTGGATTTTTTTTTCGATTTTTTACAATTTTCTTCTGTAGTGCAGCCAGATACCAGATCTCGACCGGCGCCCGTACAAAGTGAGAGTGAGATGGGAGCGGGTGGGGTCAGCGGGTCGGGGACACGGAGGGCAGCGCAGCGATTGAGGGGAGGGGAAGTCCCACCCTCACACGGCGCGCCCCTGCTCGGATCGGGCTCTGGAGCTGGAAGACTGGAGTCGGGGCCGAGGCCTGCCTGCAGCGTGCAGTGCAGTAGTAGCTGCAGATGCGAGTAACGGGGAACAAAACGGGTCGGGAACAGGGGGTTGGGGGGGGGGGGGAAGAAGCAAGCAGTAGCCAACCAGCCAGTGTCAGTGGGGGAGGGGCATAGTCAGTCATTTGTAATGCTATTGTTAATGAGTGTCATTTCATCCCACAAGAAAATTAAAATAAATTAGGTAACATTCCGAACACGATATCTACTTTATTCGCTTTCCTTTCCTCTTACACTTCAGACTTCAACGTCAACTACGCACAGGCACAACGTACTGGACAAACGCCACAAAAAAAAAAAAAACATTTAAAAAAAAGAAACATTTAAAAAACCGCAGATTTGCGTAATGATACCCAGTATAAAAAATGACAATGACAACGCATCAACTACATACTGCCGGAGAGGTTTTGCTGGCATCAACTGATGCGTTCCCATTTGGTTCCGATTGCAACGCATGTAATCACATATTACTAATACATGCGTTGCTCCACTCCATATTTGTTCTGTCATTGTAATTGTGAGTGAGGGGATGGGAAGGGTGAAAGTAGTGTCATCGCGGTCGGTACGTGGGCGCGAGGCTAGCTAGCTATAGCTAAGGCGAGGCAAGCGCCAGGCGCCAGAGCGGAACGGAGTGCCTCGCAGATAGGCAACCTTTTTTACTCGTGTGTTGTGCGGGTTGGTCTACCCTCACCACGCGCAGGCGTTTGAGAGAGGTACAGTCCGGTGGTAGGTTATAGGGTGTCTGAACGTTATGCTAAATGTTACTGTATCATAACGATAAAAAAATATCGTGCCAACTGCGTTAAAAGCAATAACGTTGTGGTCATAACATTTTTAATATCGTTTTCTGAATTAACGTTATAGACGTATCGAGTCCCCAAATGTTTCACTCCGTTATGTTATGAGGCATAACTTTAATCACCGTACCGTAAAATAAAAGTTACGATGAGATAACGTTAAAACCATGATATTTCGTTTACGTTATGAGTTTAGTCTATAACAATTAACGTAACGAAAATTCATAATGTTACGTTAAGTTATGGGACCCTGCTCGAGGGTTGTGCGCAGGCGCTGTTCGTCGCCGCCGTCCATGCGCTCGAGTATCTCCTTGGCGGTGCGCACGCCGCGCTCCGCCAGGCCGTTCGACCACGCACAGTGCGGCGCAATGGTGAGCTGGCGAATGCCTCGCTCCTGCAAGAACGCCTGGAATTCTCCCGACGTCTACGCAATTCCATTGTCGGACACAATCAGGTCCGGCAGCCCCAGCCGCGAAAACGCCACCGTCAAGCACTTCACAACGTTCGCGGTAGACGGCCCCGACACCCACCAAGCCTCCATCCACTTGGACTCAGCGTCCACGGCCAGCAGGAAGTACTTGCCCTGCACGGGCTCCCCGAAGTCCAGGTGCACACGGCCCCAGACTCGGTCTTTCGGCCATGGCTGGTATGTGGCTTTTGGCGGGTCGGGCCGGCGCAGCTGACAAACCCGGCAATTTGCAACCATTGCCTCGATTTCTTGGTCTAGCCGCGGCCACCAGAACACAGTCCTGGCCATGCTGTTCGACCGCACCATACCCTGGTGCGACGAATGCAGTCTGGCCAGCGCGTCCTTACGCAGGCTTTTGGGCACCACGACCCGTTCGCCCCACAGGACACAGTCCCTGGTGATTGAAATCTGCACGCGTTTGCGCCACAGCTCACCACGCTCGCCTTCTGGCTGCCGGGTAGGCCACCCATCGCGCGCCCATGTTCGAACCTGGGTCAGGTCGGGGTCCGCGCTTGTTGCCGCGGCGATCTCGTTAGCCGCGATCGCGGGCAAGTCGGATTGCCTATGGCCCTGGGCGTCGAGGTAGTTGATGTACCTCAGGGGTGGTTCGCACTCGCCCTCCCGGGTCCCCTCCACTGGCAGCCTCGATAGGCCATCTGCGTTGCCGTTCTGAGGGCCTGGTCTGTACTTCGTTTCAAAAGAGTACGCTGACAACAGCAGCAGCCAGCGCATGACTCGCGGACTCGTTACCGCCGGCGTTTTTCCTCCCAGTAACGCCACCCATGGCTTGTAGTCGGTGTAGACCGTGAAGGTCCGCCCCGCCACGTACTGGTGGAACTTGACCACGCCAAAGACGATGGCCAGCCCTTCCTTGTCAAACTGGGCATAGTTCTTTTCCGCCGGGGTAAGGGTCCGCGATGGGTAGGCAACCGGCCTCTCAGTGCCGTCGGGCATGAGGTGTGCTAGCACTCCCCCCACTCCATTGGGACTGGCGCCTACTGCTAGGACCAGGGGCAGATCTAGGGAGTAGTGAACGAGCAGGCGATCACTACAGAGCTCCAGCCCTTTGCAGCCTGAAAGGCTCGCTCCTGCTCTGCTCCCCATTGCCACTTGGCATCGCGAGAGAGCAGTCTTACAAGCGGTTCGAGCAGCTCCACTCGCTGCAGGATAAATTTCTGGTAGAAATTAACATTCCCTTAACATGGGTGGTATCTGTAGGCGCTGGTGCCAGCTTGAGAGCCTCCACCTTGTCTAGGAGTGGCTTGATTCCCTCTGCCGACACCTCATGGCCTAGATAACGCACCCGAGCTGCTCGAAACAGGCTCTTGGCCGGCCTGATGCGGAGTCCCGCCTCGCTCAACCGCTTTAAGACCTCCCGCGTACGATGGTCATGCTCCTCCTGATCCCGCCCTGTCACAAGCACGTCGTCCAGGAGTGTCACTACCCCGTCAATTCCTGCCAGGAGCCCGTCGATCAGTTGCTGGAAGCGCGGCGGCGCGACATTGACAAATTGCACTGGCGCATCATACTGCCCTGGAGGGCTGTTCGGGGAAGGCTCCGGTGGCCTTGTACCAGCAACCAGCTCTGCTCTTGAGGTTAATACTGACAACGTCGGCAAAACCGAAAACGCTCTCTGGTCCTAATTGGCTGCCGGTAAGATAAACCTAGCGCCAGCTAGTATAATCTGAAAACGCATTAGGCGATGGTGAAAAGGAAAGTACCTGTGTACATGCAACCCTTGGGCGCATGCTACATTCGGTGGGTGCAAACCCACGCGACAGCCTGCGAAGGCTGGTGAAAACCCGATAGCACACCTTAGAGACCTGGCCTTGGTGTAACAGGCAACTGGTATATAAGCACGGGAAATGGCGGAAGTAACGCTACGTTGCTGTCACCCCACGAGAAAAGGGGGATCATGAGCTATGAGTTCGGAAGCGCCCTTCGGGTCGTAGTTCTGTACCTCCTAGGCAGATCCTCAAGACTAGATTCAAAGCGTCTGGAACTGACCACTCCACGCAGGGCTAGATATCTCTTAAATAAACCTGGTTGGGAGCAACAAATTTGGCTAGTCGAACCATAATCCAGCTACGGCTGGCTGTGTCTGAGGGCTAGTAACCCCTGACACTGTGATCAAATACTGCTAATCCCAATAACCTGCCTCGGACCGGACTGCTCCCTCTGGAAACAGACACAGGCGATCAATCACCCGGAGTTAATTCCCCGGGTGAGGCTTCGGCCATGAATTCGGACTGTGTAACGGTGAACAAATGTCCACAATGTTCCATTGATCTGCAAGATCGAGCAGAGAGTCAGAGGAAACAGCACATCAGAAGGTGTATACAGCCAACACCTCGTGCTGACGGGAAGTTTGCATGTACTGTTTGCGACAGAGTGTTTGATAAGTTCATTGGCCTCCGCCAGCACATGAAACAAGCACACCCGGAGGATTTCAATGACCGTGATCTCGAGCTCACAGAAAATCGCCAACCATACACTAAAGGTGTATATACAGATGCAGAAATCCGCAGCATCGCCAAGCCAGAGGCCTTACTGCCTGCCACCTGAGACCACTGGAGTGAAAGCTATGTGTAGCGCACTCTCTACCTTGGTTGGGCGCCCTGAGTCAGGTCTTGCTAAAATCCGGAGAAGGCCAAACTATGAGCAGTGGGTAGAGGAGGAAAGGACTCCTCGGCCAAAGGGGACTGAAGGAGGGTGAAGATGAGACCAGAAAGTCAGAAAGCGACAACTCTAACATCGAGAGTACCCAGCCAATAAGTACGGACTCACAGTCCAGTGGCGGCAAGGGAAATGAGAATGAGGGTGAGAGACTAGAGAAGAGTGACAAACTCGTTACCCAACAATAACCAGGGTGCCTCCGTCCCACTGATAGAGTCAGAAAGTATCCAGGAGTTCCTGAGGGAAGCTCGAGAGGTAGCTAGAGATCGTGTCAAGGAACTAATTGACTTAGTCCTGACAGAGGGGAACGATCACAAGGTGCTCCCGATAATCGATGCTTACATCCTCTCTCTCCGAAAAGGACCTAAAGGCTCAAAGGGCAAGAGAAGGAGGCCGCAGAACGACCCTGTAAAGCCGCTCAAAGGGAAAAGGGCTGAAAGACGAGCAGCCGATTTTCAAAGATACCAAAGGGTGTATCATAAGAACCCGTCTCAGGTGACAGCAGCCATCCTAAAGGGCCAAGACCTAGAAACAAGTGTGTCACCTTCAATGGAGGACGCCCAAGAATTATTTTCACAAACGTACAAAGAGAACGACCTTGGATGGGAAGCAAGGGAGCCCGCAACCAAAATCGACTTAAGTCACCGTATCACAATAACGGAGACGATCCAAGTGGTAAAGGAGATGACTGAGTCCACTGCAGGCCCCGACGGACTAAGACGGGAGGATATAAGGAACGTGAAGTCCCATGACCTAATGGTTGTTTTCAACATCATCTGGGGAATGAAACGACTTACACCATTACTCAAAGCCAACTGTACTGTGCTGCTGCCCAAATCGGGCGACCTAAAAGACCCAAAGAACTGGCGGCCTGTAACGATATCGAGTAGGCTTCTGCGATTGCTTCAGAAAATCATTACCAACCGCTTGGATGCTGTCACTGAGTTGAGCAATGTTCAGCGAGGCTTCACCAGATCAGATGGCACAATGGTAAACAACCTGATTCTACTGTCAGTCATCGAAGAAGCACGCTTAAAAGGGAAACCGCTTATCGTGCTAAGCATAGACTTGGCCAAGGCATTTGACAAAGTCAACTTCACGTCATTTGTCGATGCACTCCGAATGCATGGAGTTGATGAGCACACTATCGGTTACATTCGTGCTAACTACGATGGTACGATGGTGTTACAACCATCCTCGAATGCCAGGGCAAAAGGAGTTTGGCGATATCCCTAAAGCGTGGCGTAAAACAAGGAGACCCCATGTCGGGCTTCCTATTCAATATTATCATCGATGAACTGCTCGTACATATTCAGAAGGGGGCCGGTGTCGATCTTGGGAAGGCGAAAACCTCAGTCCTCGCATTTGCGGATGACATCGTACTTCTGAGTAAAGATGTGCATGCCGCCAAACCGAAGGTCGCGAAGCTGGAGACGTTTTTGGCCCGCCATGGTCTAGAGGTAAATGTACGCAAATGTACCGCGCTAGAACTACAGCGGGTACCGGGAACAAAGCGTACAGCAGTACAAACAAAGTCGTTGCTAAACATCCAAGGGCAGTACGTCCCTGCCTTAGCCACAGAGGACCAGATGAAGTACCTTGGTCTGGAGTATAATAACTTAGGAGTAGCCACCCCATCTGTAGCAAAGCTAGAGTGCATGCTAGCTAAACTTGGTAGCGCACCGCTTAAACCGTGGCAGAAGCTCTACATTCTACAAAAGCATCTTATCCCAATGCTGTACCATGGCCTCCAGTGCCTTGGACTTACAGCGGGGAGGCTGAAGGTGTATGACGGGGAGATAAGGACCTTTGTAAAAGGATGCCTCCGTCTACCAAAGACCACACCTGATGCCTTTTAGCATTCGCCCCTAAAACAAGGGGGCTAGGCATTCCATGTCTACTGTTCTCCATTGCGTCCACATATTCAAGGAGATTAGATAAAGCAGGAATGCTAAATGATGCTGTAGTCGTGGAGGCCCTTGCAACGGCGGCGGTGAAAACGCTACGGGGTCGACTGGCAAGCATCACCAAACACCTGCTGGGTCCTGAGCGCCGGCACGTAAAGGAATTCCGGAGGCTAAGGGCGGCGGAAGCCGCCTTAACCAAAGGGTACCAACATGTACAAGTCCCGTCACAGTGGGTAACCAATCCTCCTGCCCACTGGACTAAAGGCGACTTCAATCGGTGCATCCTTATGCGAGCCGGGCTCCTGCCTACAATGTCGACCCCCTACAGAACAGCCAAATGTCGAAACCTGGCCTGTACGGACTCTGAAACGCTCCACCATATCAGTCACAGGTGCCCAATTACCCACTTTCAACGAGTCAATAGGCACGATGCGGTAGTAAAGATGCTGGCAGACGAAATTAAGAAGCACGACCATAAGGCCATAATAGAACCTAAGATCCGGATACCTGGTAAAGACCCGCTAAAACCAGATATCATAGCGGTACAAAACAACACGTCCTACGTGATTGAGGCCACTGTTTCATATGAATCCTATGAACACTCACTACAGGCATCGTACGGTCACATACAGTGGAGAGGAGTTCAAGGACGCTGTGAACAAAATGTATGGGACCAAAAACACGATGGTCCTGCCTATGGTCGTGGGCGCACGAGGAGGTTGGCACCCCTCTAACAATGCCATTGTAAGTCTGTTCGGCCTTGAAACCAACTTGAAGCCAAAAATCTCGAACACGGTAGTGCAATGGAGTGCAGGACTACATCGAACGTTTAATGCAACAGTAGGGCGACTAACCGAAAAACCTCGAAAAGCTTGAAGCTTAATAACGAGCCGGTCTGGGAAAATAAGATCAAAGAAGGACTACCATACTATATGGCCAAACACGTTGCACAGGTATTACCCGCCCACCAGTAGGCTTTGTTTGCTGGCAAAAGACAACTGTCAGTGACTTGACCGTTCAGACTACTCGGTAAAAACATTTTTTGTCACGTTACACAAACGTGAAATCATGGACTGCTTGCTAAATTCCAAGTAAGTCACTAAGATATTTGTTTCTTGCATTTCAATTTCTTTTTCTGCTTTTCCCCTATTTGGTGGTAACAGTGTAATTGTTTATTTTCAGACTGTTACCAACATCATCTTGCTAAAGTATTACCTTCCCGATCAAGTCATTTACTGAAACCCTTTCTGTTTCTTTGATGCTATAAAGGAAGTAATTGAAATTGCATGTTTCAGATATTTGACTTACTCTAGCTCACACTTCTTGTGCGAGTCAAAAGTTTAAATATTGGTCATACTACGCATTATGTATGTTGGCAGGCATGGAGCGCGCACATGTGTGGAAGCTGGAAGGAAGCGGGTAACGGTCGACACAGTTGAAGTTTGTTGTTCTGAGTACGGTACGTAACTGTCTATTCTGAACGACGCTATTAAGAATGAAAATCGATCGCTATTATGTTTGTTGGCGAGCGTAGCGAGCCCACGTTCCCAAACGGACCACGCGACGACACTCGTCGTAAGTCTGTCTGTCTGTCTGTCCGTCACTCACGGACTTTTGAGAAACACCACGCAACAGATCAGGTTCATCTTTTACATTTCGAATCGATATTTATTGGTGGAGAACACTACGAGCCATTTTTTCGATCAGCGGAGTTTAAAATATTGTAAAATACTCAATTTTAATGAGGTGTTGTTGTTGGTAGTACTGCGCTAATCAACACGATACCGCTACGTCATTGTCACTTGATTTTCGTACTTGCTGACGCGCTCTAAAGGGCGTATCACACTAGCGACTGCGGCCGGCGCTGCGGCCGGCGCTGCGGCCGGCGCTGCGACTGCGGCTGGGCGCTCAACCAATCAGAGCGAGGCAGTCGGCGCTGCGAGTCGCAGTCGCGGGAATAGCCGTCCGGCTATTTTTTGGAGTCGCGGCCGCAGTCGCAGCCAATCCGAAAGCAGCATTTTCGCGCGCTGGAACATCGCTGCATTGTTTTGTGTTTTGATGGCCGTTGTGTGAAAGCGGTTGAGAGCCGGGAAAATGGATTCATCTAAGCAACAAAAAGGAAGACCAAAATTTTCGGCCGAGCAGGACATACGGCTAGCGTACGAAGTGGAAAAAAGGCCTATTTTGTGGGACGCAACGCTTGAAATTTATAAGAGGGCGGACCTGAAGGCACCAGTTTGGGCTGAAGTTGCCCAAAATATTGGGTCTCAGTTCACAGGTGGGTCGAAATCAAGAACGTAGTTCAAATTTTAAGTACTGACAATTTTTATGATGCATGTCGTATTGATAGTCACACTGCACTACAACCTAACCTGCAAAGTTAAGGTTAGGTTGCCACCTGTTGTTTGTCTATTCGACAACAAAAGTTATCTTCTTTCAATACTGCAATTGGTTTTTGTTTTGATTTTATTTGCAGGAGAAGACGCGTCTGCTCGTTTCAAGAACCTGAAGGACACATTCTCTCGCAATTGGCGTAAAGTGCAAGAAAGTTGGAACAAGTGCAGTGGGTCGGGTGCTGATGATATGTACAAGCCTAAATGGAATTTGTATAGTAATTTACTTTTCCTGAAGAAGGCTTGTGTTCAGAGTGGCTCTTCTTCGAATATTGATGAGAGCACCACTGGAGATGTCACCGCAAACCAGTGTAGTGAAAGTTCTATTTTGGAGAAGGAGCTGCAAAGCACTGTTCAAATTTATTTTGATGAAAACAATATGGTGAGGGATTTTTCACATAGTGCTTAAAAATGGAATTCTTGTGTCCCTCTATTAATGCCCTTGTCACTTCTTTATGAACAGGAATTCATGCAAATTCCTACCGATGACAGCAGTAGCAGCGTAAATGACTCTGTAATATCACGTACTCCCAGTGGCCCTGGTTCGCCGGATTTCTTTGTGCCTCCACGACCGTCATCTGCACCCAGCCTTTCAGCAGCTGCTGCAGGTGTGAAACGACCAGCTGCAGAGGATCAAAATCTCTTCACCAAAAAAGGAAATAGCAAGAAGACTGGAGCATCACTGATGGAGGAAGCAGTAAAGGTAATGAAGGAGATTTCAAAACAGCAACCTCCATCTGTGGACCCACCTCCTGCCACTCCTGTTGACAGAGAAGAGATTTTCGGATCATTCATTGCTAGTCGCCTTCGGTCCATGACTGATGATGCAAAGAAGAAATGCGAAAATTCAATCATGGCAATCCTAATGGAATATTGAATCAATGCAGTAGAGCCAGTATTTTTTTCCCCATTCATCTAGTTATATTTTATTTTAATGCTTTGAAGTGTATCAAAAGGTGATGCCAAATATTTCATTTTTTGTTTTTTTCAATGTGTCCAGTTTTGTGTTATTTTAGTTTTCTGATGTGTACCTAAAAGTGGTGCCAAAGAATTCACATTTAAGTTTAGGGAGTTTATACTGGTAGCTGTGAAGTAGTCAGTCCACACAGCTTACTCTTGCCAAAGGCCAAGTATTTTATGTACTTAATTTGCTTTAAATCCTATCTTACAGAGTTTGAAGTTGTTGTAAGGCAATCCTACAATAGTTCTTGTAGTTTTATAAAACTTTTAGCTTTATTTCTTGTTGGCTCTCTAGCTAAGCTGTTATAGCTATATATTTTAATTGTTTGCAGCAACTGGATGTTGTTTGAATATAGTATTTTTTTTTTTAAAGTTTTGTATTAAACAGACATTTATGGTACTTGTCTCAATTATTTATTAACATGAGAATCACTTTCTTAAGAACTCACTAAAAATCACAAACTTCAGGCTTGTATCTGGAATTAATTAACAAATTTATCATGTTTGTGGCACACTTATCATTCTATCCTGCCACGGTACAGATCCTGCACCATTGAAGTATTCACACATAACATTTCTCAGTTCTATAGCACAGACAGGATGTCGATTGCCACCTTGATTGGCAAGTCTTCTCAAACCTGTTCCTAGATCATGTCGCCAGTCACCACCCTGAACTCTACCACTTAAAACGTCCTCAGTATCTAAACTATTAGAGGGTGTGTACATTCCTCGACCCACAGTGTCAGTTCGAAGCCAATTATGCAAACTACACGCTGCAAGGATTATTGCTTTGGCATCTTCAGGGTCATAGCGCAATGGAGACCGGAAAATTTGAAATCTAGATGCAATTATACCAAAGGCATTTTCTGAACATCTTCTGAATCGTGACAACCTGAAGTAAAAAAAACAATGCATATGAGAATTTTAAAAAAATAGGCAAAACCATGTATACTTTATCTAGAGGTGAAAGAATTTTATACCTGTAGTTGAAAATTCTTCTGTCCTTTCTGCCTGATAAAAGATCCTTAGGGTAAGGTATCATTACATGCTCTGACAGAGTGAAGCCCTCATCCCCCACAATTACATAGGGAAACATCACATTGGAGTTTGGAAGTTGTGCCAAAGGAAACTTTTTGTTTTCAAGGTACCTTTTAATAGCACTATTATTCCATATTCCCCGATCACTTGCTCTTCCATTTGTACCCACATCAATAAAAATAAAGCGAAGTTGTGCATCCACTACAGCTAACAAAACCACACTAAAAGTTTTCTGGTAGTTATGGTACATTGAACCAGACATAATGGGATGCTCCAGAACAAAGTGTTTGCCATCCATAGCCCCCAAACAGTTTGGAAAATTCCAACGTTCATTGATATCATGAGCTACACACTTCCATTCCTCTACACTAGCAGGAAATTTCAGGAAATCGTCTTTGAGGACGTGATGTATTGCTCTAACTGTCTCTTTTATTATCCCTGAAATAGTGCTCTGCCCAATCCGAAAGGACAGGTGCAGAGACTCCTGAGATTCACCTGTTGCCAAAGTAATAGAATTAGTTACATAACCTTCAAATTCGTAGAATTATATTTTATACAATACCTGTTGCAAGGTGACGCAAAGTGAGAGATAATCTTTGCAGGAGAAATACTTTCTCTTAAATGGGTATTTTTCTTCTCTATGATGGGTGTGACTTTGGCCAAAAGATAATCAAACATGTCATGCGACATACGAAGACACCTATCCAGAATACAAGAGTATTAATCGTAGAACTGTTTGAATATGCAAACTTAAATGTGCGAAAGAGATTCTGTATTTTTTACCTGCGATACTTCAGTGGATCTTCCATTTGTAGCTCCAAGAAAAGGTTATGATGCAACCCTAGGGCTTTCCGACGAGCAACCCAGTGCTTTACCCATACACTGCGCTCCGGAAAGCGTGAGCAATAAAATCCCAAGATAAAGACAAAAAAAGCAGCCGACAGTTTTCTTCTTCTATCCACATAGTACTGCTGAATAGCCAAAAGCTTAGAATTTCGTCGTCTCTCCATGGCTGCGCAACGACGTCATCCGAACCAAAACAAACAATCCGCTAGCAGAAAGCTGCGTCTGCTGCGCATGCGCGGCCGCAGCGGCCGCCGCCCAGTGTGATCGAGGGACAGCCGCAATCGCAATCGCAGTCGCAGCGCCGGCCGCAGCCGCTAGTGTGATACGCCCTTGAGTCGTGCTGAGCCACACGGAATTATTATCAAAGTGACTTATCAAAGTGACTGTTGCAGTCTACAGATTTTCTTTTCTTAAAAAGTTCAATAAGTTTCGTTTTGCTATTGTTTCATTGTAAAGCGAAGGAGGTTGTGTAGGTAAATGTCAGCTGTTGTTGTTTTTCTGGTTTGCGCGTATTGGAATCATGGGAATCATTGTAACTGTGCTATTACGGCTACTTCCTTAAACTAGAGCCAAGTTCGGCTTATGTGTTGATCTTTCAATATCTTCGTTTTCCGTGATTTCTTTTATCGACAATTCTTCATAATTTTCTGAAGAGCTCGATGTACGTCGTATTTTTGTCCAGGTCAGAAGAATTCCATTCACTGAAGCTTTTTTATTTTATCGTCGTTTATGAGTGTTTATTCTGTATTTTCGTTCCGGCGCTATATTTCGAAAATCTCTCAGAAATAGCGAAAAGGTGTTCGTTTCCGTCCCTGTTCTGCGTGTGTGTTTTCCACCTTGAGAGGAAGTTCCCGCTTCTTCTGTGGTATTCCCAGCCGTCGGACCCCGCCCCCATTCGCCCCCCTCCATCTTCCGTGTTCTGTGGTGGTTTGTTCTAGTAAATCTTAGAGAAACAAAACGCCATTAACATGATGGATTTTGCAAGAAAACATTACTGTTATACCTCTCATAACGGCTGTATGTCCGGTTTAGTACGATTTCAAGCCTTGCAATTGCGTTTGAACGACATATTTTTGTTGTCTTCGAAAGGCGACCATTTATTGTGTGATGTGAAGAGGTTATGTAAATGCGAAGGTTTGTACATTTCAATGTTGTGTCGTATTATTAGTTTATTGGCATGCAATTCTCAGAATTTTGATTATTTTTCATTTAAATGGTCCTTATCACTGGTTTGAGATGTGCACTATGCGCAATGACAAAGATAAATTGTTTACACTGGAGACACTAAATGTGAATTGGTTTCGATTGAAGTTATTTTGCTGTGGTTTAATTTTGTTGTAAAGTGTCATTCAATGACTCATTTTTTCTCAAAATTGTCTGTTTGTGGTTTTGCAGTGATGTGCTGGTACCCGTTGAGGGCAAACATTTTACGAAACCTGTTGGTTCCTGTAACCGTTTTACGGTCTCAAGGTTATGATGGACTACTCCAAAAATATTGCGATCATGCGAAGTCACATTGTGGTAGTACCTGCGAAAGCATAAATTGTTAGAACTACACTTGCTTTTGAAACTGTTTTACGGGGTCGAAGGTTGTAATGAGTTACAAAAGAACAAACTTACACAAGACTGGTAAGTCTGATATTTTAGATTGCATCTATTTACTGTTGTGGATAATTTTGTAGTACCTTTCCTTTTTTTCTTACTCACAGATACCATGGTGAATCAAGATCTTGAAAGGTTTCGAAGTTTAGAATCATTAGAGTACAATCTGCAACATACTCAGTTATTGGGGGTCAACCTGCTTTTGTTGGTGTCGTGGATGAAGCCAAGAAGTCTACAACAGGAGCATCACTCACTTGTCCTGTCAGGTAAATTGGATACTTATGATTACTTATCGAGGTGATTGTTGCCATGCTTTTGCCATAAGACTTGTGTTTTTGACAATGAAAGCAATATAAATGTTTTGCTTGCTATCTATTAGTATTAGTTCATTGAACTATTTACTATATGATTATGTAATATTTATAAATATCTGTAAAAATTATTCATAAGCTTCTTTGAAACTCCTCCTTCTATGAATACAAGTAATCATATTGGAAATGTTTGCTTGATACTTGTCACCATGTTGTCACTGATAAAAATGTTTCCCATTTCAGGACTGGAGTGTTTCTATGATTGGCGTTACATTTTACTGTTATTAGAAAACTCACAGCGTAGGTGGATATATGTGGGGAGAAGTGTGTCTTAAGATGAAAGGACACCCAGCTCTGCCCCAGCAAGTTGTCGGTCAAGTTTGGGACGGTCTAGTTGATGTGGTGGGGGTCGGGAATGGTGTGGCTGCAGCCATGTTCCCAAAGAACAATGTAATGAAGAAAGTGGTTTATTCAATAATTCAGTGAAATAGCTTTTTTCTTTTCAGAGTTAATTTGTTCAAACAAACAGTTAAAACTGGTGCAATTCCTTAAAAGCGGGATATGGATGCGTGTTTTTCTTCACAAAATTGTGACACACTTTGTTGGGCTTGCTTCCATGTTAAACTGGTTTTGCTCATTAAGTCTGTGGATTAAATGGGAAATATCCACCATATTCACTGAAAACGCCATTCAGGATTCTCATACATGCCCTCGTGATTGCTCTTCAGCTTCCAATTCAGGTTGCGATTCGCAAGTAGTGAAACACCCTATTCTTATCTACAAATGCCGTTTTTAGGTCTCGTTGAAAAGGCCATTTTCATTACGCCTGCTGACGTTCCCAGGAATGGCAGAATGAAAGGATTATCAACAGCACTGACTTAGACTGCGGGTGCGCTTTTGTCTGAAATGGCGTCTTGACATGCGCAGTGATGACTGCGAAAGGTGACTTATCCATTTCTTTTAGCTGTTTCCGGTGACATCAGCAGTCCCGACAGAATACGGTATTTCGGAGCAGAGCTGAAACGGAAGTATTGTGTTATGCGAAGAAGCGCGAAACCGGAAACACAGGCGGCTCTCAGCCGGAGGTATGAAAAACTGTGCGCTCTCAGCTGTTCTTGCGATGCCATGAATAGCACGGGCCTTGCTTCGTCAGCAGACGGCTTAGGTTAGTCGCTTGCACATATCCACCCAGGTACAATCTGGAAACCACTATCAATCCACAACAAATAACGGTCAGTGCCAGACTCGAGAACAACCTTGTTGTCACCGCGAGGTCTAGTAAGCGTAATTTATTTCGCCGCCTGCCGAGGGCCGCTTGTGTTTCTGGTTTGGTACTTCTTTCAGTGTTACCAGACGGTGTGATTTATCACGATTTGGACTATTTTTGGTGGTCATTTGCGACTAAAGTTAAGCGATTGCGACAGGTCGCAAAATGGGCTATTTTCTGCGTTGATGCGAGATTTCCGCGCGATATTCGGAAATCGACCGTTTTGGAACCAATTCGACGGTTGGCAGTTCCGGAATTCTCCCCACCACCGCCCGCGTTCGTCATCTGTCGATGGTTTGCATTGGGTCGCTCGCTGGTACGTTCCGACTTGCGCGCACAGCATTGTGAGTGGTGAGTGGCGGCTAGCGCTCAACATACGAACTGTTAATAGAACGAATTTCTTTAATGCCCCACTCTGGGAAATTACGGGGAGTACTGAAGAAGTATTCACCTTCGTGGGAGAAGGAAGCTTCACTCTTAACCTCGTCATGCAATTGTGTACTGGAATAGAAATGACAAAAGCACCTCTCCGAATACGAGAAACTGCTACGGTCGCTGACCACGTGACCCTTTCCAGGCGAGCGGCGCGAATTCCGAACGTCGGCGGGAGCGCGACGCGGCGCTCCAGACGGGCAGTCGAGTGCGGGTTTCCGTTACATTGGTTCAAACATGAGTCCATAGATCGGAATCTACTCAATAACTCTGGGAGATATTTTAGGGGCCTGTTCTGCTATGTTCAGGGACTCTACCCTGCAAATTGGAGCAAAATCGGTGATGACGTATTTTAGGAATCGATGAAAAACGAAAACAACAAAAACACGCAACTCCGACCATGAAGTGCGAAACAAAACCGACGTCTAGGACCATTTATTGTGCACTATTCCGATGAAGAATTCCGTGCTGATTCAAAATCTGTTTCGTTTTTTTGAGATATCTCATAAAATGGCGGAGAAAATCGCGTTTTACTGAAATACCGCACAGTGACTATTTTCGGCATCTTTTCGAGTTTGTGCGAAACTTTGACGTACGTGGCTCTACGTTAGGAAAGGAGTTTATCCTCAAAATTTGAAGTTTTTCTGTGAACCATAAGTCGGTGTACACACGTCCGCCCGAACGAACAAACAGTCGGCATCACACTTTAAGCCCGGCTCCTGCCGTTTCTAAAGAAACGTGTCAGGACGGGCGAAAAACTACGTCATCGCCGGCCAGACCCCCCTACCCCCACCGTCATCGGGTGTCATTATCGGCTGACCCACTCCCCCTAAAATCGATGACGTAATATATGCACGACGCCTTACCCCACTGGCTCAAAAATGTTTTGTCTGTTTGTGTGTCTGTCCGCGCGATTTCTCGAGGACGATTCATAGTAGAGGGCTCAAATTTGGACCACAATCTTCTTTCATCATACCAGAGTGAACCTCACCTCGGGGGCACCGTAGACCAAAGAGTTTCTAAGATAATTTTTACAACTCGTCTTAGATTTTATAAAATAACAACGTAATTACGATAGTGACGCACGCTTCGATTCCTGTTCATATTTCGATAGGACAGTGCGAGATACGAACATTTTCATGGGCATGGACCCCTACTTAACTTGTCCAAGAAACACCCACAACATGCCAAAACCGACCTCAGGTGCTGCTGCAGGTGCTAGGGGTCAAAACAGGGCCTTCTTGGGCAGGAACTGGAACGAGAGGGCAAACCAAAATCGTGCAGAATTTCAAACTTACACATGGCCACCGACCCCCTCTAAAAGCACCCTAAGACCCCATTCAAATTGCCAAATTCGACCTCAGGTGCTGCTGCAGGTGCTGGTGGCCAAAACAGGGCCTTCTTGAGCAGGAGCAGGAACAAAAGGAAAAACTGCTAAAACAGCAGTATTTTGAACTGGAAGATGGGAACCGACCACGCTTAAAATACACTCAGGACCTCAGACACAATCCTGAAGAAGACCCCAGGTGCTGCTGATGGTCCCAGTGGTCAAAGCAGGGCCTCCTTGAACCGGAACTGGTTAGGCTAGGGTAGGTTAGGTTTGAGCGGCATTGAATACGGTAGAGAAGTCCACGATGAGTAGGGTAAGGTGGAGTAGACTAGGGTAGGTTAGGTTAGAAAAGGCTAGAGTTGGCTACGTAAGAAAAGGGTAGGTTAAGTTAGAGTTGAGCACGATTTTGTTCGGTAGAGAAGTTCACAATGCGGTGGGAGTAGGTACGTCCAGCGGTTAGGTTATAAGCGTAGCGTCCCTCGCCCCTCAAGACTGGCGCCCGCAGGGCGCCGTACCGACTGATTAGCCCCGCAGGGTCCTACACGCCCGGTGACAGCTGCCGGCAGGCCAAGGTAGGTGTGCGCCAGGCGTGGAATCTTAGAGGTCTACTCGCGGTCGCGGTCTGACGTACGCCTACCTTGTAATTAGGTAACAATTTGAGGGGTGGCTTAAATTACAGACAGCACCTTAACCAGGATACAATCAAACTGCGAAATGGCGAGTTGCATTTGACCATAATCCAAGTAGAATAAAGTGTAATGCAACTAGTGTTTTATGTAGTCGAACTGTATTCAAACTGCAGAAAATAAGTTATAATTTCGTACGTTTTGCAGTTGCAGCTCCACAAAATTTAGTGGAGTTCAAAATCGAACGGAAATGCGATCAACACCCCTTAACGAATGAAACCGTTAAGACGGACCTGAAGTTATTTTTATTTTTGTTCGGACAGTGCATTATGAGGTCATTGAGAGCTGCTTTGCAACTGCTGCATGGTCTACGATGTCCCTGGCCGCTGGCGTGTCCCCGTTGGAGAAGTAGCGGTCGTAGACGTCCTGCCAGAAACGTATCCTGACGCCGTCCAGATCGTCCTGAACAGCAAGGTCCGTGCCGACGTCCAGGTAGCGGAAAGGCGCTACCATGTCAGGCGGTAACACAGGCCAGCGCACGTCTGCCAGCTCTGTCTCCGGTTCCTCGTCCGGCGTTGGATCGCTAAAACGAAAAATGTCGCCGTGGGGGGCGTTAGTGTGACATGGTCAAAAATAGAAAATGAAAAGAAATATTGGGGGTCAATAACTTGGTCTTTAGTCGCATAGTCACACCGAGAAAAAGAAAATTGAATCGACTAATCCTAGTTAATTATTAATAAGTGACTAAATTTTCATTGACTCAGCTTGTATGGTTTCGTGCCTGAAAGCTTGATTGTAAGCCGGGTTCATACGGGGGTTGGTTGGCACCCCGGGAGCCACTAGCTTCGAGATGTCCAAGTCTAGAACTGCAATATTTTTAGTCAAGAGAAACAATTGTTTTTCAGCCACAGAAGATTAAGTAGATGATGCTCAACTTTTGGAGGCAGGCGAACCAGATGATGAATAGAGGACGGATGACTTGGAGGGTGATTACTCGAAGGAAGTGGATGATACTCAAGTTGAAAGTCAAGTGGAGAAATTCCAATCATGCAGTGGCAGCCATTGTCCCACTTTAAGCAAAGATTAGCCCCAGCTACAACAAGATCCTCCACTTTTGCCCACTGTGGTGGAAGACATGACGGCGCGTGCCTACATGGAGTTATGGACGATTCGGTGAAATGTAAAATGGCAAGATAATGCATTTTCTTTCAAACTGTCTTCCCCTATGTAAACAAAAGATTTGTATTCACTCATCGGATTGATTCTTCGAATTCTTAATGTTAATCATATTAAGGTAAATGAAAACACCAACAACAGTTGACTTAGTTTGTGACAAAGATTATGTGTCAGACTTGAATGAACAAATAAACATATTATCAAAAGAATTGGAGGAAAATGAAATCATAAATGCTAAGTTAGAGGAAGATACTAAAGGGTATCAGGCCCGGGCAGCTGAACATCTAAAGGATTACCTCTCTACTCAAAAAGAGTTTTTTGAAGCAGCTTAAGAGATAATGGATCTTAGGCAAGGCAATCACACTCCCGTGCACGTGTCAAATATCTTAACGATCGAACATTCTAGTATCAAGAAAAAGTATTTGTGACCGGCACAACCTCTCTGAAATTGAGGTTAAACGAATGCAGGCGCGTTCGCAGGATTTCGGTTTAGGGGGGGTTACGTCGCGCTTTTTGCCTACTTACAGGCTGAATGCCATGTGGGTTGCCTACCTTCCGGACGGCGCCCTTCGGGCGCCGAGAGCTTTTAGGGGGGGGTCACGACCCCTTGCCCGAACCCCAATTATTTTGCGCCGTGACGAGTTGACTACTGATAAGGAAGAGGAAGTTTCAGGCAAGGGCGAGCGGGAACTGCCCCACTGCCACGCTGGGCCGAGGAACTGCTGGCTGCAGTGGGAGGTGCAGTAGTCGCTGCACTGCTTTCATTAGCGAGCGCCCTGCTGAAATGGCGTTTCTTCACTCGGGCGCCATACCAACGGCCGTCCACCCACCGGGTGGACCTGTCAACACACCCGCCGCCCCGCACCCTGCTACCCCTGCCGCCCCGAGCCCTGCTATCCCCACCGCCCCGCACCCTGCCGCCTCCACCGCAAGCGTGTGGACCTGCAGGCGGGAGACACAACGGTGCGGCCGACACGACACTGCATGGTCTTCACCGCGCACTGCCGGCACCGGGGCCTGTCCACCGCCCGCGAACAGAGGCCGAACTCTTGGGTCGCGACCAGACGGACTCTAACTTGTCTTTCCATCTCGATTAATTTTCAGAGACTCATGTTGAGCAGATGGGACGAATTTTGTTTTTCTAATAATAATAAGGACGGTGTCTAGATATAAGTTAATCCATGTTATTTTTTTCAGCCATGAATTTTAGCCCTACTGTGGGATGATTATATTATACTCATTAGGGGTCGTACCCATATTACGTAACCTGATTGGGGGGGGCAGGCCAAATACTACGCCCTATCTTAAATACATGGAAAGGTTAGGTTATCCACGTCAAGAGGAGGGGGGGGGGGGGGTAAAACAGCTACCCCAAATCGGCCACGTAATATGGATACGGTCCCTTACCCTGTATGTGCATCATGTTAACAATCTGGTTTTATGATAATGTTTTGATATCCTACACTATGTATCGCATTAATTTCATAACTGAATATTATTTTTATATAAACTGGTATTAGATATAGATGGCAAAGCTATACGCCACACGGGGTCACTAGGGCAACACGGGGACGTGATGCAACACTGGACGGGGGGGGGGGGGGGGGGGGGATTTGGCACCCCTGGAGCCGCGCTGCCCACTACACGGGTGGCCGAGCCGGGATCGAATTGCAACCATCAGCCGGCCCTGAGAGAGGGCGGCACAATCCAGGCGAGGCTAGGACAAGGAAAGTAAGGGGGAAGAGAAAGAGGAAGGTAGTCGAGAGTGAAAAGGCGAGACGGACAGTAGGGGAGACGGAGAGGAGAAAAGAGTGAAGTTCAATTGCAAGTGTGAGTGCAAAGACCATCGGTGCAAGCGCCAACCCTGTTCCTGACTAGTACCATCAAGAACAACGCGCGTGAGAGGCCCGTCGGGAAACGTCGAGAACTGGCCGCTCGCCTCTGCTCGGTGAGTGCACCCCCCCCCCCCCCATATAGTCTTCCAACCGAAAGAACAGCACAGTTGGAAGTGGAGGGGGTATGGGAACCACTTCAGTGCGAGAGAGAAACTCGTATCGTTCTTTCGCTGGGACGACTATTCAACCTGGTGACCGCGTGTGGCAGCGTAGGTTAGAGTAGGTAGGGGAGTGTTAGGCAGCCACAGACTCATTAATACCATAATATCCCTTCATCACCCTGTCTCTCAATTCAACACCCCCTCCGTCGTTCAGAAACTCGCGAGAGAATACTCGACCAAAAAAATACCCCGACAATAGGTTCAACTCCCGGTCGCGGCGTAATCAGTTCTCCCCTGCACGATATCTTCTGATACTGTATAGCTCTATGTGACAGCAGGGAGTGTACTATGGACAATCAGCACCGTATGAGATAGGAAAGCAGCTGAGAGCCAACTTTTATGACGTTTCGAATATTTTGGTAGAACATTGCTGCGTTGCTCCGTCATCCTCAACACTTACTTTGCAAAAGAGAAAAATGAGTATGTTCGGAACCTTGAAATAACTTTTGCCAGAAAAACAAAATAAAAAAACAAGTCGGGCTTTCAACTTGAAACACTCGAGTCAAAAGGCAGGGCACGTGGGCCACAACCCCTTCGACAATATGTTTCGTAGTTTGTCAACACGATACAGTCAATCCTCGATTTTTCGCCCAGGTTTTCCTCCTTGACTATTGTCCAGGACCCGAACCCATGAGTCATACCCACCATTCTGGCCCCGAGGAGGATTAAGGCGATCGTGCGGGATGTATTTTTAAGGATGAATTTTAACTCAAAAAAATGAACAATCTGTTCAATTCAATGGATAGAGGACCAAACATCCGTGCAAAAAAAAACGGCATCTCCCAGATTCGAATTTTGATCTGAGATGTGGCAAATTTTGTTTCTTCAGGTAAACCAGCCCGCCGCCTTATCTCAGATCAAAATTCGAATTTCGAGATGGCTTTAAAAAAAGACTGCTCGCTTTTCTATCTTTTATGCATAGGTTAAAACAGATTGTTAAAAATATGAGCAGAAAGAAATTCGTCTTTAAAAATGCATCCCGCCCAAGCGCCTTAATCTCCTTTCCGGGGCCGGGCCAGCGGGCCCAACTCCCGGCAGGTCACCCCTTGATTTTTGTCGGCAGCTCCTCCCGGCGGAGTGGACAAAAATCGAGGATGGACTGTTCTCGCCTGGGCTGTTGTGCAGTTTTGTAACGTGTCACGGGTAATTGTATACTATAGCGGCTTCTCGCTTTAGAGGTTGAGTTTGGTCAATTATGATAGGTAGGGATGTGTAGAACTTTGCTACGTTCTTATTTTTTGGCGCTCTGCCACCGTTCACTTTTAAATTAATAAAATGTGTTCCGCCCTTAACCTTACATCGCCGTACACCACCCTCCCTCACATCACACAACACGGATGAATCGGGCAATGAATACCGACTGGATTCTGAGATTCACACTCTGGTACACAGATGAAGAGTTTTGAGAGACATCATGTATGCGTTGGATGTCCTAAATGCAGTATTTTAGAATGTCTAAATGGGATGGTCGTCGGAAGCAGACGTCATAGGTAGATGATGAGCGGTCACTCTAGGATGGCAACGGAGCAACACCTCCTAGCGGCCGTCGCGGAAAGCTCGTCGCGACACGTCGGTAAAACAGGTGCATCCCCCAGCAGACCTGAGCCAGACTAGTTGTACAATTATTTTCATCCCTTGAGAGAAAATACATTGTTACTCCCTTCTTTTGTCTGGTCAGAGTGTCCATTGTTCTCACAGTGAATGTAGTCCTGTGAAACTGCTCCTGAGTTTAATTCTGCCAAATACCTCCATCCACACCCAAACCAGAATAGAACATACATAACACATAGAACAAAATTTGGTGTCAGAGCACGATTCATGTCAGACTTTGATGTGTAATAATTCATAAATATCGAACCAGGACAGTGCCAGTGCCTCAATTTTGCACACAGGTCCTAAATTTAATGTGGAAATAGGAAATATAGGTCTCACTTCGTTACGATCAAGGATTGATATTCAACACCTCCTTAGCCATTTACCCAAATTTGGACAAATTCCTTGCCACTTTCAACACTTATCTATTAATTTCTCTGGACCTACTGCACCAAATTTAAAAAATGATAGCTCAAAAGGAGCGCCTTGATCTGGACTCTATGCCATCAAAATAAAATAGTCATCAGAAAATATTTGTGGTCTGCAGATGGCAAAGCCTCTCACAGCACACTTTGATTTCCTAGAACAAAACAGGTAAGATACTGGAAAATCCATACATATTGAACCAAAGTGGTCCCAGTGATGAAATGTTGCACAGCAGTCCAAAATTAAAGGTCGAAATGGAATATACAAGTCTCACTTTAATACGATGAATGTTTGCATTTTCAAAATTGAAACACTATTGTCGAACTTGGGCAATGGATGACTGCTTCATATTTTCACGTGACGTGACACAAATAAGACAGAGGTCCAATTTTTTGACTGGAGAACCTTTAGGATGTGAACTTGTGTGGGACAAAAGTACAACTTATTAAGACAAGTTTTTATAATTTTCTTGGCTGGTCTAGTATTCTACTGCCCTTATGGAGATAAGTTGGGTATTTCAAGTGGGCTCGAGCCCCCAGCATAAGGGCTGAATGAAGTCATAATATTTTTCTCATGATCTCTGCGACACCCACAACTGTCCCAGAACCCAAATTCAGCAAAAAAAATAAAAAATAATTTCATCATATTTTCACCATTTGGAACGCAGTTCTTTCCAGTCAGAGACATGAGACGGAGGTCCAATTTTTTGACTGGAGAACCTGTAGGATGTGAACTTGTGTGGGACAAAAGTACAATTTATTACGACAAGTTTTTATAATTTTTATCTCCTGGCTAGTATGGTCCTGACATAATGGAGACGAGGTCCCAGATCCCCAAGTCCCGGATCATTCATGAGCATTATGATCTGGCTGCGTCAAAGTCTGTTTAGCAGATTTAAGATGTAGAACTCATACCATCAAAACTTGAATGTCTGAAGGGCCAAGAGCTGCAATGGCAAGGCTGAGGACCCAACGGTTGAATTTCTGCAGATTTCTTTGAAATGGTGAGAATTGTCCATATTTGGGCCAACTCATTGCAACTTTCAACATAAATCAATAAATTTCTCAGCAAGTAATGAACCGAATTTAAAAAATGATAGTTCAAAAGATGCGCCTTGAGTTGGACTCTATTGTGACTCAGTTTGAAAACAGCTTGAAAAAAATAACGCTCTTTGGGTTCCAGGATGTGTGGACAGATGTACTGCTTACGATCACGTTGTTTGTTTCAACACAAAACATTTTATTACTTCCAAACAGATTGACTTGAAGTTCAAGGGAAGGTGTTTCCTAGCTCAGAAAAATGTGCTCGTTAAGATGAAATAGGTATGAACAGTGTGAAAATTGAATTTGGATGTAAAGCATTACCAAAGGCTATATCCATCCTGGGGTCATTTCCACACAAATCAATGGATTTCTGGGGAACCACTTGTCCAAATTTAAAAAATGATAGTTCAAAAGATGCGCCTTGAGTTGGACTCTATTGTGACTCAGTTTGAAAACAGCTTGAAAAAAACAACGCTCTTTGGGTCCCAGGATGTGTGGACAGATGTACTGCTTACGATCACGTTGTTTGTTTCAACACAAAACATTTTATTACTCCCAAACAGGTTGACTGAAAGTTGAAGGGAAGGCGTTTCCTGGCTCAGAAAAAGGTGCCCTTTAGGATGAGATAGGGTAGAACAGTGTGAAAATTGAATTTGGAATAAAATTGACACATAGCCATGAGCAGAAAGAAGCAATTAATTAAGACAATATGGACACAAATGAATGTATATCTCATCAACTACTGAACCGGGATTAAAAAATGATGGCTTTAAACAAGCGTCCTGGGGGCAAGAAATGTGTGGGGCAAGATGGGGCTCTATGGTGGAAAGAAATGTGAAGGGCGCGGTAGAAGGGTGAATGTCTGGGAGAAGAAATGTGCTGGGGGAAGAAACCTTATTTTTGCGTTGTTAGAAGGGTGAATGTATGGGGCAAGAAATGTGTGGGGCAAGATGGGGCTCGCATTGGTGGGTGAGTTGGTCCTGGGGAAGGTCTCCTGCCCTGTTTTACCGACGAGCGGTGCGTTGGGGGACGTAGCTGGCCGTGGATTCCGCGACGAGCTTTCCGCGATGGCCGCTAGGAGGCGTCGCTGCGCTGACATCCTAGAGTGACCGCTCGCCAAAAACTTATGTCGTCTGCTTCCTATGTGCCTCGGCGAATTTTTACATTCTCAAGTACTGCATTAACGACATCCAACACATACATGATGTCTCTCAAAACTCTTCATCTGTGTACCAGAGTGTGAATCTCAGAATCCAGTCGGTATTCATTGCCCGATTCAACCGTGTTGTGTGATGTGAGGGAGGGTGGTGTACGGCGGTGTAAGGTTAAGGGCGGAACACATTTCATTAATTTATAAGTGAACGGTGGCAGAGCGCCAAAAAATAGGAACGTAGCAACGTTCTACACATCCATACCTATCATAATTGACCAAACTCAACCTCCAAAGCGAGAAGCCGCTATAGTATACAATTACGCGTGTCACGTGATAACGCCGTAGAATCGCGAGCAGTCCTTGTATTTTTTTTTTTAAGAAAGTTTGCCAGAATTGGTCAAATAGTGTGGTATTTAACACGCTATACACACACGCACCCGTATTTGATGAAATTAGAGAGGAGTGCCACCATCCTACGTCTGGTAATGGCTTCCAGGCTGTCGGTAGGCCAGCTTGGTTCGGGGCCGGGAGGTTTGTCACGGCAGCCGAAGTAGTATCCGGTGTCATCCCCATGGGTCACGATGCCTGCAATATGAAAAGCGGTGTCTCCAACTCGCTCCAGAATTCCGCTGCGCCTGCTGACGTCACCGGAAACGGCAAGAAGATGAAGGGAAATACATGTGCTGACCTCTACAGCGTCCACTAAGTCTAGATGGTTATCCCGCAATTTTACTTCGCATGAGTAGAGCTTTTAGAAAACATGGTGCCATAGTCGGGGATGCACGTTTCCCGCATAAACTTAAACTACTCAGATTCAGGAGTGCTTAGTTAACTACTTACGCTTTCACAACATTGAAATTTCGCATACTTATGGCAGCAAAGATGGCACGGTAGCTGAACTCGTTGCCTCAGCAATCTTAGGCAGTGGAAGGCAACACAGAGAACATACCTTCAAAGCTGCATCCCTTTACGGCCGCGGATGATTTCACAGGAGGCCCGGCAACATGGCAGAGCTCAGAAAGCACCATTCATTCACTCAGCAGTTTTTCGCACTGCGCTTTGGGTGAAAGTTGTCCGAATTCGTCCAAATTTGATTTCTCGACATATCCCATCTACCTGGACCTAAATCAGTAGTCCTTTCAAATTGTTATTTTTTTAAACACCCCCATGCGCACTGACAGAAGCAAGAGCGAAGTCCTTACTATTATCTTCTTTCCCTTTTCGGAGACGTCAGCAGTCGCAAACGAAATTATCTAGCATCGCAACGTTTTACCAGGTGGGAATTTGAAGTAGTTCTTGGTCCTGCCGTTCCTGGCCTCGACGGAGAAACAGAAAAGCCAGGACAGTGGGTGTGCGGGGTGACATGCATGGCGCCGAGCACTCTCCACCAGACAGCTCACAGCGTGGACGTCACTCAAAAACTGCAACAGAAGCGGCCCATCACAGCATCATATGGCAAAGGTGTGGCAAATCGCTGTTTAAAATGTCTCTAGAACCATGGAGGCATGATAATCAGAGCGCCGTTGGTTCCGTCACCAATGTCTTTACAGCCCCGGCCGCATGCCGCTTTGGTGGCTAGCTTAACAACTCACATTGTAATATTGGGACAGGGTAGGCGATGCAGTATTTTCAAAGTAAAGCTCTCGAATCTTCTTCGTCAGCCCCTGCCGCCTGGGAGAATTTGGTGGCCCGAGGTCCAGGTCCCAGGGCAGCACGCGGTCCAACTGCTCATAGCGCTCAAGAAGATTGGATTCGTCCGCGGTGGCCCCTGCAGCACGAAATAATCAACTTCGTCTACCACAGCGAGCTCCATACAATTTGCAGCACTGCCGTTCTGTGGAAGACCATCATACTATATGGTGTCTCGTTCCACAGAATCGTACCCAGTAGTAGCTGCTCCAACTGGCCACAAGAAATTGTTTTGATCGTCACTTGACCAATCCTCTGATGTTAGAAAACGAAGAAGTCGCCACAGATCACGAAAGTTTCGAAATTTTGACGAGGACGCCAGGGAGGTGTCCTGTCCACTACTAGACTCGACAAAATTCTGTACCTCAGTAGTGGACACCTCCCTTGACGGGAACTTCTGACTAAAATTAGGAGGCGAGCATGACGTTTACATGTTCTAATACGTAACAACTTATTGGTGTCTACTCTATTGGCACACTCACACTGTCCACCACTGGCTGCCTAATTGTTGCAAGACCGTGCCCCTACATTCACCCACCTTCCCACAGCTTCGTCTTCCCTCTGAAGATGTGCCCGTCGTTCCTGCTAATCCCCCACAGGGTAGGAACGGGATGAGACTGGTGTTCTCGGACCATCTTGACCGGGTTGTCGGGGATGACGGAGTCCTCGCGCTTGGCCACGGCGTCAATGTCGATGATTGGCATGAAAGGAGCACTGGTCCTGTTCCACGGCTACAAAGCAGTAAAAGCAGCCACACAAATGCTTCTGCCATAAACTAGCAGGCGTTGAGTTTAACCTCGGCCTCGAAAGACAGTTTAACTTGCAGCCTGGCATGGCAAAGGATCCTCTAAGTACTGTGTACCGTCGGAATGTTTTCTAAAATGCCACGATATTGAAACGACACTACGCAATGATAAAATACTAATTGCAAAAAGTTAGCTGCGCCCTTACTGCAAAGAAAAAGTGAAAACGTCCCTACACAACCATACCAGGTATCCCAGTTCAGCCGCGACAGAGAAAAGGCAGGCAAACACGCAATCGCCCGCAACATTAGCTTCACACCAAGGTACTGGTTGTCAGCTTGGTTGTTGCACGTTGCGAAATGCGAAAGCAAAAATAGACATCAACAAGCTTCGAACACCAGCTTAGAATTTAGTGTACAATATTTTGGCACTGATCTGTAAAAACCTTGCGGAAGGGAACAAATTAAAACTACCCTAACCTGTACGGCGCGATGTCTGCTGCTGGTGACGAGCACCGGCGCGACCCTGTGTCTGTCCGGTCTGACTGCAAGTTCTGTGTGTTCGATTTCTACGGACCCACTTCCCACGTCGCCCCTCTGATTGTTCGTGGTGAAACGATCACGAGTCACGTGGTTCCTGCGCGGAGCTAGAAGCACTACAAGCACTCACCGAGGGGGAGGGGACGCACTTCCAGGTTGCGGAGAACAAGTTGGCAGCGGGGACCTTCTGCAAGTGCGCCAGGATCTCCGAGTCGTCGTCCGAGTCGCAGCCCAACAACCTGGCCAGCTTCTGAGCGCGAGGACGCATCACGTCCCCCGGGACGGCGCCCGCCTGCCATCATAAAGGGCTCTCCGAGTTGAAATAGTGAAAAAGAAACAGTTTTTCCATACACAGTTGTACTGGAACGAGACTATCGAGAATGAAACGACCTGAGATCACTCACGTCCCATATCGCCCAGCCCGACTGTCGAAACGACATCGAATCGACATGACATCCGTCGATGTTCGTCGAAATATTTTAAAAATCGAATTGCAGCAGGCTTTTTGCAAGATCGTTGTCAGGGATAGCTTTGGGTAGCATATTGGTGAATATGATCTATGTTTCCCTATCATATTGATTCAGCATCGATTCGAACTTAACTTTTCGAGCTGTACAAATGAGTGTTCTAATTCCGGGAAACATAAAAATGTAATGCCCATTTACCGACGATCACACCGTTTGGTTAGCTTTCGAAACATATGACCCACATCGATGGTAGAGGAATTCTGAACTTTTTCCAGCTAGATGACGCCAGTGTAGGATGTTACGGTGCTCTTTCGTACTTTTCTATGCTTTGGACGTGCTATTGGTTCATGAGTCATGTTAGCATCACGTCGGATAGTATAAGGGGCCGTCCATATACTACGTGCCCTATTTTAGGCCACTTTTGGACCCCCCCCCCCCCCCCCGTGCCCTACCGTAGTGCGACCTCGCCCCCCCCCCCCCGCCGCACGTAGTATTTTTCCAAAGTCGTCAAAACGTGCTGAAATGTCCCAGAGGGAGGTGTTTTTCAATAATTGACGTCCTGAAGTGTGTTATTCCAGGTTTATTACAGGTGAGTAATGAATTACATTCATTAAAGAAAGTCTAAAAAGCAAATACACAGTGAATTGAGGTGTGTATCTAAAAGTGAACAATAAAACTTAAAAAAAATTAAGGGTTAAAAATGTTAAATTTCTTGCTGTTGCAGGTCTTCAGTGAATGGTGAATTGGTCCAGGCTGCCAAGTTAGTGATTATTGGAGCACTATCATCGATTTCGTCAGGATCAGGAAAACCTTCGCGTGATCCTTTTGAAGTGCAGCCCAGCAGAGATTAAGCTTCTCCTGGATTGCCTTCCCGGACAGCTCGCAGCTGTACCGCTCGTTAAATGCAGCTCTCAGCTTCTCGTACATTGTACGTCTTCTCTCCAAGCGCGTCGAACGCAACACTGGCTCGAGCCGAGCCAGACTCGACTGTTGGTGCCTGCCGCGCGCTTTCGTCCGTTCGCCGCGTCCCGGCTGCTCGCCGCGTCCGTCCGTTCGGCTGCGTCGTTTCCACGGAACATACTACGTGCCCGACGGTCAACCCCCCCCCCCCCCCCCGTGCCCGGCCGTAGTGCGGGCGGGACCCCCCCCCACCGGGCACGTAGTATATGGACGGCCCCTAAGGACTGCTGAAACAGTTTCTATCATTTTCTAGCCATCGAAATCGGTTCTATGTGGAAAGCGGGCCAAATTTCGATATAGTGTGTCGAAGTCGGATCGATGTAGTTTCGGCATCGTTTCTGTTTCTGGCTGGGTCACACCTTCACTTCTCGAAATGTATTCTGGGACTTTTAGCACAGCCCCCTTCAGACGCTCGGTCCCTCCGTCCCTCTCTATACAGCCTATCCACGGCCCGGGCCTGGGGCCCGTCCGTACACTAGCGCCACCTACCAGCCAAGTACCAAGCACGTCGCGCAACGCTACACCAGCGACCCTGGCGTCCACCTGGTCAACAGATCTTTATCAACATAAATAAACCGCACATGGTGTTGATGGTGTTGAAGCGAAGTATTATGTATCAAGAAATGTGATAAGAAACAGCTTAGAAGTGTCAGAAGTGGTAACGATAAGATTTTAGTTAAGATTTTATTCAATAATCAGCTCCCACTCGTTGCTACTCGTTTTTGAAGAAGAAAATCATTTACAACTGTGATTGACGGCAGTGGACAATTCAGACCCATAGGTTAGTATCAACCACTTATTTAGATAAAGAGTAACGTCATGTTGGAGTTTTGGCATCAGGCGTTTCATGAAAACTTCGAAATTCTGCGATAAAATATATTCATTTTATTACTTCCACTACTTCGTTTCTGTACCACATGGATAGAAATCTGTTTTCAGCAGATTAAAATAATAATAAATCTTTATTCAAAGGCTGTTGTCACCTACTGACAGGTGACGGAATTACAGTGCAATTAAAATTAAATCATTCTTTATCGGTGATCAATTTTAGAAATAAGGAAGTAGGAAAAAGAAGATTTAACAACTGCCACAACGACTAGACAAGTAGCATAAGCATATGTAGTTGACTTCCTTTCAAGTGGTTTTGCCTGGTAATTAACTCTTCTTTCTCTTTGCTTCTCAGATGATTTAAAAGCTATTCCATCAAGTAACATTGGCAGGAATTTTTTCAAGATTATTGATGCCATCTGATGTTGGTGCTGGGGATTATCTGGACAAGCGAGTACTGAAGATGTTTTTAGGTGAGGTTAAATGATTTTGACTAGATTAGCCTTTATCTTATCTCTTGGGACGTAGGGGAATACTCGCTCGTAAATTTCCTGGACGTTAAAAACATTATATTCAAAATTATTTTAGTCAAGTTAGCATTTCCACATCTATTTTAGAATTGCAATCAATGATAGTTTACCTGCAGTACAATTAGTAAGGCTGTAAACTTAATGGTTGGATACGTCAAGTATTCACCCTTGTCCAACTTTCTGATTAAGGCATGATGCATGGCTCCAGTAGGCCCTGACTGGATGAGAACCTTGCACCCAGTGCATTCTAGCTTTTCGATCAGAACCTTGGCTACAAAGCCGGCTGTGTGGCCGTGGGTGGCAACCTTCATCTCATAGCTCTTCAATTCTGGTGGAGGAGAAAAGGTGAATATTAATACATAGGTAAAAATTATAAGTATTGACACGCTCATGCATCCCAACTTACGTTCATCACTACCTGCTCTGAACAGTCAAAGTGTGGTACCCACTACATCTACAACATGTTTAAGTGTCCTAGTTTACTTACTAATTTTTAATTTTTGTATCTGTTCCAGAATGTGACACAAGACCAAAAGAGTTACAGAACCCAACCTAAGACCCACATCAAAACAACAACACTGGACCTTCTCCCATAATCCATGATTTCACTTTTCTTAGTTACCAGGATCGGCCAGTTTCTGTAAGTATTCCGGGATACTAGTTGAAAGTTTAATGGAGGTGTCTACTTCTTGCACCATAGCTTGTGGAACTGCCCTGATAACCTTACTCATTGTGTGGTTGCTGTGGCCAACATTACTGGTTTGGGGGAATTCCAATTTTCAGCGTTTTGTTGAACCTGTTTGTCACAGCTCGAGGGTCCAGGGTATAATTCCACCCACACTGTCTTCTCAGTGAAGAGATGAATTCCTTTACAGGATCACTGCTCATGTGGCGAGTTACAACATTTTCAAAACCCTGTGCCAGTAGGTTCCTAGATCAAGAGGAAATATCCTTAAATTAATGTAAGTAGTCAACATTTAAAAGGTCATTTCATTTTCAGTTATTACCTGACACATTTGGCTGTGGACTTGGAAGTAAGAATGTATGCACTGAATGTTTCATTTGTCATGCTTTGAAGTCCATTCTTCTTTGATTCCTCTCTGACCTCACTGAGGTACTCTAGGAACTCATTCTCAAGCCAGTCCAACCTGAAAATTTACCAAATGACCATTTAATTCATCAATTTCATATTCTTCCTTTACACTTACCTTTCAGTTTGCTTATTCTGTAGCTTGTCTGATCATAGGCCCAAAAATGTTTCAAAATGTTTGAAATGGCCCACAGTAGAGGCCTTTGTATCTTGTGAGACAGATCTCTTCTGTGGGACCACTTCTAGAATTTCACTCACCTTGGGTCGTTTGGATCTTTGAATGGTTTCAGGTCAGGATCATTTAGCTCCACCCATTGTGTAAGACTGCAGAAAATAAATCAGACTTTGCATGTGACATGGGATTTTCAGAGCGTAAATCCTTCACTGCAAAGACTTCATCATTAAATGTCTCCACTGACAAATTAACATGCATCTTTTCCCAGTTATTGGGTTGGACATGTTTAATGGTGAGCTTTCTGATTGGTCTCAGGGTTTCCTCCTTGAACATGTTGTGCATCTCTTTTATAAGCCCTCCATTAATAACCCCTTCTCTGTCACACATTTTTCTTTCCAGAAATTGGTCCTTTCCGTTCTTGGTATTATGCACATTATCGAAACTTAAGAAGATGCTCTGATCTTTGAGGAATGGGTGAGGAATTTCTGGTACAAATGTAGCGCCCTTATTAATTTTAGCCAAGTTTCGAAGCAACCGCCTGTTGGTTGGGGCATTGTCAACTGATATTCGCTTCATCACAAAACCAACATCAGTAACTACTTTCATCACGGAATTTGTACACTCAGTCAAGTAATCACCGGTTAGATCTCGCACAAAGTAGTAAGCACATGGGATTCTGTACCTCTTGGCCAAACCTGTCGAGTGTGAATATAAATCAAAGTTATTATTTTTTATGTATATTATATTATACAGGATGTTTACTCTCGTTTGGGACAAAAAGATAGGGTGGATAGGACATGCGAAGGGGAGCATTTTTCACCAATGGACTACTGGGCGCAAACGTCTAACAACGCGGGAAATTGCGATTTCGTCATCAGCTTACGCGCCCGCCCGGTAGGCAACCGAGCGCGCGCGGCGGCGGCGTGTCGTCTGCTGGCGCTCTCCGGTGACTGCAGACGACATACCCGCCTCTGTAGCCCACTCTCGCCCCTCATTGGTCAATGCGTCCGTTCTGGCTTCTGCTGCACCGGGGCGGCTGATGAGAAGCTCGCTTGGAAGCTCGCGCGCGGCAGCTCGCGGAGGTCGTTGTGCAATTGTGGAAAAATGCAGCGGTTTGGATGTGCCCTGTGCGGGTACTGCTCCGCGTACATCCTCTGGGCTCTCCTGGCCACGCCGTCCGCCTGGCCATACACAAAGTGCATGTCCGACAGCTCCGCTCTCGTGAACCTCTCCATCGTGCTGACCGGAAGGTTGGAAGTGTTTGTGTTCCAAGCGAGCTTTTCATCAGCCACCTCGGTGCAGCACAAGCCACAACGGACAGAGGCGGGTGTGTCGTCTGCAGTCACCGGACAGCGCCAGCAGACGACACGCCGCCGCCGAGTGCCGCCCAGCATGCAAATGCTGCAGCGCCGTGGCGCAGGCAGCCCGCAACACAGCAGCGCGCGCTCGGTTGCCTACCGGGCGGGCGCGTAATAGTGCTGGCGGTAGGCCTAACCTAACCTGCAAATCGACTAACAAGCAAGCGCTTCGGCACACTTGTTCCTTAAATATGTTTCTTGGATTTGAGTCGAAACGTTCAATGAAAATCTCGTGCAGACCCCCTTTTTGAGGGGGTTAACTACCCCCCTCCACCCCCTCTGTGGAAAAAGTTAAAATGTCGTATATATGCAATGTTGGTATCGGTTTCGGACAATATGAGCACCAGAAACTCATTAGTGATGTGCAAAAATGTCGGCCGGAACCAGAAGAGGCAATTTGGCCGCCATTTTCGAAAATGGCGGCTTGAAAATGGCCAAAGTTAGAAGATATTCCTATATAGTCGTGTGGGTAGTCGTTTCAGTGGTTTCTAGTTGGTCTAATTTCATCTCCAGTGTCTTCAATACTGTCCGGCTACCGGAAGTTACGAAAAAGGACATTTGAACTTGCAAATCGACTAAGTATGAAATGTTCTGAACGGTTTGAGGATGAAAATGAAAAATTGGCATATTTAAAGTTCTGGTATGATTGTGTAATAGTATCATCTACATACCATATCAAGTGAATAAATATATGTACAATTGTGTACATAACATATTAACATATACTATATGTATACTGGTGCGTATAATTTTTTTTACATAACATACAAACATGAAGTCCCAAAAATGGAAATGTTAAAAATCTTCAGCGGTGTTCCGTCAGGTACTGCGACCTAAAATTCAGAAGGGTGTTGTTAGCCGCTGTATTTTCTATCGTTGGCAAGTAATCACATTGCGAACTATTATTCTTGTGAATGATGCAGGACAACACCATCAGTGTCTGAGCTGCAAACATTATCAGGACCTCAGACAGAGGTGGTGTTGTCCTGGTCTTGTCTCATTTCCGTGAACTACGCGCCAAAGGGTTACAGAACAGAGGCTTGGATACTTTCCTTCTCGGGTGCAACAGAACGGTACATATGTTTCCGGGCAATTGCAGCCGCGTGGGGAAATAAGATCTGTGTCGCACTCAGAGATTTTCATGCCTTCACTGGCTGCGATACGGTGAGTTTCTTTGCCACGAAAGAAAAGATAGACGCATCTGCATGGGGAAATTCCGTGGAGGTCCCGAAGGCCAAATCCCCTAGAAGTTTCAAAAGGTGCCATGTGGGGGGCTTGGGTTCATCCGCGTTTGAATCCCTCAGACTGCCCAAAGGCATTTACTTCAGTTTGCGCTAGCTGCGCCCAATTTCTACCAACAACGTTGCAACGAAACCCCCAGGGCTACTACGTAGCACTGAATTTCATAGGAATACATGAAATTACTCTGAAATTTCAGGAAAATACTGCAATTGGACCGGGTGCTCCGAGAAAGGTAAAAAGCGGGAGGGACTTCCGAGGAACTTCGCAGCAATGAACTTCGGAGTGGAATCCCTCTCAAGTACCAATTTAAAGGAGGAACTTCGGAGAGGCTTAATTGGGCCCAAAGAGGGGCCTCGATTTTTGTTAGGGCAGTGATTTTTCCTGAATTACGCGCTAAACGGTTACAGAGGCTTGGATACTTCATTCCTCGGGTGCAACACAACAAACCTTCACTGGCTGCGATACGGTGGGTTTCTTTGCCACGAAAGGAAAGCGCTCTGCATGGGCTGCGTGGACATCACATATTAACATTTCCTAGTACGTATACTAGTGCGTAAATATACATGTAAAATTTTTACATAACTTAGACCCATGAAGTCCCCTTGCAGGGGACTCCAATTTCTATTAGGGTGAAAATGAAAGGGTGAGGAACTCAGCCCAAATAAGAGCGAGGAACCCTTCTTACTCAAACTTTAGGGAAGACGTTGACCTCACCCAGATTTGAGTGAGGAACCTCACCCAATTTCGGGTGAGACAGGCATTTACGCCCAAATGCTGACGAGAAAATGCCATAGTCTCACCTAATTTTCGGCAGAAACGCCGTCCTCACCTGAATTTTCAAAATTTTATGTACCGTTCCTTTGCACCCGAGGAGGAAAGTATCCAAGCCTCTGTTCTGTAACCCTTTGGCACGTAGTTCAGGGAAATGAGACAAGACCAGGACAACACCACCTGTGTCTGAGGTCCTGATAATGATGTTTGCAGCTCAGACACTGATGGTATTGTCCTGCATCAATCACAAGAATATTAGTTCGCAATGATTACTTGCCAACGATAGAAGTTACAGCGGCTAACAGCACCCTTCTGAATTTCAGGTCGCAGTACCTGACGGAACACCGCCGAAGATTTTTAACATTTTCATTTTTGGGACTTCATGTTTGTATGTTATGTAAAAAAAATTATACGCACCAGTGTACATATAGTATATGTTAATATGTTATGTACACAATTGTACATATATTTATTAACGTGATATGGTATGTAGATGATACTATAACATAATCATACCAGAACTTTAAACATGCCAATTTTTCATTTTCATCCTCAAACCGTTCAGAACATTTCATACTTAGTCGATTTGCAAGTTCAAATGTCCTTTTTCGTAACTTCCGGTAGCCGGACAGTATTGAAGACACTGGAGATGAAATTGAACAAACTAGAAACCACTGAAACGACTACCCGCACGACTATACCGGGTGTATCATTGACCCCGGGCAGTTTCGGTTTTAGGCAGTCCCGCAACACACTATCTCCGTCTCTTTCTGTCTCACGCGTCTGGCCGAGCCAGAAAGAGACGGAGATAGTGTTGCGGGACTGCCTAAAACCGAAACTGCCCGGGGCCAATGATACACCTGGTAGGCAATGTGATTACTTGCCAACGATAGAAAATACAGCGGCTAACAACACCCTTCTGAATTTTAGGTCGCAGTACCTGACGGAACACCGCTGAAGATTTTTAACATTTTCAGTTTTGGGACTTCATGTTTGTATGTTATGTAAAAAAATTTATACGCACCAGTATACATACAGTATATATTAATATGTTATGTACACAATTGTACATATATTTATTCACTTGATATGGTATGTAGATGATACTATTACACAATCATACCAGAACTTTAAATATGCCAATTTTTCATTTTCATCCTCAAACCGTTCAGAACATTTCATACTCAGTCGATTTGCATGTTCAAATGTCCTTTTTCGTAACTTCCGGTAGCCGGACAGTATTGAAGACACTGGAGATGAAATTAGACCAACTAGAAACCACTGAAACGACTACCCACACGACTATATAGGAATATCTTCCAAATTTGGCCATTTTCAAGCCGCCATTTTCGAAAATGGCGGCCAAATTGCCTCTTCTGGTTCCGGCCGACATTTTTGCATATCACCAATGAGTTTCTGGTGCTCATATTGTCCGAAACCGATACCAACATTGCATATATACGACATTTTAACTTTTTTTACAGAGAGGGTGGAGGGGGTAGTTAACCCCCTCAAAAGGGGGGTCTGCACGAGATTTTCATTGAACGTTTCGACTCAAATCCAAGAATCATATTTAAGGAACAAGTGTGCCGAAGCGCTTGCTTGTTAGTCGATTTGCAGGTTAGGTTAGGCTATTTGGCGTGTACCGCTAGCACTATAAGCTCATGACGAAATCGCAATTTCCCGCGCTGTTAGATGTTTGCGCCCACTAGTCCATTGGTAAAAAATGATCCCTTCCGCAAGTTCTATCCACCCTATCTTTTTGTCCCAAACGCGAATAAACACCCTGTATATATTTTCATTCATAAATTGTTCATAAATTGACCTTACCGACTAACACAAAAGCGAGGACTCTGTTGTAAACATTTTTCTGAATCTTCGCAGGTGGTGGAGCAAAAAAATCATCATCACTGTCAGTCATCAGTGCTAATGCAGGTGCTGCCTCCTTTTTCCTCTCCCTGTCTGATGAGTTTTCAGCCTCCCCGAAATATTTATCTGTCCTCCGGTCATAATTTGTTTCAGACCTTGTAGCAGCCTCATCTATGACTAGGGTTGCACATTTATAAATTTCTTTTGGTAAGGCTTCAAGCTCTACTGATAGCCTTTCTTTTGCCAGATCAGTCACTCCGGTTGTAGTATCTGTTGGACCAAGAAATCTGGTAAGAGTTGTCAGTGTAAGTAATGTTCGACCATAACTATAGCACGCTGGTCCGACATCTTCCCAAACTACTGCATGTCTTATTGTAAATTCACTGTATCTGTAAATTAAAGACAATGATTACTGAAATTTCAATGACTAAGATATCAAGATCAAAACATGATTTTTGTACCATTTCCAGTTGTGAATAAATAACTCTTACATAAACTGTATATTTGCTTACCTTCCATTGCGCCCTTTCCCAAACAACATTATCGGCTCATACAAGAAAAGAGCCCTGTCCTCACTCCGTTCAGCAGATTCTCTTATGCATTTAATTTGCTGCCAGCATTCATCTTCTTCATAATCCCTTACCTGTACCTTAAGTTCCCCTACCTTTTCACATAATTCTTTAATTTTGTCTTCCAACTGCTTCTTTTCTTTTTGTAAAAGGAGATTGTCCTCCTCAAGTCTAAGGTTCATGGCTACTGGGACAAAGGAGTTTGTGACTTAATTATCATAAATTTTTATATAATTACAATTTAGTGGCATATGGAACACGTACTTGAAAGTGCAATGTGCTCTGGTGAAATGTTATCTGTTGGTGTCGAATTCAGACTGCCAGGTGCAAGCTCGATGCCTGCACAAGAAATTTTATCAAGATAACAAAAATCAAAGGGTAGGGGGAAGAAGTCCAGCACTTATTACTTTGTGAATTCGTCTTGTGGGCACAGACCTAATTTTTAGACTTAACAAAAATTGAAAGGGGGGGGGGGGGGGGTAATCCAGTACTAATTACTTACTTTGTTTGTGAGTTCGTCTTGTGGGCACAGACCCAATTTTTAGTCTTCTTGTACCATCTTTGTATTGATCGCGGTAGAAATGGTTCGAACAAACGCACGAATAATCGCGGACGTCCGTCAACGATAAGACCTGGATCCATTTACACCTCTGATTCGAATTGCTCGGAATTTCGTGAAATGAAACATCTGTATTTATAGTACTACTCGTACCACAGGACGGAACACAACACTTTTTGACGTGCGGCATCACGAATCACTTAAATACTCACAAAGAACCGAAAAGAACGGGTATCACTCGTCACAACACTTTGAATTCCCTCCCGCTAACAATTGAATGGGACATACTGGGTTCATTTGACCGGGTGGCCGCCAGGGTCGCTGGTGTAGCGTTGCGCGACGTGCTTGGGTACTTGGCTGGTAGGTAGCGCTAGTGTACGGGCCCCAGGCCCGGGCCGTGAATAGGCTGTATAGAGAGGGACGGAGGGACCGAGCGTCTGAAGGGGGCTGTGCTATTAGTGTCCAATCGGGCTCCCTACAACTGGGGACGCCGAGCTCCTGCGAGTGTCAGGGTGGGCCAGCCCGCATGACACGCGTGGTTGCCTTCCTAGCAAGTGTCATTTGTGCTCAAACTAGCCAATCTTGACTTGTATTTTCCGACCTAACTACTGACCCTTACAAATTTTAACACTGAAAAATTTCGCTTCAAATTTACAACAAATGGACAGGGAAATTTGCAGCGCGAACTGTTCAGAAATCTCCAACTTAATTTTTTGCAGTGTACCCATTTTTTTACTTTTAGCACGCATATCTATATCGCTACGAGTAGTTTCAATTTGATTTAAAATCAGGCACGGACTGGTCCGGGTGGGTGGGAAATCCCACCGGGTCCCCCACAGGCCGTTCTACCCCCCCCCCCCCCCCCCCCCCCCCCCCCCCGTGTAAGGTGCTTGAAGGGCTTGTCCTGCGGGCACGGAGGGACCGTCTGAGGGCCCCGTCTGGGCCCTGCGGGGGAGCTGGGCGGGCATAACGCTGTATATTTAATATCATAATTTTAAATTTTGGAAGTATAATTAATGAGGAAAGCGGCACTTTGTGCGTCGAAATATCCGTTTGCCCCTGTGAAGTATAAAAATCCGGTCCCCCACGCTCGGTTTTTGGCCCACAGACCGACCCTGATTGAATCGAGTTATTCAAACATGGAGTCGCTCCGAGCAAATTAGTTAACGGAATCTCCCGCACCTACTCATCGAATGTGCAGATGCTGAGGTTCGAGTGCATGCGAGTGACAGAACCATAGCGGTGCAAAGAGCCTCTTCTTGCTATGTAAATGTTTTCATAACTTCCCCCAGCCACTTACACTAGGCTGGGTCATGCTGCCGGAAATGAGGATGCTCCGCTGGAAGAGGCCTTTGCATCGGTCGGAAAACTGGGCGAGCTGCGAGATTATGGCACCGATACAGAAGCCGAAGATTGTGAGCCGGCCGGGGTCGCCGCCGAAGGCTGCGATGTTGTCGTGGACCCAGCGGAGCCCCGCGAAGCAGTCCTTGATGCCCATGTTGCCCGGTGCAGTTGGGGAGTTTAGTGTAAGGAAGCCTGGACAGGAACGGCAAGACCAAGGCGGAGTGGCAGTGCCCGTACAAAATATAGTGGATCCACGTCTCCAGCGGATACATTCTGGAGACAACTGGGAGACAGTTTAGAGATACAACGGAGACAGCCTGGAGACCTACTTTCGAGACACTCTGGTTCTACCACTTAATGTCTCCTCGTTGTCTGGAGGATGTCAGAGACATTTTCGCGACACTACCTAGGCATCACATCTCCGCATGCTCAGCGCGATGTCTTCATCCTGTCTCTAGAATGTCTCCAAAACCAGACATATCCTCGAGACATCAAGCAGTAGCTCCAGGACGTTTCGAAAATATCTCCTCGCTGGATCTTAGTTTGTCTACAGGTTGGCTCTAGAATGTCTGTCTCCGCTGGAGACATCGTAGAGACATCTTGGATGCAACACTTCTTGTAAGGGTTAGGCTAGGCTACTAGCGGCTACTAGTCTGTGCACCCAAAAAATCCCGTTCTCGGAACAGGAACAATGTTTTCCACGGGAGCATATTTTGCTCTCAAATGCGCCAAGTACATCTTGATCTTATGCGAGATCCATATTCTTGAATCGAATCGATTGCTTTCGGCTCGAGCACATAATGTACTCGTGTGTAACAGCTCCGCCGAGAACAAAAAACCGAGACCATGTTCTCAGCGCATTTGAAATCATAATTTACTTGAAATTTTAAGTGCATTGAACTCCTTTCGAGTGCTGTATGGGTTCGACAACGATACAGGTACATCTTCCGAAGAAAAATATTGCCGTCCTGAGCGAGATTCGAACCTTAAACCTGTGAGTTTCGAGTGTAACACTATGACCATTACGCCACGTGTTCGACTCTGTAGACAGCAGAACATGGCATCGCCACATGATGCGGTTGTGAGTGGATCGAGAACATAAGCCGAGAACACGAAATCGAGTATTGTTCTGTACTTGGACCGTGAACGACTTTTTTTGGGTGTGCAAGTCCTTGTATCTCAAATAACGAATCATGGATGCACAACCTTATGTTTTCTCCACTTATTCCTCGCACACACGTAAGCTCCGAAATGCATACAAATAATTTTATATGTGGCTATGATTACATTTATCTGCTAATTCGCATAAGAAGCCTTGGTCAAGACAAGCAGCGTGTGCGCAAGGCGTTACTTCCGTAGCGACATCATGTTACTGGAGTTACTTTTGTCATGGAAATTCCCGTTTTCCGTTTACACTGAATCTGGCGACCTAAAATTTACGCATGCACATTTTTTAGAGCTTTTTTTTTTTTAAATTCAAATTCGAGACCACGCCGCAAATAGCCGGGACACTTAATTACCCTGGTGAGCTACAGGGAAAAAAAAAAAAAAAAAAAAAGAACAGGACGTACCAAAAGAGAGGACTCGATAGTTGATGGTGACGACGATCATGTCCTTGGCCACGAAGAACTCGGGGCCGCACTCGTTCATGCTGTTGTTGCTGAGGCTCCACAGCCCCCAGTGGATGTAGACGAGGACGGGCTTCTTGTCCTCTGGCCGGGTGCCCGGCGGGCGGTGCACGTTCAGGTACAGGCAGTCCTCACTGCCCACCAGCTTGTTAGTGTAGTAGTCGATCTGCATGCACACGTCCCGCTCCTCCGTGGCTGCGCGCACCCCCAGCCACTCTTCGGCAGGTTGCGGCGGCTGTGCATCACATCCGTTATTGTAAGCTAGTACACAGTGATTTCTCATGTCATTTTTGATATCCTAAATTTTTTAAAATCACGCTTATACGCAAAACTTGTGCGCAGAATTTTTTTCAGGTAATGAAAGATTTTTTTCTTCAGTCTTGCATAAAAGTATTCATGATTTAGGCACATAGTTTTCATTCCTAACTACTGTGTGAATAAAACCATTTGTACGTACGTATGTTAAAATTTGCCATATATGAGTACAAATTATTACACAACACATAAAAATGTGTACATTAGCTGTACGTGCACGAATTTTCATGTAGTTATGAACAAAGTTGGGTCATTGCACGCAGAAACCACCCCACGGCCCGAATTCGAGTGTCTCCGTTTTGGCTGGGATGGGTAAAATCTCACTTAGTGTGACCCCAAGAACCCCCAAACCAAAGGAATTTTTTTAAACAAAATTCTATTAGCTTTTGAAAAACAGCCATATTTTGGCATTTGTTTGAAGTTGGTAAAAGCCAGCCTAAAATAAAAATCTTACCAGTTAACTTTATTGCAATGTTTCAAACCATTTTAGAACCCACTTTTCATCCTGAATCTATTGCTCCATAGTGGAAAAAGTTTGGTCATGGTATCTATGACTTATTTTGGAAAATAGTATACATTTTTACAACTTGCCAATTTGCCATAATGTGACTCGGTCTGAACAGATATGAGCACCTGACCATTAAAAGCAATATTTTTCTTACATTTTTTCATATTTCTATTCTCAATGACCAGTGTTGTGTCGTATCTAGATACTATATCTAGATACTTTTTGGGTATCTATTATCTGGATCTATATACACTTTTGGTCGGGGATCTAGATAATTTCCTCAGTATCTATTATCTGCAGTTTCAGATACCCCTCGTAGATATTCGTGGCCTGAAGTATTTTAAAACTCGGTCATCTCGATCGCAGCTGAGAGCTGACGGTACGCTACGTGTACGATGTGGCAACACCTCTTTTCCCTCGCGTCAGCTCTACCTGCGAGCTGGCTTCTCAAAATCAACAAATTTTATTCACATTTGTTTTAGTAACACTATTTTTGAAGTGCTTACCTTGTTTTATATGTTGTATTCTACCAGTAATTATGTAATGTAGTGTTACATTACTAATGTATCTGAATTTGTATTTTACCTGTATTTGTATAGTATCTGTATTTTATATACGGCAACTATGCCATAAACTATACATATATGTAATGACCTAAATTAAGTGTAAGTCAACACAAATATTTTACATTAAGAAATAAAATATTTCTACCTGCAGTTAGTCTTTTTAAAAAAATTGTATTTCACTTCCTACATCCCTGTAACTGCGAGCAGACCTTTACCGGAAACTTTATACATATATTTAGAAAAAAGTATGTATACAAGTATCTGAGATACTTTAGCAGTATCTATTATCTATATCTAGATACAATTAGGAAACGGTATCTTGTATCTGGATCTAGATCAATTTTATGCCAGTATCTAGTATCTGGATCTAGATACACAAATAGAATATCTGACCCAACACTGTCAATGACCTTCTGTACTACGGAGTAGTCTAAATGTGTATCGGAAAAGTTTGGATGTGTATACTATCTCCTACTGGCCAAGAATAAATTCCGTTCAGTATTGTGACAAGCTTGTGTTTCGCCATCGCGCCCTAAACATCCTTCTAGTCCCAAACACACACTCACACACACACACACACACACACACACGGGATAAAGGTAGGATATAGTTTTCGTGGCTCACCATGAAGCGAAGCTTTCCCACGGGGGGCGCTGCATAAGGAATTCCCAGAAATGACTGGAACGGCGGTGCTCCGTTAGCAGGGTCGACGACGCGACCCTTCAGGCGACCACCCCATGGAAGCGTGACCGACGGCTGCAGGAGAGAGCAGATCCATCTGATATGATTTCGCAGCCAGGTGAAGTTGCGGTTCGATGTTCAGTGGGGGCTACCGGATTCCCATAAATGTTTCCGAGGCAGATACCATGACTTTTCCATGACCTACAGTAACTTCCGTAACCGTTCTGAAGAATAATTCGCGGTTGCCCTCCAATTTTCGAAACAACAATTCGAAACAAAATGTGGAGATTTCCAGGACCTTTCCACGACTTCAATGACACTATTTTCTCTCTTGATTTTCCATGTGTTTTTGTTCTTTTTTTAAAACTTGTGCGAATCCCAGATACTCAGGTTTTGAGTGCGCACCAAGAGTCCAAATTGAAACTACTGTAACAAATTCAACACGAGCTGAAACTTAAAATTTACCAAACAATTATAAGGAAGTCTAAAAAAAATACTGTTCACTGATGAAATCGATGGAAATTCAACTCCTAAAATGAAAATTAAGAAAAAATGTGCACATAAAAATCAAAAGTTGCTTTCCCGTCCTGACATAGGCGTCTTGAGTCGCTCAGGCATCTTCATCTAATAACGGCATTCAAAATTTGACGGTGAAATAATTCAAAATTATGTATGACTCTAAACTCCATGTACGGACCGAGGAAACGTTGCTGAGGAACCGACGCATGCTAGGAAATGCTACATAATGGCGTAAAGTAGAGCACTGCATCGCGTTGTCGGATGAAGCTGGAGCATCAAACGCGACGGATCAGTACCTGGCAGGGGCTCGCATGGCGGGATAGATCGGGATAGATTAGATTACAAGAGTGCACGTGTCGGCACGTGGATTTGACGCTTAGGAACGCCGAACGCAAACATCAACACGTAAGGCGAGCATGTTATCATAGTTACGAAGGCGGGCCTTTCTCCCGCCCTTGTGTAAATAGGGTTAAACGTAATCTACCTAGTCGGCACCAGATACGTCGTTCTGGATAGTCAAGTCGTTGCATAACTTGCATGTGTTGCGGCGCGTTGGGCTGGCAGGCTACGTCTCGAGGGGAATGGAGGGCGCGGGGAGGGCTTCAGGTGGAGTGGGGTACAGGTCATCAGAGCCGGCTCTGTTGGAGAGATGAGGTTGAGCAGGGCTGACTCCCTGTTAGGGTTGAAAACTTCTCAACAATAATCGATTAATCGACTTTTCGATTACGTCAAAACCCGTAATCGACGCGACTCGATTAATGGATAGGACAATCGATTATAGTCGATTATAATCGAAAATCGGTAAAAATTATTGGGAAAACCCGAATTTTCGAGTGCAAGGAGAGAAAATGCATTTTAACGAGTTTCCACCATCAGGAGAAAACACAAAGTGAATAAAAAAGCAAAATTTATTTAAAACATCAGAAAAAAATTAAACCCGTCAGGAAATTAAAAATTCTGTGACAGGCACAGTATTGAGCGAGCGCGGGGTATCGTCGTGTCGTACGTAAGAGGCGGGTCGCGGGGAATGCAAGGCAGATGATTACAAAATAATCGAAGTTGGTAGCGCATAATCGATTATAATCGATTAATCGAAGTTGGTGTTTCCAACCCTGCATTGTATGTGATGAGGAACAAAAATATCGGAAGATGGACTTGAAAAATATTAGTAAGTGTCGGAACAGTGACAGCTGAGTAGGCTTGGGACAAGCGTATTTCTGCAGATCGCAGGCAAATGAAAATATTATGAGATGACAACACTCGGTGTTGGATGGAAGCCTCTCACTACCAACTTATGCTGTACCTGTACATGTTGTAACTAAAAGAATGAATTTATCAGAGTCTACACTGGTGTAAATTTTATCAGGAAATCAGAAATTCTATCAGAAATTTCTGATAGGATTTCTGATTACCTGAGAGCTTTTCTGATTATCCGATAGCTTTCCTGATTGCCTGAAAGCTCTTCTGATTGTCTGATAGCTTTTCTGAGTTTCTGAAAGCATTTCCTAATAGCTTTTCTGATTTCTGAAAGCTATTCTGATCTCTGATAGCTTATGCTGATAGCTGTCCTGATAGCTTACGCTGAGAGCAAACTGCTTTCAGGCTATCAGAAGTCTGCTTACAGAGAACGCTATCAGGATGTTCTGAAAACTTGAATTTTGAAAGGGCCATAAGACCGAAACTCCTCGGAATTTCTGGTTGAAATTTGGTATGCGACATCAGTGTGCTAATTTACTAGGGCCATTTTAATTTTATCAAAATCTGACACTTTTTTTTCTGGCATCTCGAGAACGGTGCGCGCTAGCTCAAATCTGACAGCGGGTTTGAATGAAACTCGGTTTTCACTTGCTAATGACAACTTGAGAACGACCCTTAAGTAATCGTGTCACTGATAAAATGCTCTGAGAATGTTTTGAACTATCAGACAATGCTCTTAGCAGCATTTTTCTTTCAGAGAATTAACTACAGCTATCAGAACTTTTATATCAGGGCAATGCTGTCAGAATTTCGCTATCAGAGGTGCGCGAAAATTTATCAGAAATCAGAAATTTTCTGATAGCTCAGGTCTGATAGCAAAACTCTGATAGAGGCATTCCAGACGAAAAAAGCCACCCGTTTTTCGACCCCTTCCGAATTTGATCCCACACGGTTTATGGGTTCCTTTCATGCATAGGGACTGCCGAAAAGTCCCTATAGCAATTTCCGATCATTCCTATAAGATCTATAGGGGTCGCAAACCCCCAAAACAGCTGTTTTAGACCATTTGGGACTAGATGGGTTCTCGAAGAGTGCCGACCAAAAAAAGTCCCAAATAGGTGTTGTCAGACCACAAAAGTACGCTCTATCGAATTCCGTTCCGTTAAAGGGTCTACGGTTCATGGTTTGGGCACCAGAGCCACGCAAACTTTCACCAAATTAAACATTTTAGTTATTTTTTTTATAAAAATTTTTAAAATATTTTCCAAGGGTAAACACATCAAAATAGAGCCCTATGGGCGAAAATTTTAAGGAAAATGTCGTATCTCCAACCGTTTAGCCGCTATACTTTAAAATCTTTCCTCATTTATTCACTAAGAAAAGAAAAACTGTTGGTTATTTTTAAAGTATAGCGGCTAAACGGTTGGAGATACGACATTTTCCTTAAAATTTTCGCCCATAGGGCTCTATTTTGATGTGTTTACCCTTGGAAAATATTTTAAAATTTTTTAAAAAAATAACTAAAATGTTTAATTTGGTGAAAGTTTGCGTGGCTCTGGTGCCCAAACCATGAACCGTAGACCCTTTAACGGAACGGAATTCGATAGAGCGTACTTTTTTGGTCTGACGACACTCATTTGGGACTTTTTTAGGTCGGCAGTCTTCGAGAACCCATCTAGTCCCAAATGGTCTAAAACAGCTGTTTTGGGGGGTTTGCGACTCCTATAGATCTTATAGGAATGATCGGAAATTGCTATAGGGACTTTTCGGCAGTCCATATGCATGAAAGGAACCCATAAACCGTGTGGGATCAAATTCGGAAGGGGTCGAAAAACGGGTGGCTTTTTCGTCTGGAATGCCTCATAGCTTGTCCTGATAGCATTTACACCAGTGTAGTACTCAAACAACTTATGAGAGGAGCAAGGTGAGAAAAAAACACACTATGCAGCTACTGGAATCCATATGAGTGTTTATTATTGGTCCAATTACAGTAAGCTGGAGTCGCAACAATAAATCAAGAACAATTGTTGAGTTAGCCACCATGTTGATGCTGTTGTAAATTACTGGTTAAAGTGACAATTGCTACACTTACAAATTTTTTTGTTGGAAATTCAGTATGCATGTGCTGCAGTCAATTTACAGACCGAGAGCGATGCAGAGAGCGCTAGTGTGCACATTGCACATAGGTTGATCTCAACTATATACAGAAGGCAGTGTGTACAATTGGCACCAGATTCAAAACCCAGTCATATGTCAAGGATTACATGAGGGCCCTTGCGTTGGTCAACAGATGACAATATTGGGAAGTGAACATGAACAGTCCTATAAAACACCTGGGAATCACATTTAGTTACATTATCACAATAGCCTACAGTGTACAAAGTACCAATTAAACTGACTGGACAACTTTCCTCGATTTCAAAATAAAATTGTCTCAACACAGACTTCAGTGTTGCCAGATTGGGCGGTTTTCCGCAGATTGGGTTGAAAGAGGTGCTGAGATGGCGGGTAAATTTTGACCATCGCGGGAAACCGCGAATTGGGCTGAAAAGGCAAAAATTTCAGGCGGTTTTGGGCTGGAACCAACCTGGAACGGCATTTACCATCTTAATATGATTCTTATTTCAAAAAGACGCGGGTTTCGTGTCGGGATGTTGGCAAAAGTGAAGAACTCCGCCCCCTGCTCCCTCTCGAGAGCTCTCCGTGAACTAAACGTGCTAAATTATACGTACTAAACATGTGCCATTGCAATAGTATAATCATGTTGGAACTTTTGGATTTCCCTTTTTCTCGCGGGAAAATTGGGCGAAATCTAAAAATACTATTACACTTCGTGAAATACTGGTAGGCCCGGTGTGTCACAAAACTGGATTTAGTGCAATTTTCCTATTTCTTAATTTTCGTAATTCGTAATTTTATGATTAGCTGTTAGTTAATTTTTTTTTACAAAGGGATCGTGAACGTGGATGACTCTAAGGTTTTTGTTTTAAATTTAAGTGTCTACTCTAGCTTGCAGGTGACAACTGGATAGATGGCGCGTTGGCAGACATAGTATGCCAAATAGTCGTAGGGTACAGCGGCTGAAGAAACTATGTAAAACGGGAAATGTGAGGGGAATCGTGGCGAGATTTCATTGTCGATAGGTTGGCTGGTCGCGGCGCGGCCCGCAGCCCCCTAGTTCTCACTGGCACCGACGACCGGTCGGCACATCGACAATGTTCCGCTCTGAAGGGTTGTGCCTCCTGTGCATATTCTAGCGTAGGGTCCTAAGCGGTCCCGACTTTTAAGTTGCCTCCCTTTTAACCAGGGCTCGACTCGGCTCGGCACATCAACAATAAGGGCTGTTTCACAAGAAAGGGAGAGGTCCGATTTTTAGCGGGGCAGGAGAAGGATGGATGATACTGACGCAGCCAGTTGACGAGCCGAGCACGCTAGCTCTGTCTTTTCCTTTCGCTATTGGATGGAGTGAGAAAGCTGAATTTAAACTCGGTTTTGAGACTGTCTGCTGCATTTCTGGAGTGTAAAATAACGTCCGACGCCTTTGTATGGGTACTATGCGAAAGTCAAGAAGGTCTGAAAAACTTCTCACAGAGACTTTCGGTTTTGGCGTGAGGGGCACCATAGGAAATTAAAAAAAGTCCAATCTTCAGTGAAACTAAAAGGTCACTCCGTGCCTAAAAAATGCAGGCGGTTTTGGGCTGAAAGAGGCGGCGGCGGGTTTGGGCGGGTGTGCTGCCCTCTAGCGGCGGGACGGTGCGATCGGACTCTGGCATCACTGACAGACTTGAGTGACACAAAAGAAAATAAAATGAATAATGATAAGCTCATTCAATTTAGATGCCACAATACACATAGATCACAGATGTGGAATGGAATTTTTTTCACAGCAAACATGAAAGAAGTACATAAATTGTCTAATTTTGTTATCTAGTAATGTGCAACACCATACTATTCTATTCAACAAGGACAATACGTTCGTCCGGCGACGCGGGCTATGACGCACTTTGCTTACAGAATGTTCCAGACAATTGCGCAACATACATGAGGAGTAAATTCGATTGCACCACAGACGTTATTCGTCTTTATGCCAAGAGACTAACTTACGCGTATAATGTAAGACAGAAGAGGTAATCGATTGCGCCGCCCTGGCAGGACGAGAGGAACCTAACAACCTCTCTGGGATCTCGAGAGAGACAATCAGAGATCTGGGTATCCCCAGTAGTCGTGCCTTAGATCCATCCCAACCAGAGACCCCACTGTTAAAAATAATCGTAGGATTTCGACTAAATTTCATACAACAAACTCGTTCAGAAATTAACTTAGTCGTTTGTAAACATGACGATTTAGAAGTCAATATTTAACGATTGATGTCATTCGCACCCATAACGACACAAAAAATGTTTTACAGCGAACACTACATCACATAACGAATCTTCACCAAATAAACGATTTCACAAGGTGGTGCGAAATGTCGTTCCAAAACGAGATATGTTCGCTTCCCCCGACATAATAAAAAGCACAGTGACATGCAGGGTTGGGCACGTTAATCTCCAAGGTTAACGCGTTAAATTTAGCCGTTAATCTAGGGTTGACTAACGTGTCGGCGTTACGTTACCGAGTCAAATGCTAACTAACGCGTTAACGTTAAAATTAACGATTAACGGCGATAACGTTAATCTTAAGTGGAATATATAGATACAACGCAGAAGTTCGATAAATGTGCGTTTCGGAACGATTTGGTTGATTAATTGGCTTTATTTCATATACCTACAGCAAATGTCTTTAGGGGGGTTAGACCGGATGTAGACTGAATTAACTCTCATCTTTGAAGTACTTATTACGTTTTAATAAATATTATAAAAATAACTTGATAATGACAAGTTGCAAAACAAGTGCAAAAAATAGCACTAAACTAAAAGACGCATTTAGTATGCAGATCACTGTGACAATTAAAATTATGCAAAAAACAAAACAGCATTCAGGAATGCATTAATTATGCAGTTCACTGTGACAATTAAAATTAAATAAAAAACGAAACAGCTTTAAGAGGTACATTATATAGCGATTAAAGTTAGGTTGAAGATAAATGAGCGGAACTACTTCCAGAAACATCTATTCACCGTCAGCAAGCACTCATTCTCGAGTGTGCTGTCTCCAAGCATTCTTCTGAGAAGTGACAGGCTGTGACCACACGTATAATTTAAAAAAACGACACGAGAGAAACGGAATCTCATCTCCAGATATTTAATTAAATATCTATTAACGTTAACGGCGTTAGCGCGTTAAAGGGATAGCATTAATTAACTCGTTAACGTTAATGCTTCTCTTCAAAACTAACGCGTTAACGTTATCGTTAATGAATAATTAACGACGTTACCCTAACGTCGTTAATCGTTAACTTAACGTGCCCAACCCTGGTGACATGAGGACAACGGTATGCGTTTGATATGACGAAGTCACACGGCTGACATAATTGACACACTGTTGATGCCATATTGTAATATTATGTCTGCTATTCTTCTGAATTAGTACTAACCACAGCCACTAAGGTTATAGTGTCACTTCTACAGAGACCACGAAGAAACTGTCCTGTCACATTAGCAAAGTGTGCTCAAAGTCTCCAACTCAATAAAAGTTAAGTGAACTGAGTTTTTCGGTCATGTGTCTTTGCCTTTGCGACATGCTTAGATGTGGTTGCATGTTCCAGCAGATCGGTGTGGTGCGCCCTCAAAGCCTTTTCACACACATTGCAGTACGCCTCCGGCTGGCCTTTAATTACGTTCTCCTCCGTATTAGGAGCGAGCCCCTAAACGGAACATAAAATGCTCAGGTCATGGTACGAATGCGTCAACATTATGTGAAAAGTTCGACAATATAACCATAACGAGGTTATGTTCTACTACTAACCTTTTAGAGCAGGTTCTTTCTCCCAAGACTTCGCATACTTCTTCAAGTACTTTCCGTACTTTCCCATGTTGGAGCATCGAACAGCGAACTCACTTTCAATTTGAAATCACAGCAGATGCCGCCAGTCCTGTTCCTGACACTGCGCAGACGCAAGCACCAAAGCAGCCGACAAAAGACGAACGCGAGTGGTGGTGGGGATGGAGTTTGGCGCAAGAAATAGCCCAATTTGCGACTTTTCCCCATCAAATATAGCCCAATTCGCGACCTGTCGCAAAACGCAATTTTTAGTCGCAAACTGACGACCGAAAATAGCCCAATTTGCGATAAATCGCACGATCTGGCAACACTGGCCTGGCATCTCGCACCTATAGTCTACTACCATATCGCGAGGCAGTTGCAAACACTTCTCAGAACGGCATCCGTACTTAAGGCAAATGGTAACCGAAAGAAATATACGAACAAAGAAGCTGGCCTGTCCCTTCGTCAAACCTTGGTATCAGTCCCGCTGCGCTTTACCGGCACCTCCATTCGACATGGGGACTTGGCCAGCTTGGCCTGCCGGCGGCGTTTGCAGGGGATTGCTGGTCCTGCCTCAGGTCTCCCCAAAAGTGCCCGACAATGGACATTTTTGTTACTATTGAAATCGCTTACCTGAGCCCGTCTAGAGATACTGTGCACGCCGCAAGTAAGTGCGAGACAGCTTAGGCCCACTCTCGCCAGGAGGGATTCTGCCCCTGAGCAGGGTCATGTGGTGACCCGAAGCCAGATATGCGCCCTAAAGCCATATGTTCCGCTTGCACGGGGCTCGGGCTGTCCACCTAGAATTCAGAATAGGTTAGACTAACTACCTGATGAGCCAACCCCAGCCGACCCTCGACAGGGAGAGGCAGGGCGCCCGGAAGGCTAGGGCCCGGGTGGGGGAGTTGGGGGAGGGGAAGGGTGCGCAGAAATAGTAGTAGCCCGTAGCTCTTAGCAGGAAAAGCAGAAGCACAAGCAAGCCCATGCCCGGCATGCAACCCGCAGTAAGCACGGAGCTACGGCCCAGTCGTCTGCCTCGGTGTCGGTGCCTTCCTCCTCTTCGTGAGGCGAGCTAAGGCTCCCGCAGTGCCGGCCAGACGCCTCCTCCGGCTGCCGCCGATGGAGTGCCTCCCGGAGGCCCGGGCTGCCGGCCGAGCGCCACAAAAAACAAAAACTGCAAAGAACAAAAACAGAACTATTTCTATTAGTTAAAAACCGCGATGCAAATAAAAAATTGTTGCCACCGTACGACATTTAACGTTGGCAAGGGAGTTCAACTTTATCTGTCACTGTTAAGGCGGCGAACACAAGTCGGCATCAGACTATAAGCCCGGCTCCTGCTGTTTCTAAAGAAACGTGTCGGGACGGGTTAAGAAGCTTCATCTGGAGAGGATATGCTTCAAATGCTTAGGAAGGATCTCTCTGGATGCAAGGTACCCCAAAAAAGGTTTCGACTTCGCGACTTTATTCCTAGTTCATGCCTCTGGAATGATTTAATAAAATTTAGATGTAAACACGTACTGCAATCCCTATCTTAAACAACCTTTTGCAAGATGGCTTGGCCGTGCATCGCTCATATCTTTTTAATATTTTTGCCAGTGATTCGATTCGGCAAAAAAAAGGTTTTCTCAACTAACAGAAAAATTGATCACTTTTGAGCACAACCCGTAGTGAAACTCATATCTCTTCCAAGATCCTGTACTGACCATATTCGATGGAACCCTAAACAGGATATTAACGGCATTGATTTATTCAAATTTTGAATAAACATGCACAGAATAATTCATGGAATGTGGACAAAGAGCTGCCTGCCAACAGCCAGTATACAGTTATACGAATGAGGTATGACAAAGCTAAGGGTTATACGGTGCCCATTGCTTGTTAACAAGCAAGCACGAATAAAGAGAGGCCCACTGCAAGCGTGTGAAATGTCGCTGGCTGACGCAGTGCAGCTGAGTCGGCCCAGATGCCACAATCTATGGTTTCCGACGGAGAACCGGAATCTCAATCTGCCACATGGTTTTAGAATACTTTTCGCATCCCTCCCACGAGCGGCCCTCACTGTCGCGCGGCCCGACGCGCGGACCAACCTCCCTGTCTCGAGCCCTCGGCCCGCGGTTCGGCTCCGAATCGCGTTAATTTGAGTTCTGAATCCGCCCGGCTTGTCCGCAACAGAAGGCGGTGTCACTGTGAACGGAGGAGCAGCGGCTGCCACCCTCCCCACAGCACGCCCCTATATTCGCGCCCACTCCATCCCCCGCACTCCTCTCAGCCACCGCAGACAGGAGCCTGCGGTGTTGCCCGGCACCAACGACGTGGACGTGGGAGCTGACTGGCGCCATCAATATTTATTTATTCGATTCTGCAAATACATTAATAAAATGTTGAAACAAAGGTAGTACACGTATAACGAGAAGATGGTTTCCTGCTTCGATAATGTCAACGAAATGGCTGCAGCATTATTCGGCCGAAGAGAACCGCTGCAGCGGCGAGTTTGAGAACACCAGCTGCTAGGTGTGGCTGAGCCAAGTCGGTGGGAGTAGCGAAGTCCTTGCCGCAGTCCTGCCTTCTGTAGGGCTACTTTTCGGTGTGTCGGCGCTTGTGGATGGCCAGGTTGCCGCTATGTGCGAACCTATTCCAGGACATGTCACACTTGTAGGGCTTCTCTCCGGTGTGAATACGCTTGTGCTTGGCCAAAGCGCTCCAATCTGCAAACTTTTTCTTCTATCCGGTGTGAAGACGCCTGTGGACGGCCAAGGTGCTGGTTTTTGCAAATCGTTTTCCGCACACGTCACACTCGTAGGGCTTCTCTCCGTTGTGAAGACGTCTGTGGTTGACAAATGTGGTCCTATCTGCAAACTTTTTCGAGATGAGTCCGGTACCTCCACACAAAACACCTCCACACGTCTCACCTCGCAATTTACCTCCACAGATTTTACCTCCACACATTTTACCTCCACACTTTCCGGCCTCTCCGTCCCGGGGACCGTTATTAAATTCTGGTGCCACGAAGTAAATTTAAAATGTAATGAAATCGCTTAAGAGAAGCTAATTCTTCGTCATCCGCATATCACATAACAAAGTGTAACGTGCAGAAAACGAAACCTAAGCTTACCTAACCTGATCCTAACCTAACCTGATCCTAACCTAACCTAGCTAACCGAACCTAAGCTAAGCTAACCTGATCCTAACCTAACCTAACCTGATCCTAACCTTACCTGATCCTAACCTAACCTGATCCTAACCTAACCTAGCTAACCGAACCTAAGCTAAGCTAACCTGATCCTAACCTGATCCTAACCTAACCTACCTAACCTGATCCTAATTTGATCCTAACCTGATTCTAACCTAACCTACCGAACCTAACCTAACCTTACTTTATTCTAACCTAACCTGATCCTAACCTAACCCGATCCTAACCTAACCTAGCCTGATCCTAACCTAACCTAACCTGATCCTAACCTAACCTGATTCTAACCTAACCTGATCCTAACCTAACCTAGCTAACCGAACCTAAGCTAAGCTAACCTGATCCTAACCTAACCTAACCTCCCGCGTGGGAGCATCAGCAGTTAAAGTATGGTTAAAACTGTAGCCGCTCTTTATTGTCGCTATCCGCAGTTGAGAATTGTACCAAAAGTGTACTGGATGTACAGTGCGTTTTGCTATGGCCTCTGCAGTCCGATGTGTTCATTGGGATGTGCCCAAACTGTCCTCAAACTGCATTCAGCCGATACCATCAACCGCACTTCACGAGTGCACACCTCACTGCTGTTCGAGCTGCAGGTGCGATTGCTGTCACTTTGCAGATGGAAGCACAGACCATAAGTTCATTTCTTAACTGCTGTGTGTTTGCACTTAATGCTTCACTAATACTACACACGATTCTGCATCAAAAAGAGTCATTGCCGCTGTAGTTTCGATCGCATTTCTCATAACACTACAATTACGGTACGACACTAATACCTTTCTTTCTTAAAGGTACTTCTTAGCATACTTCTCTCGCCTACTGTGACCGAAGTTATTCTACACTTGGAGTTGAGGGGAGCGAGCAGTTCAGGCTCCGCAGCGCCACACTGCGCAGTGACGCGCTCTGGCAGTAGGCAACCACCGGGCGGACGTGCAGCGGTGATCGACGGGTTGCCTAGCCCACTCTCAGCAAGGCGCTAGCACTCCGCGCCACGCGGCCCCCCGATCACGTCGCGCATGCGCCGGCGTCGTCACCGCAACGCGAGTCTATTGTTATTGTTAAGGCTCTTGAAGTGCAACTTTCGGGAAAGTACAGTCTGTTATGGCGTCTCACGGTAGGGCTTTCGAGGATCTGAGCAGGGTAAGAAGAGTAATGCTCCGCGATGGCCGATCATGGATCACCGTAAGTAATTATAGGGATGTATTGCATACTCGTTATCAGTTGCTTTATAAATATGTTTGATGAGATTTCTCGCCGCTTCCAGACGGAAATCAGTCGTCTTCAGCGAGAGCTACAGCGACTACCGCAGAAAATCAACGAGAGCATCAGACGGCTGAGGGATCTCCTGGAAATTGTCGAGGACGAAATTGCCAGCGAATCAACGCCACCGCCAGTGCTATCTCGTTACCGGCACCTGCCAAGTAAGTACGCTGGAATTCCCTCCGCACCAATCTCACCTCGACGCCCTCCCTTTTCTCCATTTCCACTCATCTTTTCCACCAGTGTTGTTCGAGGAGAGTAACAGCCAGCCGCATCCTCAAAGGCATGCCAGGAACCCTGGACCCTACGCATACTACAGGCTTCCAGCGTGGAGGAACTGAAGTGCAAGAGCAAGACGTTTACTGCATAAAAACTGTCATTTCTTATTTCCCACTGTGAGGAATGATTGGTTCAGTTACTAAAATTAATGAATTAAAATAGCCTTAAAGTGTAGAAGTTGTGTGATTTGAGCATCAATCTACACACATCACACATGGCAGGCACTTGGAAAGAGTGCAAGATGTAGCACACAACATGCACGTCATATTGCCCAATTCAAAATCTAACTTAAACAGCAGAATGTATTAAATATGGACGCAAAAATAGTATGGAAAAAAAGAGCGCTTCATTTCTTTAACTTTGCTTCTGTTTCGTCCACTCCAATGCCAATGTCAGGAGAAGTGTCAGGAGCGAAATAACAACACGTCTGATAGCGGAAGTCAGCAGCATTCCTTATAATTATGTTCAAGTGGTCAGTTACAGAACATATTTAGATTTACACGGCTGTGACTTGTAAGGCAGAGATGAGGGAAACATTTAATTGTGACTGTCTGCAGGATTGCTATTAACAATGATAATTATTAATTATTACAACATTATTTCGCTATGATTAACAATATTTATCAGTGCTTCGAATAGATGACTCAGGTCAATTCTATACATTCATACTTACAAAGGTTTAAATGGCAGAAATTAAAAATTTACAATAAAAGCAATAGTCATGAACTAGTTACTCACTTATGACAAGTCATATGACTAAAATAGTAAAATGTGCAGAGAATCACATTACAGTACATTAAGAAAATGCAAGTCAATCATAGATACAAACTTAAATATAGAAACTGTGTTGACTGATATGTCTGACATGTCACACAATACAACTCTTGGGACTTAAGAAAGAATGTATGACCATACATTGTTGATCAGAACCTTAACTAAGCATTTCTGATTTTAGCACATTGATACAAGCAAGATTAATAGTCTCAGTCAAAGAAATATCAACGGTAAAATGAATAAGTTTACTACAAACATCCTGAGGTTCAACACACCTCAAATGTCCTTCAGTCGAATCTGCAAGAACTTTCAAATGAGGCAAAGGAACATCACTAAGTTTCTTATTCTTTTGCTGCTTAAAGTAATGCCCTACAATAAAACATTTGGAGGCAATAACGACAACGGACTTAATGAGAAACACATGATCATCATTTAGGAGAGCAACACTATTATTTCGCTTGCTCACTTTACTATATGTGGAAGCATGAAAAATTTCCCCATTTATAATACATCTTTCATAGGCAGCCCCCTTAGCATTAACTGCGCATGCACTTCCTGATCTTACAATGGATAATCTAACATCCTGTGAAACAATACCTACATGAGGTTTACCCAATAATGAGACAGAGTCTAAACACAAATGAGGAGGAGCCAATCTTTTCCATCCTGCATTGACTCTATCTAAGTACGCTCTTTGGGTTTCACTCATATCATTCCTTAACTCTTTCTCCATTTGAACTAATGCGACCTTAAGCTGCATACCTTTGACAATCTGTTTAGAAATAAAATTACTACTTTTGACACAATCCTTAACTTCATTAAGAAAGCTTTCATAAACAAAAGCAGAGTGTGCAAAAGGTTGTGAAAAATCTTCTACACTTCTTTTAAGATGTGTAAGGAGATGAGAACTGAAAGTAACATTTTGAGGTCCATATAAATTGTCGATTTCAGATACAAAGTTTTGTAAATACCTGTCAGCATAGACTAATTCACTTTTGGCAACAGAATTTTGCATTAGAATAGCCAGACCAGACACAAATAGGCTCCAATGGTTCAAATACTTGACTGGTAATATGTTCTTTAAAATAGGTACACTATAAAAAATAACGAAGTGGAACCACTCATGTCCACGGTAATCTGTACGATCTGAGAGTGATCGAGGTGGTCTAGACACATCAGAAGTTGGCTTGATATTTAACAATCTTTTGTCAACACATGCTAATTTGTTGTGAATCTTATAAGGAGGAACTGGCACATTCTGAGGTGGACTTACAAACCACAAATTACAAAATCTTTTGGTGACATTAACAATAGCATGGAATGAGTCCAAGTCAACACAGCGGACCATATCAAAATCAGGAAGCTGAGACAATATAGAAACACCTTTAATGCCTCGCTGAGGCACACGTGAAACTTCTGCTCTTCGGGCTTGATCCATAAGTTCATCATGAGTCCGCAGTTCATAGACTGTGCCAAAAGCAGAGTAAGACCTCGCTGTCCCTCTTCCCATTTGCAACTGTACACCAGGGTTGTAACAAAACCCACAGCCAAATCTCCCTGGAAAAGAAAAGAAAAAAAAGGTTTGAAATTAACAAGCCATTTTGAGCACATAGAAATAACTTTAGAATTAAATTACTGCATAAACTCAGATGGTTCAAACGCAGAACCAAACTCAACAGAGTGCTCACCATTAAATTGTACTGAGTTCCTGAGCAGGGGTCGAGCAATGGAATCACTAATACAGCAACATGCCTTCACTTTGACAGATTTAGCAACACCATTTCTGCGGTAAGATAATCCATTGTTGGAGAGCTCGATCAATTCATTTACAAAAGGCTTTAAATACTCATTGCAATTAGGTTTTTTCTTAGAAAGCCAAATGCAAACAAGAAGGACATGCTTTCTCCTCAAATTCAAACTGATTTCATTCACAGTCACAAGAACTGGCCAAGCTGACCTTTTATTTGTGGTTGCGACCTAGAAACAAGATAAATAAAGACAAGTAGAAATTTGGGATATAAAATAACAGTTGCGATGAAACTGTCCATGAAGAACTGGCGAAATTAAAAGTAACAACTTAAATAGAAAGAAAATCCTCACCTGCAGTCCATCCACAAAGAAGTTGATTGTAATAGTGTCTGATGCATACAACTTCTTATGCATTTTGCCATCGAAAATATCTTCATAATTAAGTGGGTTTATCTTAGTACGGTTTGCAGGAGAAACTAGGTCTTCTTTCAAATTTTCTAAAAGCTTTTGAAGCTGATCACGCAATGGGAGATAGAGAAAGACATAATCATTCTTGATGTTGTCTGCCACACTGGTGATGGTATGGCATACTTCACATTGGAAAGAAGATGTTCTCACTATTCCAATATACTTGTCACAGGAAGGGCACACATGATGCTCAGTAGTGGCAAAGGAGTAGTTTTCAATTGTGGTCTTCATTGTGTGCCTTGATGATAAGAAAGGACTGTCAGAGGTATTAATAACTCCTGCTAACTCAAGTACATCTTCAGCTGCTGTGAATGTAAGTTTGTGTCTCCGTTTTGTTGCCAAGAGCAGCAGCATTTTTATCTTATCGTTTACAGTGATATGCACATTAGGTGCCACGTCAAGGACTTCATCATCAGAATCGTCAGGATCGTCAGAATCATTGGAATGGTCAACAGGTGGTATTACAGTTTCATGTTCCAGACGTAAAGTGAACGATTCCTGCGAACAGAAATAAAATATTAATAAGCAATTCACATGAAACTTACTGTATTAAAATGATCATTTGCCTTACCTCTTCATCAAAGAGATCTTGTTCAGTGACCTCCTCATCATCGTCAATGATTTGCCAGCCACCAAGGATCTTCAGCATAAAAATACAAGAGTTAAACTTCAAAAGACCAACATGAACTGAAACATGAATGAATACACAAACTTCAATGGCTGTGCTTGGTAAACTAACCTGTTCATGAGCAGAAACGCTGCAGGAATCACGTTGGTGAGAAGACTGTGGTCGAGTGTTGAGCTCGTTGGGGGAGTCAGGTTCTGAGCAGTTGTTGGAAACCTGAAGAACAAGATGACAGTAAATAAAACCAGACATTGGGGAAAAAAAATAAACATTTCATGTGAACAGTCACATTTTCTCTTGACGTGAGAAAATCGGGGATGCTTTAGAGCAGATTTAACTAAGTCTAGGGAAATTACTTTCAAGTTTATAACAACAACCAAAATATAGGAACTGCGGCCTTTGTCCCACAACCATGACATTTCAAACTCAGAAAGCACAAGGTCGACAATATGTAATGACAGCTTTAAAAATACTAACAAATACTTCAGACGAATCATCCACTCCATGTGTTGATGGGCATGGTTCAGGAGTAAAAGGTCTGCCTCCAATGACACAGTCATCCTCTCCACTGGAAACTGGTTTAGATCTGAATCAAAAGAGGCACAAGAGTAAGGAATAAATAGGTAAAAGAACTTAAATCGCACACCTAATGAAATTTTAATAATACCTTTCATATAATCTCTCTTACCGCAAGCTGAGTCTAGTAGAAGTCCTTGAAAATGGCACGACACAATTTATTTTGTTATTATTTTCCAGTCTTTTCAGTGGTTTCCTGTAGACAAAGAGAGGTTAGAATTAGATACCATTCATGAAATCTTCAACTGTCTTACTAAGTGACATGCAAAGAGGGTTAATACGATCAAGATCTATAAAAGACCTCGTTGAACAAAGAAAAGGGGTGCAATGAAGACCAACTTACCTCTTAATTTCCTGACCACCAACATTTGAAGTAACAACACATGCGTTTCGCGAGTGTTTGGTGCTCTTCGGCATTTTACCGCCGTGGTATTTCCATTGGTTGTATGGACCTCTTTTTCCTTTTGTGGGCTTCATAGTTGTCTCCCAGTGCGAGTTGTCACAAAAAATGTTAAAATGAAGAGGACTCCTTCCTAACGACACTGACAACAAACGAGAAGAGCCATGACATATTTGTTTACCCGGCATAAGGTGACGAGGGAGGAGGGGGCCAAGAAGAAAAAAAAAAAAAAAGAAAAAAAAAGGGAAGGACATAAAGACGAGAGAGGCGAGACCGAAGTAAAATGTTTCATAGTAAGAAGTCAATTTAATACCATTGAATGCATTGAATGATTTTTGTATGTTTATTTAAGTTTCGTCCCTGTGCCGTATGGTCCAAGCTGGTCAAATGGTCAGTCGCCTCACCTCTGCACCTCCTTCCTCTCTCCTTCCCTCCCTTCCCTCCCTTCCCTCCCGTCCTTCCCTTTAAATACAGCTGTCACCAGTGTTCGTCAGTCAAATTGATTCGCGACGCCTCTTCCACACGGTTGAGTAGTGAGTGTTCAGACTTAGTGATTGTTCAGACTTAGTGTGTGTGTTCAGTCTTAGTGTTTGCCATGAAGAGCAACAGTCAAATAAGTGGCCGCAGTCGGGGTCGAAGTGGTGATGGGAAAGAGAACGACGAAGTGCTCCGTACGACTCCCTCTGGCCAGCAGCGGGCTCTTGTTTTGTGGCTGAACGGGAGGTACGAGGGGACATTTACTCCGAACGTTAAAGTGGAGTGGATTTTAGACTTTGATCCGACCAGTCCGGCTTCTTGGGAAGATGAGTCGCATGTCATTGAGTGGCGGGTGCCACCCAAGCCGCCATCCGGCTGGCCCGTTTTCGATGGCAAGATTCTGGAAGTTAGTGGTAAGTTCCTTCGTTTTGTTGCTTTCGTTTCAATGAGCTTGCTCATTAAATTGGCTTCGTAATTGCTTTACACACTAAATGTAAATATAGAAATGTGTACACAACTTATTTACAGAGTTACACATATGTATATGTTTGTGCATCATTATGTACAAATTTTTGCTTCAAGTATGAATGTGTAATCGTGTATCTGAATTACATTTGTGTGTAGAGGTACATTTCGTTTTGTGTACATGTTTGGCTTCAGCCCTTGCCTACAAAACGGAAGTAACATTTAAAATTACAATGCCTTTAGTCTCCACTATCCCTACCCGCTGTGTTTCTTAGTGTGGCTCTTGGTCATTCGTCTGTCTGTTTTAGATGACTTGGACTTCTTGAACAGAAGAATGAAAGAGGAAAAGGTGAAGAAGCAGGGACTCAGGCCGGAACCCTCCTCCCAGCCAGAGACCCGTAACAAGTCTTCACCTCTGACTGACAAGTCAAACTTAAGCCAAGATGGTGAGTGCTGCTTTGCGGATTATGATTGGAAGCAGGGATAATTGTTTGTAATTACTTTCATTTTTACAGAAATGAAGAGGTTGTTTGCATCTTTTCTTTCCAATCTATCTCCCAATACTTCTCAGTCTCCAGCATGTGAGGAGAATCAGGCAAGTAAATTTTGTCGCCTCCACATTATGATCGTCTGTACTCCATAGTAACTTTCCTTGGTGCTTACAGGTGAAAGTAGGGGAGGCATTGGTCGTGTCTAAGTCAACGTATCTGGAAGCCAAAGTTGCTCGCACCCCTTCCATCATGACAATGACCCTTGTGAGGGCATCATTTTCCAAAGGAAGGCTTCGGCGGAGCACCTATGCTGGGCAGCGCAGAACCGTCAATGGAGAGGTTGTGCAGAAGCCTTCACTTAAAAAATATAAGAAGATGAAAGAGATCCAAAGTGAGTACTTTGCTAATTTACTGAACTGGCTTCAAATTTGTTTATTTTGAAAAGTTAACTAATCCTTGCCCTTCTCCCAGACTTTGTTGTACAACGCTTCCCCCACTTTACACAAGCTTCCTTTGGCCATTCAGTTAATGCGTGTACTGGCACAAACGTCGACAAGCACCTACCAAGACAGGTATGACAGCAGTTGTACTGAGCCGTTCTGTGTCTACTGCCAAATGCTGCTAACCCTTATTTTAATTCTGTTTCAGCTGGTAGATGAGTCTGACGAGAGTGAGAGTGAGAATGAGAATTAAATAACTGTATTGTGGTCGATAAAGTTTTGTAATTATTTGATATGAGTGCAATATAACAAATGTATTATTGAGAATGTTTATTTCCTTTACCAATCTTAAATACATTTTCACTTGCAAGGAGGATGACGAATACAATTCTGCTCTACACTTCTGCATTACAATATGGCTTCTTCTTGCAAACCTTTAGGTACCTCTTGAGGATGAGGCTTGGACAATCACTGTTAACAGAAAACAAATAGCAAAGTACACCACACTACTACATGGCTACTAGTTCGACTAGCCTCTACTTCAAGGCAGACTACAGAATAAAGAGTTGAAGTGAAAAATATTGCAAACGTCACATCACGCATCGGCTGTCCATTAAATCAAATGAGCAAAATTTGCAAACCGGAATGGAAATTAACCAATAACTTACCTCAAATCCCCAATGGACGTGGTTTCTGCTTGGATTAGAGTGAGTGAGGACCTTTCACAACACTAAACAGCTGACGATCGCTTTCACAGCTGGGCTGCTGCGGCTTCTGCTGCCCGGACGTGTGCTCGAGACTCGAGAGCAAGGCTGGAACATTTTAACGGGAAGATTAAGTCTGTTGTGTCTATACAAGGAAACAGTTTTTAGCTGTAAGTAATGAGGTACGTACTTGGCTCAGCACTCTCGTCTACAGATGACTAAACAAACTGGTGAACACAGAGTGGCGTTTTGAGCCTAAATTAGGCAAGACTAATGCCCGGCCCCACATCTCATGACGGCCTGTAATCAATTTGTTTTCCTCAATAAAGAGGAAAAACCGATGCTTATTGGATAAGGGTTTCATATATTGCTCGTTGTTTAACATTTAGTGCAGTCCCTGTTATTACTGTGAAATGTTAGGTTAGGAAACTGATGGTTTTATTGGTTATGTTTGGTAGGATTGTTAAGTGTCAGGGATTCATCAGGATTTATCTGTAAATTTACGGATTTAATGTCAGTAATGTAAAGGGAAGGTATGTTGTACTGGTCACTACCTGTAAATATATTTAATTTCAAACTTAATTATCTCATTAACAACCGATTATCTTGTTCCAGGTTGGGATAGGAGTTGCGATGTTGACACTTCAAGTCAAATCCTGACGGAAGGTGTGCATGTGATGAGCTGTATGCCCGACAAACTCATGCTTGGTAACTAGTTTTGATAACGTTCAATAGTCATAACATACAAACAGGACGAAACTCGTCATGGTATAAATGCTTTTTGTTTTGGTGCATCTGACACATCTCGGACTTATTTCAAATCAGATGCTTGTGTACTCTATTGTTCATTTCAGTGTATGAATAAGAATTAAAAAAAACTAATGTAAAAGTTACAATTGCTGCAGTCTTATCCTTATCGTTGTGTGTGACACATTTATATACTTTTTCCTTGTTGCAGAATCGAGTTATGTCAGATTCGGTTGTGCTATACCAAACTCATGAGAGAGCAGAAGATAAGCTATGTTTCTCTCTCCGTTTCCAGTGGTTCCCCACTCATGATGTAAGTAAGAAGTGAATTAGATTCTTAATGTGCAGTTGTTTCCAATCCGTTCTGATGCATTTTTTGATCTAGTTTCAGGATAGCTTGGTGTTAACATCAAAGATAGCCGGTGAACAAACTAATGAATGCAGGAAAGCTGTATTAATTTAAAAGGACCTAACCTGAGAGATTGGTGAGAGAAGTTTACCTGAATGATTTTCATTTTATTATAGATTTGACTTTGTATTTAAAGATACTTTTACTCCTTGTGCCAGGATTGGATTTTTATAAAAAGGTTGTCAAAGGTTTGAATCTCTATGCGCACATGAGCATGTGATGATCTGTGAGCTCCAGACAAACTGATACTTACTTGGTAAGCCTTTTTTAAATCACTCAGCCTCCATTTCTGGTCATTACATATCTACACATTGTGTCTTACTCAGTTTTTTTTCTTGTTGCAGATTTGAATTCAGTTAGATTTGGTTTACTACGATGTGAGTGTACATTTTTATATTAAATTGTTGTGTTTCTTGAACGATGAGTAAATCTTAAATTTTGAAGGTTCTGGTTGATTTTTTTCCATTACTGAACATTTAATAGATTGGTTCTATACCTCCAGCATTGCACATAATATCAACAAAATATGGACACATAATACTATCGCCAGTACTTAAAGTGCAAGTGATGGCTGCAATAAAACGGTAACATAATTGTTGTCGATAACAGTAATGTAGAGGGCAGATAGGTAATACTTCAGACTGTACTAGTTTAGTGCCCTTCTCAAGCCCTTCAGGGTGACGTTGACAAGGATATTTACAAGTGAAGTCAGAGTATGTCAAAATATGGACACATAATACTATCGCCAGTACTTAAAGTGCAAGTGATGGCTGCAATAAAATGGTAACATAATTGTTGTCGATAACAGTAATGTAGAGGGCAGATAGGTAATACTTCAGACTGTACTAGTTTAGTGCCCTTCTCAAGCCCTTCAGGGTGACGTTGACAAGGATATTTACAAGTGAAGTCAGAGTGAAGTTCGCAAACCCACAAAATTTGTAATCTCACTACAGTTGAACTGTACCACTAAACTGCCTAACACTGGAAGGAACTGCCGATCGGAACTGCCTCCAACTGCAGTCCAACTGAAAAGGTCCGAAAAAACTATTACTTTTTTGGCAGTTCGAGCACAGTTGAAGCACAGTTAACTGCACTTGAGACTGCAGTTAACTGCTCTCTGACTGGATATCCACTGCAGCCGCCGATTGCAGCTTCACTGCGCTCATTCCGCAATCCGACTCCGATTGCAAGGTGCAATTCGTTCGTAGTGCAAGGTCACTACTTTTTCAGACTACTTATTAACCATCTCCATTGTCAAGTACAGTGAGGCTACGATTCCGAAAGGTGCTTTCAAGTACAGATTCTCCCACGCGGGCTGATCCTAACCTTACCTGATCCTAACCTAACCTGATCCTAACCTAACCTAGCTAACCGAACCTAAGCTAAGCTAAGCTAACCTGATCCTAACCTAACCTACCTAACCTGATCCTAATTTGATCCTAACCTGATTCTACCCTAACCTAACCTATCGAATCTAACCTAACCTTACTTTATCCTAAGCTAACCTAACCTGATCCTAACCTGATCTTAACCTGATCCTACCCTAAGCTAACCTAACCTGATCCTAACCTACCTAAACTGATCCTAGCCTGATCCTTACTTGATCCTACTTGAAGGGGCAGTGACATTCATTGAACTGTGTCATACAAAGGTAACGTTTGGTTGCTGGTTTCGAGTTTTTCGGGGTGAGAGATGGACTTCCCTTCCAGCCCCCCCCCCCCCCCCCCCAAAAAAAAAAAAAAAAAAATAAGGGCCCCTCGCGAGGCGCCAGTTAATGTCAGGGTAGGCAAACCCGCACGACACGGGCGCGTTCGGAAGTCAGGGTTGCCTATCCGCTAGGCGTGATAAAAGCTGTATAAAAGTTTTATAAATGTTTATAACTGTTTATAACGCTGTTTATAAACTTTTATAAAAGTTTTATATGTTTTTATACAGATAGCTTTGTATTGTTTTTTTTAATATATATACAAGCATATATGCTTGTATAAACGCCTGTATACGATTGTATCCATGCGGTTGTATATACGTCGGTCTTAATAACGGCCTGTATGTAGTTGTGTACGGTCTGATGCAGGGGGGGGGGGGGATGGAGGCGATCGCCCCCCCCCCCCCCCCTTTTTGGGTACCCGAAGGGGACCTTTGCACCTAAATGTAGGCGACCCGTAAAGCTTTGCCCTTGAAGGTAGGCAACACGTAAAGCATCGCACCCCCCCCCCCCCCTTTCATTAGCCCTAATTACGCCACTGTACCCCGCTGGGGTCTGTACGACTAAAACTGGCTGAATGGCAGCCAAAATCGATCAGGCGTGATTTATGGGACGCCCTGTAAGGTAAACACATTGTATAGAGTCAATATATGATTTTATAAACCGCCTTTATGTATTTCTATAAATGCTCTTTTACATATTTACGCAGTTTATATAAAATAACGTTAATGTGTATATATAAATTTTTTATAAAAGTCTGTATAAAGATTGATAAAAAATTTATAAAGTTTTATAAAGATCCGTTTTACGTGGGGTAGACTTGCTATTGCGGCAATATCGTAGTTGCCCTTATGATTGGTCCGTTATTTGCCAGGAACACTGTCTACCTTGTTAATAACACATGCTTGCTTCGGAGGTGTGATTGCAGGTGTGTCGGTGGTCGGAAAGCGGTGTCGTCTATCATCATGTCATAGGTCCGAGGAGCAGTCGTAGTCCATGTGTGCAGCAATAAACCAGCATGATTCTAATCCATCTATTTTTCGTTCATTGTTCCTGTCCAACACTTGAGAAAGAGACGGGGCAAGTGTGAAAATAATTCATACGCTTGTGCGCGTATGACATTCGTATGCTTGACTTTGCAGTGTAGAACGACATCGGCCCGCACTCGACGATTGAAAAATAGGTGTCACGTGGTAGTTATGGGTTCAGACACCGGCACCGGCCCTCGTGAAATGCGTAAGCTCCGATCTTGTCTCCGCCCCAAACTACGCCCAATAGTTAATTCGTTTCGTCAATGCACACTGTGACCGTGCTCGACACAACTCGACGCTCAACGCCGACGTCTCCGTGATTCCGTACGGCGCAACTCAAGGTAGGCGTTTGCGACAAGGACTTCCCTGAACAGCAGAGAAAGAAGCCCCGATTTCATAGACGCGAGTCTACTCGCTCGAATTATCATGACAGGCAAGGGTGGTGGAAGTCCCATCAGGGAATTGAAGGAGGGGAAAGGGGGAGGGGGTGCTACACGGAATACCGCAGGAGCACCGCAGGTCAGAAAATGACACCTCCTGGGGGCGGTATTTGAACCCGGGCACGCTCCAGAACGATTCTAGATTCGTGTTGGGGGGGGGGGGGCGCTAGAAACGATCTGACCACGGTTTCTGCGAAGTCTGGTTGTAATACCAACCTTACCATTACCATCGTTACTGCTCTCACCCAACAGTCGCACCGTCACACCTGAGATGCCTCTTTCTGCATCAGGTTGACAAATCGCTGGAGAGCAAGGACAACGCTCGCTTCGTTCAGTATTTGTAATTGAAACCAGGAGTGCACGCTTGGCGAAAAGACCGAGTCGTTTCCGGTCGTTTCGTGATCGAATGCTTGTTCCGTCGTGTGGCTGCCGCATGGGTTCGGAGGTCAATGAAGTGATCGGAAGCGCTGAGCGGAAAGCCTTCTCACCTGTGCGTCACGTACGTGTGCACGACACTCGCGCAGTGGCGGATCTGGGAGCGGCTTGAGGGGGGGGGGGGGATGTTCCTCTTTTTGCCTACTTACAGGGGCAATGTCCCGCCTTTTGCCTACTTACAGGCGGAAAAGTAATGCCGGTTGCCTGCATTTCCGCAAAAGGAGGGTTGCCCCCCCCCCCCCCCTCAAATCCGCGCCTGCATACTCGCGATGTACGAATGTCTTCCTGGGATCGATAAACCTGAGGCTGAACACATCGCCCCGAGCGCCGATACCAGCATATGTTAGTAGCAATCAATCGCCTTGCGGTGGACGGGTAGGCAGCCACCCCGACAGAAGCGTTGCGGGATTGCCTACCTCACGGGCGTCCGGCCAGCCCACAAGAGGACATAGTGTTAGGAGACTCCTCAAAATAGCGCCAATCGGGACACCTGTATCCTCTTTGCCGATATTCGAACCCGGGCCTATCAAACCAGATGTCTGGGCAACTTAATTATGTGTTTGGGACAAAAGACTTGCCTGAACAGCAGAGCAGAACCCCCGAATCCATAGATACTAGGCAACTCGCTCAAATGAGGATGAGACATAGAAGGTGATTTTGGAGCTCAATGAATCGATTGGCGGTGGGTGAAAAGGGCTTCTCACCTGTGCGTGCGTACTTGGAACACGGCACACGAAATTTACGGATGGTTTCCTCGGATAACTCACGTGCCGAACACATCGCCCCCGCGAGCGCCGACACAAACAGCGAAACCAGCATGTCAGCAGCAATCACCTTGTCCACAAAGTACGTCCGAATTTCCTCCTACCTAAACAGCGAACGGTGGTGCCGAGCGCCTGCGAGTGCTAGGGTAGGCCAGCCCGCACGACACGACGTTGGGACTGCCTACCCAACAGGCGCCATCGTGCGCCACGGCCGACTAAAAGAGGTTCGCACTCGTCACTTCATGGACGCACTTTGTGGGTGATCCCTACCCGGCACAGTAGTGATGCTGACCCCCATGGCTTTACCACTATTCAATCCCCGCGGGTGTTCTTTAGTAGTATGTCTCCCTCTCTTATGCTGAGAGAGCGTGAGTTGGAAATCAGGAACGGAAGGAGAGAAAATAAGACAGGTTTGACAGTCGGTTTATTCACCAGTACAACTCTTACAGATTGCAATTTCTAAGCAAAGAATCAAAGAATGCATCTTTTAGAAGAGACATATTCATTGGCTTCATGAATACACGTACATTATCATCTAACAAGCAAACTCATTAAAATTAGAGATCAAACTTCCATTCAAAGGATAGGACGGCCCGCCATGCTTGCTCACTCCATCCACCACAAGAAGAGTTGTGACTAGTTTGCTGGCGTCCAGCGGGCTGCAGTCACAAGCAGCCACCTAAGCAAGGACAACCCTCACTTGCCAGGTACGAGGGAAAATAGGAATTAGAAAAGGGGAAGGAGTGGTGAGGTGCGATGAGGTGAGCAAGGTTCGTCTACATTCCAACCGAAGAAGAGGCACCAAACAATATGTTGGATGGAATAATACTTAGAAACCTTTAGAACAACATATAGAAAACGAAACAGGAGGAATACCTAAAATTAGCACTGTAAAGAAAGGTCTCTTAAGGTAAAAAAATACATAGAAAAGAATAGATTAGGGTAAAAAAGATAGAGGAACAAAGTTTCATCAGTAGCCACGAAAAGCACAGGTTCAGCTACAACAGGGTAAGGAAAGGGTACTTAATAGCTAAAAGTCTCTCTAAACAGAATTAACTGGCCACGTGAGCATGTGAAAATGTAAACTAAAGGGAAAAAAGTAACTGGTAGGAGTTGAGAATGAGAACTTCATTGAGGCAGCATATTATTCTAGAGGCTGACTCCAAAACAATGGGCGCGCAAAGTTACACATCCGGTCCGCATCAGAGTAACGACCACAATCAGATGGCCAAAATCACAATTTGTGAAGGTAGACCAGAAATGCAGGCTAGTTCTTGATTTGCAAACCTATCTGCACAGCTACGATCATATTTTACATAATACGCGTAAAATTCATGACAAGCTCCTTCACCTCACAGAGCAAAGAAAGAAATATCGTACTGTGTACGACCAATAATAAACGACTGAATTAAATGTGCACGTCTTACAAAAAATATGCAGCCATAAAGCAATAAATACATGTCAAACTCTGTGAGCAGAATACTATCAGATTTATGAAGAACGGGGAAAAGAAGTTTATGACTACCAGTGCTTTAGATTTCTCCAGCAGTATTAAGAACTCTGTAACAACAACTGTAACACCACTCTCTTCTGCAAGTTTAAGCCTCTGTTCTACCTTTCCCATTCTAAAAGAATTGTTAATCTTTTCACTGCAAAAGATATGGCCCATTGGCCTTCCAAGCACAGCATGCATTAGGAAGAATAATATTAAGACCATATCAATAAATAAATAGGCAGGCAAAGGCCAACACTCTGACAAATCTCGATATACGTTCATTCTTAAATGGATGGAAAGAAGAGAAAAAAAAAAGCAGGCCGGGCGAGATTCGAACGACGGTCCTCCGACTCTCAGCTCTGTCACGCATCCACCTGAGCCACGGAGACGGTATGAAAGACTCGTATCCCACACCTATCCCTTTCTTCAGTTGTGTCATATCCTATACACGCAGAAGGTCCTTAATTCGAGGACAACCCAACTCAAATTTCCCAATCTCGCGACGCAAACTTGCATAACACGCCATCCTGAAAACACCTGTCAAAACCTCATTCCGATATTCCTAACCGTTCGGCCCCCAGTCAAAGCTGTTCAAAACAGGCGAAAATTGGCTGTCGGCCATCTTGGCTCTATTTCTTCGCGAGGGCCTAACTCCCCTCTCCCCCTCCCTCCACCCTAATGGGGTCACATGACTTTGAGGTCAAAATTCAATGTGTGTAATTGTAACTCCAATGTATTCTTTCTTTAATTTTGTCATTTTTCGATTTTAATTTGTTGGAAAATTCATGAAGGTGGTACTAAAAGAGGGGAAATGACAAACACAGAATGTTTCTAAACCATTTTTAATCACCACCCGTCATTGTGGTCAAGCTGAAAATAAAAATCAAATTTTAAGCTAGATTGCATTTCTTTGGGTAAAATTTACAATACACTGAGCATATTATACAAACCCACCTCAATGGCTACCCCCAATTCTTCTAGGGTGCAACCCAATTCCGTTGGGCCCCATCCGACCACACGCACATTCGCCTCGAGCGCTAACGCCCTCACGAACTTTATTTTTCGCCGCAATTGGCGAAACAATCTGCCAAAGCAGATGTGGCAATACCAGACTGAATGAGAAAGAAATAAAAGATTTAGTAAAAATGCAATTTGATTTGAAAATACATTTTTGAGAACCATTCTTACCTTATTGCGGGCGAGAACCGTCTTCTCAGCAGCGGCCCTCTCCGCTGCTGAGCTCGAGTTCCCTCTGGGCGAGTGCTTAGCAATGAAGTGCTTAATAATAAGCGCCCGCCTACTAAATTTCGGACATTGGGGGCACCCGAACATGACCTGGGTCCCCTTCCGAAATTCCCATTGCCTGCAGCATACAAACAGAACACTTTTCAATTTCAAATTCAAGGAGACGACAGTCATCCGTCCTTAAATCAACACCTACCCTTTAAAAACTGCCACCCCGTGCAGGGCAGCAGTGACAACAGGTGATTGTGGCACCTCCGCCTCCAAACAGCGCACCCCCGCCTTCCGGCTCATGCGGCACTGCCTCTGGATGAAATCATCAGCACAGCTGTGCCTCGATCTCAAGTGCCTTGTGAAGGCCGTGTTGGCCACGGCTTTCATACAAATGGGACACAAGCTCTCTTTGCTGCAACATAAAAATTCAAAGACAACATCAACACAAATAATATAGGAAAAATTCACAGAGAAAGGTGCCGGGAATCGAACCCCGATCTTTGCGCCCGCAAGCTGCAACGCAACCACTGAGCTATCATAACAGCTATACGAGCGGCTTGCAGAGCGAACATGATTTGCTTGCACAGTAAACAGACACGCGTGGAGATATAACCTCCACAGCGAAACACGACACAATGTGTAATAGTCACAAAATGTTCCGCAAATAATTTATCAAAACTTGAGACTTTCGAGAATAAGTGAAAAATAACATAATATCTTTAACGAAACTCATAAGATGTCTTTTAAGAAAAATGGATACTCACTCAGACATTTTCACTCTTCTGATGGCGAATCACAAATGACACCTGTCGGAAACGAACCGGAAGTGCAGGGTGTGTTTTTTCCATCTTTGTAAACATAACCAAGTCGGCAATGACCGTTACAGAATAATTAAAATATGACCACATTAAAACTGTGCCAATTACAAACCTGCCTTTCCGGACACATTTATTCCTTGATGAAACAAAATATGAAACATAGCATCCAATCATTGTTAATTTGAACGACAAATAAATAAGGAATACAGCGTGGCTTGAGGAATCCACGCCACCCCTGGATGAGGAAGCTGAGGGAAGGGAAGGGAAGGGCTTCTAGCGGAAGGGGTGCGGGAAGGGGAAGAGGGGAGCGGGAGAATAAAAGTTCACCGAATTTGACTTGTGACCCCATTTTTGGAATCCTCAGGACCTCACGAGTCAGAATATATGCACATGTCATGGGCTGACATATACGGTTTGCCAGTTAGGCCCTCGCGAAGAAATAGAGCCAAGATGGCCGACAGCCAAAATTCGCCTGTTTTGAACAGCTTTGACTGGGGGCCGAACGGTTAGGAATTTTGGAATGGGGTTTTGACGCATCGTCTCAGTACGCACCAATGTGCAAGTTTGCCTCGCCAGAACGCAGAAATAGAGTTGCGTTGTCCTTAAATTAGGGACCTCCAGTGAGTACGTAATATGGCACATTTGGGGCAAGGCATAGATATGTGGCCTCAGCAACTGCTCCGTGGCTAAGTTGGATGCGTGACAGAGCAGAGAGTCAAAGGACCGGGGTTCTAATCTCAGCCAGTTCAACTTTTTTTTTTCTTTTTTTTCTTGGCTGACGTTTTCAGTGTGGTGTGAAGTTTTTGCTTCATCTTTCTGTTTGGTGAAGAGTGTGTGCGTGGAGTATACAGATAAGGCGCTGAAGGACTGTTGTTTTTGTTGGTGAGTCATCTGTTTTAAACACTTTTGTGGTTTTGTAGAAAGTAGATTGCTACAGAGCGGGTTATTTATAACGTCGCACCGAACCGAACGGATTTTGTTTGATTCTGCAGTGGACAGTTATTAATTATCTGTTTCGTTTCTTTAGAAACAATTAAAGTTCATTGTCAGTTAATTTTGTCAATGTATTGAGTGTATTGTTTCGTTTCAGGTGTTTCTTGGGTATATTTTGGTGTGCCGAAATTGATTCTCCAGAAAATGGATTGGCGCGGTGACTATACTGTTATTGATGTGCCATTGGCACCCGCATTTCCCCGTACAATCACATTAGGTCCCTTTCAGCAAGTGCCGCATCGATTGTTAGTGCTAGCGGTACACGCCAAATAGCCTAACCTAACCTGCAAATCGACTAACAAGCAAGCGCTTCGGCACACTTGTTCCTTAAATATGATTCTTGGATTTGAGTCGAAACGTTCAATGAAAATCTCGTGCAGACCCCCCTTTTGAGGGGGTTAACTACCCCCTCCACCCTCTCTGTAAAAAAAGTTAAAATGTCGTATATATGCAATGTTGGTATCGGTTTCGGACAATATGAGCACCAGAAACTCATTGGTGATATGCAAAAATGTCGGCCGGAACCAGAAGAGGCAATTTGGCCGCCATTTTCGAAAATGGCGGCTTGAAAATGGCCAAATTTGGAAGATATTCCTATATAGTCGTGTGGGTAGTCGTTTCAGTGGTTTCTAGTTGGTCTAATTTCATCTCCAGTGTCTTCAATACTGTCCGGCTACCGGAAGTTACGAAAAAGGACATTTGAACATGCAAATCGACTGAGTATGAAATGTTCTGAACGGTTTGAGGATGAAAATGAAAAATTGGCATATTTAAAGTTCTGGTATGATTGTGTAATAGTATCATCTACATACCATATCAAGTGAATAAATATATGTACAATTGTGTACATAACATATTAATATATACTGTATGTATACTGGTGCGTATAAATTTTTTTACATAACATACAAACATGAAGTCCCAAAACTGAAAATGTTAAAAATCTTCAGCGGTGTTCCGTCAGGTACTGCGACCTAAAATTCAGAAGGGTGTTGTTAGCCGCTGTATTTTCTATCGTTGGCAAGTAATCACATTGCCTACCAGGTGTATCATTGGCCCCGGGCAGTTTCGGTTTTAGGCAGTCCCGCAACACTATCTCCGTCTCTTTCTGGCTCGGCCAGACGCGTGAGACAGAAAGAGACGGAGATAGTGTGTTGCGGGACTGCCTAAAACCGAAACTGCCCGGGGTCAATGATACACCCGGTATAGTCGTGCGGGTAGTCGTTTCAGTGGTTTCTAGTTTGTTCAATTTCATCTCCAGTGTCTTCAATACTGTCCGGCTACCGGAAGTTACGAAAAAGGACATTTGAACTTGCAAATCGACTAAGTATGAAATGTTCTGAACGGTTTGAGGATGAAAATGAAAAATTGGCATGTTTAAAGTTCTGGTATGATTATGTTATAGTATCATCTACATACCATATCACGTTAATAAATATATGTACAATTGTGTACATAACATATTAACATATACTATATGTACACTGGTGCGTATAATTTTTTTTACATAACATACAAACATGAAGTCCCAAAAATGAAAATGTTAAAAATCTTCGGCGGTGTTCCGTCAGGTACTGCGACCTGAAATTCAGAAGGGTGCTGTTAGCCGCTGTAACTTCTATCGTTGGCAAGTAATCATTGCGAACTAATATTCTTGTGATTGATGCAGGACAATACCATCAGTGTCTGAGCTGCAAACATCATTATCAGGACCTCAGACACAGGTGGTGTTGTCCTGGTCTTGTCTCATTTCCCTGAACTACGTGCCAAAGGGTTACAGAACAGAGGCTTGGATACTTTCCTCCTCGGGTGCAAAGGAACGGTACATAAAATTTTGAAAATTCAGGTGAGGACGGCGTTTCTGCCGAAAATTAGGTGAGACTATGGCATTTTCTCGTCAGCATTTGGGCGTAAATGCCTGTCTCACCCGAAATTGGGTGAGGTTCCTCACTCAAATCTGGGTGAGGTCAACGTCTTCCCTAAAGTTTGAGTAAGAAGGGTTCCTCGCTCTTATTTGGGCTGAGTTCCTCACCCTTTCATTTTCACCCTAATAGAAATTGGAGTCCCCTGCAAGGGGACTTCATGGGTCTAAGTTATGTAAAAATTTTACATGTATATTTACGCACTAGTATACGTACTAGGAAATGTTAATATGTGATGTCCACGCAGCCCATGCAGAGCGCTTTCCTTTCGTGGCAAAGAAACCCACCGTATCGCAGCCAGTGAAGGTTTGTTGTGTTGCACCCGAGGAATGAAGTATCCAAGCCTCTGTAACCGTTTAGCGCGTAATTCAGGAAAAATCACTGCCCTAACAAAAATCGAGGCCCCTCTTTGGGCCCAATTAAGCCTCTCCGAAGTTCCTCCTTTAAATTGGTACTTGAGAGGGATTCCACTCCGAAGTTCATTGCTGCGAAGTTCCTCGGAAGTCCCTCCCGCTTTTTACCTTTCTCGGAGCACCCGGTCCAATTGCAGTATTTTCCTGAAATTTCAGAGTAATTTCATGTATTCCTATGAAATTCAGTGCTACGTAGTAGCCCTGGGGGTTTCGTTGCAACGTTGTTGGTAGAAATTGGGCGCAGCTAGCGCAAACTGAAGTAAATGCCTTTGGGCAGTCTGAGGGATTCAAACGCGGATGAACCCAAGCCCCCCACATGGCACCTTTTGAAACTTCTAGGGGATTTGGCCTTCGGGACCTCCACGGAATTTCCCCATGCAGATGCGTCTATCTTTTCTTTCGTGGCAAAGAAACTCACCGTATCGCAGCCAGTGAAGGCATGAAAATCTCTGAGTGCGACACAGATCTTATTTCCCCACGCGGCTGCAATTGCCCGGAAACATATGTACCGTTCTGTTGCACCCGAGAAGGAAAGTATCCAAGCCTCTGTTCTGTAACCCTTTGGCGCGTAGTTCACGGAAATGAGACAAGACCAGGACAACACCACCTCTGTCTGAGGTCCTGATAATGTTTGCAGCTCAGACACTGATGGTGTTGTCCTGCATCATTCACAAGAATAATAGTTCGCAATGTGATTACTTGCCAACGATAGAAAATACAGCGGCTAACAACACCCTTCTGAATTTTAGGTCGCAGTACCTGACGGAACACCGCTGAAGATTTTTAACATTTCCATTTTTGGGACTTCATGTTTGTATGTTATGTAAAAAAAATTATACGCACCAGTATACATATAGTATATGTTAATATGTTATGTACACAATTGTACATATATTTATTCACTTGATATGGTATGTAGATGATACTATTACACAATCATACCAGAACTTTAAATATGCCAATTTTTCATTTTCATCCTCAAACCGTTCAGAACATTTCATACTTAGTCGATTTGCAAGTTCAAATGTCCTTTTTCGTAACTTCCGGTAGCCGGACAGTATTGAAGACACTGGAGATGAAATTAGACCAACTAGAAACCACTGAAACGACTACCCACACGACTATATAGGAATATCTTCTAACTTTGGCCATTTTCAAGCCGCCATTTTCGAAAATGGCGGCCAAATTGCCTCTTCTGGTTCCGGCCGACATTTTTGCACATCACTAATGAGTTTCTGGTGCTCATATTGTCCGAAACCGATACCAACATTGCATATATACGACATTTTAACTTTTTCCACAGAGGGGGTGGAGGGGGGTAGTTAACCCCCTCAAAAGGGGGTCTGCACGAGATTTTCATTGAACGTTTCGACTCAAATCCAAGAAACATATTTAAGGAACAAGTGTGCCGAAGCGCTTGCTTGTTAGTCGATTTGCAGGTTAGGTTAGGCCTACCGCCAGCACTATGTACAGTATTGCTGGTGACGGCAACTGCCTGTTTACGTCTTTGGCGCTTGGATATTTTAATGACAGAAGGCGTCATCAGGAATTACGGTGGAATTTGGTCCATCATGTTGCCTTGAATTGGCACACATATGGTGACATTACATTTATGACTGCAAGTCAACCATTTCCTTCGCACTCAGACTATTATCATTATATGATCCAGAATGAAAAGTACGACGGTACAAGTGAAATAGTTGCCTTCGTTGATATGTGTCAACAGATGAAAAATGACCGGTGTGTTGAAACGTATGATGAACGTGGAACCTTGATTTTTAGAAGAGGAGCGGGTCCAACTCTGCGTTTGCGATTCACAGGTTCAAGGGACGGTGGACATTACGAGTATCTCGAAGAATTGTCAGCGCCTATTCCTAATTATGTGCTAGGGACTAGAACTCGGTTTCCGCGATTCCCGAAGCCGTGTCCGACTCCGGTTATGCCTCCTAAGCGGCGCATGGACCCACCTCAAATGAACGATAGTGGGCATTTTTCCGATTCCATCGATACCCCATCACCTAACGGGAGCGATGGGGGTTGGACAACTGTTGGACCAAAAGGAAAGTCTGTAAAGGATCCATGCGTTAAAGACGCTAAGAAGAAAAAGATCACTGGGCGACGTGTTAACGATAGCGGTGTTGGAAATACATCGGTTTCCAGTGACGGAGAAGTGTCTTCCGATGAGGCAGGAGATGTGCATCAAAGCAGTGGAAGTCACGTTGGCGCAACAGGTAACCGTAAGAAACGACCTGCAAATGAGCCTTCCGTTGGTGGCGGTTCTATATTGGTTCTATCCAGTGATTCCGACGAACCATCGTCAGCGAAGAAGCCGAGACGAAAGAAACCAAGTGTCAAGAAGGATCACAGAAAAAATGTAGCTGTGTCGGATAAAATCAGGAATGTGAAAAACAAAGGTGCTGTTTCGCATGGTGGTCAGTCGGATGACAACGAAGAGATTTTGACGGGGCCTGATGGGGGTTTGGAAATGGATGATATGTTCACGGAAGATGTTTCCCGTCTTGTGGACATGCAGGAGAATGCGGAAGTGTTGCCCCCCTGTGTTGTCTAACAGTGATTCACTTGAAGGAGGTGAAAACGATGGCAGTTCTGTCGATGACCCGCAAGACATCGGTGAGAGTGGCGTAGGAGAGTGGTCTGATTCGGAACAACGTATCGAAAGGCCGAACAAGTGGCTACCGGTAATGAATTTGGAGATTTTCGCTCGGAATGCTAATCGTACTCGTGACAAAGGAGGTTATTCACGTCATTACATGTGCGGTGCAATATACGCCGACGAGGACCTCGAGATTATCGAGCAGATGATAGTTGATACTCCCTCTGTTATTTGTCAAGAGGAAACTTGTGGTGCGTCTTGGTGGCCACTGGAATTAAATAAGGACAAGAGACATCGAGCGCCAACAAAATGTTGCAACCGGGGAAAAGTTAGTTGCGAGAGAGCAACGGCCCATTTCGCCAACTTGACAAAAGGATAAGTGACCTTTATTTCGGGGAGGGCCCTCGTAAAGAAAAATTCCAGCATGAAATTAGGCTGTACAATTACGCTTTTGCCATGGTTATGGTCAGTGGCGATTTACGCAATGTTGGTAGCGACGGTCGATATGCACTGCAAATCAATGGCCAATTGTCATTTTTAGCTCATTCGAAGATGCCGTACGATGTGAAAGCACCTATTAACGCCGGTCAAATTTACTTCTTGGATGCGGACATTGACGCCACCAGTTTGAGACGTGCGTGCATTAAATCCGGACGTGTTCTCGATGAAACGCTGTTGAGAGAGCTTGAGCAGTACTTGCGAAGTAACAACAATTTTGTTCATAACTTTATGTTTGCCTCCGAAGTCCTACGGAGAGAGGAAGCAGCAGCAAAGGAAAAGGGCAGGGTTGTCCGGGACGTCATATTTGCCGTCAATCCCCGGCCGAAGGAGCGTAACTTTCGCACCTTGGCGAAAGATTTCAAACGCTTTGTTTGTGATACTACGTTTGACATCCCCGAACGTGGTGAATTTGTGGGTGCAGTATTTACTGGAAATTTACCGTCTGAAATAAATTATGACGTGCTTTTCTACCCCCGGGTCAGGGCTGAAGATGACCCAAAAGGTCCTGCGCATCTGAGTTACATGGCAGAAGGCAGGAGCACGCTTGGATCACTGTCATATCCGTTAATCTATTTGAATGGTGAGGATTCCTTTGCACTTGATTCATCGGCATATGGAGGTGTGTGCACTGTCCAAAAGTATGTGCGTTTCCGCATCATGCAGCGGTCCAGTCCTTCCATTCTGCATCATAGTTCTCGTCTGTACTTGCAATATTTAATTGACCATGCCCTACGAATCGAATACGAACGAATAAAATTTCAAGCCGGCCAGCAGAGAAAGCTTTGGGCCGATTCATATGAGAATTTACTACAATTTATAAAGTCAAAGGCCGAAGGTGTGAATAAACCAATCGGGCGCGTTGTTGTTCTTAACAGTGACATTCATGGCACGCAACGCAATTGTCAGAGGAATTATCTGGACGGTATGGCAGTTGTCTCCAAATATGGAAATCCAGATCTCTTTATAACATTCACTCCTAATCCTAATTGGCCCGAGATCAAAGAGACAAGACAGGAGGTCAGTTGGGAATTTAAACCAGACGTAGTCTGTCGTGTATTTAAGCAGAAGTACGATGCCATGATGTCAGAAATAATCGTTGATCAGATCTTTGGTAGAGTGGTAGCATACGTGGTTGTAGTTGAGTTCCAGAAACGAGGGTTGCCTCATGTGCATTTTGTCGTCACTTTAGTACCACAGGACAAACCTACAACATCGGAGTCGGTTGATCGCATTATTTGGTCAGAATTACCGGATCCTGATAAGTATCCAACATTGTCGAAGCTTGTGAAGGAACATCAAATCCACGCTCCATGTGATGAATACTCTGGAGTACCACGTGACAAGAGAAGATGTTATCGGAAACGGCGTAATGGCAAGGTAAAGTGTAGGTTCTCCTACCCTAAAATGTTTACCAAAAGAACCGATATCGGCAGTAAATATGCTGTGTACCGTCGCCGGAACCGTTTCGCTTATATGACTGAGGATAGAGTTCGTATTGACTCTAGATGGGTTGTACCATTCAATCCATATTTACTTATGCGGTATCAGTGCCATATGTGCGTTGAATATTGCACTTCTTCCATGGTTTTAAAATATTTGTTCATGTACATGAACAAGGGCCATGATAAAACATATGTTTCTCTGTCCGAGAAAAATTTGCAGAATGACAAGTCCAAGTATTTTGACTGGGATGAAGCTCAGCATTTTCGTGAGATGCGATACCTAGGGGCATGCGAAGCCGTGTATCGAATAATGAGTTACAGTTTCACGGAATGCAGTCACTGCGTTCAAGTGTTGCCCGTTCATTTAGCCGCTCAAAATATTGTGACCTGGGTTGAGGGTCAAGAAGAGCAGAGCAAAGTCAGTGTCAAACGACACAAAGTTAACGGCATGGTTCCAACTGAATGAGGAAACGAATCCGAGTCACCTAGGACGGCGTCCCTCCAATAACTTTTACGTCGAAGCTGTTCAAGATCATTCATGGGATGCCAAACAACAGAGGTGGATTCCAAAGAACCCAAGTCGAGGTACTATTGGTAGAATTCAAATTGTTTTTTTGAATCAGTACTCGGAAGAAACATATTTTCTCAGAGTGCTCCTCATTAATCGGCCTGGAATGCGGTCTTTCGAAGAAGTCAGGTCTGTCAACGGAAATTTATATGATACCTACCGACAAGCTTGCATTGAACTGAATTTGCTTCGTGATGAAATGGAATGTGATCGAGCAATGACTGAAATTTGTTCGGTAGCAGTGGCATCGCAAATCCGGCATATGTTTGTCATGTTACTGTTGTATTGCGAACCAACATGCCCTGGCGACCTCTGGAAGAAGTTCAAGAAATTCATGGCCGACGATTTTGCACATTTGGAAGGTTGCGAATCGCCTCTTGACCGGCATTACGACATGGCACTCTGGGCCATACAGCGTTTGTTGAGCAGCCACTCACGTACCCTCGCTATGGTGCATTTGCCAGAGCCGAGTGTAGGTGAAGAAGATCTCGTACAACGTATCGACGCAGAGCCAGATGAACCCATGGATGTTGAAGAATTTGCATTGAATGCAGAGCAGGCTGACATATATGAGAGAGTTATGACTGCCTTGATGAATGGAGCTGGTGAGCCAACCGAGACACGTATGTTTTTCATTCATGGTACTGGAGGTTCTGGGAAAACAACGCTGTTTAACAGGATGATTTCTGCTGCTAAAAAAAGGGGCTCCAAAGTTATTTCATGTGCTTACACGGGTATAACTGCCGTTCTGCTCATTGATGGGATGACGAGTCACCGCGCTTTCGGCTTCCCTTCGAATGAAGAAATGGACACCGACCAGTCGAAAGAAAGATCGAGTTCGTTTAGTATGCAGAGTCCCCAGGCAGAGAGATTGAGAGAATGCAACATAATATTCTGGGATGAAATTAGCATGGCTGCATGCTGGCAGCTGGATTTAGCGGATTCTTTCATGCAAGATTTGATGCGCTGTAAAGAGCCGTTCGGTGGTAAAGTGGTTGTCCTTGGCGGCGATTTCCATCAAATTTTGCCCGTTGTGAAGAGTGGATCTCGGCATGACATCGTGGCGCAGTCAGCCATTAATGCAGATGTCTGGAAATCTTTTAAGGTATGCAATTTGAAAGTGAATATGAGAGCCATTATGGACGAGACAGGGTATGCCGATTGGCTTCTGGAAGTTGCAACTGGCCGAGCAAATGTATGTGGATCCAATAGGCTTCAATTGCCGGAAGATATGTTGGTCAAACAAGTTGATGATTTGTTGAAGTTTGTATTCTGTGACGACAAGGGCAACTTAATTGCAGACATTGACCAGTGCGTGGTATTGACCCCCACCAACATGTGTTGTGCCGAAGTAAATATGAAAGTGTTAGATATGATTGACAGTGAAGAGATGGTGTACCTGTCGAGTACTTGGGTCGTGGACGAGAGCCCTGAAACGGCTGAAATCGATCATGGTTTGTACACACAAGAGTATTTAGATGGGCTGGAACCATCAAGTTTGCCACCTCATCGGCTTCATTTAAAAGTTGGATGTATCGTGATGGTGCTAAGAAACTTGGATCTTGACACTGGCTTGTGTAATGGTACGAGACTCCGAATAATTTGGTTGGGCACGAACTGTATTAAAGGTGTCATTGTTAATGGAGTGAGGAGAGGTCGAATGGTGTATCTGCCTAGAATGGTGACCCAGACCAGATCCCTCAATCTCAAAGGTCCGTTAAAACGTAGGCAGTTTCCAATCAAACTTGCGCATAGCATGACACTGAATAAATCACAAGGACAGACTTTGGAAAAAGTCGGCATTTATCTGAATGTTGCTCCCTTCTCTCACGGACAAGTATACGTTGCTCTGTCACGAGCCAAAAAGAGAGAAGCCATCAAAATTCTTGTAGAGGATGGTGCACAACAAGGCCGTGGGTATCTGTACGGTGGAAAAAAGATACCGACGTACACGCGGAATGAAATATACGATGAAATTCTTGAAGCAGTTGAAGCTTGAGCCTATATTGTATGAAAGTAATCGCCACGGAGAGATTTTCGGCGAATATCAAACAAATTCCTTCGCCACGAAAAATAATTCGGCGAGGAAGTGCGGATAATATGCCTCCTGGGGAAAGTCTCCGCATTATAAATGGACTTAACGCGTTGAAACGAGGGGCCCCATACCAGGGCAACGTGGAACGCCTCGTGTTGTCTATATTGAGTTCTCATATAAACATTATGATGTTCAATTTTAATTATTCACCGTGAGTAACGGTAAATTTTAAACTTGCAGGGGGTACTGATGATTAACTGCAAATTCGCACCGTTACCAACGATTAATTTGAATTTGCACCGTTATTAACGGCTATTTTCGAATTTGCACCGTTACAAACGGGTAATTCTGTATTCGCACGGTTTTTATGGGTTAACTTCAAATCCGCACCACAACTAAGGGTCAATTTTCAATTTGCACCGTAACTAAGGGTCAATTTTCAATCTTCATCGTAACTAACTTAGTTTCGTCCTAATCTTCTGCGGCAGCTCAGCCTAAAGTTCACCGACCATTACCAACGGACAAGTTTGAATTTGCACCGTTACTATCGGTTCATTCTCAATTTGCACCGTTGCCAACGGTTAATTTTGAACTTGCTCCGCCACCAACGGTTTATTTTGAATTTGAACCGTAAGCAACGGTTTATTTTAAATTTGCACCATTACTGACGGTCAATTAAGAATTTGCGACGTAACTAACGGTTTATTTTGAATTTTCACCGTAACTAACGGTTTATTTCGAATTTGCACCGTTACCAACAGCTAATGTTGAACTTACACCGCCACAAACGCTTTATTTTGCATTTGCACAGTTACTAACGGTTAATTTTGAATTTGCACCGTTATTGACGGTCAATTTGGAAATTGCGCCGTAACTAACCGTTTATTTTGACTTTGCACCGTTACTAACGGTTGATGTTGAACCTACACCGAGACCAACAGTTTATTTTGAATTTTCACCGTAACTAACGGTTAATTTTGAACTTGAACCGTTACTGACGGTCATTTTTGAATTTGCACCGTTACCAACGGTTAATGTTGGACTTGCACCGCCACCAATGGCTAATTTTTAATTTGCACCCTTACAAACGGTTAATTTTCAATTCGCACCGTTACCTACGGTCAATTTTCAATTTGCAGCGATACTAACGGTTAATTGTTAATTTGGACAGTTATTAATGGTTAATTTTCCCGTTTTTACTGTTGGCTTCTTCGTTGAATGCCAATGCTGCGGGGCCACTCAACCCAAAGTTCACCGATCATGGAGAGAGCCGACGGCTTGAAAAGGAAGACTCTTAACACCCGCTTGCTTTCTTCCACACACCTCCTCCTCGCATCTCACCCCAAACAAACAACATCAAAGCGCGTAAGCGCCTCGATGTTGTCCCTGTGCGCTCTACGGTGGTGTCATATGCATATGGGGGATCTCACCCCATAAACACAACATCGGTGTTGCCCCTGCGCGCTCTCCGGTATGGTCATAAGCATCTGAGTGATCTCACCCCATAAACACCGCGCCGCGATGATGCCCCTGTGCGCTCTCCGGTACTGTCAGAAGCATATGTGGGATCTCACCCCACAAACACAACATGTTGTTCCTGTGTATGCGCTCCTCTGTATGGTCATAAGCATCTGGGTGATGTCACCCCATAAAAACCGCGCCGCGATGATGCCCCTGTGCGCTCTCCGGTACTGTCATAAGCATCTGGGGGATCTCACCCCATAAACACAACATCGGGGCGCTCACGCGCCCCGATGTTGTCCCTGTGCGCGTTTTGGTCCTGTGCACCCCATGACTGTGCGTGTCCCCGTAAACGGCAGAAGTGCCCCAAGGAGGGGGGGTCTGGGGGGGGGGGGGGGGGCATCTATCGCATCTGATTAAGGATGAACGTATATCGAGAGCAACGAATGCGCTGGCTAACGGCCCCATAGCCGAGCGGTCCTGGAGACGATCACCACCCCATGCAACCGTTAGGTGCGGGTTCAACTCTGACCTGTTTTTTTTTGTTTTTTTTTGGAGTGTGTGTTGCTTTTAAAGTTGCGTGAGCGCCCTGATGTTGTCCCTGTGCGCTCCCCTGTATGGCTTTAAGCATATGGGGGATCTCACCCCATAAACACAACACATCATCGGGGCAGTTCCCACGACTCTATGTGCGACGTGCACTTTTCGACGTCAAAATTACACTTGTCGTTCTACGTTGCTCTGGAGCGGCTTGTGTTTGTTGAGGCGCCCTTGGCCTCACAGTGTGGCGGGTGGTCTGATGGTCAGCGGCGTACGCTGTGGGGCCACAGATCGTGGGTTCGAATTCTGGTAGTTGCTCTGATGTGAAAATTACACTTTTTGCATCGCTTCCTGCCTGATGTCCATCTTACACTTTTCGACGTCAAAATTACACTTTGCGTATTTTGTTGCTCTGGAGTTGCTCGTGGTCGTCGCAGGCGCTCGTGTCAGCACATGGCGTCGGGTGGTCTGGTAGTCAGCATCGTACGCCGTGGGACTACGGATCGTGGGTTCGAATCCTGTTAGGGGCTTTGATGTGAAAATTACACTTTTTGCATCGCTTCCTGCCTGATGTCCATCTTACACTTTTCGACGTCAAAATTACACTTTGGGTATTTTGTTGCTCTGGAGGGGCTCGTGGTCGTCGCTGGCGCTCCTGGCAGCACATGGCGGCGGGTGGTCTGGTGGTCAGCGTCGTACGCCGTGGGGCCTCCGAAGTGAGAAATACTCATTGTGTTGTTGAAGTTACACATTACATCGTTAAATGCTTACATCTCGTCGGTTCGTTTCTTGACCAGGCAGTCCTTTTCTGTGTCAGAGTCACATGTTATGCAGCTCCCCTGGACCGAAAAATATTTTGAGTACTGCGCGCGAAATGTGGATATCAGGGTGGGCAACCGTACTCAGTTCACTACTCATCGCCGTTTCTTACAAGGCAGTGTTTTTGGTCGCGTCATGATGGACAATGCTTGCCACGTTTTAGTGTTCCATCTTCGTAGCAGCGAGCAGGTACGTTGCTCTGACGTTAATAGTGTTCGTTTGGTTTCGTGTATGTGGTGCTAATCATCTGCTTTTGTTTGCACTTCACGATAACGGTCATGTCTGGAAAGAAGGCTGAGCTCGCAACGTCAACTCCATCAACTTGTGAGTTTTTTCACGATTGTCATTTTATGTCAACACTGTGCCGGAGGGTTGTATCGTCATTATATGTTGTTCTTTTTTTCACATTGCAGCAGGCGACTTTGACAGCAATGAAGATACGTGCGATGACGGTGAGTAAGAGTCATTGTAGGTTTGGCTGTATGTCGACGCACCCTAATGGTCAGCGTCGTACGCTGTGGGGCCACAAAATCGAGGGTTCGAATCCTGGTGGGGGCTTTGATGTTAAAATTACACTTTTTGCGTTGCTCCCTGCATGATGTTGTGTCCATGATGTGCTGGAGCATTTCCTTCGAATCAATGTCAGTCATGCACTTTTTGATGTGAAAACTGCGCTTTCCGTTTTACGTTGCTGTGGAGCGGCTTGTGTTTGTCGAGAGCACTGCTGGCATTACAGGTGCGGCGGGTGGTCTGGTGGTGAGCGTCGTACGCTGTGGGGCCACAGATCGAGGGTTCGAATCCTGGTGGGGGCTTTAATGTTTAAATTTCACTTTTTGCATCGCACCCTGCATGATGGCGGGGTGTAATGTTTAGGCTGGTGGAGCATTCCTTTGCACTGAAGTGAGAAATACTCATTGTGTTGTTGAAGTTACACATAAGACTGTTGCATGATTACATCTCGTCGGTGCGTTTCTTGACAGGGCAGTCCTATTCTGTGTCAGAGTTACATGTTATGCAGCCACCCTGGACCGAAAGATATTTTGAGTATTGCGCGTGAATTGTTTATCCCGCGAAATGTGGATATCAGGGTGGGCAACCGTACTCAGTTCACTACTCATCGCCGTTTGTTACAGGGCAATGTTTTTGGTCGGGTCATGCTGGACAATGATTGCCACGTTTCAGTCTTCCATCTACATCGGAGTGAGCAGGTACGTCGGACTGACGTAAATAGTTTTGGTTATGATTTCTGTACGTGGTGCTAATTATTTTCTATTGGTAGCAGGTCAATATTACGGACATTCGGACATTCGCAAGATGCCTTCAGGATCTGGCAGTGGTGAGGTGGTAACAGCCATGTCTGAACTTGAGGACTTTACAGGTTTGTATGGTTTTTTGTGTTTGACATATTTTGCAAGCATTATGTTCATCCTAGAGGTGTATCTTATTGATAAAATTGTTTGTGTTGTGCAGGATGCGACATTACTCATGTTTTAAGGGAAATAAGGGATTTGGAGAGAGAACTGGAATTGTTGGAGGAGGCGAAGGCGGCTAAGCGGAGGAAGAGAGTGGAGAGAAAGCGAGAGGCGGACTTGAGGAAGTCTATAGTTGAAATTGTAAGTTGCTGATTTGGCTTTGTTAATTAAGGTTAGTTGCGAGTGATCTGTTGCCAAGTTCATTTTTATTTTATTGTTTCAGCGGCATGCGGAAGTTCGAGAACTGGAGGAGCGAGTAGACAAGCTGGAAGAGTCGTGGAGGGGTTTGGGTGTCAGAATTAAAATGGCGTCGAATTTTGTTGTAAATAAAACCACTGATTGATTGACATTGTGATTCTGTTGTGCACATAAAATCTTTTACCTTGACATTATTGTGCCATCAACATTCAAACTTTCACACGCACTTTATGTTTCATTTTGTTAACCGCCTACAGTACTCTTATCTGTTAAACAAAAACACAGTTGATATACTGTATTACTGCAAGAAGTGAATATTCAGTTAAAATTACACATCGCTGTCTTAAATTTTCATTGAGCTGCTGTTCGTGGATCCTTTTCTTTTTAACAAGTATTGAAAATAAAAATAAAAAGCACGCATCTGTGCTCTATACCCTATCCTCTCCTTAATGGCGCCATAGAGCGAGTGTAATTGCTTTAGTTTTTAGTGTCTAAATTACATGATATTTTTTGATGTGAAAAAGACAGTTCTCCATCATGTACTGGTGCAGTTCCTTGGAATCAATGTCCGTCTTGAACTTTTCGACGTCAAAATTACACTTTGCGTTTTTCGTTGCTGTGGAGGGGCTCGTGTTTGTGGAGGACGATCCTAGCAGCACGTGGCGGCGTGTGGTCTGATGGGCAGCGTACTACGCTGTGGGGCCGCAGATCGTGGGTTCGAATCCTGGTAGGTGCTTTGATGTGAAAATTACACTTTTTGCATCGCTCCCTGCATGATGTCCATCTTACACTTTTCGACGTCAAAATTACACCTTGCGTATTGTGTTGCTCTAAAGGTGCTCGTGGTCGTCGCTGGCGCTCGTGTCAGCACATGGCGGCGGGTGGTCTGGTGGTCAGCATTGTACGCCGTGGGACTACGGATCGTGGGTTCGAATCCTGATAGGGGCTTCGATGTTAAAATTACACTTTTTGCATCAAACGCTATTTGTTTGGTCCTAATCCTATGCGGCAGCTCAGCCCAAAGTTCACCGACCATTACCAACGGTCAAGTTTGAATTCGCACCGTCACTAATGGTTCATTTTCAATTCGCACCGTTACTTACGGTCAATTTTAAATTTGCAGCGATACTAACGGTTAATTTTTAATTTGAACAGTTATTAATGGTTAATTTTCGCGTTGTTACTGTAGCTCTGCGGTAGTGTCATAAGCATATGGGGGATGTGACCCCATAAACACAACATCGGGGCGCGTGAGCGCCCCGATGTTGTCCCCGTGCGCTCCCCTGTATGGCCTTAAGCAAATGAGGGATTTCACACCATAAACACAACATCGGTGTTGCCCCTGCGCGCTCTCCGGCATGGTCATAAGCATCTGGGGGATCTCACCCTATAAACACAACATCACAGACCTGTTGTTGCATCTGTGCGCGTTTTGGTCCTGTGCACCCCATGACCGTGCGTGTCCCCGTAAACGGCAGACGTGCCCCAAGGGGGGGGGGGGGGACCCCCCCCCCCCAGCTAGCCTGAGCGCTATTTCACATCCATTTATGGATGAAGGTGTATCTGGGCAGATCACTTCCCCTTAATCCGATGATAATCCCAACCTTTTAACACAATTTTCATGTAGTTCTCTTCTCAGACCTTTTGTCAGCACATCAGCAGGCATAATTTCTGTAGACATATGTTCTAATATTATTTTTCCTTCTCTCACGCAGTCTCTTACCAATTGTATTCTTACACCTATATGTTTAGTGCGAGCACTGAAATTTTGAGTATATGCTATTTTAATTGCGCTCATGTTGTCATTGAAAATAGTTATTGTCTGTGACCCACATCCAAATATAGAATCAATTAATTCGTTCAAGTATAAGGATTCCTTTGTTGCTTCTGTTATTGCTATGTACTCAGATTCGGTCGAGTGCTGAGCTGTCAAGGTTTGTTTTCTGCTTTCCCAAGATATAAGATTCCCATCTAGTTTAAAACAGTAACCACTGTAGGAGTAGTAGTCTACCCCATTCCCTGCGTGATCAGCATCGGCAAAACCCAGAGGACAGAAAGATGGTTCGACTGCCTTTCTATACTTAAGACCTAATTTGGAAGTTCTCTTAAGATAAGCGAGGACTCTCTTAGCCAAATTCCAATGGAACTCAGTATATTTAGAATTAAATTGACTCAGGTAACTTATAGCATAGGCAATATCAGGTCTAGTGTTCACACTCAAATATAATAAGCACCCAATTAATTCTTGATATGGAAGTGTTTTTGACGTACCTTTTGCAGTTTCTGGCAAAACAATTTTTTGTTCCATGGGAGTATTGTAACCTTTACAATCTTTCATATTAAATCTAATCAATAGAGAATTAATATAATCCTCTTGCTGCAAAATTAGTGTTGACTTCGACCAATCCCTTATTACTTTCATCCCAAGACAGTCTCTTGCTTCACCCAAATTTTTGATAACAAAATGCTTGTTTAGACTACTTAATACATTAGCCTTTTCTTTATCACAGTTGTACAGGGTGTAGAAATCATCAACATAGAGTGCAATAATTACAATAGAATTCTCCGACTTTCTGAAGTAAACACATGGTTCATTCCAAAAAATTTTGAATTTGAGATCCTTCAACACCTTGTCCGCCTTTAAGTTCCACGAGCGAGCTGCCTGCTTAAGCCCGTACATCGCCTTCCCCAGTTTACAAACAAAATCTTCCTTTCCTGGCATATGAAAACCATCAGGCTGTGACATGTAAACAGTCTCGCCATCCAGGAGATCTCCATGGAGGAAAGCCGTTTTCACGTCCCAGTGGTCAATTTTTAAATCTAGATTCACAGCTGTGGAAAAGAGTATTCTTAATGTCGTTTTTCTTATGACTGGGGCAAATGTTTCAAAGTAATCTACTCCATGGGTCTGTGTATAACCTTGTGCCACCAATCGTGCCCTGTGAATTACAGTTCCATCAGCATTAGTTTTCCGTCTGAATACCCATCTGTTGCCAACAATTTTTCTAATATCTGCTGACATTGGCACAAGTGTCCAGACTTCATTTCTCTCAAAAGATTCAAGCTCCTCATACATTGAATTTTTCCAGAATTCTTCTTCCGGGCTATTTAAGGCCTCCTGTAGGTTGCATGGAACGGAGTCATCTATTAAAGCTGCTAGACATGCGTTATTTGATTGAATATTCCCTGTTCCATAAACTATGAAATCTGGAAACGATTTAGGCTTTCTTACTCTACTCATTGCTTGTTGAAAACCCTCATCGTTATCCACAGATGATATATTTTCTACATCTATTTCATCCGCTGAATCAGCATTACATTGATTTAAGGAAGAGCTATCTGTGGAAACTTGATTATTGGAGAGTCTGGAGACACTAGTGGAGGTAAAGTTTTCAGACTCAGTATCACAGTTTTGTTCAATATCACACACTGCAGAGGGTTTAGATTTCTCAGATGCAGTGGTAGTGGAAGTTGTTATGGTACAGCTCCTATATTCTGGTGGTGGTGCTATTTTATTTGTTATCTCACCCATATTGTCTTTAGCGGGGAATTTATTTTCATCAAAACACACTGAACGCTCTGTGAATACTGCAGAGAATGTGTTTCTTGGGTTACTAGGGTCCAAGAAAAAATATCCTTTTCTCTCATCATCATAACCCATGAAAATGCATTCAACACTTCTGTCACCTGTTTTATGAGCAGCCTCTGGATTTTTATGCACATAAGCAGCGCATCCAAAAACTCTCAGGTGACTTAGATCTGGTTTTATTCCCGTCCAGGCTTCATAAGGTACCATGCCCTCGACTGCCTTTGTGGGACAGACATTTTTCAAGTATACAGCTGTCTCTAGAGCTTCTTTCCAGTATTTGTTATCCAAACCCGATTGCTTCAGCAAAGCTCGAGTTCTTTCCATCAAGGTACGGTTAACTCTCTCACTTACACCATCCTGTTCTGGAGTGTGTGGAACAGACAACTGCCTTACTATACCGTGTTCTCTAAGATATTGAGTGAAGTATCCAGCACAGTATTCACCACCATTATCTGATCTTAATACCTTTATTTTGTTGCCAATGTGTTTTTCTACCAGTGTTTTGTATTCCTTAAATTTATTAAATACCTGGTTCTTTGTTTTGAGAGCTGCTACCATGGTGTATCGGGTCAAGTCATCAGTGAAAGTGACAAAGTATCTATAATTTTCCCAAGATGGAGTATCTGAGACCATGCACACATCGGAGTGAATTATACCCAATATATCTTTTGCTCTGCGGGCCTCGTGCCTCGGCAGGGGTGTTCGGGTTTGTCTAACCTTCAGGCATATATCACAAGGTTTAGATGGATTGTATTTAGTGTTGGCAATTCCATCCACTAAGCCATCCATGAGCAAGTTTGTATTGTTTATTCCCAAGAGTGCTAGTCTGCGATGCCACAATACGTGTTCATCGTTGTTTGTTGATGCCCTGAGTGCAGTGGTGGGGTCGGTTTCAACCTTTAAATTAATTTTGTAAGTGCCATTTGATACTGGTGCTGACAAGCGAGGCTTCCCCTTTATAATTACATCCCCTTTATCATAAATCCCACAAGAATTCTCATCAAAAACAGCTACAAAGCCACTTCTGCAAATTTGGTTTATAGACAGTAAGTTGGACGATAGACCAGGAACGTAAACTACATCATCTATGCCCTCCAGACCATCACTATTATCAATAATTTTTAAAGCTCCAGAACCTCTGGAATAAAGAACTTGATCTCCAGCACATTCTATTGGCTGCCCCGGTGAAGTTTGGAAGTTAGAAAGGCATTCTTTATCACCACACATATTACTAAACGCACCACTGTCCAAATAGAGTTCAGTTTGTTTATTATTGACAGGTTTTGTAACAAGACACTGTATTTTAAAGGGGACATTGGAATCAGCATTATTAGATCTACCAGAGTCATGAGAATTACCAGAAATATTTGAATCATTAGAGTTATCAGCGGTACGACCGCGCTTGGCAATCTTAGCTGTCAACCGATACTTCGTTGGACCAGACCCGTTTTCTGCACTAGGGTTATTTCGCCCTCTGGGCTGAGCCTCGGATCCAGAAGCATCACTGTGGGGACGCTTCCGTTCCTCACGGCTGTTGTCGAACCTACAATCCTTCCGTGCGTGGTTGGTCCTTTTGCAGATGACACAAGGCGAAAATTCACCCCGCGGGCACTTGTCAGTCCCGTGGCTGAACTGACCGCAGATCTTGCATCTTCTTTGCCGCCCACTCGGAGCAGACGACGTTGACATCGTCGGCGGAGCAGACGAAATTTGTTGTTGTTGTTGTTGTTGTTGCTGGTGCTGCCATCTCGCGCCGCGCCCGGAAGCTCCGCCGCCACCGCCGCCGCCACCCTTCTTGAAGCGGAACGATGGCGCCGCCATTTTGGCGGCAGATCCAAATTTCTCCTTGGCCTCCAACTTGAGTCCCTCACCCATGAGATCCTCGTAGATTTGGTCAAAACGGAGTGTTTTCGAACCGTCCTCAAGGGTTTCCTCCCGGGTGCGTTCGAGAATCTGGCACAAATTCTCGTGTTCCTGACTGCAATTCATCATCAGGAGAACTGCAGCAAGCTCGTCCTCCAAGGGCCTGCCGGTGTCTGCAATTCTGTCCACGACGCCCTTGAAGTCCCGGACGTAGTCCACCAGCGAACCCTTCTGGTGCAGTCCCATAATTTCTCGAAGCAGCGTCGCTCTCCTGAAGACGCCCTTCCCCTCAAAGGCGGCACAGAGACGAGACCAGGCCTAATGCGCCGTCTTGCTGCCTCTGATTATGTCCAAACGGCTCTGATGGACGGCGTTCCACAAGTAGTCACGAGCGTTCAGATCCTGACGGTACTCGTCAGAATTTCGCTCCCGCCGCTGTTCCTCGGTGATTGCTCGTTCGATTATTGGAAGCCAGCCGTTTTTCTCCATGGCAAGCAACGCGGTGTCCTTCCAATCGATCCAGGAGCTCTTCGCCTCCAGCTTCCACATTCCATTACTGGAGGTGGTGGTGACCGTCATGGATGTTGATGTCGACGATCCAGGGGTCTGAGAATTCTCCCTGTTCAAGTTCCTCGTATTCACCATGATAAATTATCAAGGAAAAGGAAAACAGGAGTCGTGATCACACGCGGCGCGGTAGCCCCTAACCTCAACCTTACGGGAGGATTTTGCAAGTCCGTAATGAGGGGTTATATATCGAAATATTAAACGCACTTTTCACACGCGCAGGTTGTAGGCAAGCTGGGCCCATAACCTGTTGTAAATAATAGAGTTCAAATAGTATAATCACAAGATTGTAGAGATAATTTCGGATGATGGAAATAAAACGTCCAGACACAAGAAGTGTTGCACATGAAGTAGTTTTATTCCTGTTCTTTTATACAGGCAGAGTAACAGGCGGAAACGACAGGCGGTAATGCATACAAGTGGGCCATACTCCATCAACCAACACAACATGTAACCTAAGCTGATCACAACAGGCTGCAAATCAGAGCATGAGATGGCAATTAATTGACATTGCATTATGAGCATGCACTGGAAAAATACAAATGTACCTCAACTGGCAAAGATAAAAACTTAGCACATTTTCAGAGGCGTTTTATAGAATATCAAAAGGGAAAAACAATGAAACTTCTGGATCATGCAGATTTATAGTGGTTAAATTTAAAGGAGGAAAAAAAAACGCTGAATAATTGCAAAAGGCTACTTTGACATGCATTAATTAAATGAAGGATGTACACAACTTGGGCATGCAAAACAGTAACAAAAAAAAATAATCACAGATATAATCATCTATGCTCTGATTTGGCAAGTGTTGTGCTGAAGCAGCAATTTCCCTGAATTTTTTGAGTTAAATACCCACTGCAATACAGCTCAAAGTCAAATGCACATAATATAGAACAATTAAAGGTGAAACAGGGCACCAGATTACTACACTTTCTGTCTACAGTTGCACATAGCAAGATCTGATGGCATGGCTTCATCACTCAATCAAAACTTGTGTGAGGAAGAGCAGCATTAAGTAGTAGGTATATTGATGCAAAGAATTCTTAACATCCCACTGAGGTACAAGCAACTCACTCACATGCATTAAGTTTTAAAATGGGACATAAGCATCATTACTGTTGTGTCAACCACAATGGAAGTGGTTCATATTATTGGCATGCATTACAAATCTCAGCCAACATGGCACTGTCATATTTTATTCGAGATGAGAGCAATGATAAAAAGGTTAAATGCTGACAAACACTACTTTTATTACTTTGTGTTTTAACTACATCTTTCTTCCTTCACATGAAAATTCAATATTAACATCAGTGAACAGCTACAGCAGCAAAAGTGCAAATCAAACAGAACAAGATTGGATGAGTAAAATTATGGAATGAAAGAGATCAGAAGCCATGACCACATTGTCAAATATACCAACTACTTCATCTTCTTTTGCCACTCACAAACTACACAAACTTCACCGGGGCAGCCAATAGAATGTGCTCTAGACTGTGTCTCTAGACTTGAAATCTGTAGCAGAAACTGTCACAGTAAATTTGAGTTTTTACATTTTCTATACTAGATTAGTTCCTCACTCAATAAGCATGCAAAAGAGACATTTAAGATCCAATAAAATTGATACCCGAGAGCGTGAGAGAGAAGCATGTGCTCCCGTGATGCTGTAGTGACAACCTTTGAGTCCAAAACGTGTCACACTTCCAGCTGCATCAAGAGACAGTCCGGTCCGTCCCCGACTAAGCGTTAACGGTAGCGCAGTGGGCTGAGGCGTTGACAATGAGAGAGCCAGTCGAGGGGCAAACCACTCTGAATTTTTGGTGTACGCATGCCTGAGTTGTGAGTTGAATTGGCTGAATTTTTGTGAATTTGAGTTGAGTTGGCTGAATTTTTCGTGAGTTGGCTGAGTTGGCGATGAGTTGGCGTGAGTTGGCGATGAGTTTGGCGATGAGTTGGCGTGAATTGCCTGAGTTGGCGTGAATTGCCTGAGTTGGCGTGAATTGCCTGAGTTGGCGTTGAGTTGGCTGAGTTGGCGATGAGTTGGCGTTGAGTTGGCTGAGTTTGCTGCGATTTTTTTTGTTGAGTTCGTTGCGTTTTACGTGTATTTTTCTCATATTTGGCCTCGCTGGCAAATCTAATGCGTAGTACTACGCCCGGACTACGCCCTAATAAAACGTTAGCATAAAATTACGCTTTATTTGGACATAAAGGCACGGCAACTATGGCATATAATAGCATACCACAGCATACGCGTACTACCAAGGCATGGTTTTACTGAAGGGATCCCTCATTCCTTTGAAAGGTGTACACAGGAGTATTTGAGAGCATGAGTGTACGTGAGTGTACAGGAGTTTTGAGAGAATGTGTGAGTTTGTCAGGAGTTAAGAGTATTTTATGAGTATGTGGGAGTGTGCGTGAGGATTTCATGAGTATAAGGGAGTATGTGTGAGTATCTGATGAGATGTGGGAGTATGCATGAGTATTTTATGAGAATGTAGGGCAAATGTTGAAACAACATCAATAGCGAACTACTACTTAGGTGTCCTACCTATATTACGTGACCTAATTAGGCCATTTTCATGAAGTTTGGTAGGGGTATGTTTCTGAAGTCCCCGAACATGATACCATTTGAACCGCATTGATATATCTATCCGTTCAAAATCACTGTAAATCCTAGAGTGATGTTCCTCGCCATTGGAAGGCGAGGTTTTTGACTCAAATTTCCTCGCCCTCCGTGTCATCACCCTAAAAGGGCGAGGGTATCGCGGGATCTCGCCCTAAAAAAGCGATGTCGGGGGGTAATCGCCCTAACAGGGCGATGTTCGTTTCCCTAAATGAGCGACATTCAAACCTCTCGCCGTAGGGCGATGTGTCTTACATCGCCCAAATTGGGTAACGAACCTCGCTCTTCGATACAGTGATCTCGTCCTTGGCCCCGAAGCCTTTACTGCCCAAGGTCACTGCCCCCGCCCGCCTGGTCCCTCAGCGCGCACCCGCTGCCAGGGTCCATTCATCCCCGGACCCGGGACCCGCGCGGCTCGCCGAGAGAGCCGGCCGCCGCATGCTCCCCTCCCCCCCCCCCCTCATGCGAGCTGCGATGCAGGCCGTGGTGGCGGCCGGCCGGCAAGCCGTGGCGTGGCGTGGCACGGCTTGGCGCGAAAAAATATATTGAGAAAATAAAAAAACGAATCGTGGAGTTTCGCATGCAAGAAATTTGACGCCGTTGGCGTGCATTTCGGCATTCCGCTGCTGCCCGCAGATTTTCATTTTCAACGGCCTCCTGGCGGGTAAGCTCTAAGCGGAAGTCAAGTAATACCGGCATGAAGAAAAAAATCGGAGGCAGAAGCGTCAGTGTGACTCGTTACGCGCACAAAGCGTCGTCAGTCGGCGAGGATTCAACCTGAAAGTTTTCAAAGCCTGGCCCGGCGCTGATCCGGGTGATCTTCTGACAGTGGCGGTGGGCGGTATTGAACCAACATTTTTGAGCCGCCGTACATTTACAGACGCCCTGGCAAAAATAAGGCGTATCGTTACGCCCATTTGAAGCGTACTCGCAACTACTCCCGGTTTGAAACGGGGCAGTTTCATCTGGTATGCTTCAAAATGGCAGTAACACACGGTGCTTTAAGCCACCTGTTAAGTGTGGTTTTAAAAGTTTTGAGAGAGTTCTGGGTAAAGAAATCATATTTTTCCAACTTTCCCAATTTTTTCGAACCTTTCCAACCTTTGTGGAAATTTCCGAAAATTTTCCGAAAATTTCTTGGAAAAACTCGTGTCTAGAAACCCTAGGGGGGGGGGGGGGGGGGGAGGGGGGCCCGGGCGGGCAGGTGGCGAGGTGGCGGGGCAGGGGGAGGGAGGTGGCGGGGGAGGCCGCGTGACTAATCAGCACTGGACAGAACAGACTATGAACCGGCACCGCACGTGCTTTCGGGGAAAGTGTGTTTGGAGTCCGTTTTTAAAAACAGAGACTGCGCGCAATTATGACGCAAAGCAGGTTCTCTGTGCGTTTCGAGGGACCTACCGTAAACACAGTTTGGAAAGCACGTTTAGAGTCTGTTCTGAAGAAACTTTCTACCCTCAACAAGCTTTGCCTGTTATAAGTACAGATGTGTAACAGCCTTTGAACATACTCCAAAACGGAATCTGAACATGCTCACGGTTCTACTTTTCGTCGGGGTACCACCTGGTACCAGGGTATATTTGGACTTCCCCCTCCTTAAAGCATACAAATTACCCCGGTACCAGCCATTTCCTGTCTGGTTCACTTGGTAGCAGGGCATATTCGGACTTCTCACTTCATGTTGCATACGAATCGACCCCGGTACCAGCCGTTTCCGCCTGGTACCAGGTCACATTCGGACTTCCCCCATCCTCTAGTAAGCGAATCGACCCCGGTACCAGCCATTTCCCGCCTGATACCACCTGGTACCAGCACATATTCAAAGAGTGAGAAGTCCTAAAATGCCCTGGTACCAGGTAGTGCGAGACAGAAAACGGCTGGTACCAGGGTTGATTCGTAATGAACATGGAGTGAGAAGTCCAAATATACCCTGGTACAAGGTGGTACCAGATACCCTGGTACAAGGTGGTACCAGGGGGAAAATGGCTGGGACCGGGGTTGATTCGTGTACAACATGGAGTGGGAGGTCAATAACTATGCTCTGATGCTAGGTGGTAGCAGACGGAAAACGCTGGTCGCGTGGTTGCTTGCAGCTCGACGTAAAGTGGGAAGTTCAAATATGAACTGGTACCAGGTGGTAGCAGACGGAAAAAGGTGACTGAAAAAAGGCCACCGAGGCTACCGGCACTACCTTAGTCACTTTCTTTTCAAATTCTAATGCTAACGAGATCCTAACTAACACGCAGTACATGAAGGATGTGTCTTAGTGTCTACCACAAGAGTTCTTGGTGTCACAGTACGAAAGAATGCCGCAGATTGAATAACATTTGCAATTTCGAGAGTAACAAATAATCCGGGAGTTATTCTGAGCCTCATGACTTCAAAAACGAAAACCTAACTGAAGACATTCTGCTAATTGCTTATATCGCTGCCCATAATGTGCTTTGAGTGCGCGTAATGATGTGACTTTAGAGTTTCTCATAGCTGGTAACACGTAGCCTCGCGCGGGGTTCTCTTGTGGTACCGAGGGGGCCAGATTCAGCATCGTACATGGTGTGAGGCTAGCGACAGCTTCGTCGAAGGGACGGCAGATGGAGCGCGGTTTTGGCGCACTGGACCATTTGTCGGGCTGGACCACTTGTCGGGCTGGACCAGTTGTCGGCAAGCTCAGGGAAAAGAACAGAACGGCAGCACTGGACCACTTGTCGGGGCACTCGCAAGAGGTAACAGAGCGGCTGTGCTGGACCAGTTTAAAAGCTGGACCAGTTGTCGGACTGGCCCAGTTGTCGGGCTGGACCAGTTGTCGCCTTGCCTCGCGCGCTAGTTCGCTGGACCAGTTTAAAAGCTGGACCAGTTGTCGGGCTGGCCCAGTTGTCGGGCTGGACCACTTGTCGCCTTGCCTCACGCGCTAGTTTGCTGGACCAGTTTAAAAGCTGGACCAGTTGTCGGCACAGAGTGAGGGACACAAGGGCTGGACCAGTTGTCGTGCTGGACCAGTTGTCGGGCTGGACCAGTTGAAAAGCTGGACCAGTTGGATGCGTCTCCCTTGTAACTGTTAAAAGTATATCTCAGGCCATTTATTACTGCTGAATTATTACTGCTCATACTTATTATTCCACGTTAATTATGACCTTCATTTTTTAATTCATGCAAGGGAACAAATTTTCTCAGAGAACATAAGACTCAAGAAACGCTTCTGCACTCCAGGCAGAAGTATTCTGATGAAATTTACTAAAATCTGGTACACCACAAAATAAATAACAAGAGACTTTCCTAAAGCATGCAGAGAACTGTGTGTCTCATTTTCACCAATCATAATGAGTTGACTGCATTAAATACTATGATACTGAAATTACTACAAACATGCAAATGGTATGAGACAGAAATTGAGTGGCGAAGGAAGATGTTATCATCTGAACATTCTGGCGACCCACACTGCTACACTCTCTCTCAAACAGCAGGCTATGGAGCTACTGATCTTGTCTTTGAGTTTTGAGCACTTCTAAGAAATTGAGATCACTGAATCTCCATGCAATTGACACAAAATTAATCAATCCAGCAATAATATACCACAGATAAAAATTTCTAGACATGGCATTAAAGCAGAGGCAGCCCAAACTTTAGTGATTTGAAATTAAATTATATTCATAAGTCACATGCACATGTAACAGTTACCAGCATGCAGAATAACAGTGTGGTCTCCAGTTAGCAAAATTATAATTAATAAACTTTATCTGAACCTTTACTGCTTTCCTGGTTTCTCCTTATTTTAACACTTTGCAGAAGCATGCACTACTTGACTGAGGACTGTGCTCTGTACATAATTGTTACAACATGACTTTTCAATTGGCAAGTTCGTGAAATAATAAGCGGCATGCAATCACAACAAATGCTGTTTGAGAGGAGTAGCTTAAGGGTCGCTTAATACTGAAGAAAGGATGGATTTGAAAATAACTGCCACTTCCGTGGTAACTTCCCTGAACAAAGGTTCCGCAGCTGTAATCCAGATGAGCAGTGAACCATGGAGGCACTCGTCTCCGCATCCATGACTGTAGATCCTCAGCTGACACGATCCAGACAGGTCCGCCACTCCAAACATCCAGCTCTGGTCACGTTCCTGATGCACTCTCCAGCCTGGATCACAAGTGACATATTATAATTTGCTGACACTACATTTGAAGTGCAAAACCGTTCGCTGTGCATTCACATCCAATGATGGTTTACGATAAATTAGATTTAAAATGAGTACAGCAGAGAAGCATGCCAGGGGAAGACAACATGAAGAAATCCTTCAAAGAATACTTGGCGAATGTTGTGTTCTCCATCACCTCCTTTTGCTGACCTGCCCATACTTCACCTCGACTCACAGCTCATAGCACCGCTGCCTACAGTGCCACTCGGCCTCGGGCCGGGTCCCGAAGTGGCGCCCAGCAACGCGCGGAGGTCAACAGGGGTCAAGGCCGACAGCCACCGATGGCCGCCGATGGCGGGAAAGACCATCTTTAGCCAGAACTACATGCAGGACCAGAGGGGGTTCCCCTGAGGCCGTAGGGAAGTCAGACAGGGTCCAGCACCTGCAACAAGGAAGGAGGCAATGAGACCAGCACCAGCAAACTGACTGCAAGACTTGTCTGAATTTCCATAATCCTAGGGCTTATGCTCATGAGAAGAAGCCTTTCATTGGAACCCTTGGCTACAAGGAAACAAATCAGAACGCCAACAACTTACAATGAATAATAAAGAACAAACACAGGTGATATTGAGAGGAACATCCCCAGCAGTCAAAAACCAAACAGGTTGAATCGTGTATGTTCTGCGAACCTTGTGGAAAGCCCCGCAATAAATGCAAGCAGGGTTGGGCACGTTAATCTCCAAGGTTAACGCGTTAAAATTAGCCGTTAATCTAGGGTTGACTAACGTATCGGCGTTACGTTACCGAGTCAAATGCTCACTAACGCGTTAACGTTAAAATTAACGATTAACGGCGATAACGTTAATCGTTAAGTGGAATATATAGATACAACGCAGAAGTTCAATAAATGTGCGTTTCGGAACGATTTGGTTGGTTAATTGGCTTTATTTCATATACCTACAGCAAATGTCTTTAGGGGGTTAGACCGGATGTAGACTGAATTAACTCTCATCTTTGAAGTACTTATTACGTCTTAATAAATATTATAAAAATAACTTGATAATGACAAGTTGCAAAACAAGTGCAAAAAATAGCACTAAACTAAAAGACGCATTTAGTATGCAGATCACTGTGACAATTAAAATTATGCAAAAAACAAAACAGCATTCAGGAATGCATTAATTATGCAGTTCACTGTGACAATTAAAATTAAATAAAAAACGAAACAGCTTTAAGAGGTACATTATATAGCGATTAAAGTTAGGATGAAGATAAATGAGCGGAACTACTTCCAGAAACATCTATTCACCGTCAGCAAGCACTCATTCTCGAGTGTGCTGTCTCCAAGCATACTTCTGAGAAGTGACAGGCTGTGACCACACGTATAATTAAAAAAAAAAACGACACGAGAGAAACGGAATCTCATCTCCAGATATTTAATTAAATATCTATTAACGTTAACGGCGTTAGCGCGTTAAAGGGATAGCATTAATTAACTCGTTAACGTTAATGCTTCTCTTCAAAACTAACGCGTTAACGTTATCGTTAATGAATAATTAACGACGTTACCCTAACGTCGTTAATCGTTAATTTAACGTGCCCAATCCTGAATGCAAGCTTACACAGCGAACAGACACTTATTGAAACAAACTCATGTGAACTTAACATTTTACAAACTACAAGCCACCAACAGTGTACTAACCACAGTCAAAGAAAATGGAGTGTCCCACAGCAGAACAGAACTGTACCTTGAACCAGCAGGATTCATTCCACTCGTCACAGTTTAACCTCTGCCACTTCACTAACCTGGAACACACAAAACGCACATGCTGGGTAAACAATCTTCCAAAATCCGTCAGTGCTGCTCTCGCAAAGGCCATGCACAAACTTTCTCCTGTAAATGCATTTCAAATAAAACTTTGAAGAGTATCTGACTTGAATTTCGGCCTCGGATGTCTAAAGGTTAAAAAATAACGCCAGCAGCATGCACGCATGACTAAATAGTATGTCCGATCACGAAATCATTGGACGTGAGACAAGAAACGAAAACAGCGGTACCATACCATAACCTCCCTGCGCGTCCGGCGCTGGGTTCACTTATAACCGCACGTTGGCACTTCGAAAAAGATAGGAAAGAGCTTAATAAATTTATCGAAACACCACAAATACCTGGACCAGCATCCAAAACTCCCTTGAACCTGTTCCAACCTGTTCTTGGCATGAAAAGCCGGTGACTGGTGACATACCGGTAATTCAAAACGACCGTTACGCAGCGAATGGCGAGCGACAAGAACGAGCTCGCTGCCAACGTCATTCGAAACAAAGACTTCGCGATAAATTACATAATTGCATAAACTCGCATTTCATACAGTTTTCCAATGGACAATACCGATGAACAAGCGAGCACCGACGACCGAATCAACATCACCTGACCATCCCAACTTACCAAAGTGCCAATAATGTACAGCTTCTCTGCACGCACTTCCAACGACCGTTAATACTTTTCAAGCATTAATCCGCGGCCCCGGTGGTTAATTAAATTAATTTCTATCACACGCATCGTCTCTACATCAACAGTGACTCGTGGAGACGCATATATTTTCAAATCTAAACTACTTGAAATACGGACTATGTTTTGCAGTGGCTCGATTCGCGCGCGAAACCGCTTTTGCTGGCATTGGCTGCGCGTATGAACACAGCTTCGCAGAACTACGGCGCGCGAAAACGCCTTAACCGCCATAGTTAGGCTGCCTGCTGCATCGTGCTCAAAGCTGCTGAGCGTTTTACCTGGTTTGTGCTCCGTTTTTCGGATTTGCCATTTTCGAAGGTAAGTTTGTACCGTTTGCGTTCAATTGCTGCATGGAATCCGACAAAATTTTGAGTTGTGCGTAGTGGATGTGTCACTGCTGTGGAAGACGATGCATCGCTGGTGCCCAGCCTAGTTTCCTCTTGTACTCTTGAATTCTCTGCTGGTGCCCTGCTCTGTGGACATGATTATAACATTCGCATCACTATGTGGTCTAATTTGAGCTTCCTCCTGCACTTTTTGATGTTCAGAAAAATGAAGCATTTATTAAACCGATATGTGGGTCCCTTTATCTACTCTGTGAATTAGTTACTGACCATTTGCTTGAAACGAGAGGAGCGTTATTTAATTAAAATGTGTTTCCATTAAAACAGTCAGCATTCCTAAATTGTGCTAATAGCTATATTTCTGGTTGTTAAAGCTGTTTATGTAACGCCTATGAAGTTTTTAGTCCTACCTCAAATAGTGAATTTTAGTGCTGTTTGCAGTGGCATTCGTGCCGTTCAATTTGTCTCTTCTTGCAGATGTTCCATGGTCGTGGTCGGGGTGGTGCCGGTAGCCGAGGCAACTGGCCGCCTCCCATGAGGGCAATGGGGCCCATGGGTCCCATGAGTCCCATGGGACTGATGAGTCAGATGGGACTGATGAGTCAGATGGGAATGGGCCATCCTAACCTTGGCCATAAATAATGTTCCAAGGTTTCTGTGGCACTGACCAACTAGTGGGGAATAGCAGGTGGGAATAATTTTTTTTATTGTACCTGTCGCTGCACTCTGGCACTTTGCCAGGGACTCACTGCTGAATATAACTCAGCAGTGTCATTCGGAACCATGCAAGGAACTGCGTGAACTGATTGTTTCAATTTGCATGAACCATATGGAAGGTGGAATAAGAAAGATAAGGGAGGGCGATAAGAGAATCAATGCTATGTCTGGAATAGAAGTAAGTTTTTTGGCAACAAGAATAAGTGATTTTAGAAATAACTGTGTTCATGCACTTGCCACATACTTTGATAGTGAAATGAACGATTTGCTTTTCACATTGGGTCTCTGGCAAAGGGCCAGGGTGCAGTGGCAGGTAAAATCAATAAATTTCTTCTCACCCACCATTCTAGACTGAAACCTACACTAGTGGCCGGTTTCTGTCACTCTTCAGTTTGATGTCAGTCATTACTGGAGCACACTCTTATTAATTTTAGTCGCTTCCTTGGAATCAAAGGTCATTTTCTCATTTTTCTTTCACCTAGTGCAGTACTGCAGGAGCCGTGTCTGCTCAATGTTCTATATGCATTCATCTTTCAATTTCCTATTTTTTCCAACTTTTGCGGTAAGCTGTGTATCCTATCAATTGGTTTTATTTTCCCACAGCTTGAACTAGGGGTTCATCCCGCTCCCCTTCCCTATCCCCTTACCTCTGCTCTTCCCTCTTCTCTGCCCTCTGCTCTTCCCTCTGCTCTTCCGTCTTCTCTACCCTCTGCTCTTCCCTCTGCTCTACCTTCTTCTCTGCCCTCTGATCTTCCCTCTGCTCTTCCCTCTTCTCAATCACCTTCTCTTACCTCTACCTCTGCCTTGTCCTCTCTTGCCACTTCTTCAACTCTTCTACCCTCTTGTTCAATGTCCTCCATCTCTACAAATGCCCCTTTTGCCCCTTCCTGTCTCCCCCTTCTCTCCGCTCTTCTGTTCCTCCACTATCTCCACAATCCCCTCCTTCCCCCTGCCCTGGGATTCTGATCATTCCGATCTTGAGGAACCCCAGCAGCAGCAGGAAGAAGCTTCCTCAGTTGTCGTAAGTTGTTTTAAAAGAGCACTTGTAGCAGGATTTTTTTTTTTGTTGTGTACAGCAGTGGCCCTGAAGCCTTATTACCTCTTTTATTTCATCCTTATGATTGCTCTGTCTCATTTTCTTTCACCTTTTTCATTGGGATGCAAAGTCACTTCCTCTGGCTAAAAGATTGCGGAGACGAACAACAGGCGGCAGCCAGCAGCAACAGCAACCAACAACAAGCAAAGCTGCTGCTCAACAACCAACAACAAGCAAGGTAATAAAAGTGCCTGCTGAAGTGACACCTTATTTATAATATTTCTTGCCTGGCCAATGATATGTGGAATTGAGGTCTGCACCTTCCGAACTGTTTTAATTTGTTTCTTTTTTTTTTTAACCCAGACCAGTAAGGCTAGTGATGAGCCCTTGCCCTGGGAGGAGCTGGTACATAAAGTGAGTGTAAACGATGCAACATATGTAGAAATAACTTTTATAGCTAGTGTGCATACAGGTTTCTCTTAATTTTTGAAGCATATCCTTTTTTAATTCTTATCTCATTTGGTTTGCAGCAACCTCTGACAAAGAAGCGCAAAGCTCCGTCTTTAAATAAAACGGTAAAGTCTAAGAAGGTAATGTTACCTATCCAAGCCCATACCTTGGAAGGACGTTGGTGAGGTGGCAGCTAATGGAACTAAGATGACAGATACAGTGTCGCCATCTAAGAAACTGGCATTCCAACCCAAAGAATGATGGTTCGAAGTCAACATGGCAAAGAAAAAATTGAATTTATAATGATTTTTTTTGTGAAACAATTTGAATATTTTAATTTAACTTTTGGTGACTGGAAGTTCGATTTGGAGAAAAATAAATCTAAAGAGACTTGCGTTGCCATTAAAATATGTATTTGAGTGGGAGATATAAACTTAGATTGTTTTTAGTATTAATCACCTTTTTTAGACTGTGGGTTATTTTAAATAAATATACGCTAAAAGGAAGGTGGATACGATGTGGAATGGGAATGGAGTGTAAGGTCACAAAGTACAGGACATGTCTTTTCTGCACAAACAGGGAAGGCCAGGGAAGGCCAGGGAAGGCCGCCATGACAACACAGACGAAGGACTCAACGCGCAGGCGCGTTATGTAGCGGGTACCAACTGTTGGGACCCGAAATCCTCTACAGTTCTCCGAAGTTGGTAGCGCCATTTATTTGATTGGACTCAAGTAAGATGTCAGAGATGGTGTGTTGATAATGATATTTAGCCACTACAGCCGAGCGAATGTGCCTAAGGACACTTCTGTTGTTCGGTTTCCGAACTAAGAATACACACCAGCGTTCCTATTGGCCGTGGGCGGAACTACGACGCCAAAGATGGTTGTGTTGATGACGACACTTAGCGGCTACATTTGTAACCATGTGACCACACCCCTGGTGGCCGGTTTCCGAACTAAGACCACGCACCCACTAGCGTTCCTACCGGTTGTGGACGAAACTAAGATGGGGGAATGCCGTGGAAGAAGAGTTTTTTTCCTGGCATAAAATTCGAGGAAATTGAATGGTATAACAAGCTGGCCCGTCCCTTCCGTCAACCTCGATGCCAGTTCCGCTCCGCTCCACCGGCACCTCGGTTCGACAGGGGGACTTGGCCAGCTTGGCCTGCCGGCGGCGTTTGCGGGGCCTTCGGCCCCCGCCTCAAGTCTCCCAAGAGGTGCACGATAGCAGATGTATTTGTGACGATTTAAATCATTAACCTGAGCCCGTCCCTGTGCGCGCCGCGATATGGTAATGGTGTGCGCGCGGCGGCCAACCCTAACCTCAAAAGCAAGAACAGACAAATTCTCATTAATCAAGAATGCGATACAAATCGAAAATTGTTGCCACCGTACGTGACTCTACGTTAGGAAAGGAGTTTATCCTCCAAATTTGAAGTTTTTCTGTGACCGATAAGTCGGCGTACACACTAGCGAACGAACGAACATCCGGCATAAGACTATAAGCCCGGCTCCTGCCGTTTCTAAAGAAACGTGTCGGGACGGGCTAAAAACCCCAAGACTTGGTCGAAACGAGTCCGAAAGTGCCCGGAAAGGCGCGGGCTGCCCCAAGAACTGTCCGGTCAGTTATCGGACTGGTCCCGAATCAGTCCGACACGGAGGTAGATGGGGCTGGAGCAGCCCGATATCAGTACCGCCGTTTGAGGACGCCATGGGCCAGCCCGAAATCGGTACCACCCTGGGGGTGTCTTGTAGGGGCAGCCCGTAATCTGCCCGGTCGGCGTGGTCCGCAAAGTGCCCGGCGGGCTTTTTTACCCCAATCGGTTGGACTTAGGAAATTTCGAACACCTATACTACTTGACATCAGTTTGAGTTTTATAGATTTCCACGCACCTCCTACGAAATTGAATGGTTTCCCATGAACTGCCTGGAGGGTAGGCAACTAATCCATCTCTTGTGTACTGCGGGTTGGCCTACCCCGAAAATTGCCCGGCGTTTGACTCGAGATAATGAAGACCCCTTGCCGAAACCTGTCCGGCGGTAAGATCGCGGGCTACTTTCGGGTCTGCCCCAGTTGGCGGGACTTAAAAAATTTTCGAATCTGCGTTAATATCTCAAATTTCATGTATATGGACACCTTTAAAAAATATTGGTACGCACGGCATGATTGAAATTAGCTATATGTTACGCGCGACTAGCCAAAAATAAAAATGGCCACTTCCTCTCATCCAGACCCGCGAAAGATAAATTTTAAGCATCTGAAACGTGCTAAGGAATTATTATTAAATAGAAAAAACCCAAAATGTCGCCTCGACTACTATTGTGTAAAAGCTGTGGAAGGAGTCACTGATCAACATATTCGAAGATGGCGATAACATTTTGTGGGATCGCCCCTTCATATACCGCCGGCGGGGACTTAGAATCGTTCTGACTGCCGTCGAGGCGTGGAGTGTGACTGCTGCGGCTCGGACTCCCTTCCATGTGAAGCGCGGCTACATATATTGGCACGACTAGTGCGCTCTGTGGGCATCGGTGCTATTGGCACGAATCGTGCCAGTAGCGATACTGCGTCTTCCTGGCACAAACCGCAAAATTCGTGCGATCGTGCTAATAATTGCTGTGTACTTTATTGCACGATTCGTGCGATCGTGCCAATAGTTTGTAAGAAGGTTATTGCACGATTCGTGCAACCAAACACATGTTTGTTATTCGCACGACGAGCAATGCAGTGAGACCAACAGCAACCCAAACATTCGTCACATTCGCCATTCTCTGGAATGGTTGAACGCACAAACCTGCGGTTTTGATCAAACGGTTCGTCTTTTCAACCCGAGAAATTTCATTCCTATGCATTATTGTGCGAATCTCCTTAGTTTTGTTGCAAAATTCGTTAATAACCCACCACGCTCGACCGTCGCGCCAATTTTGTGACGCAGGAAAGTGGAGTGGAGGGGGACTCCGTATGTGAGACCGAGACTTTTTGGCAGGCGCTCGAGGCGGGAGCACCACGGATGAGCGGGAACCGGGTGATATCCGTCATTTTTACTGCCATTCAATCCTTGTAAAAATAATTTACTGCTGATTTCATGATTTCTGGTAAGGAGATTATCACTGCCTCTCTGTCAATACTGTCTGCGGCTTCAACGTTGACGTTTATTTGCTTTCATTTCCCTGACCGTTTTAGTACACGTCCTAACCTCACGTTTTCTCAACCGTTTCAGCCTGAGAAAATGACGCAGGCTTCCGAGCCCCCCTTCTCTATGTGAATCAAACTTTTTCGTCATACAACCAGTTTCAAGAATGCCTCAAACTGTATCAGAAGAAAACCTGCAGTATTTACACAACAAAAACATCCAAAACAATAGAAAATGTTAACAAGAAGGGTGGTGCTTTCAAACCGGAGCTGAAGTATTACGATCTTGCTTTGTGCTGCAAGCGCGGAGGGTTAAAGAGAATTCGTGCTGGGAAAGGCATCAGAGATATCCAAGGGTAAGTGTGTGACTGATATGGAGGTGGAGATTGTGAGTTGCATTCATGCCTGCATCAATTTTGTTCTTCACAGGACATGGAAGGCTGATTGTCCTTCCAAAATTGTATTGACTGCTACAGCAGATGGTTTTCTGAAAGTAACGGCTCTCTATGAGACTCATGAGAACCATGACACCAGTGAGGAAGAATTCAATCTTCTCCCTGAAGTCAGGAAACAGGCCTTTGCTGAGTGTCAAGAGGAACTTGATGTGCTGTTTAGAGCAAATGTCAAACCAGCAAAGATGAGGTTTGTTCTTCGAGAACTCTGTTCTGGGCACATAAATCCAAGAGACTTGATGAATTTAAGGTAAGAATTTACTGAGTTCACAGCTAACATCAAATTATTTTCCTCTGTTATGGAAATGGTTGTAATCTCACTTTTACGTAACATTCGTGTATTTCCCAATCTGTTTGCAGAGCAAAGTGGAAGAATGTCCAGCACGGGGGGCGTTCAGAAGTTCAGAGGCTTATAGATGCCCTTTGTGGTATTATGGAAGCAGATCCTGGAGCATTTATTTATATTGTGAAAAATGATGATGGTGAATTGGTTAATCTTTTCATCCAGACATCAGCAATGAGGCAGAATGCCATTGAATTTGGAAGTGTATTAATAATGGATCACACCTACTTAGTGAACAAGAACAGGATGGCTACATGCTTGACAATGGGTATGGATGGTAATGGCGAAGGAAGAATCACATCTCTTGCATATCTTTCTAATGAGAGGAGGGAGAATGTGAGCAACACTCTGGCAGCATATAAAAGAAGTATTGGTCAAGAAGCTGCAGAACAAGTAAAAACTGTTTTAATTGACAAAGATATGTCGGAGGCAGCCGCCGTGAGGGATCATTTGCCGAATGCTAACATACAGTTATGTGATTTTCATGTATCAAATACATTTAAATTGCGAACTGCTCATGAAAGTGCAGAGTTAAGAGCACTGTTGACAAAAATTAGGTTTGCTCATGATGACAACGAGTTCAACAAATTAAAGGAACAAATTCAGGCAGCAGCATCTGAAACTCTTAGGGCATATTTTGAGAAAAACTGGTTGCACTGTTCAATGGCGTGGTCATTTCGTGACAAAAAGAAATCAGTTAACCTTGGCAACACTACCACTGGGCGACTTGAAAACTTCAATGGGAAAGTGAAGAAGGTAAGTTGCCCGTATTTTCCTGTCATCTGAAAATTCTTTGTTGTATTAATTTGGATACTGCAGAACCCCAATTGTTGCAATTTTTTGTTGCCAGGTCCTAAATGTTGACAACACTGTGGCAGAGTCTGTGGAAGGAATCTTGGGGCTTGTTACTAATAAGGAGGACAGCTCATACAAGTCCAGAATAGAGGCTACTAAAGAATACTATAGCATTTCCACCAATGACCCTACAGTTCATGCTATTCTCAATGAGCTCACAAAATTTGCAGCAACGAAATATATTGAAGAATTAAAAGCAGAAGTGAGTGAGAGACAATTAGAGCATTTCAAGGCATCAGTGAGCGAGGAAGGAGCCCCCCCCCCCCCCCCCCCCCACTGACGTACCGAGCTGAAAGGCCGGAGGCGGGGAGGATTGGGGGGGGGGGGGGCTTTCTCTTTTTCCCGTCCTCGGCTTTCACACGGCGTACGATGGGTTGCCTACCCTTCAGGCGATGTACTTTTATTATTATTTTTCTCTTCTTCTTTTAAATCAGATCGGATTAGAGGAGGACGGAACGAAATGTGTCTTCGGTGTACAGTATGATGTGAACACCAACCAGTTAGTTGGTTTCGTTGCTGGCTTTTCAAAGCAGGGGCTTCCCCTTATAGGCCAATTTCCTGCCACTTCGGACGAAACCATGCGCCGCTATTTCAGTGAGAACACACAGGCAAGAAATTTGTATGTGATTCTCGCCCGGCCTCTAGTCGACAATGCCACCCCTTTCTTGCTCTGCTGCTTTGGGACTGACAATAAATTTCCAGCTGCCTATGTAGCCAGCCGGTGGCGTATCGAGGAAGGCGAGGCTGCTAAGCGAAACATTTTGGTGAAATTTAGGGGTACAGACGGAGATGCCAGATGCCTGTCGTCCATGCAGAAACGCATGTTTGCTCCGTGTGAGAACCCTCTTAGATGGCACTTTTGGTTTAGGGCGGACCTTTCGCAGCCCGTTGCCTGTATACAGGACCCAACACATGTGGCTACAAAGATACGCAATCTATTGCTAAGGGGTAATATACTCCCCATGGGAAATTATTATGTGTCCGTAACCCACATCAGACTTTTGATGAACAACCTGAGCAAGGACCAGCATCACCTAGTAGAAGGTGACCTCAATGGAGCGGATCGAATGAACTTTCGGTCAGCTGAAAAACTCTTCTCAGAGCCAGTCACGGAACTGCTTAAAAGTATGCAAGACGCTGAAGCGACCGGAGGAACTTTAACGTTTCTGGAGATAGCAAGGCTTTGCACTCAGTCATTTCTGAACCGCAGTCTCAGTCCACATGAAAGGATTCGCATGCTCTGGACGGCAAACTTCTTTTACCGTGGCTGGAGAGCTTGGGTGTTGCAAGACCGCAATTACACTTTGAAAGAAAATTTTCTGACCACAAATTGTTATTTGTGCATTGAGGTGAACGCTCACAGCCTCATTCTCTTGACCAGATACCACCGAGATCACGCTGGAGAACCGAATACAGGTAATTGTACAATGATATGACTGACAGCCTCAACGTTATGAGAGCACAACTTTTTTACACTTACATTATTAACAACCCTTTCTTTCGAAACAGGAGAGTATGTGCCTTGGAGATGGGATAGCCAAGACGTTGAGAGTGAATTTCGTATTCTCCGTTCAATGGGGACTACTTTATCCACTGTAATCAATTTCACAGTTCTGGAAGCTCTTCAAAAACTTGCTAGAGTCGGATTGGATGCTGAAATCAGGAATGAGCTGTCTTCAAAATTCTACTTTGCTTCAAGTCGACGAGCTGGGAAACGGGCGAAAGAAGAAAAATGGGACGAGTCTCAGGGTTTTCCAACCGACTCTGAGATTTTTGACATAGTGGATGAGGCCAAGAGGGAAGCCCAAGAGAAACTTAACATGCTGGGAACGCATGTCGAAATCCCCACTGTGTTCTCAAGCATACCCGAAGCCGAAATTGAGGCGGACGATGACATGGTATCTATATAGTAACTAGTACGGTGATTGCACGGAGAGCGCAGGCAAGATAAACACACACAACACGCACAACTAAGGGGCATTTTCGTGAGAAATGCTTAAAAGATCGTCCGTCAAGTACTTTGCAAGGCCAGTCTCATCGCTCATGGCGCCTACCGGGTAGGCAACCCACACTTGTGCATGCAAGCGTGTCGTGCGGGCTGGCCTACACTGACACTCGCAGGCGCCGGACTTCGCCTCTACCATTTTTGGAGAGGACGAAACTCGGACGCCTTAGCGCACACGGCGCCTGGTGGGGTCGTGTTTCGCTACTTTCACTTCGGACGCACTTTACGGACGATGCTTTAATGCAAAATCTCGACCAAATCCAAAGGGCGCGTGTTTTCCTCGCCTGCGCTTTTTTGCTCGTCTTAAAAATAAAAACTGCTTTCTATTTTTCCGTACTATTTTTTACAGGACAACACGGAGGTAGCTGAGTTCTCTGATGATATCGCTGCGGCCGCACTTGAGGAGGATTTGGTTGTTGCGGAGGTTGCGGGTGGCGGAACCGATGTCCCAACGCAGCCGATGGCGTCGGCATTCTCCGGCGAGGTTTCCCTCAGGACGTTTGAAGACGTCAGTCTGTCTCCAGACAGCCCGTTTGTCCAGGTCCGTGATTTCCACGGCAAACCAGCCATAGTTCGGAAAACAGCTTTTGCCTATATGCTGGGAACCCGGGGCAAACTAAGCAACAACAGGTTGGATCGTGTCCAGGACAAGGCACCTGGGGCTTCTGGCGCTGACAAAAGTAATGAGTTTATTTGTGCTACTGCTTGACTGGATAGGTTCCATCAGACATTCTGTAATTGCCTGTTTTGTTCGTTCGCAGGTTCCCCTTGTGCTGGTGGCGCACGTCCTGGATGGGTTCGTGAATGGGTTGAACCATCCAGGCTAGACTCAGTTTCTACGACAGAATGGTGCCTGTTCGAAGGTCAGGAAGGGGGGCAGAGGCTTGTGGGAAGGGTCTTGATGTTTTCATACTTAGGTGCCAAAGGAAAGCAGAGGCACTTCAGAGCCAACACCGCACCGACCTCTGCGACGGAAATGGACATCACCAGAAAAAGCAGCAGGGAAGTGGGCGTACTCTGCGACTGGTATGAGGTCGGCGACATGGGTCAGCTGAGCAAAATTAATGTAAATGGGTTTTACCCATTAAAGAGATACCTTAAAACAATTTCAAAGCCCACCCTTCGGGATGAAGATGGCCAGCTTTTCCTCGATTTCAGAACGTTCTCTCTGTTGTAATTTTAAGTTGATGTATGCTTAAAGTAATTCTGTAATCTGTACCTGTACCTGTAATTACTGTAATCTGTACCTGTAATTCTAAAAATAGATCCTGTGGATTCAATCCATATTCATCTGATATTCACGAATATTTACTCATATTCACAAATATTCATCAATATTCACAAATATTCATCAATATTCAACACTATTTAAATAATATTCATATGTATTCCCATATTCACACATATTCACCAGTATTAAACTATTCATCACTATTCAAACCATATTCAACATATTCGCAAATATTCAATATTATTCAATTATTGAATATGTTGAATATATTCATTGTACACAAAATCATGGAGTTGATGACCCTTGGTTCGCCCGGCACCTCATCTTTACTTGGTACACTGAAGAACTTGAGAATGTGGTTGAGGAAACGTGTTTGCATTTGACTGTCCATTTCTCGTCGAAAGTGTCACAGCAGTTTTTGGTCTCTCTAGACTAACCTTGCGCACAAATACAAACATCAGTATTCACTCAACAAGGGTTCTCCGGAATTAAAGGCTTCCTAGTGACGCTGTGGAAGATTACACCCCCTCGGCTCGTTACATCACTGAATCTCTCGTTGGTGTGGACTCGCTGGTGTCGCAACAAGCTGGAGGGAGCACAGAAACTCTTGCTGCACACACAGCACTTGTGTTCTCTGCCGTGTGACCGCAGGTGCAATAAAAGTGTACTCTTCTTAGAGAACGCCTTGCCGCACTCACTACACTTAAAGGGGACACCGCCCTGGACTCCTTCAGCGGCCGCTGTACCCCGCACTGGAGAGTCCTTGAGAGGGACCGTCGCCTCCAACTGTGACTCACCCGTCGTCGTAGGAGCGGCGAGTCCGAGCTGAGGTGAACCTGAGGACGAGGTGCCTGCGCCATTCCGTGGGGACGACAGAAGGAAGACATTCTTAAAGTCATCGTGGACTTCAACATCGCTGTCTCCCTCCCCGTTATCTAATGGCTCAAGGATCGTGTCCTCTTCGCTGATGCCAACCAAATGCTGGGCCACCACAGCCTCCACTTCCTCAGCAGCCACTGCAGCACCTCCTAGCACCGCGGGGTCCCAGAGGGAGTACACCTCGTCAACCCGCAGACCGCTGTTGTCATCCTCGGCCTCCTCCTTGACAGCAGGGCAGTGGTCTGGCCCTGAGGACAGAAGGGAAACCGGTGAGCACGTCTCGCCGTGGACACCTGACCCCACACCACCAGCACCGTACTGCCCGTCCCCGCACCGCCACCAGAAACTTGCAGAACAAGGTGCTGAGTCGCCGACAGACCGCTGCTGTGTGTTGCATCGGCTACAGGACCTGCGCAGAGAGGGACACTTATTAGAGAATCAAACCAGTGTTAGGTTGTCTAGCCGTGGGGGTGGGCCGGAACGTGGTCCGTGTTACCTTTAAGGGCCTGGCATCTCGCACCTTACCTCCACTAACCAGATTCAAAACTTGCTTAGAGCGGCATACGTTTTCTTGTAAAATGGCGTCAGAAAGCGATGCACGAGGAGACCACCAGCCTTAGCACGTAGACGGAGCGTGTCGGAGACTGCCTTTTCCACTGCGGAGGCGAGTGGACGGGTGGTTTGTTTGGGATAGCGTTCCTCGTGGCAAGCCAGATTTTCCTGAATTACGTATCGCCCTTCTCAAACGATACATGGAAAACGTTGCACATTGCATTGCAAAGCTTGCTGACAACCGAGTAGGAAAAAAGCAACATTCCCGATGAAATCCTTCGTAAGGTTCATGAAGGATCGCTCTCCAAGCATGGATCGCCAAAAAGGATTTCGACTTTATAGCTTTATTCCTAGGTTCATGCCTGTGAAAGGACAGAATAAAACTTAGTTGTTGATAGGAACTTTATTTCCGATCTGAAACAATCTTGTGCAAGATGGCTTCGTCATGCTGATATCTATTTTGTAATGCGACCCTTTCGTTTATTTAAATCAGTGATTCGATTTGGCAAAAAAAAAAAAAACAAAAAAAACAGGTTTTCTGTTTCGAGAAGAAAGAAAAACTGAGCATACCTCATCGTGGATCTCACGTCGTTTCAAATATCCTGTACTGACCATTTCGGATGGAACCCCCAAACACATTTTAACGGCACTGATATATTCCAATTTTATAAAAGTAACTGCATTTGACCAAGAGAGGCGATACATGCATTGTGTACAGAAAGGTGCCTTATAACAACAGCCAGTGAGGGTGTACGAATGCATTTCAACAAAGCAACGGATAATACGTATAATGGACAAGCAAAGAAGAATGAAAGAAAGAGCGCCCAATGTGTGAGGAGGGCCTTCTTGAGCAGGAACAGGAACAAGAGGAAAAACCTGCATAAAGAGCAGTATTTTTAACTGAAAGTTGGGAACCGACCACTCTTAAACTACACTCAGGACCTCAATCACAATGCCGAAGAAGAACCCAGGTGCTGCTGATGGTGCCAGTGATCCCAGCAGGGCCTCCTTAGACCGAAACTGGTTAGGCTAGGGTAGGTTAGGTTTGAGCAGCATTGAATACGGTGGAGAAGTCCACAATGAGTAGGGAAAAATATCGTAGGGTAGGTTAGGTAAAAGTAGGCTAGGCTAGGGTAAAGTAGGGTAGGTTAGAGTAGTCTACGGTCGGTGAGGGTAGGTTAGAATAGGCTAGGGTCGGTTACGTTAGAGTAGGTTAGAGACGGGTAGGTTAGGATAGAGAAGAATAAGTTAGAGTAAGGTAGGTTAGGATTGGTAAGAGAAGGCTAGAATTCGTTATGTAAGGGAAGGGTAGGTTAAGTGACAGTTGAGCACGATTGAGTAGGGTAGAGAAGTCCACAATACGGTGGGAGAAGGTACGTCCAGCGGGTAGGTAAGAAGCGCAGCGACCCCCGCGCCTCAAGGCCGGTGCCCGCAGGGCGCCATACTGACTGATGGGCCCCGCAGGAGGGTCACACTCGCCGGCAGGCCAAGGTAGGTGTACCCCGTGTGGAGGGGCGGAACAGTGGTTCGCGATAAGCGAAGCCTGTTACGCCACGATGCGGTCTGGTCTCAGTGATGAAGTAGCTGAAAAAGAGTGAAGTTGATCGATAGTACAATTTGTGGTCATGAATTTAAGGTAAGATATTGGTGAGATATTTGTTGGGCGGTAAGTTTGCAGTTTTGTGATATTTGTTTATATTTAACAGGATAAAGTCCATTGACGTGAAAAGTGCAAGCCGTATGGAAAGTCAAATGGAAGAGAAGGCAAAAGCTGGGTCTGTAAGAAGTGCGAATAGTTTTTCATGTGTACATTTGCTTTCGAGATAAAAGTAAAGTGGTTGATCGTGGTTCTGTAGATGTTGGTAATGGTAGTTCTTTGGGTGCCGGAGTTGGTTATCTCAATGATGAATCAGATGATTTGTTTAATGTAAGTGTTTTTGCAGGAAAGTGAAAGGAACGTGCACTGTTGCATTGCACTAATTTTGTTTGCGTCTTTGTATTTCAGTTTGTGACGAGTATGACAGAACGTAAAATCGTTGAGTGTTATGTGTTGAAACATGGTGTTGTGTACAAATTGACCGACATGTATCACAAAACAAATTATGAGACAGATGGCACACGTCGCATGGCTGTTATTGCGGGAGTTGTTGAGCGCGATGCTGGTGGTAATTTCTATTACATGGTTGCCGTCATCTGCTAAGAATAACATGAAGGAGGCTGATGTGGACCGGTGTGGGGAAAGTCTGAGGAGTAAAAAGGGCAGTTGGTATGTTGTCTATTTTGGCCGAAAGTTGGAAGAGAAATTCCAACCACATGATTTGAGATATGTAAGAGCAACAATCGGTAGAAAATGAGGGTGAATTGCATGATGGTCATTTGATGTATAGGAACGGTTATAGGTTAAATTAAGGTTTGAGCATGTTATATTGTGCATGAATTGTGTATGGTCTTATCTGTTTCAATTTTATGATTTGTTGCACTTGTAATGAAATTAGCAAAAAATGTGTGTTATTATTTAAAAAAGAAATGTTTTTGGAAAAGTGCATGTGTAGCTTTGTGTTTTTAGTTTTGTTTTGCATGAAATTTGCAACAAATAGTGATTGAGAACTGCATGTTCATTACTTAACATTTTAAGAGGAAAGATTGCATGTTACAGCACGACGTAAAAGTAGTGTTATGCTAGACGTGCATTGTTGATCACATGGTTATTGGGGATAGCGAATGACAGGGCAGGAAGAAGTCTTGCCAGTTCTTGAAAAATAGTGTATTCTTAGCAAGGGTATTTTCAGTTCGTGTTCGTTCGACTTTGGTAGCACAAGTGCTTTGAAACTGGAAGGCGTTGGAAATCGTTTCGGTATGAATCTGGTTGTTAATTGTGGTGCACAAAATCCCAGGTGTCAATACAGCGTAATTACGGTCCTTTGTAACTCGCGTCGAATCATCCCTGTTGTATGTTACCTCTAGGTGCAATTACAGAACAAATTCTCTTAGGGGATGAACATCCTGCGTGTGATAGCAGAACAGAATCCACAGAATCTATCGGGGATCCATCATGTTCACCACCATCTGTATCAGTGTCATTACGTGAGTCATCTGATTCCTCAAAAAAAGTACAGTAGTACTTCTTCCTTTGAGACTCAGCTCATTAAATATTCCTGGATTTCCAAGGTTGCATACTACAAATGTGTACAGTGCAAATGTGCTGAGCATTAAGTTCTCCTCATCTTTAATTTTTCGCCACATGTCTCGGACTTTAGACACCACCACGCCATTCTCAATGACTTCAACTCTATATTCTAGAATAGCTTCTTTAACAGTTTCTGGCAGATGACCAGGCGTTCTACCACGCCTTTTATCCTCCTACAATGCGTAAGAGAAGTGACGTGTGAATTAGTACAGTAGACTGTGGTGTCCGTGAGTTGGCAACGCGACACCAGAGTGTAGTTCCCGAGGCAGCCATACGAGAGCGCTGTAGTAGCGCTCCGGGGAGGCCAGCCGGGAGCCCGAGACGGGCCCGGGATCGGCACTACAAGTCCGCGTGAGCCGGAGTGAGGAGCTCCACCTCCAAGTCCAGAGAAGGTATCATGTTTGTCTTTTGAGAAAACCCCAGTCCCAACATGGAACAAGGCCAGTCAAACCCGAGGACACAACAAAGACCAAGTGAAGAAGAAAACAAATTAAAGAGCGCTATGTTACTTTGCATTATTACGGCAAGAACTGTGCAAGCGGGGAGGGAAGGGGGGAGGTCTGGATTACAAACATTATGTTTCTATTACAGACATTTTGATTGTATTACAAACATTATTCCTAGTTTGGATTAGAGACATTATTAGTTTGTATAACGGTGGCACGAAATTGTTTGTATTACAAACATGTAGGTTTGTAAGATGTGACGAGAGCTCGAGGGCGAGTCGATTTTTACAATGGTCGGAAGCATATCAAGCCGTCACGAAATGTCATAGTTGGAGGGGGGGGGGTATCCTTTTCGGAAAAATAATAACTGTTATTGGATTCTGGACTTGCAATAAAGTCACACACACAAAAACAAAACAAGAATAACGAACTGATAAAACAAGGCGTAGTGCTACGCCTTGACAAGCGCGTAGCTTAAAATTACGGAAATTCCGCTGAGGCGTAAAACAGGCCAGGTAAGACCGTGCTTGGCTTACTTGTACGCCTTTTGAAGCTAAAGGCGTAGTACTACCTTAGTTTAGCCAGTGCGCTGGTCTTGCACATGGACATCTCGCAGTCTGGATCCGGTTTGAGTACGGCGAAAACCCTATTCAATCGTTTAAACAGCTCTGTTCACTTTACGGATCATGGGCGCCGAAACCAGGGGGGGGGGGGCAAAACAGGGGCAAAGCCGCGAGTACACAACTCGAATATAACTCGGATATAACCCGCGAGTATTTAACGCGAGTATAACTGTACATAACTGAACTGTGCGAAAACTTAAGTTTTTTTTAAATCGCATTTTGCAGCAGGGGAGCGTCGGTGAGCCAGGTTGTCCCCCCTCCCCGGTTCTCGAAACGTTCCGGCACCCATATTACGGATTACACTTTAATCTTGAGTGTAGTAATATCGAGTTGCACTTACCGATTCGCGCTGAGCTCCATCCCTCCCGGCCTTCTGAGCACGCTTCTTCCTCCTTCCGGTGCCCATGTCAACTCACAGTAGCTCCTGCACGAGAGAATTGATATCAGTGTACTACATGATACATTACACTCCCTAAATGTGGCGTTACGTCGAGAGAGGCAACCACTCTGAACTGTACAGTCGATGGATTCCGACTCATTTCCAGCAGCAAATCTGAAAGAAATAGAGATATCCTTGAGTTCTTTTCTCCACATGCGACCTAGGGAATCAACAACATTTTCTGAAATACGTATCATGTCTGTAGAAACAGGAAAAATAATAACAATGATACCCATCATATCATTCTCGGAGCAAGTGTACAGTCAATAGGGTATTTAGGAGAAGCCCGCAGCGGAAGTAAGAAGCAAGAAATGAAGAAGAAACCGGAAATGCAAATGGCTGGTTCTATGAGAAATCGCGCGTTCGTAACCGGTTCGGCGGGTGCTCCGTATTAGACGTGCTGTACTTTGTTGGGAAGCGTTTTTCACGGCGATTTCAACGGACGCGGACATTAGACGTATTTATTTTTTGCTCAGGAAGTGATTTTTTCTATCGACGATGATTATTTAAGTGACACTGTCAGTGGGTTGTGTGCGGCAGTAAAGTGTGACGCCGAGAAGGAATCCATAACCTCATTTCTTTCGTGTTTTCCTAAATTTTAACAATTTTCTTGCCTCATCCGCGTACTGTCATGATGGTATGTGTCTTCTGAAATGAAATTTATTATTTGAAAATGTTGGGAACGCGTTCCTTTGGCGATTACATTGTTATTTCTCCCTTGGTGCAGATTGAATGAGTGTGTCCACCCAAGATACAGGAAAGGTGTTTGTCAAACATGGTGAGTTTTGGTTTTCTATATGTGCATTTCTGTATGACGCAGTGTTGAATGCTGACCTTGACATTTAAGTAATGTATTACATACTGTGCCTGCTCTCTTGTAGGGAGATGTTCACGTTGATGGTGGACTTGCAGTGGCAGGTGATCATGGAGTTGTCAATGCTGCTGTGCAGGTATCATTTTTGTACGGCTTACAAATGTCAAGTAGAGAAGTTATTGTGTCTCTTAATACAGTTGCTTTTTGGTAGGCTCTTCTTCATGTTCGTGAGGTGTTGTCATTTTTGGATGAAGATGCACCCCACAGAAAATCATGCAGGTCGTTACTTTGTGCGACTTGTGCTCTGCACCGTATTCAGCAGGACATGCTGAAGAAAGGGGTTGGGGATGCATCGTATTTTGTGAGGACTTGGGCGGGTAAGTTTCTGATCCAGGTATGATGTATGAAGTCTGTAACCTTTTATTATTAATTGCCATGTCTTGGTCACGCAGAGAAATCAAAAGCTTTGCCTAACAGCAAGAAGAGAGATCCGCAACAGTGCCTCTCAGTTCTAATCACCTCTATTCGATTGGAACATATGCAGAGACAGGGCTCAGACAAGTAAGTTGATCACTTTCCACACGGATATCATTTTCTTACTATGCTTCACATTTGTATTCAATTGGTCCCGTTATTTTCCCCCGGAGTCTATCTAAACTGCGAGAAATGCCCTGGTCTACAGTATTTATTTCACTGCAAGTGATCGAAAGTAGGCTTGTTTATCTTCATTATCTATCTGATAACTGTATTTGGTATGATGTAATATTGATTTGAAATTTATGATTGCAGTGTCATGTGTTGCATGTGGTTCAACAAGGTTCTCTTCAGAATTACCCACCATTGAAGTAAGTTCTGAAGCAGGATGCACCCTTCAGCAAAATGTTGAGAATGTAGTATGGGGAGAAAGTGAGAAATTGTGCTACCAATGCTCTCGCGTGCAAGCTCATTTTAAACCGATGGTCGTTGAATTAGCACCTGTGCTGATTGTATGTGTGCCCAGGTAAAGCCCCTCTATATCTTTACACAGCATCAAGTGCTGCTTTCCGTCTTTGTTCACTAGATTCCTAATGATATTTTCTTGCTCCAAGTTGGTCCTACACTTGTGCTGATGTGTGGAAAATCCAGGTCAGAAATGAAAAATTCCAGCTGCAATCAGTCGTGTCCCAAAATGTAACTACAGGCACAACTGTTTTCATTAGTGTCTGTCCTGATGGTCTTGTGCGGACTTTCGAGGATAATAAGGTGAGTATATCAGATGGGTGGTCATTTGTAGAGTGATTACCATTTCAAGAAATTATTAGGACCAGTATCAAGATGAAATACGATCTACAAGTTAAAATACCATGAACAATTAAAAAGTTTCCTGATGATCTATCAGAGTATCCTTTTAAAATAGTTACAGGAGTTATTTAGAACAATGCCAGCAGTCTCACATTTTCCTTTCCACATACATCAACAAATCAATTAATTCAAATTAACTAAAGAGTGAAAAACATGCTCATAAGTTACCATACATAATTACAGCAAATCAATTAGTGAAAATTGACTGCATATTGACAATTATGTGACCAAATTACCATAAATAATTACAATAAATCAATTACTTAAAATTAGGTACAGATCATAAATTAAGTGGCCAAGTTACCCATAATAAATACCACACCTTTATGACTACAGAATTTTGTTTTTGGTTCTAGGTGAAATCAATGAGCATGGGAAAATTTTTGACAGCAGGGATTCCAAAAGGCTGTAATGCGACCCTCCTATTCAGAAGGGAACGTCCGTATTGTCAAGAAATGAAGCAAACAAGCACAGCAGCCTCCCAGCGTCCTTCTGCTAAGTACAGGGTAATTACAACCGTTTACTTCACTCAAGGAAAATGGCTGACAGTTTCCTAGGTGTTCTTTTTGCAAAGTACTCGGGAACAAGTCTATGCCAATGAAACTTAAACAAATCATTTCTTATTTCAGCCCAGCGGCCCTCATCAAATGGTATTGTCAGTGTTGTGGATCCACATGCACTCCAAAGGAAAAAATCACACTCTTGGAATTCCAGTATTCCCATTCCCAGCTGGACCTGGTCATAAAAGTCATGGTCTTTCCTTAAATAGATGCTGCCATCCAGCTTTCTTGCCAGACAGAACTTCTTCAACTGCTTGCTGTTAAGAAATTCATCAAATAGATTGGGATCTTTCCCTCTTAAAGTGTAGGGGCACCTTATTTCAAGTGATCTGGATGGCTTCACTGATGACCCGACCACTGCGTCCAAGCTGCAAGCAAGCCCAATATGCTTTGTGTTCAGGTGCAGGCCTGGAGTTTTGATATTTATAGATGGGTCTGTTTTTCGCTGCTGTCTTATGTAATCTTGTCTGGCGGTTTTCTCACTTCTTAGGCCATACGCTGTTGCTTTGGAGACGAAAGGGTCCAGCCTCCACAGATGTTGGCGCAGGAACCTCATTATGCTGTTATCTGTTTTCATGTGTGCCATCTTCCTAGCATTTGAGCCCGTAGCAAAGATGCATCTGAGGTACCCCCAAAAATTATTATGACCCTGACCTTCAGTACCCTTCACCTCAAAGGGCCCTTCATAATTTTGGTGTGGTTTCCAGCCTTCCACAAGTGTCTGCAATGTTTCATAGAAGCTTGCTCTTTGCAATTGCAAAATTTCCAGATGTTTCATTGTATTGGAAATCCTCGTAAAGTATTTGCAGGTGTAGCTGCCAATAACATGACACATCTTTACCGCTGAGGAAACACAAGAAACTATTGATTCTTGCCTGACTCAGGCCTTTCACAGCTGAGGGGCGTGGATCAAAGTTCGCCCCTTTTTGTAATGTTTATCTTAAAGGAATCGTATTGCCTCTCCTTCACAACAGATGGATCCTTTCTCAGGGCACCTTGATTCCACTCACATGGTCTTGATGTGCATGTTATTGCTGTATGGGATACAATACATTAAACAGTCAGTGATCATAACTCTATGCCTACACAAGATGCAGTTGTTTTGTTCAGACTTGGAACATTGCAATCCAAAGAAAATGATTTGTGATCAACCCACCCTATAGCAACTTAAACCTACTCTCATTCCCTTGTCCTAGGTAACATCGTATCCTAAATTTGTTGACTGTGAGACACTAATGGAGGGAATAACTATATCAAAGACTAGAACATGTGAGGTTCAAACTGATAAAATAGAGGAAATTCCTAAGGTGGGTTAAGGAGATTATGAAGTGCAGAAGAATGTGTTGATCTCAATTTCTGAGTAAGTAATGTACAATTTTGTCTGTTGCAGGCAATTGCCCGTGATGTGGGTACACAAAAGTCCCTCATAGATTATGAACAAATGAAAGCAACTGGGGATTGCAAATTCAAATTTTGGACGGGATTAGACTTTTTGTCTTTTGATGCTCTGTATGACCTGATAGGTGGTGATGAAGCTGTACTACGTCTGAAACATAAGTACAGACTCGATACTCCCAAGAAAATTGTAGTATCCAAAGTGTCTGGCAAAAACCGACTTCTACTGTTCCTGCTGCGGTATCGAAGAGGATTTGCTCTAGAAGAAATAGGCTGGCTTTTCAGTATTAGTGCCCCTTATGCTTCAGAATTTTTTTTTCTATGACTGGATTGTTGTATGAGACACTGCGTGCGTTAAGTGCTCATTTCTTCCCAACAGCTCAGGCCCAAAATAAGAACAAGCCGAAGGTAATGAAGCCTTTCAAGAATCTGAGGATGATTATGGATGGTGTTTCTTTTGAAATTCAGACACCATCCAATTTAGAACAACAGGGAAACACGTACTCGTTGTACAAATCAAGGAATGTGCTCCTTTTCATTGTTGGAATATGTTGTAGGGGGGCCACAATTTTTTGCAGCGAAGGGATGGAAGGGGCCATGTCCGAGAAAGTTGCCACTCTGAAGAGCAACCTCATTGACATGCTGAATAACTCAGACCCAATCATGACGGATAAAGGCTTTGAGTTGAGTGATGTAATGGCTGAAGCAGGAGTGAAACTTCTGAGACCACCAAAGAAAAGAACAGGACATGATATCTCAAAAGAAGAGGAGGAAATGACAAAAGCGATTGCTGCAGCCAGAATTTATTCTGAGCACGCCATGGCCGATATTAAGGATAACAGCCTTCTGACGGGAGTTATTCCATTGACTATGTTGCCAGTTATTTCCAAACTTGTATAAATTGCAGCATATTTCAGAAACTTTAATGAACCGAGGATTAAAAATACATTGATGCAGGCAGCAGCTGCTTTACATGTTGGTGAAGAAAATGTTGAAGATGCTATGTTTAGTGCTTCAACTTTGTTGTGATCTTATTAGTGATTTTTGTTGTGATTCAAACCTTTGTAGGTTTAAAATTTGGTTCATGCAAAGCAACATATAAAGCAAATTTGTCAATGTTAAATTATTGTGATCTCATTAAGATAATTTTGTGATTCAAACCTTTGCAGATTTAAAATTTGGTTCATGCAAAGCACATATAAAGCAAATTTATCAATGTTAAATTTTGTTGTGATCTCATTTAGATATTTTTGTTGTGATTCAAACCTTTGCAGATTTGAAATTTGGTTCATGCAAAGCAAGAAATATTTGTCAATGATAAATATTTATTTCATTTACTTCTTACATGCATTGTTTCCACATTCACAGTACAGTTTGTATCTAAAAATAATGTCCCTTTGAAAAAGGAAATGGAAGCAAAAGCTTTAGAGAACAAGGACTCATAAAGATACAATCCTTACAGGCACTCTTTTTTCTAATATTCAAAGCAATCTATTTCCGATTAAAGCACAACCTACATTTGCAAGAAGTGTTCCTTTGCAGTACTTACCATGCTGTAATAAGTATTAAGAGAAACCTTGCTGTGGAAATAAAAAGGGTAGTAAATTAATAAAGCTTACAGAAAATCATGCAGAGGTCAGTCAAAGCTGTGAGAGGAGGATAGCTAGTATTATGGTGCAGAGCGCTAAAAACTACCACATACAGGGTAATTGACAAGCTGAGAGCCCTCAATTGTTATCACACAGAAGCACACCATCACATGCAAATTTTCAAAGTAGATCAGTTTGAAAGACATTATTCCCTTAAAGGCAAATAGTCAGGCCATGCATTATCAACATACAGCAACCATACTCATGCACTTTCTAGCTGATTTCCAGGAAAGTGGAAGAATTTACAGTATTTTCATGGGAGGAGCTGCAACATTGCACGGGAGAGGTAAATGACAAAATTTATGTGATGTGAAAAAATTCATGTTAATTAATACGAGTTGAGTGAGGAAATGTAATAGTGATCACAAAGAAGAACAGAAGAGTACCACACCAGCCCACACCACAAAATCATAATACATGCTCCTGCAAGCCATTGAAGCCACAACAGAAAACCAGCAGATGGAATGCCTTATCCAGTCACCAAACAGCAAAATGAAGCCAAAATGTGATGAAGAAGATGACAAACCAAGCTGAATTTCCATGCTTTTCAAATTGACACTGCATGACAGACTCACCAATGGGATACAGATACAGCTCACACTCAGAGTTTTCATTAGAAAATACATAGAAAAAAAGAGGTTGGCATTATAATTCCCACCACAACACTTTGTTTAAAATCGCATTGCGTCAGACAATCATGTGTCAGTAAATCTCATAATTCATTCACAAATTAAACGCAAACATACTTACAGCCATATCCATGAAGGTGGATGTGTGCCACTACCTGCAAAAGAACAGCACTGACGTGGGTGCATCTTCCATGGGCTGGGACTGGACATGGATAACCACAGATGCACTTCACTACTCCTCCAGTGATCTTAGAAATCACAATGTACACCCAATAGGCCTTCAGTTCCATGGATGCTCTTACATGTGCTTTGATATAGTGGAACTGCTCATCTGACTGGTCCTGCAGCCCTCGCACCCATCCACTCTTCACATACGTCAAACCCCTTCGCAACTTCTTCGTTCTCAGCAGCTCCTTGCACTGAGGATTTTCAAATGGATCACCAACAGTGACAACGGTGTCCTCAGCCTCCTCCCCACTGGAGTCAGAGTCACTACCACTTTCACTCTCTCCCTGATACACTGGAGCTGTCTCGATAAGATAATGGAAAACACTACTGAAGTTGAATCCATTAGGGAGGTCTTTACTTGGGAATTTTTCATACCCCGTTTCAGGAACGACCAATTGAGAGCACTGGCCCGAGAAAATAAGAGACATTAATTAAATTTCAAGACATGTAAGCATGAAGAATGTGTGTGATATTGACTGTTATTACCTGTAATGATCTCACTTGCATTCTTTGGCGGTCTTTCTTTTGGGCAAACCAGACTCCCTTGTCAACATTTTTGTCAATTTTGTTTCTCTCTGGATTTCCAAGTACTTCAGTCACTCTAAAAAAAAAAAAAACGGTGATATGCCAACTTCATGAAATTGCAACAGTCATTAATATTAAAAGAAATGTAATACTAAATTTGAAATGGAAAAAGGTTTGTAAAATACCTTGTAATAAGGGCCTCTTTGTTGCCCTTGGTATCTTCACCTCGACACTTCAGCCACCTTCTCAGATCTCGCACTACATTCTGGCACACCATTGAATTAGGAAGGTGGGCACCAGGGACATCAGCCTCAGTAAGAAAATTATCATCTCCATTCTTCCCTTTTCGCCGCCCTAATGGCTGCTGCATGGGCTGTGGGAGCTCTGTTGACTGCGGAAGTAGCACTGCCTGCTGACTCTGTTCCTCTCCAGCAAAGAGGTCCTGCATTACATTTCATGATAATTAACATTCTTTTTCAGACGCACAACTGTGAGAAATGGACATGGACAACATTACCTCATCGCAACTAAAATTTTGGGGCATGTCAAGGGTTTCATTATCACTGATGAGCTGACAAGAGCTCTCCAACATCCTTATTTTCACTGGGGTGACTATCGCAGTGTCAGTTCTTGAAGATGTGTCGTATTGTAGCAAGGATTCCTGCGAAAATACAGACTTTAATAGCACACGCAACAGATGGTGAGTGAATAATAGGGGAGGACAATGAGGACAGGATAACTCATGTTCTATGCGACTCACAGGTTCATCATTCATAGGCTGACAAGAGCTCCCCAACATTCTTATCTTCACAGGGGTAATTATGGCAGTGTCAGTTCTTGACGACGTGTCTTCTTGTGGCAAAGATTCCTGCGAAAATGCAGGCGTTGACAGTTAACAGTACATGGTGAGTGAAAAGGCATCAACAATCAGGTAATGTGCATAAAAGTGCACCTGGATAGTTGGTTCAGCAATACGATATTCATTAGAGGACTGTGAAGATGAAGTCTTTGGACCAGTCTTCCTGCGAATATTGATAGTAATGGCAGGAACAACGGGTGTAGTAGTAAACTCAGTGCCACTATGAAAACCGCTTTTACTGGATAACGGCTAGACACACCACATACCAAAAGTGATAGGTTTAAGAACTGTATTTATTCATGACAACTTTTGATGGTAACATAAATATCTCACCTGAGCCAGGGATTCATCCTGAGGGTTTTGCGTGCTGAAGGAGAGCCTCCCTATTTTCTTTGCCTGTGGCTTCTTTGGTGACACATGTGTCATGTGCAGTCTCTTTGGTGACAAATGCAGGACACTCTTAGGACTAAAAGTCAGCATATGAGGAACTTTGAGAACCTGATTACATTAAATAAATTAATTAATTAATTAAATTAATAAACTAAATTAACATGACATTAATTAAATTAAATACAATAAACAATTTCAAGATCTTGTGATGATAGGATGCTTTAGTGAACATGGGCCCAAATGTAATGCAACATTTAGAGACTATGGCCACTTTTCAGCATTCAGAAAACTTTTGAGCCTACCTCGTTACCAAGCTTTCGAAGTACACTAGTTCCCTCAAGCACATCATCTCCACCAGATAAAAGTTTAGCTGGAAGCCGTATCACCCTTCCACACCTTGACTTCTTAGGGGACTGATGCAGGGTCACATGTAATGGACTTTTTTTATGAAGGCTCTTCTTATGGTGAGGGCTAAATTTGGAGGGAGAGAAGGGGCGCTCCCTCTTCTTTGCAATCTGTAAGATTGCAATAACAAGCTTAGAAACATATGTTTATCACCTTTCACACAGCATTCATATATTACTGAACATATGGTTGCACATACAGTATTTCCAAGTAGCTCATAAAATGCAACATAGAGGCCACATTTGATTTCTGCTTTGTGAAGAGCCCTTTCATCCTTGGTAACCTGTTAAGATTTTTAAAAATAGTAATCAAGTGCCTTGTACCAAAACCATTAGCTTCCAACTCACAACAGAACACTGTACCTTGGAGTCGTCGAAAATGGTGCAACTGCCATCTGGGCATGCAGCCACACACACATAATGACCAGACTCTTTGTATGCACCAATATGGACAATGCCACTCAGAAATTGATAATGACGTTGGCCTACTTTCAATCTCCTATTTATCTCGATAGGAGGGCTATCTTTGGCATAGGATTGGAAATCTCCGAACCTTTGAATATGATAGTTAGTAATGTTCTTAACTCTACTACATGCACAAAGAACTCTGTATATAACGTACCTATCTACATGAATCATGAGCACCCGAGGATAGCTGTGCAGCTCCCACCTGCTGGTGCATGTACCTTTGCTTTTCATATTTTTGGGACACTGCAGGCAGGTGTACTCAGTGACCACTTCACTTCTGCCCTCCAATTCCTCTACAGCAGCTTGCAGAGAGGCCTTTGGAATAACAATTAGTTCATTCACAGGGCTGTAAACTTGCCTGTGATTTTGGCAGGTGTGGCAAACAGCTGACAAATGTAAGCAAACAATTAATGGTGATCACATTAAATAGGAAAATGAATATGGATAAAAATTGTAACTCACTGATATCTTTACGCCACATTCCAAAAATTTCCCTGACACCTGTTGTTTGCTGTGCACAAAATGAAAAGCTGAGGAGGGAGAGAAAAGAACAATCATGAATTCTTACATCAATGACATCAGTCACTACAGGAAAAAGACATACCGGATAGTAAAACGAGTAACCTCCATGTCACTTAGTTTCTGTAGCAATGCCTGCAAGAACTCATGAGCATCCTCCTGCCGCTCTACAGTGAGCAAAGGGGCAATATCTGAAAAGAAAAAAATTAAATTCCATTAATATAAATGTTACACCAAACAACAGTACACTACATAGAACCAACTCACCTTTCAACAGGTCAGCGACGGCGTTGTGGCTAAGTTGTGATTTGGCCCTCATACGCTCCCAGCACTTCAATAAATTGCACATCAAACACCTGCTATATGAGCATACTGCCCTGTGCAAGTTATCTTTCATTAAAAAATTAATGAAAGCAGGAATGTGCATGAAAGCCTGCAAGATATTAGAAAAAACCACTAAAACATGAACATCCAATGAAGAAGAGAGAATAAACATGCAGTGGCATTACCTGCAAGGTGGAATTTAAGTAGCAGGAGTTGCCGAGATTCATCAAACCACAATCGACATGGGCTAAACCACTCCATCCTGCCTTTATTTCAAACTTGTAAATAATTATGGATCGGTCTGGTGACTCCGTGTTCCACCAAAGGTCCATACTGAGCTCTAAAAATACACTTCTTTCAATAACAAGGGGCTAGGGAAATGGACGTACTAATGATTTCATTCATTCAATCTGCACCTAGGGAGAAATAACAATGTAATCGCCAAAGGAACGCGTTCCCAACATTTTCAAATAGTAAATTTCATTTCAGAAGACACATACCATCATGACAGTACGCGGATGAGGCAAGAAAATTGTTAAAATTTAGGAAAACACGAAAGAAATGAGGTTATGGATTCCTTCTCGGCGTCACACTTTACTGCCGCACACAACCCACTGACAGTGTCACTTAAATAATCATCGTCGATAGAAAAAATCACTTCCTGAGCAATAAATAAATACGTCTAATGTCCGCGTCCGTTGAAATCGCCGTGAAAAACGCTTCCCAACAAAGTACAGCACGTCTAATACGGAGCACCCGCCGAACCGGTTACGAACGCGCGATTTCTCATAGAACCAGCCATTTGCATTTCCGGTTTCTTCTTCATTTCTTGCTTCTTACCTCCGCTGCGGGCTTCTCCGGAATACACTATTCACTCAAAACACCGTTCAGGTTTCTCGTACCAACCCTCGCGAGTTTCCGGCATGGGTGCCGGCCGGAGCGTTTCGAGAACCGGGGGGGGGGGGGGGGCATAGCCGACCCAGCTCGCTGGCGCTGCCCCCCCCCCCCCGTTTTGGCCTTAGCTCCAGGGCGTTTGGGGGAGAGGGGGTGGGGCATTAAGTACAGTTCCTTTCATGGGCCGTTTTTTTTTTGACCGTAAGGCGCTGGTAGGCCAGTCATTTGGCTGCGCAACATGGGCTTGGACACACACAAGGGTAGTCCAGTCCGCAATGTTGGTACAATTGTGCTGACTCATCTAAAGTTCCACTTTTGCATACAAAACCCGAATTCAAATACCAGAAATCTGTGCGCCAATATTTAAGGGTCGCGAAGTGCCCGTGTAAGCAGTCAATGTTGGTGAAAAATTCGATAAAGGTTTTTAAGGGCAATGTAAGGGCTAAAATTTCAAAAGAAACATTGTTACTTTTACGATTTTGGAAATATTGGCGTTTGAAGTGCGAAAATCAAGCAAACCTGCGTTTTTCGTGTTTCAGCCTTCGCCGATATCTCGAAAGGCGTTCGGGGTACAGTGTTTCATATGAAATTTTAGCCCTGTTGGGCCCTACTCTGCCCAGATTGACCTTACGATTATTTAATTCGAATTTTTCAAAAACAGTTTTTTTTTCTGCGCGACACCTGAATGTTGTCGCACAGATTTCCGGGTTTTGGATTCGGGGTTTGTGTGGAAAAATTAAACTTTAGACGAGTCAGCCCGCACCAATTAATTGTACTAACATTGCGGATATGGACCACCCCCTCCTGGACACCTCGTATTACAGCGTTGTATTTGTTCTTCAGGATGTCACCACCCCCTCCGCCCTCACCGGCCACGAGCCAGTCAAGCCTGGACAGATACCGGGTTATGGACGCCAAGACAACTGAGAAGGCGCATATGATGGTCGCGTACTACATTGCATGCTGCAAACGCCCACTGAACACCGTGGAGAAAGAGCCATTCAAGAAGTTGCTCCAGTTCTTCAAGCCAGGATACGTGCCCCCTCGCGTAAGAAGCTAACTTACACCCTTCTCCCTAAGCTATACACTGATTGTCGACAAGTCCTAGAGAGTTACATTGCGCAAGCTGAAGCAATTGCACTTACCTCTGACATGTGGAAATCGGAGCCGGGCTCGTCATTTATTGGCTGAGCTTCAAACTGAAAACAAAACGAATTTAAGATGAATTAGCTCAGCCAACAGTCTCCCCAAATGGAAACATTTTGCAGCTCCATTCAAGTGCAGCCAGTATGAGAAAACACAAATACCTTTTTAAAAAAAGTTAAGATTCATGAAGAAGATATTTATCAAAAATCTTAAAATATGAACAGATTACACGCTGAATATCAGATTCAGGATTTAAATGAATTGTACTAATGGTCAGTAAAACGTGATTACACAAAATTTTCAGGTTTGACAGACTGGAAATACACATTAGAGTAGCAACATACTGGCAACAAAAATGTGTTTGTACATAACAGTAAAAAGTTGGAGGCAAAATTGTTAAAAATACAATAAAACAATTTCAATCCTTTTTTATAAAACTTGGTTTTCAATTTTTTCCATTTTTGTGAAATGTACAACAACATGAGAGTCTGTTTTTGCTGAAGAGTATTATTGGCGTTTGGTTGGTAAGCCTTTATTACTGAATGGCGGGGAGAACATTACAATTTGAATGGGGTATGACAAGAAGATGCCTGTCAGCTGTACTCTCTCTCTCTCTCTCTCTCTCTCTCTCTCTCTCTCTCTCTCTCCCTGTCAGCTGTCACAGCTGGTGTGGTCACATGTGACAGCCTGGTATTCCTATTTTGATATAACAAAATATAATAAAAATATTGTCAACCCTAAGAAAAAATAATGGACAAAAATAAGATTATTAGAGACATTGAAAATTATAGAGAATCACGGATTGCTGCAGTCAGTGAAGAGTACAAGAAATTAGCAGGAGAATTGTATTTTCTGGAGATTGGAAAAAATATGAATTATTTTTTAAGGGTATGTAGTTTAATTCAGGATTTTAACAAGTGTGTGGTGTTCTCAGAATGGTGGTGATACACTGCCGGTCAAAATTAGCGCCCCACTTTTTCCGATGCTTGCCATTTCCACGTTTTTCAAGCTAGGAAGTTGCCGTTTTGCATGCAGTTGCCCCCATGGTTGTACTTGAAGGTCCCAAAGTGCCAGATCCGGGAGCCACCCCTTTCGGAGGGGGTTGGCTGTGCGACTGCGGCGGGGTGGAAATTTCGACCGAAAAAGGTGCCAAAAACACCTTTAAATTTGCTGGAATTTCAAAATTTTTGGTGAGCAGTGCTAAATGTCGGCCCTTGACAAGCTGACGTCAAAATTTTCACGATCGGTCATACCCACCCCCAGCCCCACCTACCCCCAACCAACCCCCACCCCCTAAAGGGGGTTGGTGTGGCGGGTGAAAAAAAATGGTCGCATTGCCAGCTCCTAGTCCCGGGCCATCTGCACACCAAATTTCATGCCGCTAGCACAAACCCCTGCCGAGCAACCCCTAAAAAACCAAACTCAATTTTTGAAAATTTGCTTTTTGGGGCACTTATCGGTATGCGAGGGGTCCAAAAATTTCGTCAGAGATGGACTAGGGGTGGAACATCAATCTCCCGTCAAGAAAACCGGCGCTTAAAATTCGCAGCCCTTAGCATGGGGGTAGTCACCCCCAGCCACCCCTTGCTACCCCTGGTAGGGGTGGAACTGATTTGGGGCTACGAATCGTTGAGGGCACTTCTGATGCACCCCCTCAAATTTGCAGCACGATTCGACCACCCGTTCGTGCTCCAGACCCGCAAAACCATCAAAAATGCCAAAACCCACCCCTTACTTCAACCCCCATATCGCCAATTTCGGGTGGGGGTGGAAACCCGGCTAGCATGACGGCGGGTGGTCCCGACCCTTACCTCGGTAGTCCTAAGCGGAAAAGTCGGTGCGGCAAACGGTTTACCCGTGGGGAGTGTTAAAGTGAGAGCATTGCATTCTTCGCCAGGCCTGCGCTGCTACAGAGCGAGTATAATGGCAAGGAGCGGCAGTGCTGACGCGGTTCTGATAGATATCAATAAATGATATTGTATGGTTAAGGGCTATAAATGGAATTCATAAGTTAATTCATTGTTGTTAATTTGCATTTAAACAAAAGCCTGTTTATTTTAGGGCCGGACTTCTGCAGAGCATTTCCCCATTTTTCCTCAGCGGGCACAAACGCTGGACCAGTTGGCCCTAATGATGTGGGTAGTTTATAGTTCGTTTGTAGTAGTGTGTTTCGCCCCCCCTTTTTCGAAGCAAACGGACTATGGGGTATTCGCAGCACAAGGGGTGGGGGAAGTGGCCTACAGAAGTCGACACCCGTTTATCCTTCACATTTTTTGAATTCACGTTTTGTGGATTATGGTTTCTGTTTCGATCCTTCTAAAGCAGAAAGAAGGAGTGTTACACTTGCATGAAAATACGGCATTTTTGCACAGCTTTCTATATGTTTGACGAGTGCTAATGATGAAAATCACTCAATATCAATCAGAAAAACAAAATTGAAGATCAGTCAACTGCTTATTTGTAATAACATATGCAAAACTTTGGCAATATTTCAACGAAAGATCGAAAAAGCATTGCATCAGTAGACAGACAGCGCCGTCTTAGTGCTTTTGAAGCGCATTTTCATTGGGCTAACCTAACCTAGTGCGTAAAAATAGCGCCTTTAAGGCGCGTCAAACTTAAACTTGACCGTACGCTGCTCTCGCTGGCTCTGACCTTGACCCAACTGTCGACTGCTGGTCTGCTGCTTGATGAATACTCATGGCATCTCTGAATATTTAGCGTTTTTAGCAAGTTTCTAGACTCTTCATTAAAATCGGTGATGAACCGGTTGAACGGTTTTTTAAAATTTCCCTCTGTACGCCACACTGTTCCCGCCCGCGGCCCCCCACCCCTCCCGTTGGTAGCAGCGGGCAGGGCTAGGTTACGTACCAGGCAGGGTTTCGGGTTAAGGTGGGGTGGATTAGGCAGGGCTTAGGATGGGTTCTAATGCTTCTTGGGTAGGTTTTAATGCGCGTAGGGTAGGTGAGGTTAATAGAGGTTGCTTTTCGTAAGACACTTTAACCCAGAGCCTTGGTGGACCGTAACCCACTCCTGCCCGCTGCTTCGTTCTCGACCGCCAAACACTTTTCCCAATCTCACAATGAGTCTTCAAATTTGTAAAATGCACAGTAAAATGAAACATTTTTTGATGAAATTGTTTCATGTCATTTTTGTTAAAAGAAAGAAATATGTCAAATATCAAATTTTAAGTTGTTCATTGAAAACCTCTGGCCGAACCATCATGTGTCAAAGCCAGCTTGTTCGTAACAAAACCGGCTGTCAACGCCTCTCGGTCTCCTTGTTCCATTCGTCTTCGGTGGTCGTCGTTGAGTCTGCGATTTTTCCATTCCGTGATTCCGTGCGAAGAGTTTGTGACGTCTTTCGTTTAGTGAAGGTAAGGGCATTTTTAAAACTTTTTATCGAATCGAGTTTGCTCGCACTAATTTCGTTGTCAACGTCGTGGTTTTTTTTTATTTTTTAAATTGAATTCACGTACGAAGTTCTGCTATTGCACGAACTAAAATCCTAACCTTGTCGTACACGTGGTATCGGTTGTCATTCCTTTTTCGACCGACGTTATGTATCACAAGAAATACGGGTACTGCATCAAATCAGTGCCCGTTGTCAAGTAGTTACGCAATGTTAGTGCTGTAACAGGTATTAATTTATCAAGTTTTGGATTAATGTATTGACGTACGTAGTTCAAAGTTCCTGCCGCGATGTCATTTGTGTTTGATGCACTAAGTTGTTTGTATTGTGAGACGTATGTGGGGTTTTCAAGTATATTAGGGAAGAGTTCAGAGACGTAAAATCACATATTGGGTTTTGTCAAGTTTAATTGAGTTTAATTGAGTTGTTAAAATTATTTTGTACCAGAGAAGGGTTAAAGCGATGCACATGGCAGTTCAAGGAATTTTGTTTCATTTCTAAATGTTTTTATTAAACATGTTTGTAGTACAAAATCTAATGGTTATTAAATTTGTTTATTTCAGAACGCTGTGCTACTCGGCATTTGTGCTATTTTGTGCAAGATTTTTGTGGATTGCTGTTCATTAAGTAAAGGTAAGGTTAGTTTTAATATTTAATGAATCCAGTTTCTTTGCACTGGTTTCATCGTTTACATAGTTGGTTTTCTAACTCAATTCACATGTGAAGTCTTCCAATTCCATGAAGAGAAACAATATCGTGGTGGGCATGTATTTTGTATCGGTTGTTATTTGGTTATTTGCATTTGCTTGTGTTGTCAGAAGCAGGGACCCATAACTTAACATAACGCGTAACATTATAATGTTACGAAGTGTAACATTAGTGATAGTTATTTTCTAATGTTATGTTACAATAACGTAACTTATATTCCAATAACCCATGGACAATGTTAATAACATAACGTTGACGCCGTGTGTTACAAGATGTAACGGTTATATGGATAACCTCGTTTGTTACGTTCAGGCATAACGGTTATGCTAATAACATTCATCATAACGTTATGAAAAAAACGTATAACGTTACGATAATAACGTTAAAATACGCTGAGAACCTGGCTGTGTTGCCAGATCCTCAGCCTCCTCCTTTCCATCCCCACCCCCTTCCCCTCCGATGACTTCGTTGCCACATTTCTTGAATCCCAAGCCCCGGCCTCTCCATCTCGGCCTTGTTCCTCTTCGTCATGCCCCCTCCCCGTCTCTACTCCTACAAAGATAAGCAAAATATATTTCGAGGAGTGGTAGGAATCGAACCTGAGACTATCTGGGGCCCGTCGTGCGGCGCACGCCTTCTAACCACTGAGCCACCGGACCGCTGGTGGAACAATCAGCGAGAGCCGGAACTGTCTGTCGCTCCGATTTCCGCCAAGCCAATGGCTGGTTTGGGAACGAGTGAAATGGACCAGGTGAGAGGGGAGGGGCGGTTGGGGAATTTGTGTCTTCCGACTGCCTGCGAAGCGAGCCAAGCGACGAGGGAAGATGCCTTTTGCAACTGCCGCAACAGCAGCAGAGCGGCTGAGGCAGCGGCCAGCCCGGTCGGTCCACCCGGCACTCGCCGATCACGGCTGCTGCTAGTCCAGCATCTCCCATATAGTGGTTGTTACATTGTCTCAGTAGCTCAGTGGTTAGTGTCGCTGTGACGGAGATGCCGGGTAAAGGGTCATGGGTTCGGTTCCCCCTCCCAGCCGTCGTCATTTTTGCTTTTCGACGCACCCAGGACGGGGGGGGGGGGGGAGATAAGTGTGGATGGTAGAACACAACCAGCCCACACCGTCAGTTAATGATCTAGAAATGTGGCAACACAGAAAGAGGGGGGGGGGGCAGAACCGACTTGGCAACACAGTCGGGTATCTTTTTAGCTATTTGAATTTCAGTTCTATAACGTTATTATAACGTTATTAAAGTTAGAGTTGCATAACGTTATCGTCATAACATACCTTTTTTGTTATATACGGTAAACGTTTCGGTAACGTAACTACAACGTGGTAACATTATCAAAATGTTAATTGGACATAACGTTAAGTTCCTTGAACGCGGTAAATGTTACGCGTTATAACTTTAACATATAACGTTGCGTAATTTCTTAATGTTATGTTAGGTTATGGACCCCTGGTCAGAAGTATGAGGTTTTCAATTATATCATGAATGAATTAAGAGATTTAAATTTATATTGTCAGAGTCAAAGAGATCTTTCAAAATTGCCTGATACCAGAGGTTTTGTTTTATGTGGAAGATTACTTCATACATTATTGCTGAACATGCATTTCTGAATCTTTACTTTTTTTTTTTTTTCAGATGTCGTACAAGGACAAGTGCAAGAGGTTGCAAACGAAGAAGGTGTATTGGAATGTTAGCAATTTTCCAGTTGGTAAAGCCTTTAGGGTGAAAGGCTTCGTTTTATCTGCTAACAAATTTGATCCCAAAAAGTATTCCATTGAAGCAACATTTAAATTTTCAACCAGCCAGGAGGGTTGGTGTTATTTACCCCAACGTTATGTGTCTGACCCTGAGCATTTGCTAAATGCATCTGATATAGACAGTATGAATGCTGACATATCTAAGGGCGAATCAATATATTTGGCCAAAAAGGAGGATCTGGGTGATCAGAGTACAGTTAATATCTTCGTTGGTGACGAGGACATTCAAGGCCTGGTCATCTGGGATGGTGTGTATTACAGTAATTCATATGGTGTGGTATTTGATGTATATTTTATATTAACAATGTACTAATTGTTCCAGGCCCTGCCCCATCTACGATATCTCCTGTTAAACGGCAGAAGTCTGAATGACTTTGTTCACGTCTGGTTGTTCACGTCTGGTTGTTCACGTCTGGTTGTTCACGTCTGGTTGTTCACATCTGTTTGTTCACGTCTGTTCAACTTTTTGTTTAATTTTGTTTAAAAGATCTCAATTCTTGATCTCTCTTTTTGACTCGCAGTGAGTTGTGCTCTTTAATTTTGTGATATTTTTGTAATACTGTGATATTAAAATAATGGTCACCAGTTTTCTGTTTTTTATTAAATTACCTCAATTCATCATTCAATGATTTAAATATTTATCGTGTAATTGTTGATTTACTGTTTCGATTTTCTGTTAGTTCGCTAAAATTCAAATTGATTCCTGATTCAATTTAGCCATTTACTCTTCATGCATAGCAGGGATTATTAGTAGGTTGGGTATTTCAGGTCAGTTTCAAGCGTAACTTTTAAATTGTTTATGGGGTTCAGAATTATTGAAGACACAATTCACACTAAGGGTGGCATCGGATGGAAACAATTTTTGACAGTACATTTTGAAATTAAAACAAAAATTGATCTTACGTCAATATTGTCACATCATTGAATTTCGGCTTTAGAGTCACTGGGATTGAACTGTTACACTGGGCTTTCGGTGCGATGTACATCATTCAAGTAGCTAGCGGAGAATTTTCTTAATATTCAACGTGTCATCGATTTTTAAATCAACTGCCGACAGGCATGGAGCTCAGCCTAAGAATGCATGCATTTCACTAGTATCTTTGACGGCCCACATGGTCCTCAACTTTGAAATGCTTGGAATAACTCTTCATTGCAAAGAATTTTCCGAGGACCTTGATCATAACTGCAATTAACATCAAGGAGTTCTTTAATGACGCCCTTGTCGACTGGAAAATTCAGAAGGCTCGGGTTTCTGGATTGACCACTGATAATGGTGATAATATTCGCCTGGCGGCCGAATTGCTCGGAGTTCCCCATGTGCGGTGTCTGGGGCATGTAGTTCAAAACGGCATAGACGAAGTGAAAAAAATGCTCCAGGTTGTTGCCCTGAAGAAAAAAACCCATGGCCTCTATAATTTGCTTTCTGCGGACAAGGTCCATCGGCAGTTCAAGTCATACATTGCTAGACACCACGACGGTGTCGCTGTTACTAAGCTACCCGGCATGAGTGCCAATCGATGGTGGAGCGAACAGCCTTTGAATGAGTGCATAATTAAGCAAGAGGGCTATATTCGCGAATTTCTAGCCACCTACAACAATGGCAGTCACGTGAATTTGCTGCTGGCCCCTGCTGAAATGACTTTTCTCAAATCATTTCATGTCACCACACAACAATTGGAGAAAATAACTGAAGCAATGTCAGTGGAGCAGTATGTCACCTGCAGTGCCATTTTGCCAGTAATGTATCTATTGAGAGACCTGCACGCTGCAGCTGAGGCCGCGGCGTTAAACGAAATCGTCAGGAACGGGGGACAGCAACAGCAGGAAGCCCCAGACGGCAACAACCTCGAGAATGCTGATGTAGGGACTGGTGCTGAACAGGTAAATCTTTAAGAATTGAATTAATTTATAATTATATTCAATTCTTAACTGATACATTTGTTGCTTTTAAAATAATTGTATAACGACATGGCTGTCTACTTTTTATTTGTATTGTCGGAAGAATTAGGTAACATTCTCTTTCGAAAGTGTGGCGGGTACACATCCGGAAAAGCGTGGCTGGTCACCATACTGAAAGAGTACTACCCAACACACTGGTGAGCCTTATCGCATTTGTCCAAAAGTGTGATGTGTACCCGCCACACAGGGCTCCGAAACTTAACTAAACTGTGTTTTTAGGGGCATATATCTCGTAAACTGTGTCAGTTACAACCGTTATCCATGGAGTAACAAAATATTGAAATTTAATTTCCTAATTTTCGTTACTCTATGCGTAACGGTTGTAACTCGCACCATTTACGAGAAATAGATCCCAAAAATTAGCAGTTTCGTTAAGTTTAGAGCTCTGCCGCCACCCTTCACGAAAAGCATATTACCTAACTATGGCAGTTGTAGAGTATTTTTTAACGCGAGAAAATCCTGCTACGACGTGCGTGTATCATTTCGCGTTGTCAAAATTTTCCGTCACGTTGTTGCAGGTTGAGGTATCTACAATGGATCCCGACATACTTCACCACATCCTGACAAAGCTTGAGAAGAGATATTCAAATGATCCGGCTATCGGGCATCCCCATGACAAGGCTGCTGCAAAGAAACTGCACCCCTTTCTGGCCAAATGCTCTTTCTTGGATCCACGCTTCAAGAATGAGATTACTGATGATGACGTTCAAGCTGCCTAACGGCAGCTCCAGGACGAGTTTGACGCGGGCCATGATAAGGTGGAACAGAAGACGGGGAACGTGGTGAGTACTTTGCATGTATCCTTTGCGTACCTCGTCGCAAGTGGGAGTCCCAAGTACGTGAGTGGTTAAACCGAGACTCGATTTCCGAACGAGGGCGGCTTGGCTTGGTGCCAAAAGTATCGAAAGTGTTGAAAAACGGTAGTCTCCGGGTTTGGCCACCGTCGCGCGCGTCACGGACCGAAATCCGGATCGAAGATACGGTAAGGTTAGATACGGATTTCGAATCTCTTGCATTCAACTGAGAACGGTGACGCCAAGCGTCTGCGAGCGCTAGGGAAGGCCAACCCGCACGACATGCATGTGGGGAAGGCATGGTTGCCTTCCTGGTAGGCACCGATTGTGCATAGAATCATTAACACGATGCCCGCGCGCCCTCGAAAACCCAAACTCTTTGGGCCCGTGTCCGCTGCATCCTGGGTTTCATGACCGTCGGAGAGGGCGCGGTTCGGTCAGGAGACCCGCGGACGGGCCTAACTCTCAAAGAAAGACCGTCCTCGGACTGGCTCCGTTCTCCGTCCTTTAGAGCACACCCAGAGAAAAAAGATTATACGTAGAATAGAAGCACTAATTGACGTTTTCAATGATACTTGGAAACGGAAGCTGAAGAACAAAAACACGTCCAGATCGGAAAATCCGGAGGGCAGGTATGAGAAACTTGAATTGCGTTTTCGGTGACAAGAGTTTCCGGTATGGAATTATTTTTGTTCTTCAGCTTCCGCCTCTGACCCGCGCTGGAAACCTCTATTGAAGCATAGCGTAGAGTATACTAAAAGCATTTAAGAATATAATTCCTGGCTGAGAGTATTTCTCGATTTTATTACTTAATTTTATGAAATATTTTAAAATGCTTTTGCTTTTACCCTAAAAAAAAACATTCGCTTTGCTGGGTGCAGTGTGCAGTCCTGGGCTGGGTTTCCCATGATGCGCGAGGACCGAGTGGGTGTAGACTTCCGACTTCTGATTCGTGGAAAAATCGAACTGTATTATTTCGTTTTTGTTACAGGTGCGGAAGCTTCTGCATCAAAGAAGCCGAAGACCAGCCTCGGGGCGCTCTTCGCTAACCGAGCAGGCTTGGCGCGCGCTGCGCAGACGCCTTTAACTCCTCAGCAGCAATTCCTGCGGGAGATTGAGCAGTACGTCGCCCAGCCTTCCCTGGACCCCGACCAGGATGCGCTGCTGTGGTGGAGGGACCAGAAGGGGGCATTCACTCAGCTCAATCGTATACAGGCGTTTATACAAGCATATATACTTGTATATGTATAAAAAAAAAACAATACAAAGCTATGTGTATAAAAACATATACAACTTTTATAAAAGTTTATAAACAGCGTTATAAACAGTTATAAAACTTTTATTCAGCTTTTATCACGCCTAGCGGATAGGCAACCCTGACTTCCGAACGCGCCCGTGTCGTGCGGGTGCCTACCCTGACATTAGCTGGCGCCTCGCGAGGGGCCCTTTTTTTGGGGGGGGGGGGGGGGGCTGGAAGGGAAGTCCATCCCTCACCCCGAAAAACTCGAAACCAGCAACCAAACGTTACCTCTGTATGACACAGTTCACTGAATCTTGTGCCAATATTGTGTGTCGGCGTAGCTAGCCGTGGATGGAAAGGGGTGCGGGCGTGAGTGAGACAACACGGTGTGCCGGCAGCGCTGGTTTATTGGGGACTGCAGCGATGACGAGGACTTGGAGCTGGCCAGGCCGCTGGAGGACGACGACGCCCTGGACAGGGGCCGCAAGGGCACCGCGAACGTGCCCGACGACGCGCGCCGCGGCACGTTGGCCGACACCCGCCGCATCGGGACCAGCGGCGTGTTGCGCAGATTCACTTTCTTGACCCCCGCCAGAAGCGAGATGGCCTCCTCGAGGAGGTTGGTGGCTGCTATCACGTTGAGCTCGTCACCGTCGAACGTGGCCCACGCGCTCTGAGCCGGGGGCGCACTCAGGCGCCGGCTCCCCCGCGGCGACAACGCGGGTCTGCCCTCCGCGGAGTCCGCGTTGGCGAGGTCGTCACGGCTCCACGTACCCTGCCGGCTCAGCGGCGGCACCGGGGCGGAGTCCTTCTCCCGGGCGGCAAGGCCGTTGAGTGGATCCTCCAGCATCCCCGCCGTGGACGGCGTGGGAGACGGCGCACGGGAGGCGGGGGGGCCGGACCTGACGGAGTCCAGGTACTGGCCCATCATGCTCTGGGACGGGCAGGTGCACGGTCCTTCCCCATCCAGCACCACCCGCGTGCCCGAGCGCTTGCACATGACGATCACCCGGCACCCGTGCGTCGTGTCGCCCCATTCGCTCTTGTCGGAGTACTTGACGAGGAAGCCGGAGGCGTGCAGCAATTGCACCAGCACAGGGACGTCAGGAGACGTCCCCGATGAGTCCCCAACACCGACACCACCGGGGGAGTGGGGCTTAGGCTGTTCGCCCGGCACCTCATCTTTACTTGGTACACTGAAGAACTTGAGAATGTGGTTGAGGAAACGTGTTTGCATTTGACTGTCCATTTCTCGTCGAAAGTGTCACAACACTTTAAGTGCAGTTTTTGGTCTCTCTAGACTAACCTTGCGCACAAAAACAAACATCAGTATTCACTCAACAAGGGTTCTCCGGAATTAAAGGCTTCCTAGTGACGCTGTGGAAGATTACACCCCCTCGGCTCGTTACATCACTGAATCTCTCGTTGGTGTGGACTCGCTGGTGTCGCAACAAGCTGGAGGGAGCACAGAAACTCTTGCTGCACACACAGCACTTGTGTTCTCTGCCGTGTGACCGCAGGTGCAATAAAAGTGTACTCTTCTTAGAGAACGCCTTGCCGCACTCACTACACTTAAAGGGGACACCGCCCTGGACTCCTTCAGCCGCCGCTGTACCCCGCACTGGAGAGTCCTTGAGAGGGACCGTCGCCTCCAACTGTGACTCACCCGTCGTCGTGGGAGCGGCGCGTCCGAGCTGAGGTGAACCTGAGGACGAGGTGCCTGCGCCATTCCGTGGGGACGACAGAAGGAAGACATTCTTAAAGTCATCGTGGACTTCAACATCGCTGTCTCCCTCCCCGTCATCTAATGGCTCAAGGATCGTGTCCTCTTCGCTGATGCCAACCAAATGCTGGGCCTCCACTTCCTCAGCAGCCGCTGCAGCATCTCCTAGCACCGTGGGGTCCCAGAGGGAGTAGACCTCGTCAACCCGCAGACCGCTGTTGTCATCCTCGGCCTCCTCCTTGACAGCAAGGCAGTGGTCTGGCCCTGAGGACAGAAGGGAAACCGGTGAGCACGTCTCGCTGTGGACACCTGACCCCACCCCACACCACCAGCACCGTACTGCCCGTCCCCGCACCGCCACCAGAAACTTGCAGAACAAGGTGCTGAGTCGCCGACAGACCGCTGCTGTGTGTTGCATCGGCTACAGGACCTGCGCAGAGAGGGACACTTATTAGAGAATCAAACCAGTGTTAGGTTGTCTAGCCGTGGGGGTGGGCCGGAACGTGGTCCGTGTTACCTTTAAGGGCCTGGCATCTCGCACCTTACCTCCACTAACCAGATTCAAAACTTGCTTAGAGCGGCATACGTTTTCTTGTAAAATGGCGTCAGAAAGCGATGCACGAGGAGACCACCAGCCTTAGCACGCAGACGGAGCGTGTCGGAGACTGCCTTTTCCACTGCGGAGGCGAGTGGACGGGTGGTTTGTTTGGGATAGCGTTCCTCGTGGCAAGCCAGATTTTCCTGAATTACGTATCGCCCTTCTCAAACGATACATGGAAAACGTTGCACATTGCATTGCAAAGCTTGCTGACAACCGAGTAGGAAAAAAGCAACATTCCCGATGAAATCCTTCGTAAGGTTCATGAAGGATCGCTCTCCAAGCATGGATCGCCGAAAAGGATTTCGACTTCATAGCTTCATTCCTAGTTTCATGCCTGTGAAAGGACAGAATAAATCTTAGTTGTTGACAGGAACTTATTTCCGATCTGAAACAATCGAGTGCAAGATGGCTTCGTCATGCTGATATCTATTTTGTAATGCGACCCTTTCGTTTATTTAAATCAGTGATTCGATTTGGCAAAAAAAAAAAACAAAAACAGGTTTTCTGTTTCGAGAAGAAAAAACAAGAAGACAATGAACCATTAAAAATGGTGTGAATGGTGCTCGTTCTTTACACATCTACTTCATTTTTATACCATTCAATTTCCTCGAATTTTATGCCAGGAAAAAAACTCTTCTTCCACGGCATTCCCCCATCTTAGTTTCGTCCACAACCGGTAGGAACGCTAGTGGGTGCGTGGTCTTAGTTCGGAAACCGGCCACCAGGGTTGTGGTCACATGGTTACAAATGTAGCCGCTGGGTGTCGTCATCAACACAACCATCTTTGGCGTCGTAGTTCCGCCCACGGCCAAAAGGAACGCTAGTGTGTATTCTTAGTTCAGAAACCGAACAACAGAAGTGTCCTTAGGCACATTCGCTCGGCTGTAGTGGCTAAATATCATTATCAACACACCATCTCTGACATCTTACTTGAGTCCAATCAAATAAATGGCGCTACCAACTTCGGAGAACTGTAGAGGATTTCGGGTCCCAACAGTTGGTACCCGCTACATAACGCGCCTGCGCGTTGAGTCCTTCGTCTGTGTTGTCATGGCGGCCTTCCCTGGCCTTCCCTGTTTGTGCAGAAAAGACATGTCCAGTGCTTTGTGACCTTACACTCCATTCCCATTCCACATCGTATCCACCTTCCTTTTAGCGTATATTTATTTAAAATAACCCACAGTCTAAAAAAGGTGATTAATACTAAAAACAATCTAAGTTTATATCTCCCACTCAAATACATATTTTAATGGCAACGCAAGTCTCTTTAGATTTATTTTTCTCCAAATCGAACTTCTAGTCACCAAAAGTTAAATTAAAATATTCAAATTGTTTCACAAAAAAAATCATTATAAATTCAATTTTTTCTTTGCCATGTTGACTTCGAACCATCATTCTTTGGGTTGGAATGCCAGTTTCTTAGATGGCGACACTGTATCTGTCATCTTAGTTCCATTAGCTGCCACCTCACCAACGTCCTTCCAGGGTTTGGGACTTAGAAGAAAAATTTCTTCACAAAAAAAGTATGAAACTTTTCAGCATTTCCATTGAAATTCGATAGATGCTCAACCTCTCTCTAAATTCTACAAAAAAAAATTCAGTTTTTGTTCTCCCTTCGCGTTTTATAACCTATCAAAACTTTATATTACAAATTTCTTTTAGAAATGTATGCACAACAAAAAAAAACCTTTATCATTTCTTTGTCATCGGATCACGACCTTCAAAATGATACCTCACACTCATTCGCAGCTGTTGTACTTTCACAGCTGAAAGTGACCGACTAAATTGCACACCTACCTGGTACAACACTCGTTCATCTTACCCACATATGTGAATATGTATATGTGGTTTGGTAAAGAACGAGTAAAAACTGAGCATACCTCATCGTGGATCTCACGTCGTTTCAAATATCCTGTACTGACCATTTCGGATGGAACCCCCAAACACATTTTAACGGCACTGATATATTCCAATTTTATAAAAGTAACTGCATTTGACCAAGAGAGGCGATACATGCATTGTGAACAGAAAGGTGCCTTATAACAACAGCCAGTGAGGGTGTACGAATGCATTTCAACAAAGCAAAGGATAATACGTGTTATGGACAAGCAAAGAAGAATGAAAGAAGGAGCGCCCAACGGGTGAGGAGGGCCTTCTTGAGCAGGAACAGGAACAAAAGGAAAAACTGCATAAAGAGCAGTATTTTTAACTGAAAGTTGGGAACCGACCACTCTTAAACTACACTCAGGACCTCAATCACAATGCCGAAGAAGAACCCAGGTGCTGCTGATGGTGCCAGTGATCACAGCAGGGCCTCCTTGGCCCGAAACTGGTTAGGCTAGGGTAGGTTAGGTTTGAGCAGCATTGAATACGGTGGAGAAGTCCACAATGAGTAGGGAAAAATATCGTAGGGTAGGTTAGGTAAAAGTAGGCTAGGCTAGGGTAAAGTAGGGTAGGTTAGAGTAGTCTAGGGTCGGTTAGGGTAGGTTAGAATAGGCTAGGGTCGGTTACGTTAGAGACGGGTAGGTTAGGATACAGAAGAAAGTAAAAGGAACGTGCACTGTTGCATTGCACTAATTTTGTTTGCGTCTTTGTATTTCAGTTTGTGACGAGTATGACAGAACGTAAAATCGTTGGGTGTTATGTGTTGAAACATGGTGTTGTGTACAAATTGACCGACATGTATCACAAAACAAATTATGAGACAGATGGCACACGTCGCATGGCTGTTACTGCGGGAGTTGTTGAGCGCGATGCTGGTGGTAATTTCTATTACATGGTTGCCGTCATCTGCTAAGAATAACATGAAGGAGGCTGATGTGGACCGGTGTGGGGAAAGTCTGAGGAGTAAAAAGGGCAGTTGGTATGTTGTCTATTTTGGCCGAAAGTTGAAAGAGAAATTTCAACCACATGATTTGAGATATGTAAGAGCAACAATCGGTAGAAAATGAGGGTGAATTGCATGATGGTCATTTGATGTATAGGAACGGTTGTAGGTTAAATTAAGGTTTGAGGATGTTATATTGTGCATGAATTGTGTATGGTCTTATCTGTTTCAATTTTATGATTTGTTGCACTTGTAATGAAATTAGCAAAAAATGTGTGTTATTATTTAAAAAAGAAATGTTTTTGGAAAAGTGCATGTGTAGCTTTGTGTTTTTAGTTTTGTTTTGCATGAAATTTGCAACAAATAGTGTTTGAGAACTGCATGTTCATTATTTAACATTTTAAGAGGAAAGATTGCATGTTACAACACGACGTAAAAGTAGTGTTACGCTAGACGTGCATTGTTGATCACATGGTTATTGGGGATAGCCAATGACAGGGCAGGAAGAAGTTCTGCCAGTTCTTGAAAAAAGTGTATTCTTCGCAAGGGTATTTTCAGTTCGTGTTCGTTCGACTTTGGTAGCACAATTGCTTCGTAAACTGGAAGGCGTTGGAAATCGTTTCGGCATGAATCTGGTTGTTAATTGTGGTGCACAAAATCCCAGGTGTCAATACAGCGTAATTACGGTCCTTTGTAACTCGCGTCGAATCATCCCTGTTGTATGTTACCTCAAGGTGCAATTACAGACCAATTCTCTTAGGGGATGAACATCCTGCGTGTGATAGCAGAACTTGAAACAGAATCCACAGAATCTATCGGGGATCCATCATGTTCACCACCATCTGTATCAGTGTCATTACGTGAGTCATCTGATTCCTCAAAAAAAGTACAGTAGTACTTCTTCCTTTGAGACTCAGCTCATACAATATTCCTGGATTTCCACGGTTGCATACTACAAATGTGTACAGTGCACATGTGCTGAGCTGCAAGTCCTTCTCATCTTTTATTTTTTGCCATATGTCTCGGACTTTAGACGCCACCTTGCCATTCTCAATAATTTCATCTCTATATTCTAGAATAGCTTCTTTAACAGTTTCTGGCGGATGACGAGGTTTTCGACCACGACTTTTTTCCTCCTACAATGCGTAAGACAAGTGACATGTGAAATCGTACAGTAGACTGTGGTGTCCGTGAGTTGGCAACGCGATACCAGAGTGTAGTTCCCGAGGCAGCCATACGAGAGCGCTGTGGTAGTGCTCCGGGGAGGCCAGCCGGGAGCCCGAGACGGGCCCGGGATCGGCACTACAAGTCCGCGTGAGCCGGAGTGAGGAGCTCCACCTCCAAGTCCAGAGAAGGTATCATGTTTGTCTTTTGAGAAAACCCCAGTCCCAACATGGAACAAGGCCAGCCAAACCCAAGGACACAACATAGACCAAGTGAAGAAGAAAACAAATTAAAGAGCGCTATGTTACTTTGCATTATTACCAAGGGGTTACCCACTGAGGTAATCGTGTGTACACCTAGTCGGTAATCATGGGTAATCATGGGGCAATCGTGGTAATCGTGGTAATCTTGTGGTAATCGTGGTAATCTTGTGGTAATCTTGTAGTAATCGTGGTAATCTTGTAGTAATCGTGGTAATCAATTGGTAATCTTGGTAATCTCGTAGTAATCACAACCGTGTGGGCGGGCGGCTAACGCCCGCAAGGTAGGCCACCGACCGGCCCCGCAGGACATCGGTGTGGCCTACCTTGCCCCTGCTCGGAGGGGTCTTCCCCGGGCACCCGAAGTGGCCCGAAGCAAGCCGAAGCGAGCTGACGCTAGCCGAAGCGACCGGAAGGCATGTCGGGTCTGTGCGTCTTCCTGTGCGTTCGGCTCGGCTCGGCTGCACTGCAAACGCCGGTTTGGTGAACACTGTTTTGACCGTGAGTAATAGTTATATCTTTACTACTTTTCACTGTTAAGTTACTTCTGGCTCTAACTAGATCCCCGAAATTGTCCAAAATACCCGCGGGGCTTGTTAATATCTAAGACTTAAATTTGGGCACGAGAGCAAGATCTGCGTTTCAAAACAGCGGCACGCCGCGCCGGGTCACGCCGCCTCGCCTAACAAATGAGCCCATTTCTTTCTCACAATTTTCGTTTTAACATAGGAGAATCCCTATTCATAATCTTTGCAACACGTCTCATTGCTACATTCTCTTTCGTTTAACGGTTTAGAGGTTATTGCCTCCGTGAGGTAGGATGCATCTTGCACCTGCCCAGAGCCACTCAACAGAAGTCATTGTTCTTTATTTGCACACTGAGGGGACTAGATAGGGTGATAATGAATTGTGGAGTTATTTTCAGTATGTGTTTTTTGAGCAAGAAAGATTGATGTTATAGTATAAATGTTGTAGCATTTTATCTTTCAGAGCCATATCAATAATCACAGCAAGTCACCTCACACCACTTTGTCCACTTTGTCAAAGTCCTAGTGACTTGTTTACCACTTTGCTTCATCCAAAACTTTGTGTTTCAGGCCTTGTAGCTTGCAAAAATGACATCTCCACCCCCAGACGAGCCTCCAGACATTGGAAATGTAAGTCACAATATTTTTAGTGGATCAAATGAGTGGGCCTCAGTTATCCTACGTTTTATCAGACCTATCAATTTCAAATTTATCTTAAAATAGTAAAAAAAAAGCACATTTATTTTCTGAACTCCAGCTGTTGCCACTGTGGCAACATCGCAAGAAGTCTCGTGTAATGTTGTCACAGTGGCAGTAGGTGTTATAATAAGTTCTAAAAGTAGCGGATACAAAATAATGGTATCATTTTTGGGTGTGTGTTCAACATTCACCAATATGGGTATATTTGAGTGTACACTGCTAGGAAATGGTATGAGCTGCATGAAATATGAAAACATGTGTTACTTCTGTTTTATGGCATTTAAAAGTCTTGCTCTAGTGCATGATGTTTAAAGATTTCATGCAGCTCAAACCGTTTCTTGGCAGTTTACACTCCAAGATACCCATAGTGGTGAATGTCTAACACACATACCATTATTTTGTATCTACTTCTTTTAGCCCTTTTTATCATGGGAGGTTGGACAAATGAGGTGACCTAAAAAAGTATTTAAAAAATTGGACCACAAATTTATGGTGTTTCTAATTTTCTGTGTTTTCTCTTTTGCAGGCTGTTGGAGAAGAATTTTGGAATGTATTGGAGCAGCCCCCATCTGTGCCAAAGTTGATCCTGCACTGAAAGAAATCCTGAAGTTGCAAGGCTACAACAGTTTGTCACTGTTCAAGAACTTTACATCTGATGATGTATCTAAAATTGAACAGTTCATGCAAAGTATTCTCCCTGACATTATAAAGAAGAAATGTGAAAAGTTGATCTTAGATTATGACACAGAACTTGAAAAGTATTATGGTTATTTGTGGAAATTTTGTCCACAAAAGTATACTCTGTTTGGTGGCCACATAAAAACAATTGAAGCTATATCAAACCTGGCTTCTGAAGAACTATCTAAGCCTGCCAAAGTACAGAAATCAAGCGGCAGATCAGGTACATCAGCAAAACAGAAAGTACCCAAGAAAAAATCGCCTTCTGATGAAAACAGAGTGCTGGAATTGAAGAATAATCTTGACAAAGTCATGGGAACTTGGCTAGAAAAAAAAGTTTCTTCTGATGACTTAAAATTAATTTCAAAGGTTGTGAGCAACGATTTAGGATCGTATGTTGCTGAAGTTAAGTGCCCATTTAAGTTGTCAAATGGTGAATGGAAGTACTCTTGCACAATGCATTATAAAGATGCCAAGTGGAGCATATCTAATTTATACAGGCATATAGAGACACAGCATCTTGTGTCTGAATCCAAGAAAAAAGGTGCACGTGAGAAAAACAATACTTTGCTTGACATGTTTGCAAAGAAGAAAATTCCTAAACCATGCACTTCTTCTGCTTCTTCAGCTACTGAAGAAAACACATCAGCAGAGCAAGTAGAGTGCATTGTTGAAATCCACCAAACTGACAACTCTGATTCAGATGAAATTTCTGGACCTAAAAGGAAGAGAAGCAGACCATTTATTGCAGACTCTGATAAGGACCACGACTCCGAAATAGATGAAGCTCTTCATGGACTAGACGCAGAAAGGGGTAGTGCACTCGGTCAACATTTTCTGGTTCAGGGGAAGTAAGTACTGTGGCTAGCCCTTCCTCAAAACCTGCCACAGACTGGTCACCATACAACCGCTGTGCTCGAAGAAAATCAAAACTCTCTGCTGCTGCCTCCACTTGTCAGAAGATTGACCAATATTTTCCCCTTATCTCCACAATGGAAAAAGTTTTGGCTGAAAAAGAAGAATTGGAAAAGCAATTAGTTGAGATGATGCGATTTAGCACGAACACTCGTGAAGACATTGAAGGGAGCAATATCTTCAAACTAATGCTTGAATGTGCAAAGAAGAATGCTGGAAAGAAGAGAAAAGGTTGGGATTATTCTGATGTTATCAAAGAGTTCGGCACAGTTATTTATACGCTTGGTGGCCCTCTTCTATATTCTATTCTCTCTAGGAATTTTCCTCCGCCATCACTAACAACAACAAGAAGAACTCTCCACAGCAATGACACCATAATAGAAGGAGTATGGAGATTTTCTGAACTAAAATCATTTTTAATTCAGAGGAATTTTCCATTAGTCATTTGGGTTAGTGAAGATGGATCTAGAGTCAACGGGCGTATACAGTATGACAAAAAGACTAACCAGATTGTTGGATTTGTGCAGAAACTTGATGAAAATGGACTCCCTGTTGTTCAGAGCTTTCCTGCAACTTCTGATCCAGTCATTAAGTCTTATTTTGATAATTGTATTGTTAGGAACAATACTTATGTTGTTATGGCACAGCCATTATGTCCAAAAGCACCAACGTTTTGTCTTGCATTGTGGGGAACGTACAATAGGTTTAAAAGCTCTGATGTTCTTGCAAGATGGCGTTGGATGGTTGACGCAGCAGGTAAAGAAGGCATAACTGTTGCTGGAGTGTCAGCTGATGGGGACAGCAAACTACTCAGCGCAATGTACAATTGCACATTTCAACCTGTCATTCATAATTGGTCCTGGTTTCACGCAGAACTGAAACCTAAATTCGTCACTATTCAAGATTCGATCCATCTTCTGGTAGAACTGCGCCAGAAGATAATTAAGCCTTCAGACATCATGCCAATGGGTAATGACAATTTGATATCACGAGGACATCTGTTAGATTTGATATCATCTGTTTCCAAGGACCAGCACAAATTGACACTAACGACTATTAATGTAAAGGATAAAATGAATTTTAAAAGTGCTCAGAATTTATGTGCCAAAGAAGTGCCATCTCAACTACGGAGTCACATCCCTAACAGTGAGGGCACTGCTGTTTTCTTAGATATGATGAGGGAGACAGCAGCTGCTTTTCTTGATCCTAATTTAAGGCCATTGGAAAGGATCAACATGGCTTGGACGTGGATATTTTTTGTGAGGTTTTGGCGTCATTTCATCTTGTGCAACTCTGATTACACATTGGGCCACAACTTTATCACTACTTATGCTTTCACATGCATGGAAATCAATGCTCATGCTCTCATTCAAATTATTATAACTCTACGAGACTCAGAGCTGCACAAACTTTTTCTTCCCGTGCTTTTCAGCAGCCAGGCATGTGAATCTTTCTTCAGACAGTGCAGGTCAATGACATCAATTGGTTCAACAGTAATAAATGCCAGGGTATTAGAAATCAATCATAAAGTCAAGAGAATTGATTACTTTACTAACAGTTTTGAAAGCCTTAAAAATGATGTTTCCCCCCCCCCCAGCACAAAAAGTTATATTCTATTGCAACTTCTCAAGAGAGGAATGACATTTTACCTGAAGACTTTGAAATTCAGCAAGAAGCTGCTGCTGCCTTGAAACGGGCTGTTCAGATTGCTCGTAAAGTGGGAATCTTAAAGAAAAGCACCAACATTTATCCTGTCTGTCCTCTTCCTTCTGCGTTACCAAGTGAACTGCCTGGCCTAGAAGATGATGAAGATGATGACAATGAAGATGGCAACGTTGAAGAAGAGGAAGAAAACCCTATTAGTGCAGAGATGATTGGAGAAATTGATGAATCGATGCAAGATGTCGAGGAAGACTTGCTGACTATCTCCACCGGAGCATTGGGAGTCCATTCCTATGACAACCTGCAAATATCTAGTGAAAGCCCATTTGTGCTTGTCGCAGATGGAAATGGAAAGCCGGCTATAATCAAGAAAACAACTCTAGTCTGGATGTACAGTAGTGGTGACACATCAATGAGCAGTGACCGTCTTCGAAGAGTGCAAACAGAGGCAGTTGTCCACAATTCGTCAAGATTGTTAGCTTCTCCATCTCAACTCCCTCTTGTCGAAGAAGTCATTTCCATAGGAGACTGGTGTGCCTTTAAATCTGAAAACAAGAAAAACATCAGCATAGGCAGAATACTTGCATTCAGCTACCTCAGTGGACCAACTTGGCGCAGCCAGCAATATGTGGGTATTGAAGCCCCTGTGCATCCACCAACAACCACTAAATCTCGAGGAGTTGGCTGTTTGTGTACATGGCACACTTTGTTGAAAAGTAAGAAGCTGCTGGTCACATCCATGGAAGTTCATGGGTATTACAATATAGACAATTATATTTGCACCCTTCCAAGACCCATCATTAAAAACAACGATCTGTTCCTTACTTGCTCTGAAAGTGATATTTGTCAGTTTAAGCAGAGTTCTCGTAAAAAGATGTGATTTAGTTCTTTTCTAATCTCTAACAGGGTACGTATTTATCTATCCTTATTTTACTTAGTGATAAGTTTTATTCTTGTGACAGAATAATTTCAAATAGCATTGTTTGTTTTAGCTGTTTCCAATAGCTCAATTTATTTTGTAATATTGTTTGAAATGTGATGTAAATTCAAAGTTCTCCTAGCTTGGACAAGATTCAGTATTCTAATGTGATTGTACTCAGATAATCTTAAGAAAAGCAAACAGTTCCTACAATAGGTTTATAGGGGAGCCAGAAAGTCTGATCCTTAGTTTAAGTGTTTTACATTTGTTGTACTAACAATAAGTCTACTTATATTCGTATTAGGCTCACCAAATCTTATTGTTTTTTTCTTCAGAAGATATTAATACAAATGTTTTTTATGCAATTGTTTCCAAATATCCTTAATTCCAAGATACATTTAAAATCTTTTCCATGGTGATTAAGTGAGTTAAACTGTAATTTTACTTCCAGACTCTTTGTAGTGTTTTACCTAAGAAGTACTGTTGTATCGAGCAGTAAATTGTAAACAAGACCTTTAACCTGATCTGGTAGCTACCATGCGGGGCGCCATCTTGGATACATCCATTCCCTACCTAACAACAATAACCAGTCGACTGGCCCATTCTCTGCTCCTTATACACACTACAATACCCCTTCCATATAATTCACTTCTTCCTGTTGTTCCTCAGCATTTTCTTTATAAGCAGCCGCTCGCCCTTAGAGCAGTGCACTCTGACTCAGACCTGCCTGAATAAAGCCACACTGCCCAACTGAGCCTTTGTCATTCCCTGCCCTGCCCAATACAACAGTACAAAAGTAATCCTAGTCTTATGTGTATTATGGGGCATTCTTTTGCTAAATGTATTGCTCCTGACCATTGTAATACTTTGACATATCAGGATTTAAAAAAATTCAAATACATTTCTTCAACCAATTTTTTATTTTTTTTTATTTAAATTTACTATACGAGTATTTCCCTACTGGAAACTATTGGTGACATAGATAAGTATTTACTACACTAGAATTTTGTTGAATTATTAGTAATTGTCTCCATTTCTAACTGCTTCACTTTAGATCCCCTAACTTTCAGCATATAACATTGAAAAACACAGCCTCCAAAATTTCAAAGCGGATGAAAAGACATATTTATAGATTAGTTCCTTACAGCACACTGATACTACAGTTAGTTACTTTACAAACGCTTTCCCTAGAAATCAGAGGCAAGTGAGACTTTTTAAAGCAAGCATAAATATAGTGTTTCCCACACAGACCGTCTTGGAAATATTGTGAAGCTATTTCTCATCAATACTTTCAGATCAAACAGAGGCACTGCTCATGAATACTCTCAAATTACCAAGAAGGTACTGCTCAACCAAACAATATAGTAATCTGGAAAGAAGCACCAGGAAAAAGAATGTTAGAAAGATAAAAACATAGAGAACAGCAATCCCATGAGAAACAAATATATATTTGTAAAGAATGAATAATGAACAAATTTAAGTTCAAGAATTGGAAATGAGCTGATTTTTGATAGTATAATTTGGTTTGTTTCCACCAACAAGCTATTCATTAACTTGGCTTGTCTTTCCTTATGTTTCTCTCTAGGTGGATTTCATTGGTGTCCTTCACTTATCTTTGGTAGAATAATGTTCTTATGATTGCAGTACATGCTCTCTAACTGAACTAAGTAATACCAGATCTCTCAGTAACATAACAGGCCATAATTTGCATTCACATTCAAACTAAGGAGCTTTTTGCTGTTCTGCTCGTACTGTGGCCTGCGACACAAAATTCTTTGCTCTAGCTAGAGATCTGTTACTACTTAGTTCAGTGTAAGTGCATGTACTGCAATCAAAATAAAATCATGCAACCAAAGCAAAGTGAATCAAACCAGTGAAATTGATCCAGAAATAAATACATGGAAAGACACTAGCCAGATTAATCGTTCTTTGCAAAAACATATTGAAAGTATTTCTCATAGGAAAGAACAGCACTGATACAGAGACTAATCTCACCTGTTGTCGAAGAGAAAGATTAAAGCTGAGTCATATTACAAATAATTTTAGGCACTCTTCTGAAGCAGTAATGACTTAGCTGTGATAAAACTGATCTAAATATTTGTCTCACTTGTGGCATCACTTAAGACCCACCAGAAAACCAAGCTGAAGTAGAGAGATATGGAAAGAAAAACAAATGAAGACCAGAGTAAAAAGGATCAATAATGTGATGGAAAAGAAAGAATTAGGGTACTCCCACGATGTGTCCTTCACTTCACTCTACGTTTGGTGGCAGTTTCCTTGCTGTAAGTTTCACCTCTCAGAGTACATATGAGCTCCAAATTAGTGTTATGCATGGAATGGAGCATACTTTAACTAATCCGCAATCCTCTTACAAAAAGGAACTAAAGGGTTCATATAATGAGGCATCTATCTTTCTAATTTAAACACTTTTAGCCTTTTCAGCAACAATTAATTTGTAATATGGCATTAAATTATCTCTATTCAGTAATCTTATTCAGTATGCATGCAAAGAAATGGTTTTGGCGTGTGGAATACTCCTAGTAAAATATATAAGTGTCCAGAAGTGGAGTGAGGTGAGCATTGTGGGAGCACCCTTACACTGATCGGATCTCACCTTTAGTTATGAAGATGAAGATTAAATAAACCAATAAACCCAAATGTATAAAACCAAATATTATCACCATCAATTATGGGTGATCACTTCATCCAGTCATGACTCGACACTGAAAAAACTTATTTCCAAACTGTCTGCCTCCAGATACTATTTAGATGGAGACAATCACCTCGACAATTCACTTTAGTCAAGGGCACAGCCTCTAAAATTTCAAAGAGGGGAAAAGAAATCAAATGTTTGTAGATAAGTTGTACACAGCACTCTGATAGAATTACTTCAAAAAAGCTCTACCTAGAACTCAGAAGCAAGTCATGCATAAATGTGGTATTTCTCGCTCAGAGCTATTTGGGAAAATTGCAAAGCCATTCGTCTGAAAACAAGAACCACAGAAAACAAATGTGAAAGAATAAAAACGTATTTGGATGGGAAAGAATTATGTTGTGAAGCTTTAACAGAAAATTCTCACCTGTCGTTATGAAGATAAGCTTTCGGAAGTCTGAATGTGCTGTGCGTGCAGCAAGGCTTCCAGAAGGCTTGAGTAACTCACAATCCATGACACAATGGTGTATGTCCGAGCTTCTGAGGCTGATAAACTTAGTCATCATAATAGGGTATTTCCGTGGATCATGGGCCGGAAGGGAGAAGAACAAAAGTAAGCCTCAGACCGTAACCAGTAGGCGGGAGTGGGGGGGTTCGGGCAGGGGTCGCGCGGGCTCGGGCCGGCGGGAGTGGGGGGTTCGGGCAGGCGTCGGGCGGGCTCGGGCAGGCGTCGGGCGGGCTCCGGCTGGCTCGGGCCCGGCGACGAGCCGAGCCAGCGCTGCCCGGTCGGCTCGTCGCCGGGCCCGAGCCGGCCCGAACCCCCCACTCCCACCTACTGGTTCCGGTCTGGGGCTTACTTTTGTTCTTCTCCCTTCCGGCCCAGGATCCACGGAAATACCCTATTTCTATCTTCTTAGATTTTCATAAAGTTCCAAGAATTGTTCACTGATGTTCGCACCGGGTAACTGAAAGAAAAGAAATTTTCAGCTTTGCCACATATGTCATGGTAATACAACTATCAGAGGTAAAACATTTTGGGAAACTCACAATTAACGTTGGAACTGATGCAGTAATAATTCGATCAAAAAATAATTCCATCCAAAAAGATTTTGAGTGTTTATGAATGAATAAAAGTCAAAGTGACAATTTCTTCATACCCATTACATCAGAAAGTACAATCTGAAATAATGATCAACAACCACATGAGACCAATAACAAACAAAACTCACCTCTTGGACCAAATAAAAAGAAATGCTGAAGACAAAGAGAACCTTCACCTTTAATGTGTTGACTTTCCTTCCAAAAATATCCTACAATCTTGTATGGAATAATTTTAGACAACATTTCTTTCTCTGTAATTCACAGGCCTTTCTATTTCCCGTTTTTCAGACGTAGGATGCTTGTGGAATGTTCTCAGTTTTTACCCCATACTGAGAACAGATTCCGGATAGAAAGAAGTATGTCAGACTGAAAAGAAGAATACACTAAAACCTGGTAGTATGTATCATTTTAAAAAATAAAATAACAACACTTACACTGTACATTTTGAAGTGGGCCATGCATTTTCAATGTCATTGCACCAGGGCATTTCTTAAAATATGATGCAAAAGTACCGCAACATTTAGATTTGAATACTTTCACTGACAGCATTCAAGTCCACAATTCTGCATTCTGCAACAGGCACATTAGCAAAAGAGAAGAAATCTCTGTAAAACTACAACAGCAACTAAAGTATGTGACAAATCAGACTTACTCAATGTTAGTTACTGTGTGGATACAAGCTGGGCTGATTGTTTCTTTCCATCAGTGAGCAAGAGGGATGTGCTTCGGGCTAAAACAGAGTGAGCCCTCAAAGCTATGAACTGATTGAGGACAAGGGTTTTCCAGCTCCCTGACAAAAACCTTACCGAATCCTATATTCTTTTCATTTTCTGATACATACCAAAGTCTGAAAGGTACTCTGCTGGATACTTTCTAAGAATAAAGGAGAATGCCCCTCCTTAACAGACAATGCCCGTGATTTTGGGCAGCAAGCACAGATGGCTGCTTGCATGGCATTTCTCCCAGAAGTAGAAGTATATGTGTTCGTAAACTCCCGGTGTTGAGCCCAACGGGATATTTCGGGTTTTCCCTGCCACTTTCACCTCCCTTTCCCGGCAGCAGAGGTGCGACTTATAAATATTCAACTCCGCTGCTGCTGCTAACGACTAGAATGTGAAAGTTACATCAAACGTCGGCTGACTGCAGTCATCACTGAGTATGCCTTGATTTTTTTTTAACGGAAAAGGTCCACTACGCATCCGTGGTCAGGGTCAGCGCTTGCTAATCTTTATTTTTTGTCGTTTCCAGTGACGTCGGCAGTCGCAACGGCATAGACCTTTTCGATGTAATTCAGACCCGAACTGCAACTAGAGCGTCTGAGACTAGATCTGTGCATGCGCCGACGAAAATTATAAAAAATTTCGAGTGACAGGCATGTCATTTAGAGACGTCGTATTACCACCCGATGGTATTTGTTGATGTTTCGGCTTTGGCCAGCTGTTTTGCCGAACCCGCTATTGTGGGCAGAGGTTCGGTCTCAGGCAGTCCAGTGCCACATCCGGGTAAAGTTGCAACGGAAAGGTCTATTGAATATTTCCGCATCCACTTCCACAGTATTAAACATAATCACGGGAAGATTACGTTGTCAATAACGGATAATAAAACATGCGCAGAATGGTCGTGTCTCAGTTTCCGATCTGGAATAGGGAATAGAGGTTTCCAGCGCGGCTCAGAAGCGGAAGCTGAAGAACTATAACACTTCCATACCGGAAACTCTCGAGAGCAGGTATGAGGTACATGAGCTAAGAAATATCCACCATATTCACTGAAAACGCCGATCAGGTTTCTCATACATGCCCTCTGAGTTTCCGATCTGGAAGTGTTTTAGCTCTTCAGCTTCCGTTTCCAAGGTTTATTGGAAACGTCTATAACTGTTGCTGTCCTGGTTCCGATTAGCATGTAGTGAAACACCCTATTTTGATCTACAAATGCCGTTTTTAGGTCTCGTTGTAAAGGCCCCTTGTATTACGCCTGCTGACGTTCGCAGGAACGGCAGGATGAAAGGATTATCAACAGCATTGACTTAGACTGCGGGTGCGCTTTTGTCTGAAATGGCGTCTTGACATGCGCTGTGATGACTGCGAATGGTGACTTATCCCTTTCTTTTTGCTGTTTCCGGTGACGTCAGCAGTCCCCACGGAATACGGTATTTCGGAGCAGAGCTGAAACGGAAGTATTGTGTTAAGCGAAGAAGCGCGAAACCGGAAACAAGCGGCTCCCAGCCGGAGGTATGAAAAACTGTGCGCTCTCAGCTGTTCTTGCAATGCCATGAATAGCACGGGCCTTGCGTCGTCAGCAGACGGCTTAGGTTAGTCGCCTGCACATATCCACCCAGGTACAAACTGGAAACCACTATCAACCGACAACAATTAACGGTCAGTGCCAGACTCGAGAACAACCTTGTTGTTGTCACCGTGAGGTCTAGTAAGCACGCGTAATTTATTACACCGCCTGCCGAGGGCCGCTTGTGTTCCTGGTTTGGTGCTTCTTTGTAACTTCTTACATCCGTTTCAGCTCTGCTCCGAAATACCGTATTCACAACTAACATGCACTTTTTTATTGCTTACCTTAACGACGTAGCCGTCAATCCACTCCGTAAACGCTTCTTGAAGAATAACCGCAAAGACGGTCTGCTGTGCTGGTCCGTGGACGCCAATTGAAACAAGCTTCCGCGCAGTCAGTATACACGCCGGCCCGGTGGGGTCAGGTTGCCGTGGCTGCCCAGGCCGAGCGGCGTACCCGGGGAGGAGGGAAAGTGGGCGGAGGAGCTATGCAGACTTCAGCTGGCAGAAAAAGACTAAGACAGGGCTGATCACATATTATGTCACACTATTGTCACACAACTTTTACCCCGCCCTCCCTATTGTCACGGGTCTCAGTGACAAGGACATGTTACCTACCAACGGGTTCTTCGGTAGTGCACTGTCTAGGTGAGCAATAAATTTTAACCTTGAATTTGGGCATGAAGGAGTCGAGCACAAATTCTCGCATGCTGATTTTCGAAGAGCACTAATTATTCCGGTCAGGAAAATCTGTTTGGCGTTTTATTACGTCGTGGGCGGTGCGAACAAATTACACTCAAAGAACAGTGCATTCAGAACTTTTCCTTTTATTCTATTTCCAAATTATTTACAGGTCCGCATATATACTCCTTACCATCAACAGACATGTACAGATAAACATTTTTAATAGAGTCAATAGGAAATACTCGAACTTGATTTGTAGGAACAACTTTGCTCAGATAAGACATTACAATGTTCTGGGAGCTTCATGTAATTCTCTTTCATAGAGGGAAGCAATAAGAAAGTATCTCTTGACACAATCCTCACATAATGCAGGACATAAATCATTGCAAGGTGTCCATTTAGCAAATGAGGTGATTTTACAAAAATACACAGTATTCTCATGAGATATTTCCACAAACCATGACAGTCTTTGTTTACACTGGACACTGGACGTATGCTTCTGAAGTGTACAGACTCCCTCTTTTCTTAAGCCTATTGAAGTACTGAAACCGACCCCCCACAATGTTAAAACTATCTACAAATAATTGTCTCAAGAGCTGTGGAACAGGATAACATGGTTTCAACTTTCCAACAATACCAGTTTTGTGATCTATGTTTTCAGTGATTTTAAAACTACCTTGCTTGGTATGCTCCTGAAATTTCCTGCCCAATGCCTTGGCTTCACCTTCATCCATGGAACTAATCATGCATGGCAATGTCATGAAAATGGAGGACGAAGAGCAAATTTTTAAACCCAAATATCGGCTTCCATGAACCAGCCTTGACAAATCACCATTTAGACTTTCATTAAAAAAAAAAAACAGCTGGACACCCAGGCTGCCCTAAGAAAGGTTGTAGCTTTAGATAGGTGGAGAAGTTGATGGAAATTAAGAGTCAAGAAACGCACACCATACAAACCCTGAAAATTTGAAACATAAGAATGCAACAATTCTTCAGCCATTTCAATTTCTGCATGAGATACACTTTCCTGACACAGAAGACTTACGGCTGTCACAAGCTCACAGTGGTGAAACCAATAGCGTTGAGGTAGAATGCCAATTAAAACAGGCAGAGAATAATAAAAAAAGAAAATCTTCAAATCTGAAGCTTTCATTACCTTTAAATCCTTCTTAAGACTACGAGGAATTCTTACAAATGTTGAGGGTGGCCTGATATTTTTCAGCCCTATGTCAACATGGCCTGAGATAGAGAATGGCAGTGTTGAATGCTGACTGTCAAACCATAACATCAGAAGAGTCCGCATTACACCAAGGAAGACCCCATGCATGATATCGATACCCATACAGTTAATCATGTCAGGTAACATAGCAGATAACAAAGAGGGGCCTTTGATTCCGTCAACACTTGCCGCAGGGTCATTCTGCCTAGCATGAAGTGCTTGTGCTGCATATTCATTGGTATCTTCAATAGTTCTTCATTCGATATTCCTTGTGTATGGGAACACTGGAATCGTAGCATTACCTACATCAAATCGAGTTCCTTGTTCCATACAGTTGAAGCAAGAGAAAGCACCATTATACTGAATGAAACGCATAAACAAGGACTTGGCTGGCAAATCACCTACTGCTCCAAGGAGTTTGGCACGAACTCTAATGTTTTGCCCATTTGGAAGAATAAGATCTTCACCATTTGTCTCCCAGTGTGATAAAGACACTCTGAGAGGTCTGAGAAAAAGGTTTGGGTTTGGTTTAGTTGTACCAAACCACAGACCTGCTAGTACAGTATATTCTTTTTTGGTTCTAAGCTTGTACCTTAATTCATTAATTGTGAAATATACAGGCCAAATTGAGAAGGTAGAGCTTTTAAACAGAGAAATACCATCAAAATACATAAAGAAGCTTAAATTGTTAGGATTAATGAGAAACCCACTATCTAAAAGTCCCTGATATATTCTGCCATCATATATGTCCTCCACATTGCCCTCTTCTCTTTTAACACGGTTAAATCTAAACTGCAAAGATTCATAAAACCCTGGTCTGGAGAACATGCTTTGAAGCTGACTTAAAATGGGAAATTCAATAAAATATTCAGATTGTTTGTGGTTTCTGTCTCTCTTACCCACTGAGTCTTTTTTTTCCCATGGATCCTGGCATACCAAACAATAGTAATGGCACACTATAAATCTTTTACCAATCATCTTAAAATGCTTTTTAAATTTATAAAGTGATTTCATTAAGAGATTATTAGGACCACAATGTAAAGCAATCAAAGATAGTAAGCCAGATATGCAGAGGCCAGTTAATTTATGAGTTAAAGCAAAAGTCAATATGGCCAATAAACTCTCCTGCAGAGTGATTAAAGCACCATCATATACTGGCAAATTAAGTCTGTTAACTTGTTCTTCATTCCCCTCTTCTTCCTCCTCCTCCTCGTCCTCTTCGTTCTCAGTGGAACTGTGACTCGACCCTTCTGCATCTGACTGACTCTCCTCCAGGCCTCTCATAATTTTCTTCAACCTCTTCTACAAATGACAAAAACAAACGTGAGAGGATCACATATATAACAATACAAGAATACATAGTGCAGAAGTTTCAAACTGTAAAAATTATACAACACATACCATGAGCATTACTGTTGATATGTTCACCAAGCTCATCTGAAAAATAGAAAAAAAGTCTTCATGAAGCCAGGGAGATACAACAGAAGCAGAGGGGAAAATACAGAGCAACAAAATTGAAATGGAAAGCTGAAATTAATATTTACCATTGTTATCCAGGTCTGATTCATGATTAGAATGCCCGTCTGTTGCTTCTTCATCCTCGTCTCTTTTGCTTGACTCATTTTCCTCACTGCTTTGACCTGGTCAATCAAAACAAACCAAGCTGCAGTGAACAAAATAATTAAAGACTATCAACAAACAAAAGAAAGCTTGAGAAAGAAGCAATATCGCTAGGAAGATATTAGTAATAAATTTACCATCATTATTCTCATCCAAATCAGCTCCATGGATAGAATTATTTAGACTGACTCCGTCTTCATCTGAGCCCTGTTCATCTCTATTTTCAATGCCTATTAAAGGAAATGTTAACTTACAACGTTGAGAATTTAGAAGAAAGCCGGATGATTATAATGAGAAGAGGTTTTAACTTACAGTGATTGTCATCTGAGCCTGATGCAGCATGAGGTACAGTGGGATCTTCATCTGAGTCTCACTCTCACGGTCACGGTTGGATTCCAATGAATGAGTCCCTTCACTACTTTCATCGTAGTCCCCCTTTTGAGAGGAACTTCAGGAAATGACCCTGTAAGTAAAACAAAAATAATTCAACAATAAATGAGGTCTCAACTACAGCACACTTCAATTGCTAAAATAATAAATAAACAACACCCAAAAAAATTAAGAAACAAATTAGCAAATTGTTGTACAGCTTGAAATAAGTTCAGAGGGTAATACTAATTCTTTACGAGCAACACAGTAGTACTTTGACAATGTCCTTTGTCAAATGAGACTCTGACACCACAACATTAAGACACGTGAAGGGTGGTATATTCATGTCATGTCTCACCTGAATCAGAAGAATCACTGCCTGGCTCACTGACTTTTTGTTGCTTCCGGTAATTTTGGGCTTACTCGTTTCCGATGCCATTTTCTTTTCCGAAGACGAAGATAATTTTGCTCTCTCTTTCGGTCTCCATCTATATCATAAGAAGAGAGTCAAGTATGTTTGAAACTCCACAAGACAAGTCAATGGAATAAAATATGAAGATAAATAAAAATGGCAACAACACAAGCCCAACTAAAACTCTTGATGATATTTGAAGGAGTGAAGTATTTTAAAAACAGACACAGCCCGGCCACTAGCCATTAACCTTATAAACCACCTGCTGTTGTTTACCTTCCCCGCTACGCCTCCCCTCCCTCCGCCTCCCACCGTCCTCCCCTTTGTCAACTCAGCCTCTCTCGGTTCCTCTCAGTGAATGCGCGAGGCTATAAGTAAGAGAATTTCATCGCGGGCCAAAATTTAAATCTGTGAGATTTACGATTTGACAAAGTTCGATGTGTTAAATTGAGAGGTTAAGTACATAGGGAACTTCTGCATTCAATTACTAAACGATTTTGAGGACACGCACTTGGCTCTGGTGCAGCCTTGCGGTGGTCAAATTTTCCGTATAGCCTCGCGTCGAGTATCGTTCCCCCCCTCCGCTTCCACGCCTCGCCAACCGAGCGCATGAGCGCATGCGCCAATCAGGTCTGAGCTTGCAAACGAACTTTCGCCGCCTCAACGCCAAGAACAATCGGCTTTCCAGATTCATCTCGAGAAATCATTTTCTTGTAGTGTTGGTTTTTAGCAATCGCCGTTTGTAAATTTGTGTGATCAGTCAATTATGTCGGGACGATCAAAGAAAGTGGTCGTGTTCTGGCCGAAAGAAAACAAGGTTGGAGTCAAGAGCTTAACAAGTGTGCCCGAGAACAGCCGCTTTGTGGGTGCTTGTACGCCGGTCAAGTTTCATGGCGACAAAAAGTATTATCCAGCGAAGATCCTCCTGATCAGCGGTGCGTGTTGAGAGGTATCGTTTGACTGCTTTTATAAATGAATAAAATGTTCTGTTCCTTTTCAATACTGTATGTTAATGATTTAACCCTGGGGGAGGAGAGTAAAGGAGAAGGGAAGTACATAGGGGGAGGGGGGAGAGACCTCGGGCCGATTTCGGTGTAGCCCGTGCAGGTCGGGGGCCCATTCCGGACTGGCCCGTGCAGCTCAGGAGCCGATGTCGGACTGGTTCCGGGCCAGCCCGGCGAGGGAAGCCCGGGCAGAGCCCCGAAGCAGGTCCTGGGACCACACCCGAGAATAGGTCTGTTTGTGGAACTTTCTGGGACATGAGTGGAACAGGCCCGCTGGAGCACTTTTCGGATCAGTCCCGAACGCGGGCTGCATCTGGGACTAGGTTTTTTTAAACGGGCAATTTCCAATTGCACTTGTAAGGCAAAACAGGTCTAAAAAGATCAGAGGGTGGAAGAACTGTACATTTACTGTGTAGCATCGGTGTGTTTGCAAACACCATCCCCACTTTCACTCTCCACACAGGATTTACAAAACGGAAACATTAATTTCCAATTGCTTTTGTATGGCAAAACAGGTATAAAAAGATCAGAGGGTGGAAGAACTGTACATTTAATGAGGCCATTACACTTATCAATAGCTGGCATCTCTGGATTACCTTGTAAAAATATAGTAGGATGACCAAACACATAAGCAGATCGGAGGTTTGCATTAGGATACTCCGAGGTCACATCCATCATTTTAATTTTTTCCCCTTTGCTTAGATCAGCTTTGTAAGCCCACTTTAAGGCACTGGTGCGTCCACCGCAGAGGGCGTCGCGAAGCAAAAGGGGTTCCACTCTCGTGGTTGGATGTGGATGGGCTTGAAAATAAGCTTTGGTGTTAGGATCACTCTTAAGTCCGTCTTTAAAGTCACACTCCCATTTTTCGATAACAACACAACCTGCTTTTCTAAAGTATTCTCATAGCGATTTTCATTAGAATCGGCTGTAACTGGGAAGTGCTTAGGGCACTGGTGCCAATAATCACCATGAAACTGATAAATGCGTTTTTCAAGTTTTCCATTAGCTTTCTGAAGTTAAACATAACCATCGACAAGACGGCCCAGAACAAAAACTTCGCGGTGAGAATAAATAGTCTGAATTGTTCGTCCTAGTTTAAAAGATTCATAATCAAGCCACTTCAAAGCAATGTGAGACTGTTTACCACGGCCATGATATCCACCAGGAGGCACTATCCCGATCGTGTCGGGTTAAAGTAAATTGCGTCGAAACGCAGACATGCAAGCACTAGAAAGAGTGATCGAGTGAAACATAGAATCGAACCCTGCTGTTTCTTCGAAAAGCTTTGTGAAGGCATTGCAAGCTTCACGTAAAATAGTGACATCTCAGTTCTTGTCTAAAATTAAAAACATAATTCTTGGCAGCAAGATCGCCATACCAAGAGTGAAAATCAGAAGATGCTTTAGCTTTCATACTATCTACACAATAATATTCTTTGTCCAGCAGAGGTCCCACATAATCATAAAAATCAAGTTTATTTGCAAGATATGGCCAATAACCTTTTTTTAGCTCTGTCAAACCGAAAGATTTCGCCATGGCACTGAGTGGCATTGTTAGGAACATAAGGCTACCAATAAACTTCCAATAACCGACCTTCATAGAGAGAACCTTAGCACCTTGAAGTGTAAGATCAGGCTTAATTCGCCGAGCAACCATTTCACGCAGTACAAAAACTGCATCAAAACTTTTGGCGTTATGCGCCACGATCAAAAGCTCATACTTAGAAGAGAAAGATTGCAAGTAATCTATAAACAGTGTCATCACATTAACATTAGGATTATCAAGGTTATGCAAGACATGTTGACGATTTTTACAAATCGTACAGAAATAGTCATTTTGAGGAACGTCTTTACACTGATCGCAGACTGCTTGGCACACCAACAGATTAGGTTTATGTTCAAAAACATTGTCTGTACCATCCAGTAGATCACATTGTGTCGTTTCGATGTCATAGTAAATTGTGAGGTAATGTTTCTTAGTACTTTTCTTTTTCTCTTCCCATGGCTGCATATAGCACAAATGGTTTTCTCTCACATTCTCTATGCACATTTTGCAGTATATGAAACCACATGCATGTTTCTGTCCACGCATAGTACTATACGTTTTCTCACAACCATGGCAAAAGCGGAATGTATCACACTTCGTTTTGTCACTCTGAGGTAAGTTTACAGTTTTGTGTGTAGCAAGGCACTCGTTACCAGTGAAATGCAGTTGGCAGTCGGGACAACGGATCAAAAGACCAGTGTGCTCATTAGGGCCGAGGCAACGGTCACAAGAACCAGTGCATTTATGTTCACCCTTATGATCATAAAACACTACACACTTTTCACAAATTTCTTACTAAAAGCCTGACAAGGATACAAAATAGCGTCAAAGTGTTCACTGTACAGTAAGAGATACACATTATTACGGGCAGCAGTATACTCACCCTCAAAAACACACTCTCGACCGACCTTATCGATGAAAATACAAAGCCTGTAATCAGGCAAATTATCCCGCAGTTTCCCCACTTCATCAAGTCCACAAGGTTTTGTGGTGTCAATGCCTGCACGTCCACATAAACTCTTTGCCTCTTTTTCCTGAATTTTTGATCCAGGATTTTTTAGTCTATGGAATGATTGCTTGGAGACACACTCACGGGCTTTCGCAACTACAACAGAACGTGCCAAACACATAAAATCATTATTGTCAGGGGAGAAAATAGTTTTACTGGAAACAAGTTCACTGCGTCTGTCCAGGCGCCGCTGCACCAGCGCGGCACCACCCCTGCAGCGCCGCGTTAGTTCCGATTTTTGCCGCTAGACGGCGCGCGTCGCAGGGCGCCCGTGACGCAGCGCAGCTGTGCCGAGTGTTCAAGTACGAACGGGTTTACCGCGCCCGTCTAGTCGCCGTCCCTCCCCCCGCCACCACCGTTGCACCGCACCGCAGCGCGAGAATCTACTTCGTACCCAAACCACGGGAGCCGCGCAGGGGGGACACCCCGTGCGAGGCTAATGGAGGTTCTCTGTGTGGCTCATAGATGGCGCGACGGTCGCACTTTGTGCAGTGCGGGAAATTAGCGAGTTTTAACCGCCACAAATACGATGCCTATTTCTTAGTTTTTTGGTTTCGCGGTCCTGGCAAGTGCAAAAAGCATGTGAAAATGTTAGGAGAAAGCGATTGAGTCTGGGCGGTTTCAAGAAGAATCGCACTGTCCTCGGCGAAATTTGGTAGGCCCTCCGGCCAAACAAAAGTAGGATACTCTCTCTCTCTCTGGTACGGAGTCAAATATCGCCCGGGCCGCCGCCGGCCGCCGGCTCGCCTCAGACAGCTCAGTCAGTTGTGCAGTAGTCGCGTCGCAACCATTCGCACGGCTTGGCGCCCGCAACGTCGTCTTCTGGTTGGGTCGGGTGTCGTGTTTTAAGTGTCGGTGCAGTGTTCCTCTGTGTTCGCGGGACATGTGGTGACAACGTGGGACAGCCATCAGACGGCTCTGCTCTGCCCCTGCACTCATCACAGGTTACAGTGAAACTGCAATTGTTGCTTCAGCCGGGGGGCCCAATTCGTTCGAGACGCGTTGCCACGGTCGTGTTCAGGCTGCAATTGCAGGCCCTGTGTGGTTTTCGTTAAAATGTGTATCAGGCGCGTGCCAGCGGCCCGGCAGAAGCCGCAGTGGAATGGAGTCAAATGGGGTCGGGGGGGGGGGGGGGGAGTTAGGCACAGTGGAATAGACGTTTCACCCAGTAGCCGTCATCTAATGCCCGTCCGTCCGGGGTCAAGAAATACTTTGTGATATAAAGCGTAGTATAATGGGGCCATGACAGCCTCCTCCTAGACGCTCTGTCGCTCTCTCCCAGCTTACCCACGACCCGGGCGCGCGGCCCGTACCCAATCACGGATCATGTGGATCAGTTTGTGGGCCACCGCCTGAAGTTGCAGGTGTTGACCTACGAGCTGAATACAAATGAGCCGAGATTGATTTCGTACCTTCCCCGTCCGCCTGGTGATGGCGTCACTGCAAGGGGTCGGGCCGTGGGTTGGTTGTGTGGGGAGGGACCGGGGTCGGCAGGGGGCTGTGCCGTAGACTCCCGGGCTCGGTAAAGTTCTATTGCCATTACTATGTGGTAGTCCCAGCTCAGACATCCTGCTGCGAGGCTAGGTCGGTTAGAAATGATAAAATTCGTCAGCGTCTCTGCTCTCCAGCTCACTCACTCGCTGCCGCTGCCGTGCCTCGTGCTGTTGGCTGTGGCGATGCGTCGCCCGCCTACCCCGGCACGTGGGCCGTGGCTGGTGTCGCTTTCGGAGTCACTGTAGTGTTCTTTAATGTTCGCGGGCACAACGTGACAGCCTCATCAGACTTCATCACACGACTGAACGGTGAGGTAGTGAACTGGGGGTCCGAGTTCGTTGGAGTTCGGTTGGGACAATTGTTTTGGTGGCCGCCTGTGGTGTCGTTAGTATCTGATCAAAGGAACTCTCATGGAAGGTGCAATGGCTTTTTTGACGCCGCTGTGGCGGCAACCAACTAGCGCGTGCGTGCGCAGCGGGCCGGCCCAGCCAAGCTAGTGGAATGGGGCAATGAGGCACTAGTGTGGTTGTTGTTGTTGTTGTTGCTGCTGATGGGCAGAGTGAAGTAAACCTTTTACCGTGGCCGCCATCCAGTGCCCGTCTGTCTGGGGTTACCAAATGCCAAGGCATCCAAGGTTTCTATCGAAAACCTTTCCAAGCAGTGATTTCTGCGCACCACAGCTTTTGCGGACGCCCTGTCTCTCCCAGCCTACCCACGACCCGGGCGCGGGGACCGTACCCAATGACGGGTCATGTGGATCAATGTGGGCCACCGTCTGACGTTGCAGGTGTTGACCCACAGTTAATACAGGTGAGCCGTGATTTATTTAGTGCCTTACCTTCCCGGCCGCGGACAGTGCACGGGCCTCGGGGCCGGGCCGAGGGTTGGCTGAGTGGGGAGGGCCGGGGTCTGCAGGGGGTTGTGCCGGAAGGCTCTTAAAGTAACAAGAGGGGAAAGGTGATGTTTGCCCCGGGCCTGACAGAGCTCAATGACTGCCGCCGGCAGGCCAAGGTAGATTTCAGAGTTTGTGCGCTTGGCAAGCATGTTGCAGCAAAAGATCATTACATACGGTTACATTATCTTACCGTGGGGAGCCCTGTTTGGGGGCTGAACGATAGCGAAGCCCTAACTCGGTTGGGCTGAAAAAGGTTTGTCTGAAGTGGGATCAAATGCGACGCTATTGTTGCTGCGGATGGGCAGAGTGAAGTAAAGCTTTTACCCTGTAGCCGTCATCCAATGCCCGGCTGTAATGATGGGGCCATGCCGCGCCCGTGACGCGTGTTTGGACAGCCCTTGCTCGGCCCCTTGCAGTCGCTGTCCCTCTCTCTCTCAGCCTACCCCCGACCCGGGCGCGGGGCTGGTGGGGCCGGTACCCAATCGCGGGTCATGTGAATCAGTTGGTGGACCACCGTTTGCGTTGCAGGTGTTGGCCCACGGCTGATACAGGTGAGCCGTGATGATTTAAATGCCGTCTGACATTGCACGGACCTCGGGCCTCGGGTCCGGGCCGAGGGTCGGCTGTGAGAGACGAGCGCCTGCGAGAGGCTGTGCCCGCTGTGCCTGTGCCGCCTTCAGAATTCGTGCGCTACCAGAATAAGAATAGTTGCAGCCAAAGATGATAACATGCTGTTACAGCATCTTACCGTGGGGAAACCTGTTTGGGGGCTGAACAATAGCGAAGCCCTAACTCGGTTGGGGTTGAAAAAGGTTTGTCTGTTTAACTGGCGCGTGACTTCGCGTGCCTAGCGGGTCGGCCAGCCAGTGCAAAGCTGCAGTGTAATGGGATCAAATGCGATGCGAGTGTTGTTGCTGCTGATGGGCAGAGTGAAGTTAAGCTTTTACCCAGTAGCCGTCAGCTAATGTCCGTCCGTCCAGGTTGAACAAATACTTTGCGATATAAAGCGTAGTATAATGGGGCCATGACAGCTTCCTCCTAGACGCTCTGTCGCTCTCTCCCAGCTTACCCACGACCCGGGCGCGCGGCCCGTACCCAATCACGGATCATGTGGATCAGTTTGTAGGCCACCGCCTGAAGTTGCAGGTGTTGACCTACGGGCTGATACAAATGAGCCGAGATTGATTTCGTACCTTCCCCGCCCGCCTGGTGATGGCGTCACGGCACGGGCTCGGGCCGTGGGTTGGTTGTGTGGGGAGGGACCGGGGTCGGCAGGGGGCTGTGCCGTAGACTCCCGGGGGCCTGACAGACTGCCGCCAGCAGGCCAAGGTAGGGGTGCGCCAGGCGCGGAGCAGTGCTTATTGCAGCTAAGGATGAACACATACATACTAAGGCAAAGGGCGGTCGACTCGGTTTTGTCATGTACGGAGCACTATACTATGGAAGTATTATGGTATTATCAAATGTTTGTGCTGAATTTCGTACTGAGTCTGGTGTGCTTCTGAGACGAAACTGGCGATGAGACAACCACTGAATATTTGGTAATTGGTGCGCTGTCCAGCCCGCCCATCACCGGCGGTGGTGTGGTTGCCTACCTCCTAGGCTTCCTCAGGTGATACCCTGATTCCTCTTTGGCCCCCGACGCGCGCTCTTGGGTCGTTTCTTCGCATTCGACCTTAGGAGCGTGTTCAACAAAAACTGCGGTGTTCCCGGACAGCCGCCATCAGGGCACTGCATCGAAACAACTCCTGCAGTGTTACAAGTCAGGGAAATCAGGAAAATCAGGGAAAGTCAGGGAATTTTGTTTTTGTCAGGGAAATCATGGAAACGGCCCAGCCAAGCTAGTGGAATGGGGCACTAGTGTTGTTGTTGTTGTTGCTGCTGATGGGCAGAGTGAAGTAAACCTTCAACTCAAACACACTTACGGAATTTCTGGATCCAGCCTGCTTCAGCATAAAATTTACAAACGCCCAAGGCTTCGGGGAAGTCTTTGGGGAGAGCAGGGGGAGCCATCATCTGACACTTGGTGAGAGAGAGGGGACACGTGGTGAACAAGAGAAGAGTAAGATTTATTAAAGCTTTGTACATGTATTTATAGACTGCAGTAGAGTGAAGAATATATAGGAGGAAAAATAAATTCGGTTATGTTGCCCCTCCCGCCAGAGCAGAATCGCAATAAGTCGGCAAATCGCCGATTCACAGGTCGGAAAGTAGCAAAGTAGCATTATAGCATAGTAGCAAGATCGCAAATCGCAAGAAGCAAAATCGCAAGTAGCAAAATCGCAAATCGCAAGTAGCAAAATAGCAAGCACAACTTATTTATGTTTTGGTACGATGAGAGCTAGTCTGTACGCCTTGTTTTTGATGGCGCTCGCTGATTTCACGGGCATCATCTGAGGAAAATAAAAATTGGGGAGAATTAAATACCCATGGGTACTTTACTAACAGCTATCAACCTCGGCGAAGTTGGTATCGACTTCTTATCCATCTAAACATCAACGAAAATTTTCATAGCAAACCAGGAATCAAACTTTGCCAGGGAAGCTCATCTTCGAGACTCTGGGTGCGTACCTTCATTACATAAGAACTCCGTCTCACGTCCTACACCAGTTACGTGAACGAATTAAAAATTTGCGAAATTCAGACAATGTAGATTTTGTTGTGCTGTTAGAATTCGCAGCCGAGCCAGGAGGATATCCTCCAGGTCTCAAAACGAGGTCGGTTGGGCGGCTGGTGACGTCACACAATGGTTGAAGATAACTGTCATCGAATTGTGTAACGTACGTTTTCGTTACGAAAATCGTTGTCATGTGATATTAACCACCGAGACTCATTATCAAGCTAATACATGCCTTCAATATCGACGAACACGACCTCATTAGGCTCAATTTCACTCAAATAGTTCGAAGTAAACATAACCTCCTAACCTCATTGAGTGGCCGTGGAATTGTTCTGGCTTGCCATGAAGCATGATCCAGGCCCCGTAATTTTTGAACCTGTGGGCCAATTTCTTGCCCACGTCACAATTGCGTTCCCCTAGTGGCCTAGAACGATTCGCAACCCAAAACTTTGGATTCGGGGAAACTTACTAAGGCCAAGCTCTAAAAGGACATATACGCGGAGAATCACCCTGGGAAGAGTTTGACATGGAACTGCACGCACAAATACTCTAGCTCCGAAAATCCGAGGCGAACCCTATTCCCCCCCCCCCCCCCCCCCCAAATGTTACATACCCTGTGGATATCTTTCCAGAGTTGCGCCTGTGAGGGCCTTCTTCCTGCAATTGACTTCCACTCATTCACTTTTGTTGTTAACAACTCTATCTCTTCCTTCTTCCACCTTCTTCCTGTTGTAATATTGGTTATTGGGTAATAATGTTAATCGATGTAAAGAGATAAAATGTGGGAGCTAGGATAGCAAAGACACACACACGTTGATACCGAAAACGGAAGTGAGGTAATTTTATTCAGTAGAGAGCAAGTACGGAGTTGTTTTAATAAAGAGAAAATTTACCCTGTGCCGTGTTTCCTTGACTGGGCTTGAAAGGCCACTTGAGAATTTTAAGTGGATGCATTTTAGTCATTTTGACTCAACTGTCTAAGAGAGCAACATTTGGTCTGCTGAATTTGTGTGAAAACTTGGTAAAGACTTTTTAAATTTCTTAGGCCTGTTCGCCTTGGGGAAAAACTTTTCCGTTCCTTGAGCCTTGGTGGGTCGTTAAACGTGTCAGGGTAGGGATCAAACTACTGCTAACTACAAGAACAGTTGGTTAGTTTATGAAAGAAGAAATGTTCTATTCCGAACAAGCACAGAAATCTTTCTGAAATGTTACTAATAATTTTTATACAAGGAAACAAAAAAGGAATTTACGCAGAGCACCGAACATCACATCACTCTGGGACATTAGACACTAGGACATTAGACATCATACACTAAGAACACTAAGAGCACTAGGTGCTGTGAACAAAACAGTAAACAAACAAACGAGCTTCGCACGAGCTTCGCACTTCACTACACTTCACTATTTACACTATTTACACACTATTTACAAATTAGTCACTGAAACTAATCAAATCGGTTTCTGACGACACTGTTAGGGAAAGGGTACCTGACCCCGATCCGAGCAGGTCCTCCTCCAACCGTCCCAGGAGTCCGGAGGAGGGGGTGGGGGACGGGGGCAGGGGCACCCGGCGCGGGGAGAGGGTCACTGGTGGTTGAGGGGCGCCGTCCCTTGTGGCCTGCTGACCCCTGGCCGCCACGGCTTGCGCCCGCCGGATACGGCGATTCTCCTCCAACCGGCGTACCTTTCGGCCTCCTCGCCGACGGGGGAGAGGGCAGGCCTGAGCACGGTGCCCCGGGGTGCGGCAGCGGAGGCACCAGGAGGCCCCGCCTCCTCCCGGAGAGGGGCAATCAACTTCTCGTCCGCCTGTACCTTAAAGGTGAGTATGGCTGAGAGAGCAGTAGCTGCTATAACTCTGCCATCCACAAGGTACTTGTCTACCTCCTCACTGTCCAGCCATTGTGAGGAGCAAGAGTTGTACACATCAAAATCGTGCAACTTACCATGTAGCACAGGAAGGTGTTGGTCCAAGTACTCAGGGGTGGAACCGTGTCGGTACATCGGAAATTGGGCATCTAGCCAACGATTAACTGACTGTTTCCCAATTTCTCCCCTTTCCATTAAGAAGCTCAACAAGTTATTCACTAATAACAAATTGGCGGTGACGATGCTACTGGTAGGTTCGGATGATGTTTGAATGGTGATATTGGTAATATCTAATAACGGTGAATCCATGTTAGATAGGAGGCCGCTCTCAGGCGACCATCCAACAGGAAAGTCATAATAAAGTGTGACCACAGAACGATCATTTGTACGGACCACACTGTTTTCTTGACTTAACAAGTACGACAGGTGCCAACACAACATGATCGCCTTGGAACCAGTCAGGCTCTTACCTTGAGGCGATGAGCGGACAACGTCATTGGCAGGGCTGAACTGCAACACCCAATTGGATGTTTTTGCGGTGCACCGCGACAATGGGCGCAGGAGAGCGCGGCCGCCGGGGCGTTCACTCCAGCCTGGCGTGCACGCCGCCGGCGGGCACGAAGGCGGCGGGTCCCGGCCCGGACGGCCTCCTCGAGGGTTCCGGGGGCGGTGGCTCTGGACTTGGCGCCCTCGGCGTCGTCCGGAGTGGTGGTGCGGGGGTGCCGGCCACTCGCGGTTGACCCGGTGTTCAGGGCGGTGCTGGGCCGGTGCCGGTGCCGGGCCCCGCGCTGCAGCCGGGGCCGGGGGTTCGGCCGGCTGCCGGGCAGCAGGGGCGGGCGCAGGCTCGGCGTCCATGGGCTCCGCGCAGAAAAGGTGACGCTGGCCGTCCTGGCGCACCGTGATAGAAATCTCCGGTCCGGGGAAATGGCGCCGGCGACTAGGGCCCGGGGTCGGGGCCGGCACGGGGGCCTCCGGGGGCTGCGGCATGGGCGGCTGGGGCGCGGCCGCTGACACTCGCTGCTGAAGGCGCTCCAGCACCGTTCCGTTTGGCAGGACCGCCCGGTCGAGCTGCAGCTCCTGAAGTACTGCGTGCGGCGCAATGAATGGTGTCCACTCCATGACTGGCTATGGCTGGATGGAAGGTCGAGGGGCAGCTCTAGCACGTGTGCCTGCTGGGCAGCTCTACGCTCGACTGAGGCTCGAGGGGCCGATGCCGCTGTCCCTTGGCCAGACGCATTGTTGCGACCTGAGACGCGTTATCACCAAGGCGGAGGAACGCAGCGGGGCGTTGTCCCGCGCAAGTGGAAAGGGTCAAGGGTGGGGGGATGCCTTCGCGCGCAGAGTAGCGCAGGGCCACCTGGGCGGGGTCGCCCGGCGGGCCCGCGCGGCTCGGGGCTGCGCTGCCGAGTGCACTACTCGTGCGTGGAATGGGTGGCCTACCCTTACGGCGCTACTGGTCCTCGGGAGGGGAAGAGAGGAAAGTGAGCCAGAATTCGCGTACAGGGCAGTCCGGGTCGGAGTAGGGCGTAATGTTTTGTACGTTGACCACCCTTTTCTTTCCGGTGCCCACTTGCTGAATTCTCACAAGCAGGTCATTTATCCTGTCCAGTATTAAGTAGGGCTCTTCCCACTTTTTAGACAGTTTGGGGTTCTGACCTCGGTGTCGGGTCGGCCGGTACAGCCACACCATGTCCCCAGCGCGGCCCGGGAAAATAGCCGTGTGGAGATCATAGTTCTCTTTTAATTTAAGAGAGGCTTCCTCTCGGCGAACCCGGACCTGCTCGTGGACCTGTCGCATCGCCGCGCGTAGCCAGCGCGAGTACTCGGAGCGGCTAGTCTGAAGAGATGCCGGCCCGCTCGGCGGTGGCTCGCGCGCCAGGTCGGCTGGCAGATTCAGCATCCGGCCGTACATCATCTCGGCCGGCGTGACTCGGAGGGTGGAGTGGACGGCGGTGCGGTACGCGAGCAGGATGAGGGGGACGTGCGATGGCCAGTCCCGCTGGTCCTCTCTTGCCACCGTCGTGATGTGACCCACTAGAGATTTGATAAATCTCTCGCACCTGGCATTACCCTTGGGGTAGTACGCCGATGTCCGAGTCTTGCGAATCTGCAGGAGGTTTAACACGTCTTTAAAAACCGCTGCTTCCCAATTAGTGCCTTGGTCCGAATGCAGCGTGGAGAACGCGCCGTACCGGGCAACGATCGTCGAGACAATTTCCCGAGCACACGTCTCGGCCGTGGTGTCACGGGTGATCATGACCTCTGGCCAGCAGGTGAAAGTTTCCACCGCGACTAGCGCGTACCAGCGCTTGTGCTTGGGCGGCCTCGGCGTACTGAGGGCACGCCGTGGGGGCGGGGGAGGGTCCCGCGAAATCCACAGTCCACCGGCCCAAAAGGGTGTTATCATTGAAAACACGCATGGGTCCCGGGGTGCGGCCGCGACCTCGGCCAGTGCCGGAGGTGCGTCGGCATGCCGCACAGCTGTCAATTATGTCTCGGCAATCTTGGAAAGCGTGGGGCCAGTAAAAGCTCTCGCGTAATTTTTGCATGGTCTTGGTGACCCCGAAGTGTGACCCGGTGCCAGGGGCCGAGTGGTAGGTGACCACCACGTCTTTGACCCTGTTTTCCGGCAACACGAGCACCTTCTTGTTTAGTGAAGGGTCGCCTGACGCATGCTCCCATCGGAGGTAAAGGACGCCGTTGTGGAGTTCCAGAGTGTCCCACTTGAGCCAGAGGGCTCGGGGAAGAGACCCGTATGAGGCGGCCTCTTCGTGGGAGGGGCGCACGCCTTTCTCCATGGCCTCCAGGATGGGCCGGATGACCGGATCCGCTAGCTGGTCGGCGCGAATGGCCGGCGCCTGCCAAGTCGGATCGGCCTGGAGACGCGTAAGTCGTACCGCGTAGGCGGCGGCGGCCTCTCTGTCGGCGTCCTGTTTCTCTAAGCGGGTGCAGGTTTTACACTTTGGCGGGCAGGGGCGCGAGACGATGGGGGACCGTTACAATGGGGGACAACCTTAGGTTAGGTTAAGACAAGTCTACACCGTTACAATGGGGAGCGTTACAATGGGGGACCAAGATGGCGGACCGAGACGATGGGGGACCTATACTACTGATGTTTCTGTGATTTTTTGTATTTCCTGTATTTTGGACGTGCTATTGGGATTCTGCGTCATGTAAGCATCACGTCGGATAGTATGTGAACTCCTAAATCAGTTTCTATCATTTCCCCCATCCGACATGAGCAGTACAGCATGGTTTAAGTGCATTACATAATCCTACACACGGCTAATATACGTACGCGCACTACCCTAGTCTCCGAAGCTTGCTCCGTCTGTTTGTCGTGTGAGGTTGATCCGAGGACGTCCGTTCTCACGCAGCTGCTCACTTTGTTGTGCAGACGAAAGGTGGCTGACTACTGGACTTATTTTTGACAACGAGGGTACACTACACCAATTGGACGACGCTCCCTTACCGTCTAGAAGACGTCTGAAGGCGTTCCCTAATTGGTCTAATTGCGAGATTTTCAACGTCTAGTCGACGTCTAGTGGCAGACTTCTAGGAGCCGTTTGCCACTACACGTCCACAAGACGTAGAAAATCTCGAAATTAGGCTAACTTAGATTGTCTAGGCATAGACCAATAAAGACATATAATAGACCAGTTTTTATTTACGAATGGATGTCTAATAGACGTTTGAAATTAAGCCATTAGACAAAGGGTAGATAGTCTGCGGCTAGACGAGGATATACGATATACGTCTAGTAGATAAACTTACGTCTACGGATAGCCGTGTATTACACGTCAATTAGACGTCTATTTGCTATGTGGGAGCAAAGCTCTGGCAGATATCAAATTAACAGACATAAGCCAGTATCACAAGGAAAGCTTAGGATGTATCTCTCATGCCACTCACCGGTGGACAAACAAAAAATGATTTCCTATTAACATTAAAATATCAGTAACAGTGACATTTTAAATCGATAGATAAAATCATAATCACAAGGAGAGTCCAAGATGTATCGCGCCTGCATCACTAACCGGTGGGCAATAAAAAATAAAATCTACTATTTACATTAAAATAGCAGGACTAATGCTTTGGCACCTTTCAAATGAACATACAATTGCCAAAATCTAAATGAAAATCCAAGGCCTATATGTTCTGCGTCATTTACCAGCGGACAAGCAAAAAATGATTTACGGACCACATTTAAATAGGACAAATGCTGTGGTAAATATTAGGTGTATAGAGAACAGGCAACATGGCTGACACAGCAAATGACATCCATCAATTGGATGTGCTGTAATAAATTACCAACTCTGGTTTAACTAATGTGATGGGTTTTACACATTTTTCCACCTTTTTACGTATGTCGTCGAATATTTCCAATGTGCCGTTGAGTCTTCGTACGTGCGTCACAGAATGTCCAGGCGTGTGGGCAACCATGCCTGGAAGTCTGTAGAGTCTTCGTCCTATGTTTAGTTGGCAGGGCACGTCTTGAAGCTGAAAATTGAAATTTGGTTCAAAAGACAAGTGTGGTTAAAACATTGCCGAGAGTATGGTTGGCCTGTGATTTGTGGGTGCATCCCTCTCTTTTGCAATCCCTCTCTTCGGACCCAATGTGAAAGATTGCTGCATCAGCGAGGTTTTGGATGCCGTGGTTCGTCACGTAGCCTTCTATTACCTAGAGAATCCTGTCTTGAGCAACTCTCAGGCGGCCATCGGGGCAAGTCCATACTGTCTCCTTTGAGTACATGTGTAACTGTATTTGGGGATTTTGGAGCAGCACAGTCGCATTTCCATGTATTGAATAAGTGAGGATGTTAGTAGTCTTGCGCCTGCTTCGCTTGTCCTTAGCTCTGTCCGAGGAGGTTTGGTTGGCTTTACACGGAGCGCTGCCCTGACCAGGACTCCGCAAACGAAGGGCTGAGTGCCCCCAGTTCCGGCCCCGTAGATTTTTCCACCAACTTGTCAAAGAGTGCCTTCGGTATGAGTTCCAGGACGTGGTGGCGACACCACCTCGTCGCACTGGGCCTTCCCCGTGGAATTGGCGATGAGCCGCGCTCCGAGCAACTGCTCTATTCCGAGGCCAGTGACGACTACGGGGAGTCTCTCCACAGGCTTATTTTTCCTCGAGAGGGGTAGGACCTTTATGCCGTCCCAGTCCACGGTCAGTGGGGCAATGGGGCGGAAATTCTCCCTGATTTCCAGCGGGCGACTTTTGCGTGCGAGAGCGCAGCGGCGGAAGAGGGTTGATTTGCTCAGGGCGTGATCATTGACGTCGAGCCCCGTATGCCCGGGAAAAGAGCATGCGATCCGAGATGCACAACGTGCAGAAACCGCACATCTGTCGACGTTTTCGACGAAGGACCCGACCACCACTCTGGACGAGTCAGGGTCAGGGTCTGGCTTGAAGTCCGAGTCCTCAGATTCAAATTCTTTTTCGAAATCAGATTCAACATCTACAAAAAAAAGACACCTTCAATTACTGCACTGACTATTGTAAATTGTCTGCTCCGCTCTTGGATATATCACAAATTGACTTTAGTTCGTTCCGAAACTCGTTCAGCCTTGTATTCATTGAATCCCCGCCCCGCCTTAAACTTTTTCGAATACTGTCATATTGGGCGTAAATTTCTTTTACGCGCGCCTCACACGCGTCAATGCCCAGCCATTGTTAAGATGTGAGACTCAAACAACGGACCTTTCAGTTTCAAAAACGCCTGAAAACGATGGCGCGTCGCTTTTCTGATGCCGACTGTTTGTTCGTTCGGGCGGACGTGTGTACGCCGACTTATCGTTCACAGAAAAACTTGAAATTTGGAGGATATACTCCTTTCTTAACGTAGAGTCACATACGGTGGCAACAATTTTCGATTTATATCGCATTTGTGATAAATGAAAATATATCTGTTTTTGTTTATGGAGGTTAGGGTTGGCCGCTGCGCGAACGTCATTACGCGGTGCGCACAGGGACGGGCTCAGGTTAACGATTTTAATCGTAACAATTACATCTCCTATCGGGCACTTCTTAGGAGAATTGAGGCGGGGGGCTGAAGGCCCCCGCAAACGCCGCCGGCAGGCCAAGCTGGCCAAGTTCCCCTGTCGAACCGAGGTGCCGGTGGAGCGCAGTGGAACTGGCACCGAGGTTTGACGGAAGGGACGGGCCAGCTTGTTAAAGTTTCCCCTTACATCCGTGTTCCCGCCACCCATCCCCGTTCCACACTAGCAGTGTTGCCACATGCTACCAACCCTAAACCACGAAAACATAAAAATTAACCGCTAAAATAATAGCTTTTCGGAAACTTGATAGCCGATTGGGGTATTTTGTCGGGCTTTTTGCTTACATTTCATTCTTCTAAATAGCCCAATACGCGGTTTATAGCCCAATCTGGTAACGCTGGGTAGCAGCAGGCAGGGCTGGGTTGAGTTACCGGGCAGGCCTTCGGGTTAAGGTGGGGTGGATTAGGCAGGGCTTAGGATGGGGTTTAATGCGTCTTGGGTAGGTTTTAGTGCGCGTAGGGTAGGTAAGGTTAATACAGGTAGCTAGGCACTTTACCCCAGAGCTTTGGTGGACCGTAACCCACCCCTCCCGCCGTTTCGGTCTCGACCGCCAAACACTTTTCCCAATCTCCCAATGAGTCTTTAAATTTGAAAACTACTCAGTAGAATGATTCTTCTTTTACGAAATGGTTTCACGTAATTGTTGGTACGAAAGAAATGTGTCAAATATCAAATTTTAAGTTGTTCATTGAAAACCTCTGGCCGAAACATGATGTGTCAAAGGCAGCTGGTTCGTAACGAAACCGGCTGTCAACGCCTTTCGGTCCCCTCGTCCCATTTCGTCTTCGTTGGTCGTCGTTTGAGTGTCTGTGACTTATCCATTCCGTTCGTGATTTTGTGCCAAGAGTTTGATACGTATTTCGTTTATTGAAGGCAAGGGCAACTTTTTATTGAATCAAGTTTGCTCACACTAATTTCGTTGTCGACGTCGTGATTTTTTTAAATGTTAATTCACGTACGAAGTTCTGCTATTGCACGAACGAAAATCCTAACCTTGTCGTACACGTGGTATCGGTTGTCATTCCTTTTTCGATGGACGTTATCAAAATAAGTAAGGGTATTGCATCAAATCAGTGCCCGTTGTCAAGTAGTTGCACGATGTTAGTGCTGTAACAGAAATTACTTTTTCAAGTTTTGGATTAATGTATTGACGTACGTTGTTCGAAGTTCCTGCCGCGATGTTATTTGTGTGTGATGCATGAAGTTGTTCAATTAGGTTGCATTGTGAGATATATGTGGGGTTTTCAAGTATATTAGGAATGAGCTTAGAGATGTGAAATCACATATTGGATTTTGTTGAGTTGAATTGAGTCTAATTGAGTTGTCAAAGTTATTCTATACTAGAGAAGAGTTAAATTGATGCACATGTCAGTTGAAAGAATTTCGCTCATTTTTAAATGTTTTTATTAAACCTGTTCGTAGTATGAAATCTAATGGTTATTTAATTTGTGTTCATTTCAGAACGCTGTCGTACTCGGCACTGGGTGTGCTACTTGTGTGCTATTTGTAATTCTGTGGATTGGTGTTCATTTAGCAAAGGTAAGATTAGTTTTAATATTTAACGAATCAAGTTTATTTACACTGGTTTCATTGTTTACATAGTTGCTTTTCTATCTCAATTCGCATGTGAAGTCCTTCAATTCCATTAAGTGAAATAGTATCTTGGGCATGTATTGTGTATCGGTTGTTATTTGCATTTGCTTGGGTTCTAAGACTTATGAGGGGTTTTCAAGTATATTATGAATGAGTTTAGAGATTTAAATTGACAGTGTTACGTTCAAATTGATCTGTTAAAATTGCCTGATACCAAAGGTTTTGTTTTATGCGGAAGATTACTTACTGCATTATGGCTGAACATGCATTTCTGAATCTTTACTTGTTTTTCTTTTTTTCAGATGTCCTACAAGGATAAATGCAAGAGGTTGCAGAGTCAGAATGTTTACTGGAATGTGAGCAACTTTCCCGTAGGGAAAGCGTTCAGGGTGAAAGGCTTTGTGTTAGCCACCAACAAGTTTGATCCCAAGAAGTATTCGATAGAAGCAACTTTCAAGTTCTCAGCTACCCAGGAGGGTTGGTGCTACTTACCCCAACGGTATGTTTCTGACGCAGACTGTATGCTCAATGCAGCAGATATTGACAGCATGAATGCTGATATTGCCAAAGGTGAATAACTGTATTTGGCGAAGAAGGAGGACCTCGGGGACCAGAGCACAATTAACCTATTTACAGGTGATGATGATGTGCAAGGCTTGGTCGTCTGGGATGGTGTGTATTACAGTAATTCATATGGTGTTGTATTTAATGTATATTTTATAGTAACAATGTTTTAATTGTTTCAGACCCTGCCCCATCTGTGGTGTCTCCTGCCAAACGGCAGAAGTCTGAGTGATTTTGTTGAAGTTTTTTTTTTGTTTAATCTAAGTTCTTGTAATTGATCTCAAGTGTTGATCTGTATCTTTTTGACTTTGGTGTCTCCTGCCAAACGGCACAAATCTACATGATTTTGTTGAAGTTTTTTTGTTTAACTTTGGAAGTTTTTGTAACTGATCTCCAGTGTTGATCTGTATCTGTTTGACTCGCAGTGAGTTGTGTTCTTTAATTTTTGCCTGTGATGATAAAATAATCGTCACCAGTTTTCTGTTCTTTATTAAATTACCTCAATTCATCATTCAATAATTTCAATATTTATCATTGTTGATTTAATGTGCGGATTTTGTTTAAATTTGTTAAAATGCAAATTGATTCCTGATTCAAATTAGCCATTTACTTTTTATGAATGGCAATGATTATTAGCAGGTTAGGCATTTTAGGTCAGTTTCAAGCGTAACTTTTAAATTGTTTATGGGGTTTAGAATAATTGAAGACACAATTTACACCAAGAGTGAGATTAGATGGAAACAATTTTTTGACAATGCACGTTTTAAAATTAAAACGTAAACATTTATCTTGCGTCAATATTGTCACATCATTGCATTTCGGTCCCAGAATCATTGGGATTGAACTGTTACATACACTGAGCTTTCGGTGCGATGTACAAAATACAAAAAAAAATATATACAAAATTCATAGCGGAGAATTTTCTTCATCAACCTGTTACCGATATTGAAATCGATTGCCGACAGGCATGAAGCTCGGCCTTAAAATGTATGCATTTCACTAGTATTTAAACTTCGACTGTAACCAGTAACCAGGTTTTCAGTCTGAATACGTCGTGCCCTGAACCAAAGTTCAAAGAAAATGATTGTTCCCACGCGGTATGAAAAATCGAGGCCGCTTCCAGATACGGACGTCTAGGCCGCCTAACCTAATCTGCACACGAATCCGTTCGCATCGACGTTTTCAAGCGATGCTGGCATTGGGCTACTCGAAAAATATGGTTTATTTTACATTTTATTTCATATCGCGCAGCACCTACAATTTCTTATCACTGCCTTTTCTTGCTAGACTATTGTCTCAAATACAGGCGCGGATCTAGGAGCGGCCCAAGGGAGGGGCAAAGTACCACTTTTTGCCTACTTACAGGCGGAGAGGCTTCGCAGGTTGCCCACCTTTCAGGCGCCCTTCGGGCGCCGATAGGCCCGAAGGGGGGGGGGCACATTCCCCGTGGCCCCCCCCCTGGATCCGCGCCTGCTCAAATACAGCCGCTTGAGTCATGACTAGGCCGCCATATGGACACTTGTTCGCCTATGATCCGCAGATCAGTTCTATGTAAGATCTCAGAGCAGAACAATAATTTTCGTATTTTATTTTTGTAAACGATTTTAAAGCTGCGACAACACTGGACCTCAGAATCGAAAATCTGGGTGCGTTTTGACCCAGTTTCGAGTTCCAGGTCCGTTGTCTCAAGCAGGATACGTACTTCTGGTAGTCAGAATATCTTCAACAAAATAACCTCAGTCACCACTGAATGCAAAAAGCGGAGAAATGCCCGAATACTTAAATTGCGGCCACTTTGTTGGACACAATACGAATGGGGATCCGATGATGTCGAAACTTTGAAAATTCGTTCAGGTTGCGGCATGTTAAAAGGCATACGCCTAGGCCGTTTTCAGCGTCTGTGTTCATTGATTATTGCTTGCCCCAAATCAAGTTGCAAAGTACTTTGTGCTCTCGAGGACATAAGTGTATAATTCTGGTGGCAATCTGTTCGAATACCTATTAATTTTTTCCTGAATTTCTACTAGGAAGTCCTTTTCAAAATTAAGAAACACTTCTTTCATATTAAGTTCTTCATAAATTGCGAGGACTGCGGCCACTTTGTTTTCATCGTGATGACCGTAGTTTTCCTAAAACAAAATGCATTCCAAGCTATATTATAATTAACGACCAAATCAAAGAAATAGCGGGCTGGATACTGCAGCGGTTTTTCGATAGGCACTTCCTATCACTTTTATTTACCCTCAAGACTTGAAGCTGTTTCTTGTTAGCTCTTGTCTTGGCCTCTGCAACGATCCACGAGCACTTCCCTTCTCCGATGTCTGTTCCTGGTTTTCCCGTTTTTTCAACTTTGCCGTAGCAATCCATGTAGTCGTTCTAAATGGGGTCAAAAACATGGTTGCGACACTGACAGAAAAATTACAATTTATACTGGAAGTTTTTAAATGTAACTGTACCTGCACTTGATAGATGTATCCAATATTCTCACCCAGTTCGAGAGCCATCTTGTGTACGTCCTTGTCAGTGATGCCGTGCTGACAATAGGAAAAATGCCAATGAGGACATTTATGAGGACCCTGATATTGGTAGTCAGAATGTACACTCGTTAACAAAATTAACGGTCTACGTTTTGACAAGCCGCGAAGTCTGTATTGCTGTTGGGAATGCGCCCTTTCGAGGTCAGGCGGCCGGTGGTCCCAGTGTCTACATTCCGAAACCGGTTCGTGCGCTACACCTGTCTGACCCAGCGTCCCGTACAAAACGGTAAGGCGGAAATTTGCTGAAATACGTAAAAGCTCAGGGAAAGTACGGTGACCACTTTTTGCATTATGGTTCCTTTGTAACCAATTGGAAACGTTTACTTTTTGGTTTGGGGTTCCGCCGTAACTCATAACCCATGTTTGACGTTCTATCAAGTCTATCGCCTGTTCTGTGCGACAACAGCAAAATTGCTTTTAACGTCAAGAATGGAATGAGGTGGGTCGACTTCTGTTCTTACGTGTGTGACATTCCGATACCGTCGGTCCACTGAAATTACTCGGTAGTAACACAGATTTGGATCATATGTAACATGTACGTACCATAACCAGAGCCGCGGCAGTTGGCAAATAGAACGTGTACTCGCCGCTTTTGTACTCGCAAATAGATCTGTACCTAGGTATGCTAAACTCATCAAAGTTAGCGCCAAATTTTTCCAAGCAATGATTATCGAGGTTCTGGCCGAAACTCACTTTGAACATTGTCTGCACAAAGAAAGAGAACAATGGAATGAGCTTCAGAATCAGATGTAGGAGACGTATTTCTATTAGCCAGTTTGCACCGACACACACATCTAGGTACAATTGGAGGACGTGGTTGAAAAACGGCGATTCTCCGAAGTGCAACTTAAGTAACTGATAGGATGCGTGCTCCACCAGCACGGCATCTATCACAGCGCCTGGACCGGCAATCATGTGCCAACTGGGCTTGCCACGACGGACCTTGCCACCGTCGGAGATGTCGTCCATAATGAGCTGTACCGCTTGCAGCTGTGGGAATAGACGGGCATCAGTCGACCAGGAGGACATCATGAGGACTGCGTTCTTAACCAAACAGGTGATTAAAAATGAGGGGTCGTTTGACCGAGAAAAATGCAGGGTAAACTGAAAGAACACGTGTTGGAGCAACGCATCAATTGATGCGTTCCCATCAGCTTCCGTTTTTAACGCATGTGGTCGTGCGTTCATGTAGGAACACATGTTAACATGCATTTATCCAATTCAGCACCTTTCGTTCCCGCATGCGCGTTCCCACATGCAAATCACACATGCGTCGCCTTTTATCAATACATAGGATATGTGTTCCCTGAAGAAAACACATATGATGCATGCGTTTCTCCTCGGGAACACATGATACATCCGTTGCTCCACACATTTATTCTGTTGGTGTAAAGACGAGTAAAACAAAAAGAGCCATTACACACATTAATAAAGAAACGTGTCAGGACAGGCTAAAAAGGCGTTGTAGTGTTGTTGTTCACAGGTCCATGAAGCTACCTTTGCCCACACCATCCAGCCACAGATAAAAAATCAAAATCGATTGTTAATGGTTAGATCATTAAAGTTAAGCGCATTTCGACAATAGTTAACTTTAATTATTGCTAAAAAAACAAAACATAAGAGGGCGAGGTACCTTCACAGTACAATAACCACCCTGCCACAAAAAAACACACTTAATCGATTGTTAACCGTTAGTTAACATTAGTTACGATTTATTTGAGGTTAGTTAACTATGTTTTCCTACCCTTTTACTACCCCTCTGAGATGAGGTAGGATGGGCGAGGTACGTTCACACCCAAATAATGGCTAACTCAGTGAAACAACTCATATTCGATTGTTAACCGTTAGTGAACGTAAGTTATGCCCTCTCTGAGGTTAGTTAACCAAGTTTCCTACCCCTTTACAACTCCTTTTAGATAAGGTCGGCTGGGCGAGCTACGTTCACACCCAAGTATTGACCACTGCATTGAAACAAATCACATTCGATTGTTAACCGTTAGTTAATATAAGTTATGCCCTTTCCGGCGTTAGTTAACGAATTTTTACTACCCCTCTTCGACAAGGCAGGATGGGCGGGGTACGTTGACGCGCAAAAACTTGCCAGCTCAGGGAAACAAGACGCATTCGATTGTTAACCGTTAGTTAATATAAGTTATGCCCTTTCCGGCGTTAGTTAACGAATTTTTACTACCCCTCTTCGACAAGGCAGGATGGGCGGGGTACGTTGACGCGCAAAAACTTGCCAGCTCAGGGAAACAAGACGCATTCGATTGTTAACCGTTAGTTAATATAAGTTATGCCCTTTCTGGCGTTAGTTAACAAATTTATACTACCCCTCTTCGACAAGGGAGGTTGTGCAGGATACGTTCACATCCAAAAATTGACCAGCTTATTGAAACAAATCACATTCGATTCTTTACCGTTAGTTAACATCAGTTATGCCCTTTCTGAGATTAGTTATCGAATTTTTACCACCCCTCTTAGACAAGGGAGGATGTGCGGGGTACGCCGCCGGCAGGCAAAGCTGGCGTCGCCGTTTCGAACCGATGTGCCAGTGGAGCGCAGCGGAACTGGGACCGACGTTTGAGGGAGGGACAGGCTAGCTTGTTAATTGTAATTGTTGTTCTCACTTCCGGTTTAACTCTACCATGGAATGCGCCATTTTTTATGATGACTTGTGGCTGACGCCGTGGCGAAAATACTCTCTGCTGCGGTTACTCTTATACTGTTTCCGCTTTTCCTCTTCTTACGTATTTTCTCTTTTGCATTTGCGCGTGAACGTACCCCGCCTATCCTACCTCATCAAGGAAGGGTTGTATAAATTCGTTTACTAACGCCAGAAAGGACATAACTTATATTAACTAACGGTTATCAATCGAATGCGTCTTGTTTCACTGAGCTGGTCAATTTTTAGGTGTGAACGTACCCCGCCCATCCTCTCTTATCAAGGAAGGGTAGTAAAAATTCGATAACAAATCTCAGAAAGGGCATAACTTATGTTAACTAACGGTAAACAATTAAATGTGAGTTGTTTCACTGAGCTGGCGAGTATTTGCGCGTGAACGTACCCCGCCCATCCTCCCTAATCAAGGAAGGGTAGTAAAAATTTGATAACTAATCTCAGAAAGGGCATAACTTATGTTAACTAACGGTTAACAATTGAATGTGAGTTGTTTCACTGAGCTGGTCAATTTTTGGGTGTGAACGTACCCCGCACATCTTCCCGTGTCTAAGAGGGGTAGTGGCTAGAAGGTCAGAAAGTGCTTTACCTCCAGTAAAATTTCTTCCACGAAAACATCCCTCCACGACGAGGACCAACGCGTACTATACCAAATATAACCGTGGCTAACGCACTTTCATTGTTCTGTCCTTGTCACACCTTGTGGAACGTGTAGGAGGGGGAGAGAGACATATGGCGTAACGTAATATGTGGACGCTTCCTAAGGGTACATGAGAGTAGGTTCGGTTACGTTACACAGGTTAGGTTTGGTTAGGTAAGGTTGAAGGTTATGTTAGGGTTAAGGTAGGTTAAGACTGGGATGGGTTGTGTACGGAGGAGTATAAGTATTATATGCTTATAATACCTCACTTTTGATGAAAATTTGGAAAACGGGCCAAATGTTTATGTTTCTAGCATATTATGTATTATAATGGGCGATAATATAAGTATTATGGGGTATTATACCTGGTATTATCGGAGCGTGTCTGGAGTAGTATATGAGTGGGCCACCCCTTGGGTTAAGAATGGGTTGGGTACGCCGCACAATGCGTTTCGCCGCTAGGGTACGTGAGGTTAGTTTACATAGGTTAAGTTATGGCTTGGTTATGTTTGGTTTGGTTAGGCTTGGGTTAGGTTAGGCATGAGCAGCGATGGCTAGGTACGTTAGGTTTGGATTTATTGTGCTGGTTTGAAAAAGGTTATATTTGGTGTAGTAAGCGTTGGTCCCCGTCGTGGAGGGATGTTTTCGTGGAAGAAATTTTACTGGAGGTAAAGCACTTTCTGACCTTCTAGCCGTGGAGGTATTTTTGCGTGGAGGTGATTTTTGCTCCACCAAAGTGGAAGTAATCTCGGAATATGCCGTGGAGGTTTTTTAAACTTGAGCAAACGTTCCGTATTGCTCCTCCACGCATTGGAAGAGATTTATCGTGGAGGTAATTTTACTTCCAACATCGTGGAGGAGAAAAACGATAGCAAAGAAATATCTTCCAGCATGATTTGGAGGAGATTTCGTTGGAGGTTTCAGAGCCATCGCCTTAACGTTCAGCCCTGTGTGTGAGCACGCCAACGTGTGTGCCTATTAGCCTTCCAGGAAAGGTCCCCGACACAGACGACCTAGTTTTGTTTCGCATTTCGAAGCTTTTAGTAAAATATTTTTCCTACGTACCCCAGTATAAGGCAAGCAGGTATCTGGACACAATAGAAGGCCTTCAGGTCCCCATCCAATTTGTTGTCCGGAATGGCTCAAACTCTCCGCACCTTAGTTTAAACGTGCTCGATCTATAGCAATCGCAATATTTTTGACCAATCCACTTACTCTCCGCAATTTTCTTTTGAACCAATAATACCTTCTCTGAGCATGTGTATTAAAGTACCCAGAACAGACACATGTCGATCACTTTTGCTCGTTGTTAGCGAAATGTTATAAGAACCTGAACAGAACTGGAGGTGAAATATTTGTGCTGCCCAAACCTAGGACCTACGCGTACCATTTCGATGCTCCACGCGAGGCATTTGGCCTTGCGCATGTAGTCGTCAGTCAGGTTGTCGGGACCTGCCAGGTGTCGCATTGCGTGAAATGTTGCGAGGCAGCGGACCATCTTTCCTCCAGGAACGGTGTGCTCCAAACACTGAAATAGGTATTTAGTACAAGACCCGTGCAATGCGCCGAGAAAGTCAAACAATAGGGCTTTCGACCATACGGAGCAGCATACAAAACTACTTTTAAAAAAAAGTTGATAGAAAAGAAAATATCGTTTGATTTGCGTGGTTGAATTTTCAGTCAATCCGAATAAAACTGGCTGACACTAAATCTCTCAAAATTGACTACATTGTGGAATCATGTTTTTATTCGGTTCAGTCAGCTTCCCGCGCGGCCCCTGTATAAGCTACAATATTTTCTTCCAATTCACTCACCTTTCCGAACCACTCTGTCTCGCTGGGAATACCGCATTCTTTGGAGTGTTCCTTCAGTTCCGTGACCACATGCGGGAAATAATCGTTAAGCTGTTGTATATCCTCAAGCTGCTGCAGCCTCAGTGGACTCGGATTTCGTTCTAGTCTGAAATTTGCATGCTCTTTCAGTATAAACTCGACTTTCGACTTGAGGACTAGCGTGAGAAGTATACGGGCCCCCTGGGTGCGGGTTTGTGTTGCGGGCTTGCCTACCTCCCAGGGACAGGTGTCATATTTCGATGACGTCAGCATGGCGCGTGACGGGTGTCGGATGTCGCGCGCGGGGGCAATGACCTCTGCAACTGTGGCGGTGTTTTCGCAGTGTACTGCAGTGTCAGCAGTTTTCTTAGCTATGCATATGCATCCTTCTCTGTCGCTCTCGTTAGCGAAACGTGTGCTCTCTCTCGCACTTATTGTTTTAAGCGTGGTGTCGTCCAGGTAGTACAGTGCACATCTGCGATATGCGCCCTGAATTTTTCGCAGGGTACTACAGTGTCGAGCTTTGCATCTTGCTCTGTCGCTCTCGTTGGCGAAATGTGTGTTCTCTCTCGCCCTCATTGCGTTACGCGTGGTGTCGTCTAGGTAGTACAGTGCACATCTGCGATATGCGCCTACATTTTTTCGCAGTGTACTACAGTGTCGAGCTAACCGTATTTTGGCTGGCGGTCGGTCCGGCGCGGTCCGGCGCGTTTTCGGCGCGGTGCGGGCGGGCAACAGGCGCGGTCCGGCGCGCTCGGGAGCACCACATATGCTTCCGACACTGCCAAAAATTGGTGCTAAAATTGCTAAACTGGGTGCTAACACGGCTAAACTGGGTGCCAAAGCTTCTAAACTGGGTGCTAAAGCTTCTAAACTAGGTGCCAAAGCTTCCAAACTGGGTGCTAAAACTGCTAATCTGGGTGCTAAAGCCTCTAAACTGGGTGGTAACACTGCGAACCTGGGTGCCAAGTCCGCTACACTTACTATCTGTGCTGCTACGCTTGCTTCCAAAACTGTAACACAAGAGGTAACGCACCCTCACACTGCTAAACTCATTGCCAAAGCTGCTAAATTTTATGCCAAAAGCTGCTAACCGGTGTTCTAAAGCTGTTAAACTGTGTACTAACACTACTAAACTGGGTTCTAAAGCTTCTAAACTGGGTGTTAAAACTGCTAAACTATGGCGCGGTACACTTTCTTGAACCAAATACCAGCTACTTTTATATCCACCACGGAGTCAAGCAGACAAGCGCGCGCACGCTCACACACACACACACACACACACACACTTCGAAGTTTATTAATCTTGGCGGCGCACCCGAGAGAATCAGTTCAGTCTTGTCATCTAACCGATCACAACCATGACAGCACGTATCGTCAAATCCGTTAGGGGGTTTCCACGTTTATATTCCAGAGGATTCGTATATACTAAGCGGCTAGAGAAAAATGAAAAAAATATACTGGAGGTGCCTTCGATCGCAGTCGGACTGCTCTGCCACTGCGAGCACGATACGAAGTGCGGATGGCATCCAAGTATTGAAGGAAGGTGAGCATAACCATTTTCCCCACGACGAGCGGGAGAATGAGCAGAACGACGAGTTCGAAGATGACGTTGATCAGGAGGACGAGAACGCAGATATGAGGGAAATAACTGGGGGCAAAGAATCAAGCGAAACAGAGAGTGAGGAAAGCAGCGAAAGCGAGGATGAGGACTACGATCCAATTCCCTGGAAAACATGGGAAGAAGAGAGCGATGATGAAGAAGAAATAGTACAAACTATGACCGATCAGGACGCGGAGGAAAGTGACGATGATGAAGAGGAAGAAGCAGATGACGAAGAAGACGATGGATGGGACGCAAAGCGCTCGAAAGTGAAACTTTACAAAAATCTCCTACGCGTCCTGCAGGATGAAGACTATGAGATGAGGCAAGCTATTCTAAGATACGCAAGTAAAGAATTAATTTGTTTTCTTTGTGAAATTTGTTTCAATTTAACGCGAGGATACTTCGGCTGCGGTTTGTCTAAGAATCAGAAAAAAATACTGCGCTGCTTTAAGGACGAAATATATACAATGATGGATACAGATATTCCTTGGCGTCAGAAAAAAGATTATCTCATAGAAAACGCAAACGATCCGTTCATCCCTACCCTGTTAAGTGTCCTTTGCGAAAAATTATACTTTGAATATCACCAAAACAGAATGATCCTGTACTCTAGCCCGATTGCATGTAAACGATAATGACAAATGTGCGAGAGAGAACACACATTTCGCCAACGAGAGCGACAGAGCAAGATGCAAAGCTCGACACTGTAGTACCCTGCGAAAAATTCGGGGCGCATATCGCAGATGTGCACTGTACTACCTAGACGACACCACGCTTAACACAATAAGTGCGAGAGAGAGAGCACACGTTTCGCTAACGAGAGCGACAGAGATAGATGCATAGCTCAGAAAACTGCTGACGCTGCAGTACACTGCGAAAAAAACCGCCACAGTTGCAGAGGCCATTGCCCCCGCGCGCGACATCCGACACCCGGCACGCGACATGCTGACGTCATCGAAATATGACACATGCCCCTGGGAGGTAGGCAAGCCCGCAACACAAACCCGCACCCAGGGGGCCCGTATACTACGAGCGTGCCGTGTACAGTATGCTCGTTTACTGGCAACAGTACTGTGTGCGGGATGAATCATGCATGGATTATTTTAGCTGTGACCTGACTAAATGGCAAATGTCCATTTCATCAAACGTATCGAGCGCAAAGAACGTTATTTTCTAGTTCCATATTCAGCAGCAAAACAATATCATCGGTGAAGAGTCGAAGAGTCTTCAAATTTTAACAGAAATTTTGCGCTTTAGCAGATGAGTTGGACTCACGCCGTTTTCATTTCGATTGAAATCTGAAAACGGCATATGTCCGGGTGTGATTTTACAAAACGGCAAATATCCATGTGTGATCTAACAAAACGCCGAATGTCCAAATTAAATCTGACAAAACGACTGTCCACATTTCTTTGCAGCATGTTCAAATGCCGTCGCAAGTTCAAAATGGCAAATTATCGTTATGAAACGTAAACACAGCCTGTATCCCATGAAACCAAATCACTCGTGCACTTATAACCCGCTAAAATGTAATTTTTCTGTAAAAAATAAATAAAATGGATTGGTCTCTTTGTTAGATCGCTTTTGGACTTCCGCCGTTTTGTCATATCATATTTAGACATTTGCCGATATGTCACATGGGAATCGGAGATTCGATATTTTGTCAGAACACACTCGGACTCATTCTCCGTTTGTCACATTCACTTTCACCATTAAAACGCAGTATGCATGTCAGAAACGAATCGAGATATCGACATGCGGTAGTTTCGTTAGATGTGTCTGCTGGGTTAATCCCAGAACACGGGTCACGGGTTACGGGCAACAGCGAAAAATCATCTTCAAAAATTGTGAACTCCATAGCTGTTTTGTCAAATTCCTAGGGAAATGACATTTGAGCCTGTCCAGGCGAATAAAGCGTCCGGAATCGACCAAAAAGGCGATTTCTCGGCGTTTCATGACAAAAGACAACTTAAATTTTTCAAAGACAAAAAAAAATGGTCGAAAGTCTGACCCGTATTTTGGGAATCACCCTGCTAAGTTTACTGAAGGATGTACGGCAACCTCACTTTGCCAGATCATAGCTGATAATGTATCATTCATTCTGATGCGTCGCACAAGGGAATACATACCGGGTGTATTATTAGCCCCGCGCAGTTTTGGTTTAAGGCAATCCTGCAACGCATTGCTCCGTCTCTTTCTATCTTACGCGTCTGGCCGAGCGAGAAAGGGACGGAGCTAGAGCGTTGCGGGACTGCCTAAAACCAACACTGCCCGGGGCTACTGATACATCTGGTATAAGGTGTATCCAGCACTCGTCATTCGTCCTCATGACCAGCTGCAACTCATTGGAGGCCTCACGTGCGTGGAGCGTGCAGGTGACGGTTAGCGATGTTGACGACCTGACCCCATCTTCCTAGTGCGCGAAGGCTTCCTTGGATCATGGCTCGAGGAACAGCTCGACAACCAGTTAATGGGCTCTTACGATGGTGAGCGCAGTCTCGGCGAACTAAGGAGAGGGGAAATGCGTATTCTATGAGGTTGTTTGTACCGTGTGTTATGGCTTAGACTTCCTTACGTTTCTCGTCGCAATGCATTTTCACAATCCAGGAAAAAAAAAGAAGAAACGTATGCTTAAAAATAATTTTGAACACTGCTCATCGATGTATGCTGCTCCAACAAACGGAACCAGGCGCGGGGGCATGCTGCCGCAAACCCAGAAAATTGTGTTCTCGATCCCGGAAAAATCTTGGTCAAAGTGCATGATTACTGGATGCAATGCAAAAGGTCTTGATTTTGCCGGGATCGAGAACACAATTTTCTGAGTGCACACGACAAAGCGCTGGAAAAGTAGAGAAACCTCCCTAACACGCGGAGGTCTGCGCTGTGTGGCCCTTCCAATTCGTCGGGACCTACATACATTGAGCCGCCAGAAATTGTGAGTTGGCTAGTGGTCGATGCCGCGGCGGTTATAGTACTCTCTGCTACGGTCCGCCACCAACACTGTTTCCGCTTTTCTTATTCTGAGGCGTCTTCTTCGCTTTCGGTCTGAGCGGCAACGGAATCAGACGGTATGAGAAATCGCGCGCCCGGATTAGCTGGTTTCCGGTCGCCGCGTGTTTTGATTCGTATCACGTTTACTAGTGCAGACAATACTGAAAATTATATGATAATTATCACACTGTGCCAAATACTTGTCGAGCAGGACAGAGCGACATTATTCAAGGCTACTGCTGATAATTTCTCTGCATGTTGTCACGAAAGAAAAATACATAATTTTCCAGAATACCCAAATAGGCTGGAGCGGTTATCGGCAGAGGTTAGCAGACACGTATCACATTTGGTTACGAAGAACTTAAAAAGGTTCCCTAATACAAAGCGTTGACAGATAGGGCACGCCGAAGATTCCGAACTTCAATCGCGTCCAGGAAAATATTTACTTCAATTTGCGTTTTAGGCAATTGTCCCACGGCGGTTCTCACGGACCAAAACACGTAATGGCGGCAGCCGGAAACAAGCACATCCACGAGCGCAACTTCTCATACGACCAGGTTCCGTTTCCGTTCTTTTTGATTCATACCTTCTTCTCACTCCCGGCTCAGCTTTTCTCCGGACTACCCTATTGATCAACAATCGGCAGCAAACGGCAAAATATATCACTCAACAAAATGCCATAGTAGACAGCCACTGACGCGCATTTTCATTGGCCTCGAGAAGAACTTATTTCTGACGACTGAAGATAGCAAGGGAGTTGTCTGGTGTTGTTCAAATGCAACAGGACTGGGGACATGCCGTGTGCACTGCACACTACATTACAAGAGACAACTAAGGTATGGGGCTCGTTTAAATAACAAACAATCAACGGACCAATTTGCTGCCCCTTTTAAATTATTTGTGTACCTTCAAGTGACAAAGTTGCCCCCAGCTTTAGGCGGCCCAAGTTCACAGACCACGAACAGTGTTTGTAGACATTAAGAGTGTACCGCAACAATTTAGTTTTCCTTATTCATTCGCGAGCCCTAAAAACCACAAAGTGCTTTGTTCCAGCGTCTAAAATCATGCAGTCTCTATGACGACTACAATTTTCCGCTTACCTTGAGTATCCCCCAGGTGCCGCGTGCCTGCAGCGAGCGCAGTCTACTGCACAACTGAGGCGCGCTCGGACTCTTGCATACCCCAGTGTTTGTCGTGAACAAAGTCCGAACATGCCAGATTTATGTCCCGCCCGGGACACAGACAGGCACGAGTAGGAAAAAATTATGAGAGCAGTTGCCAAGCCAAGGACCCCGGTTATGCCAAGTCAAGAATATCAGGGGACAAAATGAGGCGAAGCGTTTACCCGGGTTGGGCTGAAAAGTTTCAGTCTGCCTGTTTGATTGCCTGTGCGATATCTGCACTGTAAAAAGAAATAAAATGGAATCAACTAAACATAATCAGTCATTTAATAGCTAAAATCGGACCGATTCGAAGGCTTCGCCTGATCGTCTCAACTTTACGGGATAACCATTCAGACCAGATTTGCCATGCAACGGATGGCAATGAACGCAACGGACGATACTAGTATCTGTGGCGGACGAAATAGGAGTCTGCCGAAGGGGGTGCAAGAAAACGTTTGATAACGTGGAAATTATGATTAAAGCGATGGGGCAGAAGCTAACGAAAAGCAGAGGCAAGGCCGTTTGTTTTCATCAGTTAAATTCTTACAGCATATTTAAGAACATGGAAAATCGGACTCGCCGCATAAACCAATAGCAACTGTCGCTGCAAGCTTTTTAGCCCGTCCCGACACGTTTCTTTAGAAACGGCAGGAGCCGGGCTTATAGTCTGATGCCGGATGTTCGTTCGTTCGCTAGTGTGTACGCCGACTTATCGTTCACAGAAAAACTTCAAATTTAGAGGATAAACTCCTTTTCAAACGTAGAATCACGTACGGTGGCAACAATTTTCGATTTGTATCGCATTTTTGATTAATGAAAATTTGTCTGTTCTTGCTTTTTGAGGTTAGGGTTGGCTGCCGCGCGCACACCATTACTATCGCGGCGCGCACAGGGACGGGCTCAGGTTAACGATTTAAATCGTAACAAATACATCTGCTATCGGGCACCTCTAGGGAGACTTAAGGCGGGGGCCGAAGGCCCCCGCAAACGCCGCCGGCAGGCCAAGCTGGCCAAGTCCCCCTGTCGAACCGAGGTGCTGGTGGAGCGGAGCGGAACTGGCACCGAGGTTGACGGAAGGGACGGGCCAGCTTGTTTTCGATGATTCTGGCACCTGCGCTCAGCATCAAACCATTTTTGGTCAAAAAAATTCGATTTTAAAATTCACTGTTTTCAAAAATGGCTTGCAGGGGTACACGCCGTAGCGTTTTAAGGGTTGAAGTCGTTGAGATACCGACTTCCCAGTCTGACATCTTTTTCTTCAAGGTTGGAACCTTACAAAATCGGCTTCCGCGCCTTCCTACCCCTATCAGGAAAACCACAGAACGGCAAGAAAATATCGTTAGATTTTTCTAATTTTTCAGTTTTTTCGGATTTTTGGGACTTTTAAGGGATTGATCTGAGTCGCGGCGTTCATTATCGGAACCCTAGAGTCCATCGCTACCGCTGTCGATCAATTTTGGAACCGTTCCACCCCTAACTCAAAAACCACCCCTCATCCCCTCCAAAATTAAGAGATGGTCGGAGAGGGTTGCAGTTTTAGGCACCCATAATGCCACACTGACTGTAATTTTCCCAATTTTCGCCCTACAAACGGGTTTTAATGATCCCCTCCACGACGCTTTTCGACCTTGCCACACTTACGGGGTGGCTGTAGCCGGAAGGGGTGGCCCATGAACGTAACGCTTCGGAAGGCTTGAGACCAATGTTGGGGGCAGGTCTGTACCAAATTTCAAGGTTCTTGCTTGAAAAACTTAGAAATGGTAGCGCCGACCACAAATGGGACGATAAATTTGACGCCCAGTGTATTAAAACGGCAAAGACATGTTCCCTTGGTGAAAATCAGTCGGAAAACAACATTAGTTTAAACTGGATGCCGTTCACCTGATACTTTGTTCGCTTTGACAATGAACGACACCTTTCTACTCGAATGCGACCAGTGGGGCAGATGAAAAAACGGGCACCCGCCGAGGGGGCCGCCACTCAGGGTTTTGGTGTACACAAGACCACGGGATTACTTGGATTACGCGGGACTTCGCAGCTGATGATCAAGAAAAACACTTGATACTTCTCGCATCATATCAAGATACACAGCGGTGGCCTCGCTGCCTGGAATAGTTTCTCTCAGGAGCTGCGTCACTTTAGAGTTGCACGACTTTTGGGCCGCTCTGAAATTCATCTTGTCTTTTGGATTGAGAATACACATGTTTATCCGTTGAAAATTCATTAACTAACGCAACCAAATGCCCCTTAGATGCCACATCATTCTTACCAAAGGGATTAATTTCACATGGCTTGAGTAATTTTGATTTTAGTTTTACCAGTAAATGGACGGTATCTTAAATCATAACGGCATCACCAATTGATAAGGAAGAATGGAACCAGGGCCGTTTAGACGGACCAGAAAGCGAAAATGTTCTTACATACATGGCTTTCAAAAGTTTGCCATCACCATCTGCAGAAAATCCATCAATTTCCAGACCTGCTTCAGAACATGATTTTTCCATCCACTGCCACCGTTGCAATACATCAGTGTGCTGGAATTTGTTGTCAATTCCATACAATGATACTCAAAATGATGGCGACTTTGCATTCAATGGCTATGCCATAATAATAAATGCATTTTTGCTAACTGCATTTTCTTGGAAATGAGACTGTATTGCAGTAGCAAAAGTTGCTGGAAAACTTAGACACACAGGCAAATCATTGTTCAGTTTGGGAACAAGTCCAACAAGTTGGTTTGTTTTTATGTCATACTCCACCCTTCCATTTATACTGGTTCCATCTTCACTAATGTGCACTTTTCTTGTTTTGATGTTCATTGTGTCCATGCGATGCTTTAGTTCTTCTTTTCTGAAGACACCCTCTTGAATATATGATCATTTTTGGTAGACAGACATCTTGCAGTTGCTATTGATGGGAATAACAAGTTCCTCTGAAAAATTTCATAGAGCTGAGGTCCACCAAGAGTGAAACACAATGTGCTAAATTCTTTAAGAACAGAATCATATCGTAAGGCATTCGGTTTTTTTCCTGCATTGGCCTTGGCACACTCTAACAATAATCTTAAAAGCTGAGGTTCATTAACAGTCCAGTCAGAAGCAAAATTCTTAGGAATATTATTGTTAAGACAGGATGATATTTTTTAACCTTTGGTTCTCAGCAATCATGAGCTCCATTTTATTCAATATGGGGAAGAATTCATTAATCTTAAAGCAGGATTCAGCAGCAACAGCAAGTTTTGACTGGTTTCGAGAACTCCTGCTGTATTGTGACCAGTTTCTCTTTCGGTGAAGACTGGTCAGTTCTCTTTCACCGTCTTAAGAAAATCCTTGTCCCCACTATCAGATTGGGCATCTAAATTTGCATCATCAGATCCTTGACCAACAATTTCAGTGTTATTGTTGACTACTTTAAATATTTTGTTCAAAGTTTGTTGCCCTGGACCACTTTGTTTTCTTTTTTGAGCCTCATTTTCAGGAAGTGTCGTTGCTATAGGTAACTCTTGTTGTTCATTTGAGTTCCTTCATATGCCGCTAGATGGAGCCACAGAAATGGGCGGAGCTATGCTGCGGTTCTACCGACTTTTAAAACTTATATTTATTTTAAAAATATTAATTACCGTTGTTCCTACATTATATTTAACATCTTCTTTATCATACAATGTAATTGAACCTGTGGTAACCAACTGCAAATTAACACAATGTAAATCATCTCAGCTTGCTGCTTATTGTTTCAAAATGACATCGCACGGAGTGGGCGGAGAATCTAAAACAATGGTACCAATTTACTTTAAAAAAGAATTCAAGTTCATTTAACAAAATCAGACGTAACCAATTTACCACAGTCCACAATTGGGCATGTGATCACATTAAATCCGATTTATTTTAGAATCGTCCCTTGTTTAGTGAGGAGGCCTATTGTCGTCAACTTGGCTCCATATTCTCATTCCTCTCCGCTTTGGTTGGCGCTCCGCAACGCGGCAGTGGCTTGTGATGGTCCGCCACGCGAAGCCTCGTAACAATGTCGGCTTGGTCGCGCGGTCTAGGTCCACCGTGGGGCGGGTCGCCGGTTCGAATGTCAGAGCTTTCCGATTTTTCTTTTATTTCTGTCTAAGCTTATGTTTCCAAGTTGTGGTTAACGATTTATTATTCACAGTCATCGTTCAGTTGACGAGGGCGACTCAGTGCTGTAAGCGCTGGATTTTTTTTTGTCTTGTGAACATTTTCTATGTGCCTGGAGAAATTTGAAGTGTTCCATCTTGGACCCGATCTGCCAAAGTTAAATACTTGAGAGGAGGCTGCACACTTAACTTCTGCTATAAAGTTCCCAAAGGGATCTTTAACTATCTTAGGAACAGTTGTAGACAAATTAGTATCTATATTGCTAACTTCATTCAGAGTCAGAAGCTCTGAAGCATTTCTTTCAAGCCACCCCTGGATGTTATTTGTCAGAATTTCTGTATGTTTTGTAATGAAGTCTGAATCTCTTGAGCTGTTGTCAGAAGAATAAGGATTCTTATTAGATGTTAATTTAGATGGAGCAAAGCATTTTCTGAAAACAGATGCCACTTGAGTCTTCCTTTTGTTTGCTCCCCTCAGGAGATTATCAGCTACAGCAGATGCTTCTAATATGGTGCTACGTTGTCCTCCTAAAATTTCATATTCTTCTGGAAGATATGCGAATAATGGGCCGTAATACTTTTCCAGTTGTTGCTGCCTTGACTTTTCAGAACAGTGGGCAAATTTCTTATTTATTATCTTGTGAAGCTTTGCCTGCCTAAATTGTTCAACTTTCTTGAAGTTGTCTTCAGAGAAACTTTGAAGTGAGCGAATATTGTCATATCCCATTGTCGTCAAGATCTCTTTAAGTGGCTCATGGATTTGTAGCGTTTGAGTAGCTGATTCCTCAAGTATGTCCCAAAAGGAATTTCCTCGCGCCTGAAAAACAAAAGTTTTTAAAAAATATTAAAGGACCATGGCCTTAAAAAAAATAATATAATGATCAGGAATCAGATGTACTGACCTTTTCAATATTAATCACTGCAGATGACTAACTTTTGATTTTGGCTCCGTCTCCTTTAGAATTGTTGATCGAGGCAGACGATTGATCTTTCGCTCCACCTTCTTCATTGGTACTAGGTGAGGTATCTCCATTGTCGTCCATTTTGAAGTCGCTACATTTGAGAAAAGACACACTGTGAGTGTACAGAACATAAAGGTGCAGTCAACTCATCAAAGTCATCACTCATCACAATTTCACTCACACTTGAGACACTTTATCTGACTAATTGTGTAAGGCAAGTATTACAAAAAATGATGAGTGTACCTCAACATGAATGCATAAAAAATATTGTTGCATCAGTACTATTGGAGGTGAACGCCGCCAAGAAATAAAACGAGCTGGGTTGTTATTTTGTTTTGATTTTTGTTTAAGGAGCTCAGCAAGACTTAGAGAAGCAAATAAACGGGCAAAAGAGGTGATTAAGTAGCGGCTCTATGTGTTCACATGCCTTATGCACATTTATTATTTGTAGAACGCGGTTACAGCCCTCAGATTTGGACACGCCTTTGGTGAAGCGTCCTCAGGAGTGCGAAGAACCCGTTTCGACGCTTTGTAACCGAGTTATAATGACCAATAAGGTGATAAATTCACAGCTCCGTGTGTTCACATGCCATTTGACAGTAAAGAAAAATTTCTTCGTCGTATAATTTGGTTACAGACCTCGGATTTGGACAAGCCTCTGGTAAAGCGGGGTATGGAGTGCAAAGAACTCGAGCCGACAGTTTGTAACCGATTTGTACGGCCAAAAACTAAAAGTGGCATATATTCTTCACTCCCGCAGGGCGTTTACGCCTCTTTATTTATTCCCTTGTCCGGCAAAAAAGGCGACCAGTTTCATTTGCTTTACGTAGTGGGAGCCCTCCTTTCAGTCTTAAACTCGGTTGCAAGTTGCAGAATCTGCCGCAAAATGGCAGACGTGTGCACAGCTAAGTAGAAAACTTGCTCATCGCTGTGGCAACCGAATAATCTTGTGTTACATAGCCTTTGACTACTGATGTCTCAGCCAGTTACGATTTACACATTAATAATTCGAAACGCGTTGCAACTAGAATTGAGAGCTATGTATTATTATTGAGACACCTTTCTGCTGTCTCCAGAATTGAAATACTTTTTTAGAATAAGCAAGCGTGTTTATTGCACGTAAATGCCGAAACGGCTCAGTAGATCGCAATTGCAAAACCCCTGCCACAGCAGTTAATGAAAGAGTTGATGAGCATGTGCTAACAGCCGCGAAATTCAATGTTGTTGTTTTTTTCATGTTGCGGGGCCTTCAAGTTTGGGATTCGAGTTGCTACATTTCTTGACAGGGTTTAGCATGTTATGTTTTTATGACGGCGTACCACATAAATTAACAAGAACAAATTACAAAAAAACATAACAAGATGGGTCATACAAATAAGAGCTGCGTCCAATAGCAAGGGAACAGAAAGCCCGTCCCTTCCGTCAACCTCGGTGCCAGTTCCGCTGCGCTCCACCGGCACCTCGGTTCGACAGGGGGACTTGGCCAGCTTGGCCTGCCGGCGGCGTTTGCGGGGGCCTTCGGCCCCCGCCTCAAGTCTCCCTAGAGATGCCCGATAGCAGATGTATTTGTTACGATTTAAATCGTTAACCTGGGCCCGTCCCTGTGCGCGCCGCGATATGGTAATGGTGTGCGCGCGGCAGCCAACCCTAACCTCGAAAAGCAAGGACAGACAAATTTTCATTAATCAAAAATGCGATACAAATCGAAAATTGTTGCCACCGTACGTGATTCTACGTTAGGAAAGGAGTTTATCCTCCAAATTTGAAGTTTTTCTGTGAACGTTAAGTCGGCGTACACACGACCGAACGAACGAACATCCGGCATAAGACTATAAGCCCGGCTCCTGCCGTTTCTAAAGAAACATGTCGGGACGGGCTAAAAAATTAAAAAAAAAAATAGGTAACACGGTTGTGGCACTGCTTAACAGAACCCTTATGTAGTCAGAAATAAACAAATTAAAAAAAAATATAACAAGAGGGGTCATACAAACAAGAGCTGCGTCCAACAGCAAGGGAACAAAAAGAAAACAAGCAATTTTGCAAATTTTATGCAATTGCAAATAACCAAATCATCCTCTCACTCGTCGCGAAACTGGACTAGAACAGACTAGACAGCAAATTACAAAAAAAAAAAAAATACAACAAAATAGGTCACACGGTAGTGGCACTGCTTAACAGAAACCTTATGTAGTCAGAAATAAAATATAACACCAAAATAACTCGACCACAAGACTGAACAGAACTGGAACAGAAAAGGCAAGAAAAAAGGAAAGGAAATCACAACAGATGTTCAAAGTGTCCGCCTTCTGATTCGATGCACTTCCTGCACCGCTCTAGCCATGATGCTCCCACCCTTTCAAAAATTCCAGGGCGCCCCCGGACCTCTTCTGCAGCCATCACCACTCTGGCCACTAAATCTTCGACACTGTCGACTGGGGTTGCAAAGACAAGTTCTTCCATGGCGCCCCACAAAAAAAAAAAATCAGGAGGTGTTAGGTCCGGTGATCTGGGTGGCCAAGCTACTGGCCCACCACGACCAATCCAGCGCCCTGGATATACCTCATCGAGGTGGTCTCTCACTCGCAGAGCGGCGTGGGATGGACACCCGTCGTGCTGGAACCAGTGGTTCCGCCGCAGGTGTGCAGGTACTCCTGCCAGCAATTCAGGTAGTACCTCCTCAAGGAAAATTGTGTAACTGTTTCCATTTAGTCGCTGCGGCAAAACGTAGGGCCCCAACAAGTGGTCCTCAGGATTCCACACCACACATTAACAAAGAATTTCACTTGATACCCTCTACCAAACGACCCGTGAGGATTTTCATCCGCCCACAAGTGATTGTTCCTGGCGTTGAAGGTACCCTCTCGTGAGAACCCAACCCTTCTCATCCGAGGTTAACACTATGGCAGGAAATGCGGGGTTGGCACCTTGCTGCTGGCCCAAAAACCAATTGCAGTATGCAAGTCGTAGGGCAGGGTCCCCAGGGCGCAGGTCCTGCACTTTCTGCAGCTTGAAAGGGTGCAGACCATTCTCACGCAGTATGCTGTGTACCGTGGAGTGGCTAGTACCAACCACAGAGGCAATTTTCCTGGTGCTGATACCAGGATTTCTCTGCACCTCGTCGAGCACGTCCTCTTCAACATCGTCTCGAACTGCAGCTGCACGTACCCTCCTGTGGTTCACCTGCAGGACAATGCACAGGTTTGAACGAGTGTAAAATGGTGTGTCCGGCTGAAGCAGTCTAGAAAAGGTATTGTGCTTGAATTACGTCCGCAGAAAGGGGCCCCTTTATGCCCCCCCCCCCCCCCACCCTTTTAAAATATGAACAGTGTTAGATGAAAATGGTCAGTATTTATTTCGGCTAAAAGGATATTAGAACATGTGCCACTCTATTTGTCAATTTAAATCTTTCTCAAATAAAGTAATTGTCAAATTAAGTAAAATGCTACTTAAAGCTATTTTGGATTACATTAATCTTGTCTCCCAGTAAAAGGAATTTATTTTTCCCGTTCAGGTACGAGCCAGTGCGTAACGCGCAGCTGTTTATTCTGTGTCGCAGCTTTGTCAACGTATGGAGACCGACCCCCCCCCCCCCCCCCCCCCGGGCCTGGTGTCGACGTAGATTATGGATGGGCCCTTTGCTACCCCAAAAATCTACAACTTCAGCCACATGTTTTGTTACATGTAAAATGAAACTATGTAGTGCGCTGTGCAACATTTGGGCACAATACAGTACTCCAGAGTATCTCAAAACGGAAGATAAGAGGAAATCAAGAATTGCAGAAGAGACTAGTGCGTTACGACCCCAGTTCGTACTGCGCGCCCTGCCGCCTCCCACCTGCCTGCTCGCAATGACACGGCTCTCTGGTCAGCGTCTCCCCAGCGCCGGCGCGAAGGGGCCGTTCGAAAATGACGTCCTACTGTTTGGCCCGATCCCCCCCCCCCCCGGTCACCCCATGCCACGGCACGTCCCAAATGCCAAAGTCCCCCCCCCGCTTGTGACGTCACATTTCCCCATAGGCGCGTCGAAGAAAAAAATTTCCATGCCTCTTTGCATTCTATCTTCTTCATCCTCTTCTTCATCCTCTCTCTCTTCCACTCCTCTCCTCGCTCTTCTTCCACTCTTTCAACAACCCTCCATCCTCCTCCTACATTCCACCGCGAACTTCATTGCTTCCTCCACACTCCCCTCTTCCAATCTTCTTCCCTCCCACCTCTCCAACAACCTTGCTTCCACTAACTCTGACATTCTTCCTTGAACAACCTATTGCTTTCACAGACTGGTCTGTATTTCATCCTCAGAGAGGGGAAGGGGGAAGGCACCAGGCAGTGTTGGTGTTGCCAATGGCATACAAGGCTGTTACCATGTTCTGCTGTTACAGAAGGGCCAACTTCAACATACTCCTTTAACAGCACAATGTTTCCAAATTTAGTGATGTATGTACTCCTCTAAAGTGGTAACATTTTTTATTGGTAGTAGTTCCGATGTTTGTCCGGAACAATAGTGGTTTTTGATTTGGGTTTTAGTTAACACCAGGTGATGAGGGCAGATTTCACATTATTCTCACACTGGTCTGCGGTTTTACGACTTCATTGGTTGGACAGTATTTGATGGTAATTAAACCTCGATCAAGAGCTTCATTAATGTAATTGTAGCGCACCAGTATGTGCTTACTCCTTCGATTCCATTTATAAAATTGCTTTTGGTTCAAGCTTTTTCAACACTTATGCCATGCTGATAATTTTGAATGTCATAGATTTTTTACATTCGAGGAATAATGCAGCCATCTGAAATTCTGTGAGAGGGAAGACAGCAGTACATAAAAACAGAATTCCAAACATCACTAAAAACAGAATTACCCAAAGTAATTTGAAACATACCAGACTGTCACGGTTTGTAGCAACAGGAGAATCTTGTAGGCAAACACATACAAATTAGAAATAAGTGTTTCATGTAATTAAACTTGCTAATTTTAATTCATACCTTGAATTGATGTGTCAAAATCCTTCTCCTGAAATATTAAGATAGTGGGAATGAGAACTTAAAAATCAAATTAAAAGGAATAGAGGGTAATAAGGCGCATTTTAAGTTACATGACCTTTTGTTAGGTTACGTGGTTTTTAAATAGGCCTCCTGGGGAAAAAGTTTTCCACGTTTAAAAAAAAACTTTTAACGACTGCATCTAGCTTGCCTCATGGGCGCAGTAGGAAATGGCTAGCAAAATAATTATTGTTTTCTTCTTTCAGGGCTGTCATACCACAGAGGGTGGTCCCTCTCAGAGAGGAATTTTCTGAGCCCCTGGTTCAATTCCAGGCGGGTATGACAGCAGAGCCTTCTACCCCCATGCGTTGTAATGGTGAACACGGCGCCTTGGTTGCTTGGATAAGTTTCTGCTACTTATAAAGTTGTGGATACTTGGAAGAGTAAACAGCGCGATGCAAGGCTCAAAACCTTGCTGGGGGTTTTACTTAATTCTTTCAGCTGATGCACTTTTTTGTGCAAATAATTGCGGTACAGTGTACCCGTTCTTTACCACAATCAATATCATAGATCATGGACTAAGAAATTCACCGGCCGCAATACCCGTTCTTCACACCATATGTGTGTATGTTGACAGTCCCACCTTTTATTTTTGCCACGGTATTGTGATGGCATCTCTTTTCAATCTGCAAATAATTAAGTGTCAGCATGGATATATGAAACAAGGTAATTAACAGAGCGTAGCTGACATAGTACCCACCTTAAACAAAGCTATTTTCTTACTGATGTTGGGATATGACTTGCGAATCCTCAAATCACAATGAGACTTTTCCTCAAGAGCATCAAACCATTTGAAGGCTTCCGCCTGAGATGTGATGTTGATTCTAGCTATGAGGTCATAATTGTCTTTTGACCTCGATGTCAAGTCCCACATAATCAAAATGTTCAGGAAGAGTCTCCTAAACATGAAAACAAAATACAATCAACCCTATTTAAATTGCTAATGTTGGGGTTTAAAATATTAACTCTACCTCACCCATCCTAAAATTATGACAAAATTCAGAATTCATTGAAAATTTACCACCATATCTGAGCACTCACCTCCTTAAGCCAATCCTTATAGTTACTAATATCTGGCTGCTCAGTCTCATCCTCAGACTGATCACTTTCCTCAGTGTTCGTAGCGTCCTCCGTAGCATGATCAATTTTATCAGATTCAGCATTGTTAGAGCTCTAAAAGAGAAAATTATAATAGGCACCTCTTCAAAAACGTTAAGAATTTAACTTCAAGGAAACACAGCTTGCCTTACCTTGGGTTTAGCACTTGAGTCAGTTGGGTGGATTTCAGAATTGAAATCGATTTTACCACAGTTCTTAGGTTCATTACAGGAAATTTCTTCAAGAACAGTACGTTTATTCAGTGGCAATGCTTTGAAACCACCACTACTGCCTGTGTCAGCGTCCTTCTTAGCATCAAAAAGAGCACGATTCGCAGGTTCACTACACGAAATTTCGCCGAGGACAGTGCGATTCTTCTTGAAACCGCCCAGGCTCAATCGCTTTCTCCTAACATTTTCACTTTCCATGCTTTTTGCACTTGCCAGGACCGCGAAACCAAAAAACTAAGAAATAGGCATCGTATTTCTGGCGGTTAAAACTCGCTAATTTCCCGCACTGCACAAAGTGCGACCGTCGCGCCATCTATGAGCCACACAGAGAACCTCCATTAGCCTCGCACGGGGTGTCCCTCCTGCGCGGCTCCCGTGGTTTGGGTACGAAGTAGATTCTCGCCACCCTGTCCCCAGGTGACCTGTCCCCCAGGTGACCCGTGCCCCATTGTCACCCATGCCTAAGCCTAACCCAACCCGTGCCTCTAGGTGACCCGTGCCCCTAGGAGACCCGTGCCTCATTCTGACGGGTAGCCGGTAACGGTCTGAACTTGTCTTAACCCAACCTAGCCTGTCCCCTTTCCCTCTTTCTTGTGGGGGCGGTCCTTAAAGAAGGTTTTCATGAAATTCAGATTATGTTCGTGCCAGCGAACGCAATCTGACATTTTGTGCATACCTTTCTTTCCCCTTCCCTTTGTGGTCGGGGGTGTAACCTAAGTGTAGATGGCAGGACTGAAATTCGGATTATGTTCGTGCCAACTAACGCAATCCGACATTTTGTTCATGCCGTCCTGTTGCCAACTTTACAATGACAACATTCTCGTGAAGACACACGTTCCCCGCCGCGTTCGAATTCTCGCCCCTTAGCGCCTGTCGGGTAGGCAACACTTTCTACTCCGGGCCGCGTCGAGCCTTTGTTCTCTCTCGTAGCGCTGCAGACGGGGAGGCGTTGTGGCAACAGTGTGAGCCGAGTCCTTCCCTCCAACCACCGATCCTCCGTGGACGTCGCCGCCAGGCTCTGCAGGGGAGGGGTGAGGGGAGGGTTCGCGGGGGGAAGCGAAGCGACGCCGTGGTAAGGCAACGAGACCGGCCAGCGCCTCAGTCGTTGTTGAGCTCGCCACCCGTCAAGATGGACGCTAGGGAGCAGCTCGCAGCGGATCTGGAGCTGTCCTCCACCATCAGTGAGGTGTCACTGGATCTAAATGTGAGCGGGGAGCTCTACCTTTCGGATGACGAAGTAAGTACAGTGTGAAGTGGCGCGTCGTTTTAAACTGAGGTGTAATTCTTTTTGACCGTGACGCTACGCGTTGCGTCAGCGTCGCGTCCTTTGTTCCATCGCGACCTATATTTTCAGCCTATGCTTTGTCGCTTGTTAAGGGGCTTAGTGCTTTGCTAGTATCTGATGAGAAGATGTTAAGATTTTTGTTCGCTACCGTCCGCGGGAACGCCGTTGTCGGCTGCCGTGGTGCACTGCGTAGTGCTCTGACCCCTTAAGATTTCGTGTAGTCTAAGTCAAGGTTTTCTATGGCCTGTTGTAGAATAACCAGTACCTCCAGGTGCCGTAGAGGCCGCGGCGGCGGGCCGTGAGGCTGCTCGCAGTGGACGGGGTAGGTCGCAGGGAATGCCCATTTACTTATGTTATTTAATCTGAGCGTTCTTCGTTTTCTGAGTTCCACCGACAATCTATCTCGCTTGTTAAGTTGTTTTTACAGTGCCGTGCGGGTCTGTTGACTATGTCCTATGTGACTGTGTTTTAAGAACTTTCTCATATATCTGTCAGTATAAGTAGGAAGTCGGTTTCTTAGTATTATGTCAGAATGTCAACAGTTGCCAGTTTTTTAAAATTGCGAGTAATCAAAATAATTGAATATACAATTATTCCTTATAAATAAAAGAATGTTTCAAGCACATTTTTAAATCTGCTTGTTTCGAAGCAAATATAACGCACACATTATTGACCTTAAACCGTTTTAGAGCACCACTAGTTTAACGGTTAATTAACGGCTGAATTACACGGTGAATTTCGAATCCCCGGTATATTTTAACTACCGGCGATTATAAATTCACTGGCGATTCAAAATTCACCGGTGATTTTGTAATCACTGGTATCTAGAAAATCACCGGTGAATAATTTATGATCGACCACCGCGAACACCGTCGGTGATTCGAATCATCGGTAAATCGGTGGGAAATCCACTCACCGCACAGCCCTAGGTATGAGTGCGGGGAACAAGAAAATCATTTTAAAAGCCCAAACTAATGAACACATTGTGGTTTTAGTTAGGGCAGTAGTGACAACGCAAGTGTTCACAATTATTCTTCCAACTGTCTTTTATTAATTCTGGTCCACATTACTCGGCAACTACGACACAACTCAACTACTCACAACATTCACCACTCATGGCCACCAGAGGGCGACACCTTACATACTACGTTAGACAAAAAAACTGTCACAACTACTACGCTGATCAACACTTCCCCTTGACAGTTATTTTGGAAGATTTATGAAGTTTTTATATAAACATACAACAATTTATAGAATTTAACAAAACAAAACAAAAAAATAAACAAAGGAAACAAACACTAGTTTGGTTTAAGTAGAAACACTATGTACACAAAATTTTATTGCAATCCTAACATGGCAACAAATTTCTTTATCTTCGGACCACTTAATACCTTAATACATCTGCAATATTTTCAGATGATCTCACATACTCAAAATGAATCTTCCCCTGATTCACATATTGCTGTAAGAAACAATACTTAATGTCAATATGTTTCGACCTCTGAGAGTCGAGACCAGTCTCACTTAAACATATGGCACCTTGATTATCAGCATTAATCACAAATGGTTTAGGAATCAAGTTATGCTGTTCCATTTCTTTCAAGATCATAATCAACCATAATACCTCTTTGGCTACTTCACATATAGCTTATATACTCAGCTTCCACAGTGGACTGAGCAGTAACTTCCTGTTTCTTTGTTTTCCAAACTATTGGACCATTACTCATCATAATTACATATCCTGAAAATGATACCCTTTCTCTCTTAGTATTATTATAATCTGAGTCACAATATGTCTCCAACTTTGGTTTACTATTATCCTTAGAATATACTATTCTTAGATCTTTAGTCTCCTTAACATATCTTTACACATGGACAATATCATTTCAATTTCTTTTTCTTTGGAGCATTATTACTTTGACTTATTTTACTTAGTGCAAAGCTTAAATCAGGTCTAGTACACCCAGGTAAATAGACTAGTTTACCAACTGCATGCTGGTACTGAGATCTATCAAAATCCTCATTTCGACCTGCCATTTTCTTGGTCAAGTTTTAACTCACACAAAATATCCTGAATATATTTTCTTTGGTCTATACTAATTTTCCCTCCCTCTTGTACAATATTCATGGATAGAAAATCACTCATTACGCCTAAATCTCTCACTTCTAACAAATGTGAAAACACAGATTTAAGCCATTCTATTTCCTGCAACTTGCCCCACAGACCAAGGTCATCTACATAAAGACCAACAAAAAAGTTTTTTTCCGTGTTTACATACACATTTATCCTTATGTAACTTCACAAGTTTAAGTCCTGTCATGATAGAGTCTATTTTCTTATGTCACTCCCTAGCACTCTATGCTGCATCAGCAATTCTCAAGAGGAAACTTACTTGTGCCAGCCTTCAGCGACCACTCAGCGATCTGATAATAAGTGCTTAGAAGGTCTATGACTTTTGCACAACTTCTGACCTAAACTCGGATTTCATTCTTATCAAAAAGATTGATGTTGACAAGAATCGTGAAAAGGCAAAGCTGGAACCTCATTTGGAAGCAGTTCCCTGAACAAGGTCCTCACATCAATCCGTGCCGTTGACTGGTAAGGATTGAAAAATATACTTTCACATGAACCGTTTTAGCAACTTGTGTGTTTCTTATTTTAACAATTGTTTTCAGATGACAAAGTGCAGCGCAGGTTAACAAGTTTTGACCAGAAACCAGCGCTTGTTCACTGTCTCCGAGATGTAGCCGAACATACTAATGTGAATGTTTGAAGCTTTGTCGTTGTCAAGATAGTACGAAGAAAGTTTATTGGCTATGTGACTGATACCCAAGATGAAGATGGTGAAGTTGAACTAAACCTTTTCCATCCAAAGCTACCAGCTCATTCATTTACGTGGGTGGATGATAATTTAAATACTGTGGTTGTGCCCGTTCCTCATGTTATAGCCAATGTATCAATGTTGGAATTAGAAGACAGCAAGTATTCACTAACCAAGGAATCCAAAGAGATGCCAGTAGCTCGACGTATTAATAAGTTGCCATAAAATTGTATAAATAGACACTAACAATCGCATGACAACTGTCTTCAATTTCAATTTACATACGTTTAAAAATAAACAAAACGTCAGGGAATAGTTCAGCCAAACTATGTATCAACAGAAAGGGATCAAGTGTTATAAATTCCACTACAGTTTAATTAGTTCAACCACTCCTCGGCACATTGAAGTTTCAAAGAACGGTCGGGTATAATTTTGTGCCACTTGGGTAAGGCGTCGTTCTCAAAGATAGAGGAGCGCCTGCGAGGGGGCAGGGTCGGCCAGCCCGCACGGCTCCCCTGGCGAAAAAGTGGAGAGTGAGACCACTTTCTTTGCACTCTCGTGAGAGGTTATTAAGAGAGTAAATTGATATAACGCACTCCCTTCACACCTCCTCAAGTAATGTGGTGTCGTGGTTGGAGGGTTCTCCCTGCTATATTGAGACAAAGGCTTTCGGCTATGATGGTTTATTCCTTACTCATGGCGACAGCGATGCAACTGGATGGGGTACTGCTGGGACTCCTCTTCTGGCCGAACTGTGTCTACCAGGACGGTGTGACCACCTTTTATACTCGGCCACGGCCGAGCTAGGCATAGGGCCGGTGGAGGGGAGCCCAGAGTTTGGGAAAGTGGGACCGGCTACAGTCGGAGCCGTGGATGGAATGCACAAGTGACTGTTGTATATATAAGACGGTTGTGGCTAGTATTTGCGACATCACATGGGGCAGTGGTAGCGTTATGCTATAGATACTCACATTTCAACTCACATATTTTATTAATCCGTCATTGCTCTAATTGACCCCGGCGGGAGCCGAATAAACTCATTTAAATTTCATTTCCGCAGCCCACCGAGCCCTCTGACTCAATGCCGGCCCGGTCAGGCCACCCGCTCATATGACGCGCTCCTGAGGAGCGCGACGCCGGGCTTTAAAAGGGCCCGCGAGCCTTCAGTACGGTAGTACTCCTTACCACTAGATTGAGCCATTCAAGCAACGCCCTAGAACATCTGATATGCTCCGTCTTCAACTATCAGCGTACTACACTTGTACAGTGAGTTGGATAACCAGTGATCTTGTATTACTTTGTGAGTGATTTTTATTAAACAGCACAGTTGGTGAAAAATATTAAGTGGTACTCCTTCAGATCAAATCAAACGTATCTACAACATAAAGGAACAGTGTGTGGTTTCGAACATATACCGAGTCATCCTCAACCCATACCCCCTCATAAATATCCAAAACACCATACCCACCCCTCCCTTAACGGTAGTCCTAAACAGACTATCGCGAATCTGGTCAATACAATGGTGTATCACGAGCCCCGGGGTGTTAGGGTGCAAACAGTACCGCAGCGCTCTATTTCAGTCTTTTTCTGTCTTGCGCGTTTGGCGTGGCCGGATTGCTTAAAACCGAAACTACCTGGGGCTGTTATCTTCGCGTGATCAATCTGAATAGGTGTCGCACGAATCCAAACTTCCTGAAGTCAGTATCGATAAGATGTGAGAGCCAGCAATGCGCTCCGGAAGAATGCGTGTGGTGCCTTCTGATTGCATTCAATGTACGTTTCCATCGGTTGCATGTCATGAGACTCGGGAATAAAAATTAGCTGTGATGTGGGCCCCGGTAGTTTTGTGATTGCTTGCTAGAAATACCGAAAAAAAAATATAGGAGCGATTGATCCTTTTGCATCCGCGGCCCTCATCGGTTTTTTGCGGCGATTTCGCTCCAAATTCGTACAAATTCTATTACTAATACGTGTACTAGCACGTCTCAGTGACCCGACCAATACACGAGTGGCCGCACCCTCGGATGACCTGCCCTCCAGAGCGCCAAAGCCTGTCCCCACTGTCCCCACCCCTCGCTATACCGGTGCTGGTGGCGCTGCGCGACATCACACCCAAAAGGTTCGCTTTCATATCATATGTCCTCCTTGAGAGAGTGACGTACTCTCGCATCGCAAGGAAGTGAGGTCACAGCAACTCGAGAGAGTGTGGAGGGAGTGGGCGCGCCTTCTCGCGCGCCCTGTGGAGAAGGTATTAAGGAAGTGAGGTCAGAGCAACTCGAGAGTGCGGAGGGAGTGTGCTCACCTTGTCGCGCACCCTTTGGAGAGCGCGCTGAGGAGGAGGTGAGGTCGGCGCTACTCCAGGGAGTGCGGAGGGAGTGAGCTCACTTTTCGTGCACTCTCGTGAGAGGAGGCACAATAAAGTAAATATAGTAGCAGGAGCAGAGCGTGATAAGGGAGTGAGAATGCTGTCTTAATACTCTCTCGAGAAAGTGAAGAGAGGGTTTAACGTCTAAGAATGTACATTCACTCTCTCTACACTTCCTCAAGTCCTCACCATTTTCGCCAGGGTCGTCTGCATGCACCAACTAGGGGTTGCCTACCCACCAGGCGCTCGCTATGCTGCCACTCGTGGCAGATGAGCGCCTGCACGACGGGGCCAGGGTAGGCCAGCCCGCACGGCTCGCGTGCATGCACTAACTCCTCATTGCCCACCTACAAGGCGCAGGGTATGAAACTCACTGGGCGTCAAAATTAGCGGTCCACTTTTTGTTGGCGCCATCATTTCTAAGTTTTTCAAACTAGAACCTTGAAATTTGGTACAGACCTGCCCCCAACATTGGTCTCGAGCCTTCCGAAGCGCTAAGTTCATGGGCCACCCCCTTCGGCTAAAGCCACCCCCTATGTGTGGCAAGGTCGAAAAACGCCGTGAAGGGGATCATTAAAACCCATTTGAAGGGCGAAAATTGGGAAAAATCACAGTCAGTGTGGCTTTATGGGTGCCTAAAACTGTCAAATCTCGCATTTCAACCCTCTCCGACCATCCCTCAATTTTGGAGGGGGTGAGGGGTAGATTTTGAATTAGGGGTGGAACGGTTCCAAAATTGATCGGCAGCGATGCCGATGGGCTCTGGGGTTCCTAAAATGAACGCCACGACTCAGATCAGCCCCTTAAAAGTCTCAAAAATCCGAAAAAACTGAAAAATTAGACACTTTTTAACGATATCCTTTTGTCGTTCTGTGGTTTCTCCTGATAGGGGTAGGAAGGCGCGGAAGCCGATTTTGTAAGGTTCCCACCTTTAAGAAAAAGATGTCAGACTGGGAAGTCGGTATCTCAACGACTTCAAACCTTAAAACGCTACGGCGTGTACCCCTACAAGCCATTTTTGCCAACAGGGAATTTTAAAATAGGATTTTTTTTGACCAGAATGGTTTGATGCTGAGCGCAGGTGCCAGAATCATCGAAAAAAAGCGATGCGTCATAGTTTTCAGGCGTTTTTGGAACTGAAAGGTCCATTGTTTGAGTCTCACTTCTTAACAATGGCTTGCAGGGGTACACGCCGTTTGCCCGCTCCGTTCGGCCGCCCGACTCGCTACAAGCCGGCTTGCTGGCCACAACACCGTCAATGAAGCTATTGAAATCAAGAATGTGGATTATCTGAACTGTGCTATCTCGTGCTGTGGGAACTGGTGTGTCACCTGGTTTTCGTCGAGCGCACCACATGCGTATGTCTGTGTTTACTGTGTCCCACCCGTGACTTTTGTTGTTGTTGACTGTGTTGTTGGCACCTGCCCCGCCGCCACCATGGTCATCTGCCACGCCTGTGAGAAGGCAATCGCCAACACTGTTAACCCTGTGAAATGCACCCAGTGCGGCGATGCATCGTGTCACCCCAAGTGCGTGCCTGCCTCGGTGGCTGCGTCCTGGAAGTGCACGGCATGCGACAGCCGTGACGACTTCAGAGTGACTCCAGACATCATGGGTGCCCAGCAGGTTTTAATTAGGTCCGCTGGCTTATAACAAGGTATGTGCTCTAATTGCGTGTGTAGCATAGTCCTGAAAAAGAAAATGGGAAACTGAATAAGTTTATTTTTTCCAGACTTTCCCGATTGCCTTTGCCATTATGCAAAGGAAGACGACTGTGGCATATGAATCTGTGATCAGAAAGATTGTGGAGCTAGGGCACAGTGGCAAAGATTTTATCACAGACTGGGAGGACTCATTGAGGAATGGGTTGAGGCAGGGTGTTCTGGCTGGGTGTGGAAACGCAGACTTGGACATCTGGGGCTGCTCATGGCACTATTGTTAGGCGGTCCGGACCAAGGTTACCAGTCTGGGTCTTGGAGAACATCTAGACGGGCCCTATGACAGTGTAGACCTGGAGGCCAACCGAGTCAAGGCCCTGACTCGTTGCTAAGGTGTTTTGCCACGTCTGCCCTTCAGATTGCCAGATGACAGCCCCCCCATTAATTACATCCGAATAGGATACAGATGGATCAAGGATCAGTGTGAGCTTATTGAGGATGCGGATGAGAGGCTGAAAATGTTTAGAACGATGGAGTATTGGAGGAGGGAGTGGCTACCGAAATGTGAAGAATTGTCTATATGGAACAGGGCTGTAGAAGTGACAAGTGGGCTAGAGAGTTACAACAAAGAAACAAACCAAGCACTCCCCAAGCGACCAAAACTTGGAACTTTTATGGGTATGTCCTAGAAATCTAAGTTCAATATTTTGCATTTTAAAAGTTTCACAAATTACCTTTTTCTTACAGCTTATGGCAGGAATGAAGAGATGTTAGCGTATGATTCATATCAAAAGATGATGAGCAGGTCGTTGCCAGGTCAGGCAAAGAGTAGATTCACAAAGAAACAGAGGAGAGAAGTAGATTTTGATTCTGACATCAGCGTGCAGAAAAGTTCTTTCATTCTCACCCGAGATGTCAAAACATTCTTACTAACATCCAGCAGAACCTGCAACAAACATTTCAAAGTGCTGCGACTGTTTGGGGATGCCCGTCCAGAAATGTCAGCAACTCTAATGAGATGTATGAGGCTAGAAGTTACAATGATTTTTTAAAATTATTAATATTTATTTTTCAGAGTCAATGATGATGACATAAATTACTAGAACTATGAAGAGTCAGACTGCGATGAAGATCCAGATAATCCAAGAACAGCGGTAGAAAGTTGTCTGTCAGCACATCTGGAACAATTGACAGAGAGTGATGAGGACTGTGAAACAGCAGAACTAAGATACACAGAGGCAGAGAGAGAGAGAGAGATGAGAAGGAATGCAAGAGGAAGACCTACAGAACAGCCAGAAACAGCAGTCCTAGCACAATCGATGCAAATCACACAGCAGCAGAAAGAAAAGGAGAGGAAGGAGAGGGAGGAGGAGAGGAAGGAGGGGGAGGAGAAGGAGAGGGAGGAGAAGGAGAGGAAGGACAGGGAGGAGAAGGAGAGGAAGGAGAGGGAGGAGAAGGAGAGGAAGGAGAGGGAGGAGAAGGAGAGGAAGGAGAGGGAGGAGAAGGAGAGGAAGGATCGACTCATCCAAGAGTTCCGGGAAAAATTGAAAACCATTATGGAAAAGAGTACTACTAAAACAGCAAATGGTAAGATTTCAAGCAGGATGAAGCAATTTCAGTCAGTAAAAGTGACTACCTAGGTTGAGATGTTACAGTTTTGAACCGCCATGGGCTCAAATGATTGCTCTGAAGGTTGTAATACATTTTTAACTTGGAAATATTGTGTTGCAGAAATCCCCGAGGCACCAAATTCCATGGAAAATTTTGAAATTCCCACCACAAGCCAAGTTCAAGAAATTTCCGCATCGGGTTCTCCGGTTCTCATGTTCCCACCAGCCCTCACACTATCAGTTACTCCTGAAGGTAAGAATTACAGATTCAGAGTTAAGTATAATTTAATTCTTTCAAATACAAAGTCTGGAGGTAGTATTACATTGTTGTTTTGAAAATTGTGTTGCAGGAACCCCAGAGGTATCAAATTCCATGGAAAATTTCCTCACACTATCAGTTACTCCTGTTGACCATGTCATCCAACCTTGTGGTAACATTAACTTCACTGTAGCAAAATGATTAATCTCACATGGATTTCAAAAGCTGAACTAAATTTTCTGTTGTAGCATCACCTGAGGACAATACTTGGGAAGATGTAATCCACACTTCTAATCAAACGGCCATTTCTACTGATATCAACCCAGCTGAAGATTTAACTTTCGGAGCAGCCCCTTCAGTCCCCATAAGTGGTAAGGATATCTGAAATTTAGAGTTCAGTTTAAAGGAATTGAGTCGTTTAAATATTATGGCATTTAATAGCTACACAGTGCTGGAGTTTGCAAAATTGCAATAATATGAACTAATACAAAAATTGTTTGTTCAGCACTCATTGAAGAATGGGAGTCTGACAGTGAGGCCATAGGAGATACCTTAACAGATGGTAAAAAATTCCCACGTTCTCACCACAAATATAATGGATTTGGGGGATAATAAACACTCTTACATTTCTGATTTCTGTTCCAGCCTCCCAACTAACAAATGAAGAAATTCTGAGAGAAAATAAGCGTAAACGTAACCGCAAATTGAAGCGGCGGGCCAGGGAGAAGAGAAGAGATGAAAGGTGTCAGATGAACAGTAAGTACAAGCTTAAAATTGTATTTTGTAGAGTGCAAGTTTTGACCCACGTGGCTTTTTTGAAAGGACTTGGACAAACACTGGATTTTAATATCAACTTTAACCCTCATCATTTCTGTCAAACTTGATATTTACTTCCTTGTTTTAGGTAACCTACCTGGTGCAGAGTTAAGTGAAGCGAAGAAAAAGAAAAAAATGTGAAGGCCCAAGAACGGATGTAGCGAAAGCGAGCTGCTGCAAGATCCGGGGCTCAGCAACCTGCAGAAGCTGCTGCAACATCTGCAACAGCGCAAACATCGACTTCAGATGTGGAACTTGGCATTAAAAGTATGGATTGCCTTGCTTTCAAGTGAGATTATTGAACATTGAATCAGATAATAAATGCTAACAACGATAAATGAAATTTACAGGACCAAGATTGGAGACGTAAATATTTAGAATACATAGCATAATCTATTGTACTATATATCTCTACTATTTTTTTGCCCAAGCCAAAATGTTCAAATTATTACTCAATTTTTTATTGTTACTTAATTAAAATTTATTTTCTGTATCTATTATGGTTGCTATGTTTTGTAAATCTTCCTCTCCTAAGCCAAAGAGCTCACTGGGGATTATCTATAAATAATTTTTTTTTACTATTTTTTTGCCCAAGCCAAAATGTTCAAATTATTACTCAATTTTTTATTGTTACTTAATTAAAATTTATTTTCTGTATCTATTATGGTTGCTATGTTTTGTAAATCTTCCTCTCCTAAGCCAAAGAGCTCACTGGGGATTATCTATAAATAATTGTTTTTTTTAAAGAGAGATCTCCACCATACTCTCAACGAGAACTCAAAATCAACACTTTGAAAAATGCATACCTGCGGTCATGGTCGGCATGGCAAGATGTTAGAGGAAAGATGAGAAGGAGAAGAAACAATGATATGGACAATTAATTCAGTCCAATCGATGGCCACGTTGAAGACTCTCATCGCCCTGAAAATGGCTGCACAAGTCGGAGCACTGGCAGGAGCACTCCCTGGGATGGCTACCCTGCTGGCTGGGCGAAATCCATTCTCTCCCATTCTGTTGCCTGGAAGCGGGAAAGGAGCACCTGGGCAATCAGACGATAGTTGGACTGCTGGACCAGATGGGAAAAAGAACTTGGCAGTTGAGGCTGTGACCAAGTACCGAGAAGTCACTTATACACCACAGCTTTTGTCTGCCGCTAAACCGATTGTTGTGACAGCATCATCTGCACTCCCCGAAAAGACGAGATACTATATAGTACAGGCAGCAGTTGATGATGGGGACACCAAGTCATATTCGAAATGAGCGCGTATCTCTCCGGCAGCCTAATGGCCTATTGGTTTCCTTTGATGCCTGTCCCACAGTTTCGCTTCTGACACTGGTCAGCCTAACCTAGTGACGCCCCCAGGCGAGCGGCTGGTCCGCCCGGGAGGTAGGCAGCCCATCGTGCTCGTCACCGCACAGGCAGGCGGTGCCAACAGCGAGGCGGCGTGTCGATACCCCGCGCCCGCACAGCACGAGCGGTAGTGAGGAAATTACACCGAGGAAATTGAATATCGTCCGCTGTGGTGAGGAAATCAGGGGAAGAAGGGCGTCAGAATATTCTATTTCCCCAGGGGAAGAAATGCACGGAAAGAAACCGGGGAAGAGGGCCGGGAAGAAACCCCTGGGAAGAAAAATCGGAAGAACTGCCAGGGGCACAAATGAGATGTTCCCCAATGGAAAAGCATTTCCACAATGGAAATTGTTTTCCAGGTCCATTTCCTTCTGGAAAACAGGCGTAGAAAACAATTCTGAATTCCAGACTGCACTTCCCATACTGGAATTAAAAACCAACAACGACCAGTGGAAAATTCATTTGTTTTTGGAAAATTCCAAAAATTCTATGTCTCATCAGAACAGACTCAACATTGGTGGAAACACGTTTCAAGTCACGGAGAAGCCACTTTTGAAGTAAGATTGGCAGAAGTCTGTGAATCTGACATGTTATTGGAGCATTGTGCCATATACTCTCGACACTCAGTTTTAGATAAATACTTATCTGACAGGTGTTTTTTAAATTTCCACTTCCAGTATTTTCCATATAGACCACTTTATATTCCAGATTGGGTTTCCGAATCCCAGACAGGAATATTCCAGACATATTTTTCAGAATCCTTACGGAAAAATGTTCCAAGTCCCAGGTGGAATTCCGACACTGTGGGAACCCAAAATCCAGAGCATTCCGTAGCATTTTTCCGTATGGAATTTTAAGCTGGGTTGTACAGTTTTGTACAGTTCGTGCAGATGAGAAATTTCGATTTGTACAGTTTCTAGAACGCTTTGCTATAGGGACGTCAAGTTGGTATCACACTAACGCGTTAAACACTTTAAACAGGTCCAAAACGATAGAAAGGATCGTGTACAGTTGTTAGATTTGATTGTACATTTCTGTGCAGTTCGTGTAGATGAGAAATTTCGATTTGTACAGTTTCTAGAACGCTTCGCTATAGGGAAGTCAAGTTAGTATCACACTAACGCGTTTAACACATTAAACAGGTCAAAAACGATATAAACAATCGTGTACAGTCTTTAGTTTCGATTGTACAGTTCTGTAAAGTTCGTGTAGATGAGAAATTTTTATTTGTACAGTTTCTAGAACGCTTCGCTTTGGGGACGTCAAGTTGGTATCACACTTACGCGTTAAACACTTTCAACAGGTCAAAACAGATATAGAGAATCGTGTACAGTTGTAAGTTTCGATTGTACAGTTCTGTACAGTTCGTGTAGATGAGAAATTTTGATTTGTACAGTTTCTAGAACGCTTTTCTATAGGGACGTCAAGTTGGAATCACACTAACGCATTTAACACTTTGAACAGGTCAAAATCGATATAAAGAATCGTGTACACTTGTTTGTTTTGATTGAACAGTTCTGTACGGTTTAAGTAGACGAGAAATTTCGATTTGTACAGTTTCTAGAACGCTTTTCTAAAGGGACGTCAAGTAGGAATCACACTAACGCATTTAACACTTTCAACAGGTCAAAAACGATATAAAGAATCGTGTACAGTTGTAAGTTTCGATTGCAAAGTTCTGTACAAATTTTGTAGATGAGAAATTTCTATTTGTAAAGTTTCTAGAACGCTTTGCGATATTGACGTCAACATGGTGTCGCAACAATTAAAATCGTTATTTACTCATTACGAATCATGTACAGTTAAAAATATGCTGTACAGTTGTGTACTCTTTGTGTACATTTGCTCCACAGTGCGTTTTAGTTCATTTACGTGTATGTTATAGTAAGTTGACAGAGCTAATACCCCCCCCCCCTCCTGAAAAAAGCGTTTTGACAGCACTAGATGCATTCCAACGGCGAGTAACGACCTGAAATTTACACGGCCTGCGAATAGGCGTCTCCTGGGGAATTGAAATCATCTTTGCGATAGTGCTAATCCCCAATGTGCGGTGCTCACCGTGGGGAGTAACATTAACGTGCAATAATGTAAATCCTTAAAGGACAGTGCACGCCGTGGGGAATGAAATCATCGTGCGATAATGTTAATCCCAAAATGGCGGTGCACACCTTGAGGATTAACATGCGCGAACATGGATCAAAATCAGGTCTTTGCAAGATTTCTCATAACTTCCAGGTTACTAGGGGTAGATGGCTGAAATTTTCAGGGTAGTAGAGCAAACGAAGGTACAATCGCCGAATCAAAAAAAATTGTGCTCATATAGCAATTTTCGAAATATATCAAATTTTCTAAAAGTGATCCATGGTTGACTGCCTACGACGAAAATTTTAGAAAACTCATTTATCCCTACGACAGTCGACAGTACAATGGAGTTTCAGAGTATGAGCCAAATTTCTAGTTTACACAGCAGAACGAAGTGCAAGGTTTGTTTCTATACCTGACGCTAACGTCCCGACTACCGGGCTCTATCGACCACGCCCCCTGCGGCCCCTGCGGTAGCTACGACATAGCGAACATCGGCCATACCGAGCGGGCTCTCCACGTGCCCCTTAAGGGACACAAGCGCTACATTCGTTTTGACACGCCCCAGTCCAGCATCGCAGAGCACGCCCTCAAAAAGGGTCACATTATCGACTTCACCGCCACCCGCCTCTTAATGGGCGAACACGGCGAACACGCCGTGCGCGCGATCCGGACCTGTGTGGCGGTTCGTGTGACAGCCGATCAATGTAAACCACGACGACTGCGATAGACATCCGCAACCTAGCCGCCGCCTGCCGCTAATCCCGCAAGCGCCAGTGCCACGCCGCGGCTGTCCGGCCAGTCGCTGGTCCGTCAGTACCTAATGACGTCCTCACTAGGGGAGAGTGCAACACGTCACAAGTGAGTTTTTTCTTCTGCCTGAGTGATAGCTTCCGCAGGTGGGGATGAAGAAAAAAAAATGACGATAATAGAACTGTCACTAAAGGAATTTGTACTTTGGACTTACAGTCTCACGTGTTTACTCTATCCTGACCTGCTTTCATGGTGTTTGTTTTAACGTCCGAATCCTTGTTCATTTATAATCGCACTGACCTTAATGGCCGGGGAAAAAAATAGGGCGTTATCGTTAAAGTGTAGCGACGTTGAGATAACGTCGTTAACGTTAAAGACAACGTACTCAACCCTGGCACACTACCACCAAACATTCTCTCGTGTTGGCCCTGAATTTGTCAATACAGTATATTTATTTTCGACTGCCCTCTCCGCCACTTAACCTCGGACCTTTGTGCAGCTCAGGCACGAAAGTGCGGTATAGTCGGCTCCTAGTCACCCTCAACTTGTTTTATAGTTTCGTCAAATGCACTGCACTGAGCACCCGGAGAAAGGATTTCTTGTTTTAAGTCTAAGAAATGTCTTGACCCTTTAGGGATTGAACTGAGCAAAATAATTACTCACGTGAAGTCATGTTGTGATTAAGAAAGTTTCTCTTGGACCAAGACTTATATGGCATTGGTTCAACATTGTTAAAGACTCAGTTACAACAATGCCCAAAAAAGGTTGGATCAAGTAAATTTTACTTGTTCCAAGACACGATTTTCCTGAGGGAGGACAAAAATCAGGTCACCACTCTCCAAAATTTATGCTTGAATGCAAAATGTTTCGTTAAATGAGGATTCTTGGCGGAGTTTATTACATCAAAGAACATGATGCATGTTGCAAGCATATGAAGCGTGTTCCAAGCAGAACGCATCTTGGCGTCAGTTGTGACGATACTTCAGTCAAGCAGAATATTCTTGAATCGTCCAAAGTCATGCTTGGAACAAGCATATTATGCTTGGCGGAGAATTCGCGGTTTAAGCCTGAACATTGCTGTGGATCTAGCACATAATGCTTGATTAAACTATCCTTTTTTGAGATTGTCGCGTGATTGATGTCCTGCTCGTTAATGCGGTTGCGCTCATCAATGATCTGCGATTGAGGAATAAATCTGATTACATTATTAATGGATTTCACTTCAAGCTAGTTTGACGATTGCTAGAATGGCTGCAACAAGAAATTCGCCAAAAATACTGAACCGAAATTGAAACTAAATCTAAATACATTTTTTTTAAAAATTTCAAACACAATACAGGACAGTTGCGTCAAAACGTTCGTTTTTCCCTATATTTTAAACGCTACCGCGTCAAAACGTTCGTTATTCCCTATATTTCATACGTTACCAGGCTCACTTTACTCAGAAGTTCTGGGTCAGATTTTGGAATATGACCTGAGAAGATCCAATAGGGACATCTAACGTATCTTTACTTCCTGTTTCAGAGAACCATGCACACTCTCAAAAATAGAGCATAATACGATTTGTCCAATGCATTTTTTAAGGCTGGAACCGTAAATTGTCCGCCAAACATATGATGCTTGAAACAAGCATCTTCCGGAAGAATAATAACTAAGCTTGAATCAAGAAAGCCCGTTATATACGGATGCTTGAATGCTTGAATATTTGACATTTTTTGATTCGAGTGCAGCTGCGATTCTTGGTAATCATTCTTGATACAAAGCTTTCTTGGATTGAACCAACTTACTTCGCGAAGCATTCTTATTTAATGTACATCTTGCGTTAATTTAAGTGTTCATTTTTGAGTGTGCACCACCGTACCAACCATGCTTCAATTCAGACCACTTGTTTTTATGAGTCGCAATATTTCTTGCCTTTTTTTATTGCTGCCAATACAAAAAATAAACCTTATTTCGTGACGGGTGGTCTGAATATGCGTGTCACTTAGCGTCGCAATGGCGCACCTAGATTGCAACAACATAATGATTTCTCTGCTGTGCCATCCGTTCAACTGGATGCACAGTAGCGATGAAGTTGCCCAAATCCTTAGCTGATATTTTGCCCATGTGGGACCCCTTTCCTATTGCTTTTTACGAATTATTACATCACTCTGTCTCTCTTTCGAGAGCGGAACGGAACGAGATTTCCATTGCACAGGCCACCTGCGTTACGTACTATTTGGACAGTCCCCAATATCTATGAATGGCCTCCGTTGCATTTCATATTGCAGCATGGGCAGACAAGATTTGAAAACGTTTTGATTTAGTGCCTTTTGTCAAGTTGCATTTTAGGTGTTGAAGTCCTCGAACTCTTGAAAACTGAATAGTCCTAACATCCTCGTTTGCCTAGTCCACAATGCGCCCCCTTTCCTCACCTTACAAATCGGAACGGTCCCATTTGGCTACAATGCCTTTTCCAGTACTAAATTGGTACAGCGGTCCATTCAACAGGATCTCTCATTCTTTCAGCGCGCACACGACATCTGCTGCACCGTTGGTAACATTTTGCAGCTTGCCGCTTGCCTGCCACCTACGTCAATGTGGTAAGATTTCAGGTTACCTCGCGAAGAAATGTGACCGTGACACACTCAGCGTCACAGTGAGGGATACAGCACAGAGCTATATCCAGTTAAGGCTCGGCAGAGTCGGCGTGATGAGCGTGTGCATGACGCCGATCCGAGGGAGGGGGACAGGGCTGTTCGGTACGGCTGCGGCCAGGCTTCCGCCTTGGCTCGGCGAATGGCAATGTGAATTAATAAATAACAGTACAGAGTCGCGGGCACTTTGCAGGTTGCAGATTGGGGATTGAGTCAGTCTGAGTCAAGAGTCAGGTCGTTTTGGTTCGTGTATATTCATTTAATATTTCAAATATTGGTCCTTGCGGCCGAATTGATGCAAGAAGAAGAAGATGGCCATTTCCTATTGATGATGATTTATGCTCGTTTAGCTGCAGATCAGTGGATGGAAATGGAGGAAGGGATAGGGTTAGGTACGTTGACTTTTACATCGCTCATATTTCTTTTTATTGTCATTATACCATTTTCTTTAATCTTGATAGATGGGGAGTCTGGGCAATATGTGACAGTCAACTTAGCTGATTACCATAACTTGGATGATCGCGTCTTCTGGCTGCACTTGCGAAGGTCGAAGCGTGTCTTTGGTGTGATTATTCGTCAAACGTTTGTCATACGCAAGTTGAACGGTGCGTAACATGTGAATTTTTACAGAGGCTGGTTGAAACACTCCGAACACAGCTGGAAGAAACTGGTAGACTTCAAAGAGAGAGGACTCCTGTGCGTGATAGGTGTTAATGGTTGTCTGGTTGCTGCCCACCACTGATACTTTCAGGAGTGTCGCTCTCTCATTAAGAGTGCGCCCCTTTACCCTTTACTATATCTATTCTAAAATAATACGGAGCTTAACACTAGGGGTACCGGAATTGGCCGCCCCCCTCCGTTTACCACGGTGGGTCAAATAACCCATAGGCGCTTTTATGACCTAAAACATGATGTAAAGGTGTCGTTTTGCATTCCTGACGTTGCTTGTGGACTATATTACGATGTAAAAAAAAGATAAATACAAAATTGGGGTGTGGCAGTAGATCGAGCTATTTTTGACCAATCTATATTTCGCGTGTAATCCACTTTGCCGACCAGGCATAGTGCCGACCTACATTTTCCTCTTTGCCCACCTATTGTATTGGCTTCTAGTCAAACGAGTAAGTTAGGTTAGGCAAGTTTAGGTCATGCAAAGTTAGATAACTACCAAAAGGAGGCAAAAGTGAGAAAAGTGTAGGTCGACACTATGCCCAGTCGGCGAAATGGATTACACTCCCGTGATAGTAAAATATTATTATAGGTAACGTAGGTTGGGCCAATAGTAATATTGATGTCTATATATAAAAATTAATATTAGGGCGCCTGCTTCTCGCTCGTTGAAACAATCCGCGTCAGAGTGGTAGTGAATCGACAAATTAGGTAACCTGTGCTGGTTGCCTAACCCTTATATTGCAAGGAGTGTCATAACATAGCTCAATGGCCTTTCTCAAGTACGCCGGACTCATTTTACATCGCCTGGATGCCTAAAAACGTAACACCAAGGGCGGAAAACGTGGTCAGTACATGGCTGGGTCAAATGACCAGACCAAAATTCCCACAGGCCCCACAGGGTTGTAGGGCCCATTTCGTGTGGGAACACTCAAACATCCCACATGAAAAGACGTCCCACATACGAATCCCACATTATTTCAGTCCTACGTGCATGAATCCCACAAGACACATATTCCCACACGAAAAACACACATTTCCAAGCCACGTGAGCGAAACCCCACAAGAAATATTTTCTAACACCTGAAAAGCCACGTCACTTGTATCCCACATGAACGGTTTGATACAAAAATTAAGCAATAAGTTACTTCCTAAGTCAGAGAAGTTGGGTATTATTATCTTTACTCAACAAATTAAAACAACGGAATAGCTTTGCTACTTCGTTTTACTTCGTGCCCAAGAAGACCATCGCATTGGATGACTCCTGCAGCAGCACGATGGGATTCATTCATTTAGGTTTTCGTCTTATGATTCAAAAAATAAAGTGAGAGCGAAATCTGAAGTCTGTGGCTTTTACCGTTACCGAAATTTATTCCACAGAAAAAAAATAGAAAAACGTCGTCTGCAAAAGAGGGGCAAGGCTGCTCTCTTCACTCAGAAGGCGCCGTAGTCTAGAGGTAGCGAGTGCGCTGGCTAAGCGGAAGGTAAGGTCATGGGTTCGAAACTCCGCAGTGTCTCGTGTCTTGCGTCAGTTTCGGGATGGCACACAGAGTAAAGAGGCAAGAAGATTCAAAGGAGCATAAAATAACAGGAAAAAAGTAAATAATCTTTTAATTTTGACAGAATTTACGTAGGACCTCTGTGGGAAATCGGACTAGTGAGGAAAATAGCACTTGTGGGAACTGACTCCCTGTGGAAAACCAGAACCATGTCGGAAAAATTTCCCACGCCAAAATCCCACACCGTCCTATGGGATATGCGTCCCTGTCGGATCACTTGTGGAAATTTAGGTCTGGGCCGCTTTGGTAAACGGAGGGTAACATGGCCTTTATTCCAAAAGTATTCGACTGAGCAAAAAAATGTAAGTCCAAAAATGCTCCAAGGGCCAAAAAAATAAAAGTCAGAAAACCCCTGGCCCGAGAAAACAGAAATACTCAAGTGGTAGAGAAAGAAAGGGCGATTTGGGTCAAATGACCCAGCCCGGTACCCCTCGTGTTAATCTTGTTCAGCAGCCGAAAAGTGTTGCCAGGATCTGCGGAGTTACATTGATTGGCTCAGAGTCAATGAGCAGAGCATAGGTTAAGAAAACATTCAAAACGAACTTACGACCATCCAAATACACCTTTTCTCTTTCAGTCACATACACGCGATATACGTCTCCATTAATATCGTACACGTCAAAGTCGACAAGGTCGTCCATTAGATTTAAGTTCAATAAAAATTTCTTCAATGGCGGATGGGCGTGCACTTCACGCACTAAGACTTGGCGCCGTTTCCAGTCTGTCACTTGTTTTCTTTCGGACCACACAGCCCACACCACTGCCCCCCCGAGACTTCCCCTCCCTCGGATCGGCGTCAAGCACACGCTCATCACGCCGATCTGGTCACGCCGACTCTGCCGAGCCTTAACTGGATAGAGCTTGGGTTGTCGTGCATCTCAAACTCATCGTCAGTGTATGACAGTGTGACGATAGAGGAAGCCAGACTATCATCGACGACGTCCTTAATCTTAGCGACCGGGGTCGCCCGTACTCTGTCGCCATTGTTGTGGACCGGCTCGGTGACGGGTTTCGGATTGGTATGGTGGACGTTGCGACAACATGGGTAGAAATGTAGGCCACTGAGGTCATTACTGGATAGCGCTGGATCATTAAGTGTGTGAATTATTCTTAATGGTTTTCATGGGCACAGGAACCAGGGGGAGGGGCTGAGGTCAAACCATACTTATATTCTCATCAGATGTGTTCGATATTTCTATTAAACCCGCTAGGCGCTTGCGGACCACTACAATGAGGAATACTTAAAAGTAAAGAGAACTCTTAAATCTTCTTTCCAAGATAGTGTGCATAATTTAAAAAATGCCCGCGTAGGTCGTGGTCTGCGACGCTTTGGCTAAGATATTTCTAAAAATGCAATCCGAACCGTGTAAAGATGTCCACGGATACTGAAAGATGTGCGCTGACTCTACAGGAAAATGGCGCAGCGCCGTTTCTCTCGAAAATCTGTGAAAAGCAGTGTGCACTTATCTATCCAAAGTGCACTTGTGGGTGGTGGTCTGCGACGCCAAGAATTAGATGTGCGTGACTCCATCTTCTTGGTTGCCCCCAACAAACACAAACAAACAAACGAAAACCAAAAACAACCGTTTCCGTTTATTTTTGGTTTGGTTTGCTGGGCTAGGCTTAGGGACAAGGGCGGATTTGAGGAGAGGGGGGGGGGGGGGGGCAACCGCCTGATCGACCCCCCCCCCCCCCCCCAAGCCGCTCCCAGATCCGCCACTGCTTGGGGCCAACTTCCACAGCACTCGAGCTAAAAAATCTCAAAAATTGCGGTTTTCTGCAACATGATAATACAACCTCCCCTGACATGAGTGCGTCGAACCGTTCTCGAGATATCCTGCAGACAGTGTTTTCAGCCCCACTCGGATCCGGATCAGGGCTTCGCTGTCGCTCAGACCAAAAACTCTCTCCCGTCTCACACCAATCTAGAAATGTGTTTTTGAAGGTCCTGATTCCAAAGATAACTTTGTTTTTGAGAGAAACTTCACTGTGGCGGTCTGTGGAGTGCCTTTTCGGCCCAGTAACATCTTGCCGTGTAATTTTTGTAATATCTCCATGTTTGTTGGTTTTTTACTAATAATCATGAGATGGTGAGTACGAGACGAATGAGTGGTTTTGAATTGCTTTCAAAGTGTTGTAATAAATTTTCATAAATTTCGGAGCTGGTCGACCGTAACCCGTCTCTTCCCCCCTAATGTTTTTAATTCTTTTTTGTTTTTAGGACCTGCTCAAAGCACTGTTTCGCCGTTGCGTGCCATGTGTCCACCTACATTGCTGGCGGCCCTCGGCGGGCCCTGTGACTTGGCGGTGCAGACTTATATCACCTTATCCCTTCTTAACATGGTTTTGAATCCGCTTCAGAAACAAGTCCGAGGTGGGGCTTTGTTTATGAATAGAATTCATAATTGGCAAAGAGCAAACCTCACTGTAGATTCTAGTGCCCCTTTCACCCTCGTTCACACTGCACGAGGAAGAAATTTTGCGTGCTCGAGCAGCTCGGTGTCCGTCCAGCTAACCGAGAATGAGGCCAACACAATTCTGTACGCGTTATCGGAAGCGCCAATCATCATTCGTTATTTACGCTCGCAAAATCTTTAGATGTTTCCGCTTCCACCTTTAGCACACATCGTGGCCAAAATTAAAAACGCAGTGCGCAGTGGACACCAGCGGTGAGTAGCTACTCTCATGCGACAACAGGGGCGCCAGAATTGGGGGGCAAGGGGGGAAGATTGCCCCCTCCCCTCCCCCCCTGATATTTCAATTTACGTATTAAATTTGTCACGGTATGTTTTGGGCTCGAAATATATGTTAACGTTGATAGGCCGTAATTTATTACAAAATAGTACGTGACTTTCGGGGGGGGGGGGGGCAAAACCAGTCACGTAGTTAAAGTACGACCCCTCACGAGAAAACTGAACTCTGGCTTTCTTGACGGGTTTAAGACCCGGTTTGCCACCACAGTAAACTTACATTTGAATTGTTGGGTACGGTGCACGGTCCTCATTACTGTTCTGCTGTTCCTGCCAAAAATGATTCATAAGTACAAGTGAGCCGTTAGAGTTGAACATTAATATCAGAAACACATTGTTTGCAAGACCTGCAGCCTGAACCCTCCGATTGGAAGCAGAAGTGCGTAAAATTGGAGTGTTGGCATCTCGAAGGTATCTCCTGTAAAAGGGCCTCGAGCTCTTTCTGGTGGCATTTGAGGTGAGGAGTGGGAGTCTGGAGGGAAATAGAAAACCAATTTACCTTAATTTGTGAGGTTATGGCACAATGTCAAAACAAACACTGATGCTAACGCGTTAGCTTCTTTCTGTTTGCAGAGATTAGCAGAAGAAAGGTTTTCAGGGGTGGATTACAAAAAAAGGCACTTAATCATAGTTTCAGAGTTTCCTGTCCAAGAATGCCCTATTTTGTCCACTGGCACCTTCATCAGCGCTTGAGGTCGATTTTGGCATTTTGTCTGGGGTCCTAGGATTATTTAGTAGGGGTCGGTTCTCATGTTCAAGTTTGAAATACCGCACCTTTTAGCGGTTTGCTCTCCTGTGCCAGTTCCTACCTAAAAAGGCCGTTTTGCCCAGCGGCACCTTCATCAGCACAGAGGCAGAATCGAACAAATTCCTTCAATAACTGAACAGTTCGATCTTCAGTTATGTCTTCAATTATTTCTGCAGTTACCGGAGCCTATTATCCGAAGGGTGTACACTAATTTATTGCCTACTGTTGTGAGAAAAAAATGTCTACGGTAGTTTTAGCCCTGTTCGTGGCCCTGACGGATCAGCTACTCCATGACCGTTCTAGTGGTGACGAGCCATCCGAGCGACCTACAGTGCGCTGAGATGATCTTCCCAATCGCCCGCCTGGTGCTGTGGACGACCACGACGTCATCCTTCCTGCCGACGCACGCCGACTTAGCGCGCGCGGCGCACCTGTGGATGTGCCTGCAGCACGTGCTCGTGACCATCACCGCCGCGGACGACAGTACCTTCTTGTTGGGGAACACGGGCGCGAAACCTGCCGTCGTCGCTGACCTGGCCCGGTTGAGGCAGGAGGGGCCGACGGGGGGGCGTTGGACGCCGGTGAGGATTACCTGCAAACTGTTTGCTTAATCCTTTCCACCTCTCATAGTGCGGACGTTTGGGTAAGCAGCCTTTAGTTTCAACCTGATGGGTCGAGCTCTTGTGGGCTGAAGGTACATACCCCAAGGTAACTACGTGGGAGGTGGGTTGCCTACCTACTAGGGGAAGATACCGGATTCAAAGTTGAAGAGGGGATCGAGTTGGTCCTACATATCACTTTGTAATTGTAAAACCGTCAAGTTCTGTATTTTTTATTGCCTACCTCCCAGGGGCGAAAACGCAAGTCTTTTTTAGGGCGCGTTATGACTGCGGATCATTTCGGATGGAACTGCAGTCCCTTCCTTTCACTCCCCACCCCTTTTCTCCCCCACTTTCCCCTCCCCCTTTCCCACATCTTCGTCCACCGGTGCGCGTCGGTCGTTTGCAAGTTGTAAACAAACTCCGACGTGTGTTGACACGTACGGCTGAGTCCGCTTGCACCCCAGTTCGTCAATATTTTTGTTATCGAGCGTGATTAAGTTTGCAAGTGGATTTTATACTGTCGTGTGCATTGTTAATTACGGCAGTATGCCACCGCGCAAAGTGACAATGCAATCAGCAGCGAACTGGTTAATCGGTGGTACTACTTCAAAAATTTGTGGGGAGAAAAGGCTACATGTTTTAAGAAGTGTTTTGCAGTATGTCCTGTATTTGAGTCCATTGCCTGAGGCTCCTTCATGGGCTCCTTCCACTACTATCCGAGACTCGTGCAGTAATGCCGTTGAGGCTCTCATGCCATTCTGGGCGAAAGGGGGAATACCCACTCTTATGGTACAGGACGCCACTGACAAATTGGTGAATATATATAATGAATGGATTAAACTGAAAAGATCGATGCACAGGCCAACCAGTTTGAGGAGAGAAATTAATCGCAGCCCTTGACAAACTATTTGATATTGGACTCGTTAACGCAAAAATTAAATTTACGGAGGATAGGGCCGTCTAAGAATTAATGGAGACTGATAGAACTGCGAACATGCTCTGCGTGGACAGAAAGTTTGCGAAGAAAATGAAAGTGAATCAGCAAAAAAGAAGAGGGATTTAAGAAACTAAAGCCCAGGTCTGACGAAAAATCGATTGCATTACAAAAGGTGTCGGTGGATTCCCTGCCATGTGATGCGTTGTCGCCTTCGAAGCTCGGAGTGCCTGAAACAAAGGATAAAGGTAATGGTAAAAATCAATTTTTTGATATTCCTTACGAAGTCTTTTTTCCCACATCTAAAACAGGCATTTTCTCTAATGTAGATTATCAATGCCTTCAAAGAAAAGGAACTTAATCAGAATCCTCACTGATGACGTTACGTCGGCTATAGTTAGGACGCAAACAAGTGACAAATTTGCAGCTCACATAATTCAGAAAACTGTGAAGTCGACCTTGGCGGTGGCTGCTGATGTACTTCGTCTAAATGATATTTCGGAAGAAGTTAAACCCACCAATTCAAAAACTTCAGTTCGGCGCGTGCGTCAAACTAACAGAGCCAAAGATGTGGACTCGCTGCCCGTATGAAACGAATAGCTGAATATTGTCCTCTCGTCGTATTACAGTGGTCTTTGCGGCAAAGACGACTTTGCGACGGTAGTAGTCGACGTTAACCTGCGAATAACGTGCGAATAATGAAGTTGGCTGCGAATAGTGGGGAATGCATCTATCATGGGTCGTGCCCGTGATAAATGCACCCCCCTATGCGAACGCAAGGGTGCCTGCCGTACCGGGGGGTGCATCTATCACGGGCACGATCCGTGATCTATGCACTCCCCTATGCGAACGCAATGGAGCCTGCCGTACCGGTGGGGGGGGGGGGGGGGGGGTGCATCCATCACGGGCACGACCCGTGATAAATGCACCCCCCTATGCGAACGCAAGGCAGCTTGCCGTACCCGGGGATGCTTCTATCATGGGTCGTGTCCGTGATAAATACACCCCCCTATTCGTGAACACATAGGTGCCTTTGTACCGGGGGGACCGGGGGTGCATCTACCACGGGTCGTTGCAGTGATAAATGCAGTCCCCTCCTCTACTCGGATCGTACCCGAGATCCCTGGACGTTGGATTGATTATAATGAGTGCATTGAGTCACTCACATTAGTTGATTTTAGCTGAAAGTGAAAGCTACTGATGATAAGAGGAGAAGGATATGTGTGCTGTATGAAAAGGCGTTAGGAAACAAATACATATTTTAATGTCTGGAACGGACAATGATGAAGCAATCTGATGACTGCGAATGAGACACAACTAGGTAAGGAAATAAGATACCCAATCTAGGGCAACTAAATTTTAAGAAGAGTAAGGCTGCCCTTTACTGAAACATATAGCACAGAGTAAATATCGATGTTGTCAAATTCAAGTTAAGCAGTAAGTAACATGAAGCGCAATAGAATACAATAAAACGAAAGTTAAAAAAGACTGCCCATTCCTGAAAAAATATGACACGATATAAACGTAAGCAGTCAAAGTAAGGTTTAACAGTAAATCACATAGGATAAAAGTTTTAAAAAGTAATTAAGGTGACTGATCACAGATCAAAGTCAAAACCACACTAAGTCTTTGAAATGTAGAAAAGCATGTAGGCATTGTTGATCTTCAGTGTTCGTGACACTGTTGTATTTTGGACCTAGAAAGAAACAAAATTTGATCAATTTTACTATAACTAAAATATTGCTCATAAAGTTGACTTCAGCATATGCGGCACTTTTGTTATTTTTTTTCTCGTTTATCTTATGAAATGTTAGTTGGCACTGCAATGCAGCGGCGGGAAATCGACGGGACGTGTCGATGCATTGTTCTCTCACAACTTAATTGTTTTCGTCAATGATTTAGGTAAAAGCATCACCTTCTAACGAGCAGCTTGGGGTTTGAAACAGAAATCTTTAGAAATAATACTTCTCGTCGTTGAAAGTGTAAAACCTTTCAGCAGCGCAGCGAACTGTTGCCACGTAATGACTAGAGTTTCCTTTTGCTCCAATGTGGCTAATGCTCCCAAGAAGTTTGTACTTACAGCATTTTATTATGCTGTGATTAGAAACATGCTGACGAATATCGAGCACGTTGGGGAAACTGATGAAATCGTTATACTTTGATCACCTTCCAGAAACCTAGGAAAATATTTAACTGTATTACCTGAACAAAAATCATAACTCACGCGCGTTTTTAACTTAAACGTACCTTTAAATGTAAACAATGAGAATAAGAGGTGCTTTCAAAATAGTGATATTTTTCGTGGCCAAGGAGTTTTAGCCACATTTATCGCACACGTACTCCACATGTTCTGCTTGAAAAAATTCTGACAGGGACTTTTCGAGTGTCGCGGTGTGGCATTCAACAGTTACCTGATAGTAGTTTTGGTGCGAAATGGATTGCTCCCCACAAGAGCCGCAAATAACTAGACAGTAAAAACTGAAATTTAAATTTTCTAAGATGCTTCATTACTATACCAAGCGTGAAATGTTTTCTTACCAGTACTTTCGAATCATCCACCGAAGAGCGAATCAATGGGAGTGGTCTCTAAGTTGTATGTGCTGGATCTAAGTAAAACAAAGAGAGAATATTGTTGGTAGTGGCAAATGCACTTGAGGGATAAATGGACGGTATAGGCACCGCGAACAACTTTTCACATTCCTGGGTGTATGACGAATTTAAGAACACCCAGTAATTTTTTTTTTTTTTAACGAAGACTCTCATTTTCCTTTATCTTAAAGGATTTCCGGTTCTCGTTAAGTTACTTACTATAAAACTGGTAGTCTCTTCAAATACTCCAGTCTTAATTTTTGCAGTAATCGCAGAAATTCCTGCGAATCTTGCTGGGTGCTATTATCAAAGTCCTTACAAAAGGCTAAAAAGAAGTAGTTAACATTTAGATCGTAAAAGTTAATTGGGAAATAAATTGATGCACATTTCAAAGTAAAACTCACCATATTCACATTTTAGCCAGTAGTCCCTATTAACCTATTTTGTGAATGTTTTATTTTTAATTTTTTTGTTTAGGTTGAGCAACGTCATGACATCTGTCCGAAAAGGGCAATAACTTCAAAATGCAAGCTCTAACAAAAATCACTGAGCGAGTCTTTTCAAAAAAGACCGGTTTGAATTCGACCACCTCCGATTTCGCTGAAATTTTAACAGTAGGTGTAATTCATCGATACAAAATGACGATTTTGCTCGAAATTTTTTTTTTGTCAAGTATTTTCCAATTGGAGTCTGACATCGGGAATTTTCGTCGAAAAATTAGTGAGGGATTTTGGGGTTGCAGAGGTTTTGGGGGTTTCTGGGATTTCGGAGCCATGCCGTCAAAAAAGTACCCAAAAGGGACTTTTAGACTAAAAAAGGTCCAATCTATCCATTTCTGACCCGAAATTTTTTTTTGGACCAACCGTTTGGGCTCCAGAGACTTCCAAAGTAGGTCAATGTTTTCAAAAAAAAATTTCTGTGGACCATATTTTTCGACTCGGGGCATCTCAAAACGCATTTTGGTATACCCCTCAGAGACACTTTTTTTTGGACCCAAACCTCGGGACTTAGCCGCAAAACAAAACACGAAAAACGCAAAAAAAAATCCCAATTTTTTTTTTTGGGACACCTATCTAGAAATGCGTTTCTCGAGGTCCTGATTCAGAAAATATGGTCTCTCAGATGAACTATTTTTGCCCCCCCCCCCTCTCCCCTCCATCCCATGTGATCGCAGGGTGTTCAGGGTATTTTTGGAGAAAACAACACTTCATCATTGTTACCCTTGTTTAATTCAAATTACTAATACACTGGTACTTTCATTGATGCCATCAAGGTTTTCGATTGATCAGAGACCTGATAACAATTGTTTGGCATTTCGTTAAGATGCACTGACAGTAATATTTGGGGCACTGGAAGTACAACAGTGGACAGATCTGATGGCCATGTGAACACTGAAGCTGGCAACTTCGGGTGCAAAAGTGAAAGTTCTGCCTCCATTTCATCTTCATTTACATCAGTGACATAAGCAATAAATTTAGATCTTAAAACTCTAGCAACAACAAATGAACCAACTTCCACTTCATGAAACAACATTTCTTTTTTCACCAAACAGTGAGTTAAAGTTGGCTTGTTATCAAAGCTTGTATATTTACAAGCAACAGTGTCATCTGGAGATTAAAAAAAAAAAATCATCAAAAAAATTAGTAAGTGAAAGTTTAAAAAAAATGAGAAATTTGAAAAAATAAATCAATGTTACCTGTGAGTGGAATGTATTGATGAAAAGATCGTGTTCCAGGCACTGCAATTAATGTCTTTTCTGAGGCAGTACTTGTACGCTCCACATCTACGGATTCTTTGGAAATGAATTCAAAGCCAAATTTGAACCTCAGGTCTGACTCTTGACAAAACTTTAGCAGATCTTGGGCACTTATAATCTGCTTATCCAGAGGTCGTTGGAGGCTGGCATATGTTGCTAATCTCTTAACAGTTGCTGATGCTGCATCACATAACGACTTGCCATGACTTGTCGCAAAGAAGTTATGAATGGCCTTAATGCCATAACGCTGCTCATGCTGGCATAGAAAGAGGAAACTCTTTTTATTCTTATACTGGCCTGCACAGCCATCAGTGAAGTAATTCACTTCTTTCACACCAGGAAATTCTCTCTTCATAATAGTCATCGTGACATCAACACATTTTCTAACAAGATAAACATCATGATCTAGATCATCAGATATAAAAATGATTGTGCGGCATTTCAATTCCCCATCATCATTGATGTGATAAATGGTCACCGGATGGATTGTGACTTGCTTTTTGGACCAGTGGTAGCTTTGAATCTCCCCCTGAATCAGGCAAGAATAATTCATCGCAAAATCCATTATGATGATCAACTTTTCAGGTGTTAGTGACTCTCGTAAATATTTTAAGAATTCTGCTTGTTCTCTTGCAATGTGGTCATGGGGAATAAGTTTTATCATTTTTTCTGTTGCTTTTTCAATTGCATCAGAATAGGAGCTTACAGAAATAAGCTCCACTCCATCAGTTGACTTCCATTGTTTGTACTCCACAGTGGAATCAAGCAGCAGTTTTTTCATTTCATTGTTAACTTCAATATCAGATGAAAAATGACTTTTAAATAAATTCTCCTCAAGCATTCTGCTTATTTCATTTTCTTTTGGACACTTTACACAAATCCGTAGCATACATTCTTTGTTGCCAGGGTCACACACAAACGTATTAATAAGTTCTCTATAGTGCTCTTTAACACGCAGAGCATGAAGCAATAGTTTGATGTCTTGGTGTGTTTGGCATACACACACAGAATGTATACCTTTGGCTCCAGCTGTGACACACCACTTGGGACGTAGTGTACAGAAGAAAGAAAAGCTAATTTTGCATTCACTGTGCTCAGATTTAAACAGGCTAAAGAGTTCTTTCAAATTACACAATACGAGCCTCTTTTGCTCATATTGTTTGTTGCCGAGAGAAACTACATCTCTTTTACCCGGCAACACTTTGGAATAGCGATCATCACAGTAAAAGTTGGTGACTAGCTGTCTTGTTCCTTCTGGTACTGAAGGGGACTTGGAAAAAGAAGGCACACATAAAATACCATTTTCTTTTGTAAGTTTTCTTGCAGCTCTAAAGAGAGCTTTGCTGACTCCAAACATTTTGCATCCTTCATTTTCAGAGATATATGGTGGGCAAAGAGTCAAGAGTTGATACTTTTCTTCTCTGTTTGCGGTAGGGATCTTGGCTTTGATCTCCTTCATTAAGTTATCTACATAATGAATTTTCAAATCATCTTCTGTTTTAACTTCTTCTGAATGCAGTAAGAATGACTGGCACACCTTCTTGCGATACGTGGTCACTGCCTCTTCTATTTTTCTTTTTGCAGCTTTTACACGGCCACATTTTGAATTTACAGAATTTACATTCAAAGACAAGCCTATGCTTTTCAAACTCTCCCTTACATGCTCTTTAATGATAAGAGGACTAAGATTTGGTGACAGAGCACCTGGTGTAGTACCTCCACTGCTTGTAAAGCTTGCAAGGCTGTCAGCACTTGTCTGGGGTTGAAGGGCATCCACTTCTCTAGCTTCAATATCTTCTTGGCAGGTCTTGCAATATGTTTCACCATAAATTAAGTTAACATTTTTTACAAAGGCCCTTAATACCCCACGAAGGGTGATAGAAGACAAGTTCGTTTTAACTTCTGTCCCTGGGCGGTGGATGTTTAGTGGATTGCAACATCTGTCTATTATTTTAGGAGGAACTGATTTCAGGATGCCAATGTAGTTATAATAATGTTTCTCACAGACAGTGGTGCTTTTGTCATCTTGCCAATTTCCACTGCTCCATGAGAGTGCTATTCTCTCATCTTTACTTAAGTTGGTAATTTCTTTGAATTCTCCATTACATAAATCTTGACTATTCGAGGAGAAGGAGCATGTTGGTTCTGAAATGAGAAAACGACAGATTGCATTTGTTCATATCAGATAGAAAGAAAACAATGTGAAGGGGAAAATGTTGGTGACCATAAACTTACTTGATTTAATATGTTTGCGGCATTTGTCACACCAAAGCAGACCAATCGTCAAGGCAGCATTACATTTGGCATCTTCCTGATTTATCACCCTCAGACTTTTGGTGAATTGTTTGGAGGGATGGAGACCATATGGATCACAACACACTGGCTCTGAAAAATAACATCAATGGTTCATTAAAAAAAAACTGTCAAATGGCAAACTAAAGTAAAACAATACTGATGTTAATATCAGTTGATAAACAGTCGAAGTTTTGTTTTGTTTTTTAGATATACTGAATTTAGATACAAACCAATTCCTCTGCTCGTATTCTGTGCAGAAGTTGTGGGGAGTCCAAGTGGAATTTGAATTGAACTGAAATCAATGCCTAAGATTGGAAAAAAAAGAAAGGAAAATTAAAATGTGCAACAACCATATAAGTGTCTAAACTCAATTTAAAAAAAAGACATACCCATCTGAGAACTATCATCATTACTTTTCTCTGGAGTCTCAGCAGGGTGTACCGAGGGAGACACTGCGGATCCACCTTGTTCCTCACTGATTTGGGAGTTCTTATTACAACAGTAGTCACACCAATATTGGCCTACAATCATTCTTCCTTGGCTATCCTGAGCTGTAATTTTTTTCAAATTTTTTGTGACATCCTTTTTATGGATGCCAAATGGATTACAGCATTTTTTGGCTGGAAAGATACACACACGCATTAGCATAGTTCATTTTAAAGGAAGCATTATGACTATAATATTTCAATGAACATATCATAAATGAGAGTGTACAGATAACAAATGCATACCTGCAATGTTATGGTCTCTTGTTGACTCAGCTGAAAAGAAAATAATTTAAAAAAGAGACACATGAAAATTACTACAAAGTATACTGGATTTTAAAGCATACCAGTTCTGTCAGTTGTTGTTCCAGTAATCGTCGAACAAGCAGCCCTGCAGGTAGCAGCAATACGGGGAAGCTTCCTTTGACGACAATGATCACACCATAACGCTCCAGCAGTAAGCTGTGTGGAGTCTTTAGCATCAATGTCTCTGATTGCACGAAGGCTTTTATATACAGGCTTGGCATGGATACCGAAAGGATTTGAGCATTGTTTGTTTGAATCCTCAAGAGAGTCACCTAAAATCAAAAACTGGGGTCAGAAATTTTGTGCTCAACCAAAACCACTGTTGTCAATCAAACCAGCAAATGATTCAAGTGCGGCTTAAGAAATATTAAATAACCTGTTTGGGTAGCACTAGACGTGCTCGCTGACTTGGCTCTCCTTGTGCTCTCCGGTATCAGAATAGGGGGCACAGACGACACTTCTGTGTAAATTGAGCAATATTTCAGGTGGATTGTGAAATCCGTGATAACTGAGAGACATGTTCAAGTAACTGATGTGAATTAATTTGCTAACACAACAATAACTTACCTTGATCCTTTTTGCGGCAGTTGCAACACCACAGATTACCCAAAAATGGACGGAGCTGTGGCTTTTTGTCAATGTCGACTTGTCTGATTTGCCTTAAATCGGTGTTTATACTGCCTGTCCTATGCGATCCATAAGGGTTGCAGCACTTTCTCTCTGCACAAACAGATATTTAAAAGATCAGAGTAACTGTTAGAAAACAGACAATGAATAATAACAACCATGAACACCTGTTGATGTTCATACAATCCCCAATAGCTGCACGTAAACATAACCTCATGATCTCATGTCCGAGAAAAATAAACATTAACAGTAGTAGTATAGGTGGCCGGGCATGTATACTACTAACAGTAATTACCTTCTTCCATTCTTCACATGCGTTCCCTTCACAAACGGTTTGAGTTTTGGCAATCTTCAATCTCAAAAAATTGAGTCTCGGAGAACCGTGTACTACAGCTACCAACCGTCCACGAAAACGCCGCAGAGTATGGCGGAAGGGGATGCAAACAAGTTAGCGTCGGTTGGTGCATGCGTCTGCGGAACCTCTGCTATGCATGTTGCCTACCACACCGGGGGTTCCCTCTCGTGGACGTCTCCTAGGGAGGGGGACGGCAATATGTAGGTCCGAAGGCCGAGTCCGGAGGGTGTGGGCCAAAAATAGGTCATCGGAGAGACCATATTTTCTGAATCAGGACCTCGAGAAACGCATTTCTAGATAGGTGTCCCAAAAAAAAAAAATTGGGATTTTTTTTTGCGTTTTTCGTGTTTTGTTTTGCGGCTAAGTCCCGAGGTTTGGGTCCAAAAAAAAGTGTCTCTGAGGGGTATACCAAAATGCGTTTTGAGATGCCCCGAGTCGAAAAATATGGTCCACAGAAATTTTTTTTTGAAAACATTGACCTACTTTGGAAGTCTCTGGAGCCCAAACGGTTGGTCCAAAAAAAAATTTCGGGTCAGAAATGGATAGATTGGACCTTTTTTAGTCTAAAAGTCCCTTTTGGGTACTTTTTTGACGGCATGGCTCCGAAATCCCAGAAACCCCCAAAACCTCTGCAACCCCAAAATCCCTCACTAATTTTTCGACGAAAATTCCCGATGTCAGACTCCAATTGGAAAATACTTGACAAAAAAAAATTTCGAGCAAAATCGTCATTTTGTATCGATGAATTACACCTACTGTTAAAATTTCAGCGAAATCGGAGGTGGTCGAATTCAAACCGGTCTTTTTTGAAAAGACTCGCTCACTATCATTGGTTTTATGGCATCAAGATGATGGAAAAGTGGAAAACTGGCCTAGGGGCCCAATTATAAGGGTCTTACCGGAGCAAAACACATGCCCGTTTAAATATTTTCAACGACATTTGGAACGCAAGGAGCATTTCATTACAGACTCTTGTGCGTCGTTCACCTAGGGGAGGGGGGCATTCATCACGGGCATGACCTGTGATGAATGCACTCCCCGGTACGGCAGGCTGCCTTGCGTTCGCATAGGGGAGTGCATTTATCACGGGCACGGCCCGTTATGGATGCACCCCCCGGTACGGCAGGCTGCCTGGCGGTCGCATAGGGGGGTGCATTCATCACGAACATGACCCATGATAGATGCACCCCCCCACTATTCGCAGCCAACTTCATTATTCACACGTTATTCGCAGGTCTCCGTCGACTAGTGCAGTCATAACTCTACAAAAAAAACAACAATTTTTCGGGGGTACATTTATCACGGGATAAATGCACCCCCTCCTTGGGGGTGCATTTATCCCGGGATAAATGTACCCCCTAGCACGTTCAGCATTGGGGGGTGCATCTATCCCGTGATAGATGCACCCCCGGTACATCTACCACGAGGGTACATCCATCACCTCACACCGGCACCTCGGTTTGACAGGGGGACTTGGCCAGCTTGGCCTACCGGCGGCGTCTGCGGGGGCCTTCGGCCCCCGCCTCGAGTCTCCATAGAAGTGCCCAAAAGCAGATGTATTTGTTACGATTAAAATCGTTAACCTGAGCCCGTCCCTGTGCGCGCCGCGATGGTAATGGTGTGCGCGCGGCGGCCAACCCTAACCTCAAAAACAGACAAATTTTCATTAATCAAAAATGCGATACAAATCGAAAATTGTTGCCACCGCACGTGATTTTACGTTAAAACAGTAGTTGATCCTCAAAATTTGAAGTTTTTCTATGAAAGATAAGTTGGCGAACACAAGTCCGCCCGAACGAACATGCGGCATCAGACTATAAGCCCGGCTCCTGCCGTTTCTAAAGAAACGTGTCGGGACGGGCTAAAAAGTGATTATCCCGTGCAATGGTGATCCTCCCCAGACATAATGAGCTAAAGAAACTTCGCCTAGCTCAAATAGGTAAGTCTGCAGACCCTGGCAAAGGTAACTGTGTCTCCCCCAGGCAGGACTACCTAACGGTATTACTCTAAGCTTTGCCGCTACACAAGATGCACACAGACTCATTTGTTTGCAAAACTCCGAAGCTACGTCTTGTTGGCACCAGTTGTGGACGCATAACGGGGGGGATGTTTTCTGCTCCTAAAGAGTCTCTTGTTCTTTCTAATTTGGTGTTTGAAACAGGCACGGATCTAGTGCGGGAGGGGAGGGGGGGCGATCACGTCAGCTGGTCTTTATCTAATTTGCATGGAAGGCTCCCTAAATCCTTTATTTGTGGCAAATTTATCGCAACTAACTGGTACCCGTCATCTTTCTTCGTCCTCTCATTGCAAGACAGGACACGAACTGCACGAACTTCCTCATCCTGTTTATTTTCTTGGCAGAGAACACACAAGGACTAACCTATGGGACAGCCTCTCATGCAGCCCCGTTTCCTATTTGCACGCTCTTCAAAAGAGACGTTGCAATCCACACATCGAAAGGAGCGATTCTTTGAAAAACATATCTGACGATTACAAAAAGAAAACCACACACACATCAGCGGGCTATACCATTGAAGCATGGGCGACCCTTATAAGTAGAGGTGTGGTGAGTCCAACGAGACCCACTGGATCACCGTGTGTCTTGTTCTCGAGATATAGCCCGAGAAAGATCAGATTTCGGTATCTCCCCCAAGAAGGCAGGCAACCGCCCCTCCCACGTAGTGTGGCAGTCTTGCCTCCTTGGCAGCACATTTTAAAAGTTCATGTACATGCAGCCCACAAGGGCTCAGCTCATCAGGTTGAAATTAAAGGCTGGCTCCGATGTCTACCACTAACGTCCATCACTACCAGCCGAACACCTACAGCACACACAGTATGCCTGAATCATGCATAATATGCCTGTTCCTTGGCAGATTTTATGCCTGAACCGAAAAATCTTCCCCAAGCATAATATTCTCGAAACAAGAATTTCGCAGTGGCTGTGCAGCTTTGCCTGAATGAAGGCATGCCACTCAATATGGATGCCCGATTCAGGCATCAGTCTACATGCCTAACTCAGGCATCAGATTGTGCCGAATCGTGTGCCTGTACCGGGCATAGAGATGAGTGGCACAAGTATCATGCTGCTGAATTGGTGAAAGTTACCCAGGATTGTAGGGTAGGCATCAAATATGCGCAGATTCAAGCACATTATTTTGAGTGCACAGCTGCCGCCTGCCACATTCCTCATCCGAAGCCACACCCTTAAATATCACGAAAAATTCTTCGTTCCACGAAAACTGCATTCCTCGACGACAAAGAGGTTCTTGGCAATACAAAAAAATAACGCTTCGTTCTTCTTCGTGGGTTTAATAAAAATTAAATGAGTTCTTCGGTTCAAATCTGGTGAAGCCCGTTGGCACTGCTCTATACCCCCAACCACCAAAACCTTTGAAAATCATAATCTATCCTTCAATGAATCACACACACGGCGCAGCACCTAAAGCTGTTTTCTTCCCAACATTCCTACACTTCACACAAGAAGTGCCGGACAAGTGAAAATAAGACTTCGGTTGCGTTCCCACCCATTTTTCCCAAAAATTAATTCCATAAAATTAGCTTTCTAAACAACTTTTTCCCAAAGGAATCCTTCACAAAATTAAATTCCCTATCCTATATTTTCCAATCCACTGCATCAATTTAAAAGAGTGTGAAATGCGTTAATTTATGTAGCCGTTCAATCCCGTATAGATCTTAAACGAATGGCATCTCGCTCACACATATACATATACGCGAAAAAAGTCTGTTTACTTACTGTTTATCTCTTCCAGATTTGTTGCCTTCACCACGTTTCTTAATAAGTTCTGTACCTCCTCTTTTGTGAGAGTATCTTTAATGCTTTGTTTAAAAAACTTTGCAAGGTGGGGCCGGTGGGGTTCAGGACTGGGCATCGCATCACCCTGGGAGGCGAGGGCTTCCTTCTGTTTGACTCCCATGATGATGGTGATGACGACGGCGATGCCGAGGCCAGAGCTTAGTTGCTCGTTGCCGGTTCAGGCCCGGGCAGGCGTAAGCCGTCCGTAGGGCGCTTGAACGAGTATCGTGTGTGTTAGGCCTGCAACGTGGGCCACCATTTCACACTCTAAATGGTATCGATCACGCAGTTTAGAAAGTATTTTGGAAAAATACATTCTTGGAAAAATTGATGGTTTGGGAAAAATTGATGGTTTGGGAAAAATTGATGGTTTGGGAAAAATTGATGGTTTGGGAAAAATTGATGGTTTGGGAAAAATTGATGGTTTGGGAAAAATTGATGGTTTGGGAAAAATTGATGGTTTGGGAAAAATTGATGGTTTGGGAAAAATTACTTAGGGAAATTCACATTGGGAATAAAAGTTTTGGGAACATTCTCTGTTGGGGAAATGGTTTGGGGAAAAATTACCGGTAATCTTCGGTTGATTTGTTTCTATGACGTTTTATAGCATTTGCGAGTTGGTTTCGGCCATCTGGCTTGTCTCGGACATTTTCACTACAGCTAAACCGTCTCGAACCCGGTACCTTTAAATGTGTGTGTGGGTGTGGGGGTAGGGGGGGGGGGGCTCCAAATACCAAAGGAGATGCCATGCAAACAACTCCAGCAAATACCGTTCTTTAAAAAAGTGCATGACTCGCGTCGTAGCATAGCGTTCTCATCGTCGTGAAATGAAATACACTGGCACTTTCCACTTTTCAGTCAGACATCTTTTTTTTAAAGGCCGGCCCCTTACAAAATCGGCTTCCAGTAATTATTTACTGTAGCGGCTTGTCGCTTTTGAGGTTGAGTTTGGTCAATTATGAGAGGTATGGATGTGTAGAACGTTGCTGAGTTCCTACTTTTGGGGGCTCTGCCACCGTTTTCTTTTAAATTAATAATATGTGTTACGCCCTTCCCTTAACCTTACACCGCCGTACACCACCCTCCGGTACATCACACAGCACGGATGAATCGGGCAATGAATACGGACTGGATTCTGAGATTCACACTCTGCACAGGTAAAGAGTTTAGAGAGGCATTAGGTATGAGTTGCATAATGCCACACTGACTGTAATTTTGGTAACTTTCGCCCTACAAACGGGCTTTATGAACTCATTTACGGCGATTTTCGACAATGTTCCTTATCAGGGGGTGATTCAACCCCTTAGTATAAATGAACAAAGTTTCTGTTTTGCGGCCTTCGATAGGGACCCTTGGGACATGACTCCTCAAATTTTGAGCGCTCTACGTGTACTTGGAACGACATGATAGGCTCTGCAAAACGTGGACCGCTAGATAAGACTAACGGTATATATGTTGCTTCGGTTGCCTAATATTGCCCTGGTAGCCTTGACTAGGCCCAAGTATCAGAAAAATACTTGGAATGGCCAGACAGTACGAATTTAAGCCGTGTGCGGTTGCTGTAAATTGACGTGCTACGACGGTACGATAAAGGTGTCCACGCCGGCAGTATAAGAAACAAATCCAGCAGCCAATTTCCCTTTTGAGCACGAACGCTGTGAGAGCTGCTACCTGCGCGGCGGAGAACAAAATGGGCCTGACAAGTTTCCTCGGCGTGTCGAGCTCTGTGCATATGCTTTTTAATTCTGCTCAGTCCAAGCAAGTGTCGTTGCTAGCTGTAGCTGTTCATTTTAATTCCTTCGCATACCGCTAGATGGCGCCACAGAAATGGGAGGTTCTTGAGTCAATAAAAGTACAGTAACTTGACCTAAAGATTGTGCTGTCGCTCAATTCGACATTGCAGAACGTGGAATGGCATGATAAACATAACTCTGATTCTGACTTACGGTTAGAAGTATGTATATAAAGGTTCCGCTTTCGCTCGGGACCGAAACATACCAAGGCCGAAAACTACATTTCGAATAATCCATCCTATAACTCTCAGAAGTGGGGTTTTCTTCCTCTTATCAATTCTCCCCGCCGAGCGTCACCGTTCTGGTCCGGTACATCGAATGGCCGAAGAGAATCAGACAAACAACGTTGGAGCCAGTCCGGTATCATCAGGATACCTTGCTATTTAGCTTGGAATCATGGAATCTTGACTATTGCGTTTGAACCGCCAATCTGTTTTCCCTATGTCAGGTGTTACTGGGTAAAGTTTTCCATTGCAGAGGTAATAGTTATTAGTTTTGCCTGGTTGATTTTGGAAGTCATCGTTTTCCGTAAAAGCTTTGCATGTTTTTCTCTAAATCATAAAAGGACTTCTAACAAGATTTTAAAGAAAGCGTTGGCTATTCTTATCTTTTCAGTGATAAGACGACATTGTAAAGAATACCTTTTTGTCTGCGAGAGATTCGGTGTACACATGTTGAGTAACAAACAACCACCGATGAAATGCCTCTAGAACGGCACTCGCACTGTGTTTGAGCTAGCTGCATTATAGGGCTATAAACCACCGTAAAACGGTACTTATCGATTTACACTCTAGCTTCACTTGCGTTTTACTGTGCAGTTGACCTGCCATTTTGTAGAATTTTTCGCTGAAAACTAGTTAAAAATCTTCGGCTTAAGACTCGGTGCTTGGTGTTAGGAACTGATCGTGGGAACTTCCGTTTCAGACAATTATATGTTTGAGTGTGTGATTAATTTCAGGGTGCCTCACTTCTACTAGTCCAGTACCTCAAATATATTTGCTTCCGTCGCTTGGTCTTTAGAGCTTAACAAGCAGGCTGCTGGCCGACAGCTCGAGCGCTGCGCTGGCGGCCATCGTCCCCGGAAGATGCCTGGCGTGGCGCCCGTCTCCCGGCCGACCACTGGAGCTGCTGTGGTCGTACGTCCGGACTCACAACGTTAGCGTCGACCCGGCGGTCCTGGCTATCTGGAACAAGCCTATAGCGAACACGCTGCACGAGCTGCGCCGTTTCTCCAGGCGTCGCTTCGTCGTGTTGCGTTTGAGCAGAAGCGCGTCGCTGAACGAGGTGCGCGCTCGGAGGCAGCGCTGCCGCTTGGACGCTGTCGCCTTCAGCACGGCAGTCACGCTGCAGCGCGGTCACGCTATCCGGAACGTGGTCGCATTCCCACTCATCACGCGCCTGATCGCCATTGTGCCGTTCGGCCTAGGCGGCCGCCGGCACGCCCTGGCCGGCGTGACAGGGGGGTTCTCGTTGGCAATGTGGACCGCCACGGCGGCGGGCGCAGCCGGCGTTGCAGTCTGCTCGTGGTGCCTCGTGCGCGGTGCGCGCCCCCCGAGCGGCCACGTGCTGCTGGCCGTGGGGCCCCTCGTGACGCAGCCTGTCAGATTGCGTTCCGGCTCCAGCCCGGCCCGATTCGTCCTCGGCAGCTGGTACCTCGTCTGCGTCGTGCTTGTGGCTGCCTACCAGGAGAAGCTGCTGAGTGATCTACTTGGAGCACAGGTGATAATATGGCATCGTTCATTCATAGCGTGCGCTCTGAAGTCCTTACAAATGAAAGGGATATGGGTATTCCACACTAGCGAGACTATAGGGTACCGCCGCACTCCGGCAGCGTTGTAAATCATGTTCACCCAGAAATAATACTTCCTATATAAGACGCGAAATCTTTTATTTCATACTCGCATTTCTTTGATTCAATCCAAATTTGTCTTGAACCAAGTTTAATCGCTTTGAATCAAATCTAATTTGACCTTGGCTGGATCAAATCTAATTTGACCTTGGCTGGATCCAATCTAATTTGACCTTGGCTGGATCAAATCTAATTTGACCTTGGCTGGATCCAATCTAATTTGACCTTGGCCGGATCAAATCTAATTTGACCTTGGCTGGATCAAGTCTATTTAGACTTGATTCGAGGGAACATTTTTCTAGGTCTAAACTAAAAGTAGCCTTAAACCAATGTTTTAAACTTGAATCGTCTCATTTGACTTTCATGAAAGCTAAAGTAGACTTCGTCTTTTCAAGACTACGTTTTTCTGCGTGTTGCGAGTACTGTTGGGTGTTGACAAGCATTTCCAGGTGGCAGTCACTTTAGCGTGTTTGAGACTATTCAGTTTGCAATATTAGTCAGATGTGGGTATCGCAGTGACAATGCAGGGACTACTTCTACTGGTGTGAACTTGGACACAAAGCACATCAAGGTTGGCCAAAACTGTGGGATGTGTCTGGTAAGACTTGGCACCGTCGGAGAGGTATCAAGGTGGCCCAAAATTAAACGAGGTGGAGCTTAAAGCCGCAGAGACAGCTTTGATCGCAGATGGGGGTAGGGTGTGTCTAGTAAGATTTGGCTCCGTTGGAAAAGGTTTTGAACTAGGCTCAAGTTAAGGTAGGGGAGGTTTAAACCCTTGCGACAACTTATACCACAGGAAGGGTGTGACTGGTGAGATTTGGCAACGTCGGAGAGCTTTTAACTCTGCTAAAAGTCGAATAGGTGGTAAGAAACCCTCGAGACAGCTTTGATTGCGGGTGGGGTGTGTCTAGTCAGATTTGACTGCGTTAGAGAGATTTTAACTCGTCCCAAAGTTAAGACGGGGGTTGTCAAACACTGTTAAAAACAGGCCTGATTATTCAGTAATACTAGTCGGAAGTTTTTCTACAGACTTATGGTCTGAAATGAGATTCAGACACAGTGGTCCGAATTGATTGGTTTGAAAAACTCAGACCAGTGTTGCAGAATTACATTTCAGACCAGACAGTCTGAATTAGATTTGAGAAATAAGTTTAAGCATAGTTAAACTCTCCGTACATTGTGCTACGTCAGTCTCTGAAGTATGTCTCTACAAAACGTAAATATTGTTGTGATGTGAGATTCTTGAATCATGACGTTACTGTAGACTCTAGTTACAAGCAGAAGCAGACCGGTAACGTTGCGCGTCGTCTGCCTGTGCTGCCGATAACGGCTGTACGACTACGGACACTTCCCTGTGGGGAATGCCCTCTAGTTGCGGGGACTAGTATCCGCAGTGTGCTTCGCGCCAGTGCTAGGAAATTCCCGGCCTTAAAGCGATCCGGGTTCGTGACCACCTCCCCCATCTTTTCTTGAAAACTGGAGGACGGTGAGGGCCAACCGAAGAGAAACAGTAACGAAAGCGTCTCATGAAAAACGGAGATTTTAAAAATCATCTCTTTACTGTTCTAGATTGAATATTATTCTCGAAAATAGGATAAAAGTGAAAGGCGAGTAGTGTTAGACTAATATTACGGGGATAGAATAACAATAAATTTATGCCAGGAAATGCATTGTCAGATTGGTGGAACTGTAATAAACATTTACAAAACAAACGCGAAACGTCTTCTGCTATGCTTTCTGCTACACGTAAACAAAATGTATAACTTGTTTCTTTTTTTATTTCGAGATTTGACTCAGTTAATTCTGTTTTACTTGTTTAACTTGAATAAGAAAGATGTCCTGTTCATATAATCGCATCCTTTTCACTTGTGACATGGAGGTTAAGAAATCTTGTTTGGTTGTCAGTTCATTTAAACATGTTTGTATTTTATCGGTGGCTTTCGAGAGACTTTATCCACAGCCTAAGAAGTTTTAAAATTGCACGAATTGTGTTTGGCGTTTGGACCTCTCAATAAATAAGGCTTGCTGTCTGCACCGTAAAGTTTTATTACAGGGTTTGGGTGACGGAAAAAGAGAAGAGTTTTAGTTCACAAACCAGTTTCATTTTATTTATGGAATATAATAATATATTGTTATATTCTACATTTATAATAATTTCTAAACTACTGCTAAAAGAACTATTAACTTTCCGCAGCGTTTCAGCACGAAACCCCCGAAACACCCTTTAAATAGGCCTTGACCAGGTTTCACTACTGCTTGGCTGTGCTGCAGGTCACCAACATCGACAGCATGGAGCAGCTCGAAGCCAGCAACCTGAGCGTGACTATGAGACCAGAATACGCAACCCTCGCTGCAGAGGGTTTATTTTCAGCCAATGCTCAGGCAAGTCAAGGTTCCTATCGGAGCAAGGCGCTAGGTTTCACAGAACCCCTGCCTTAAGAGAGGTTAATGCACCAAGCGTGTTTAAATATGATTGAGCTGGTTCGGATTTCATTCTACACTGCTCAACAAAATTAGCGCCTACTTTTTGTTAACACCACCATTTCTAAGTTTTTTAAGCTAGAACCTTGAGATTTGGTACAGACCTGCCCCCAACACTGGGCTCGAGCCTCCCGAGGCGCCAAGTTCGGCTACAGCCACCCCATAAGTGTGGCAAGGTCAAATAACGCCGTGAAGAGGTTCATTAAAACACATTTGAAGGGCGAAAATTGGGAAAATTACAGTCAGTGTGGCATTATAGGTGCCTAAAGCTGCCACATCTCGCATTTCAATCATCTCCGACCATCCCTTAATTTTAGAAGGGGTGAGGGGTAGTTTTTGAGTTAGAGGTGGAACGGTTCCAAAACTGATCGGCAGGTGTAGCGATGGACTCTGGGGCTCCGATAATGAACGCCGCGACTCAGATCAACCCCTTAAAAGTCCCAAAAAATCCGAAAAGAACTGAAAAATTAGACACTTTTTAACGATATCTTCATGCTTTTTTTTCGTAGTTTCCTGATAGGTGTAGGAAGGCGCGAAAGCCGATTTTGTAAGTTTCCAAGCTTTAAGAAAAAGATGTCTGACTGGGAAGTCGGTATCTCAACGACTTCAACCCTTAAGACGCTACGGCGTGTACCCCTGCAAGCCATTTTTGAAAACAGTTAATTTTAAAATCGGATTTTTTTGACCATAAAGGGTTTGATGCTGAGCGCAGGCACCAGAAACATGGAAAAATGCGACGCGCCATCGTTTCCAGGCGTTCTTGGAACTGAAAGGTCCCTTGTTTGAATCTCACTTCTTAACAATGGCTTGCAGGGGTACACGCCGTAGCGTCTTAAGGGTTGAAGTCGTTGAGATACCGACTTCCCAGTCTGACATCTTTTTCTTAAAGGTTGGAAACTTACAAAGTCGGCTTTCGCGCCTTCCTACCCCTATCAGGAAACTACGAAAAAAAAGCATGAAGATATCGTTAAAAAGTGTCTAATATTTCAGTTTTTTCCGGATTTTTGGGACTTTTAAGGGTTTGATCTGAGTCGCGGCGTTCATTATCGGAACCCCTGAGTCCATCGCTACCTCTGCCGATCAATATTGGAACCGTTCCACCCCTAACTCAAAAACTACCCCTCACCGCCTGAAGCTGCCAAATCTCGCATTTCAACCCTCTTCGACCAACCCCTAATTTTGGAGGGGGTGAGCAGGCACCCGTAATAACACACTGACTGTAATTTTCCTAATTTTTTTTCGCCCTTCAAATGGGTTTTAATGAACCTCTTAACGGCGTTGTTCGACCTTGCCACACTTAAGGGGTGGCTGTAGCCGAAGGGGGTGGTCCATGAACTTGGCGCCTCGGGAGGCTCGAGACCAGTGTTGGGGGCGGGTCTGTACCAAATTTCAAGGTTCTAGCCTAAAACACTAAGAAATGGTGGCGCCAACAAAAAGTGGGGCGCTTATTTTGTTGAGCAGTGTATTTTGAAAACCATGCAATTTGGCACCTTCGTCGACTCCTCCGGACACCGGAATGCGTCGCGCCACGATCTGGAAATTGCCACATAATGCCCTATCCTGGGTGTAAAAAAAAAATCCAATCATGCGCTAACAAATAAGAATTCTTTATATAAACACCTCACAGTAAGAAAATCTCGTCCGCTCTGTTTTGGCACTGATTTCGAATTAAGGTAAAAAGTAACACAATTGAAGGTTTTTTTTAACAAAATAATTTTTTTTTAAATTCCTTTAAGGTTTGGAACGTCTCCAGACGGTATCATGTTTGACGTATTGGGCTCGTGGCGAATCGATTAGCTGACGCACGCTGTTCACTCTTAAGGGATTGTACAGGTTGTCTCCTCTTAATTCGTACAGCGGTTAGGGGGTGATAAGGGGTCCAAGAGGAGAAATTTGAGATAGGACACTTAGGGTCGGAAACGCACCGTTATGCCGTCACGCCCCTTCAAACGTTTTACTCTGGTGCCTGGAGGGTTGGCAGCTCACCCGTCCAGTGATTTGCCTACCCTTTTGGCGGACCGTCTCGGAGCCTCTACGACGCGTGCAGACCTCACGGAGAATAAAATTGATCAAAACTCCATTTTTTTACGGTTTTATTAACTGTAGCACCGAGACTGTCCAAGCGTGACACAAATGACAAGTTTGTTAAAACTTGAAAATGGAAAACAAAAGAAAAAACAGCAACGGTGCCTGTAGAAGCGTCACACTGAGAAAATAGCACAATCCTGTGAAATTGTAAAAGGAAAAACAAATTCAAGCCAAAGTCCAAAAATCTAAGAGCATCGCTCCGCACAAAGCGTGTTCAAAGTGAAGTCTTTTTCCTTGATGCATTTTCCTGCTCGGTTCGTCCACGCTTGCTGCACACGCAGAAAGACTCCAGGGTCTTGACGGATGGTCTCACCGGTCATTACAACCCGCGCAACCAACTCTTCAACAGTGTCCACTGGAGTAGCGTACACCAGGCGTTCCATTGCTCCCCAGAAGTAAAAGTCAAGAGGAGTGAGATCCGGAGACCTCGGAGGCCACGGCACGGGTCCACCTCACAACCAGGGCGAAGTGTGCCGGACACCCATCGTGCTGGAACCAATGGTGGAGGCGCAGCGCCAACGGTACGTCCTCCATCAGTTCAGGCAAAGCTTACTGCAGAAACGCCAGATAATTGTGGCCATTCAGCTGATTCGGCAGGACGTACAGACCAATGAGGTGCGAGCCCAAGATACCAGCTCAAACATTCATCTTAAATCTTCCCTGATATCCAGGGGTATGCTTAGCGTGCGGGTTTACTTCACACCACTGATGTGTTTTGCGAAGTAAAGGTGTTCTCTCTTGCAAAAGTCTTCTCGTCAGTGGACAGGACCTGGCCAGGGAAGTTGGGTATCTGCTCGACCTGGGCCAGGAACCACTCACACCAAGCGACGCGGAGCGCCGGGTCGCCGGGGAGCAGATCCTGGACTGCTTCAAGCTTCAACGGGTGAAGGCTCGCCCCGTGCAAGATATTCCACATTGTATTCCTGGCCGCACCCAACTCCGACGCGATCTGCCGCGTGCTGGTGCACGGGTTGTCCTGGACCCTCGCCAGCGACTCCGCCTCCAGGGCGGCGCAGACAGGCCACTCCCTTGCGCCTGCATTGCGGCGCCCCTGCGGGACAAAAAAGGCTCAGCTTCACGTGTGTTGCCGTCTGTCTACCCTCCCGTACATGAAGATCGTTCTTGGGTAATATAGGGAATGTAGGAGAGAACGATACTAACCATGGGCAGGTAAAATGTACTAATCAGGATGCCAGCGAGCAACCTGGTGAAATAAAGAAAAGACAGATTTTCAGCACGCGACTACTACAGGCTCAGGATTTGAGCGTAAAGATTTGGTGCAAAAGGAGACACATGTTCTCTTCCAATAAAAATCTGGGAGAAACAAGTCTGCAGAAATCTAAAAAAAACCCTCCAAGACATTTGGTAGCAAACATTAAAAACCCAATATGATTTGAAGAGCCAGTCAGCAGCTCCAAGGAATGGAATCCGTCCCAATCCCATCACGCCAGAAGCCAAGACTAAGAAGTATTTCTATACCGAAGTTCACTGATTGTTAGATAAACGGGCCATATAGAAAAGGTAGAGCTTTTGAACAAAGAAATGCCGTCAAAATACATAAAAAAAACTCACATTGTTGCGATTTACCAGAAACCCACTATCCATTAGCTGCTGTTAGATGATGTTGTCATATACATCTTCAATATATTGCACATGTTTTTCAACACGATTAAACTTAAACATTAGAGACTCATAAATACCTGGCCTTTTAAACATAATCTGGACTTGAGCAACAATGGGAAATTCAATAAAATATGCAACATCATTATGGCCTTCACACTGATCACAAATTTTATCTTTTTCTTCTAAAAAAAATTTCACACACCGAACAATAAAAGTGGCATATAATGAGCTGTTTTCCTATCACGTTAAAATACTGTTAAAAATTTGTATAAAGTTTTAAAACAAATATTGTAAGACCACTGTGGAGTGCTATTAAGGAGAGCAAATCATTTACACACTGGCCCGTTAATTTGTGACTCAAAACAAATGTTAAAATAGCTAACAAGCTTTCTTCAAATGTTATTTGGGCACCATCATATAGTGGTCTGTTATCAAAAGCCTCGCCTTCTTCTTCTTCTTCGCTATGTGATTCTGTCTTAGAATCAGACCCTGCACCGTATTTACTTTCATCCGATGACTCACTAGCTTCTGAATCAGATGAATCAATGACTGACTCTGCGAGGGAATCCAATTGAAAATTGTGATGTTGACGCTATTCTCTGGTTCTGAAGGTAAACAGTAAAAGATTATCACTTAAGAAGGAGACACACAACCACCCTTATAAGTGAATTAGAAACAATACCTCACACTTACCATTAGCCACATGATTGTCGCCGATATTCACATTCACGTCATCTTCAGGATAAATGTTCCTATTTGCACCCTCTTCCTCATTTACGGGTACATTTGCTGCCCAAAGCAAATTCAGACAGCATTCATAAATGCAACATTAACATTAAATCAGGAAATTTCCAAAAAAAGCACACACCACCCAGAGATTAGACTGAAGTAAAAAAAAGTTGCACATTTCGTGTGCGCACTCGCTTACCTGCCCTTGGCCGGTCTCTCGCAACCGCTGATGGACTTGTTGGAAGAGTCGGTGGTCGGGAAGGTGCCGTCCCGGGAACCGCTGCGAGTAAAGCCGTTGAGCTTCACGGGCGTTGCCGTCTACCCTCCCGTACATGAAGTGCATGTCCGCCAGTTCCAGCCACGTCAGCCTCTGCATGGCTCGTCTTTGTGCAACAGACCACAGCTGTAACAGCCACTGCGGGCAGATCACCACTGCCTACCACGCGCAGAGCGATGCGCAGCAGAGTGACTTCGGATGCAGTCAGGTGTTCAGCTGTGGCCGCATTCGACCCACTACGGCACGGAGAGCTGCCAGCGTGGCGCAGACATGCCGACAAGGTCAGCCGAGAGGGTAGGCAAACCGCTGGACGGGTTAGCACGATGGGCTGCCAACCCTCCAGGCGCCTGAGTAAAACGTTTGAAGGGGCGTAACGGCGTAACGGTGCGTATCCGACCCAAGTGTCCTATTTCAAATTACTCCCATTTGGACCCCCTATCACCTCCTAACCGCTGTACAAATTAAGAGGGGACACCCTATATATATATGTATATTCAACCACTTTCACCCGGGAATATTATGATCATCTTTGGAACGTGTTCCGTCGTCGGAAATTATGAGTTCTGTCACATATTTTATTCGTTTTTCCTAACTTACGATCTGTTACGCATATACTATTACGCTTCGAACGATACCGAACAATCCCGTTCATAGAATCGCATACCCCCTCTATTAATCAGGATCGCTTACGCCATGCATTCAATGTAAAAATTTAATTGTCAAGTTCAGAAGAAACCCATCATTTATGTCCAGGGAGTGAGACTATAACGTAACGAAACGTTTCTTCAAGTTCAGGACAAAACCGAAAGTCGGTCAGCCCCTCGTTTCGGTCACGAAACCGTAATAAAAGTACTCAGGAGTTTGTTTTTGAACGTAACGACAAGTTTGAAAATACCGAACTAAGCCACAATTTTGGTTTGATTTCGGTTATTAGCTTATGTGACCGAAACACGTTGCGGACAGGCGCGGATCCGGGGGGGGGGGGGGGGGGGCGAGGGGCGATCGCCCCCCCCCCCCCATAGGGCGCCCGAAAGGTAGGCAATTCGCGTTACAATCCGCCTGAAAGTAGGCAGAAAGCGGTACATCGCCCCCCCCTAGAGCCGCCCCTGGATCCGCGCCTGGTTGCGGACGAGCCCCTATAAGCCCAAGCTTGAAGCCTAAGGTGCTATGGAATACACACACACACACACACACAAATACTTATGTTATATATGTGTTACGGCGAAAACTAGTTCGGCGACGAAAACTAGTTTTCGCCGGCGTAAACTAGTTCTGCTTGAAAATAAGGGAAAAAACTAGTTTTCGCCGGCGACAACTAGTTTTCCCCAGTCTGCCATTGGCGAAAACTGTTTAGCGGGCGAAAACTAGTTTTCACCGGTCCCTTCTGAGGGTGGCGAAAACTAGTTTTCACAGGTCCCTTTTGTGGGTGGCGAAAAGTAGTTCCACTTTCGTTGTTGCCAAACACTTGGGCGGGTTGCCTGGGTTCGGGGCCAGTAATTGTTAGGCGGGAGCGACAAAATTTTCAAGTAACTTCTACACTTTTCTACACTCCAAATTCAAAATGCCGGACCCCGAAGAACGTCGTGCGGAAAGCAGTGCGCCTTCGATGACCAGTGCGCCGCAGAGGACTGCATCAGGCCCGTGCACAAGGCCTGTACCGTGGGCGGTGTGTGCTCTTTGTGCCAGGTCTCGGTTGCCGCCCAGCAGCGAGGAGCCAGGGATGGCCTGCTGAAGCAAGCGGAGAAGATGACCAGGACCACAGCGAGGCTGTTTCCAACTGCAGAAGTGGGAGACACCGTGGTCGTGCCTATCCCTGAGTTCAGCGAAGGAGCAGTTTCTGGCCGTCAAGGACGTTGCCATGGACAAGACCATCGCTCTGCGGAGCATGTCCGCCGCTGCAGGGCTATCGGGGGACCAAGGGTTCCTAAGATGCAACTGCAAGACAGGGTGCAAGCGCGGCAAGTGCAAGTGCCGAGCTTCTGGACGACTCTGCAACTCAAGATGCCACGGCAGCCTAACTTGCAGTAACAAGTGATCAAAATTCCCCTGCCAATCAAATAGACAAATGAAATTTGTAAAGTCCTTCATTCCATCACTTACAATAAACAAGAAAATGTTGAATTAATCACAGTAATGAACTAGTTTTCGCCGTAACATATGTGATAATATAATATATTCTGTTATATGTTGAGGGTAATGTCGGGTCATGGGTGGGTAGTGTAATGTCATTAACTAAGAACGGCCCTGGGTAATGTCTAATTATTTATTTTAAAATAATGAAATTTCTAACATTACCCGGGTAAAGTTGACATTACGCAGAGGTCGTTGGGTAATGACAAAATAATTGTTCTTGCGTTATGTCTCTGCTGCTGCTATTTATCATATCGGACGCCGCTCGCACCACCACGATATTCTGTGGTCCCAGGCGGTGGGTCCCATTGGGATTTAATGAAATACCCTGTAGACAGAACTGCCGTCTGCGTTTTCCAGAAAGAGAGAGAGAGAGAGAGAGAGAGAGGGGGGGGGTGTCCAAAATTTTTCGGAGAGGGCACGTCACCCCCCAGGTTTCTGCAGTTGGCCATAAAACCCCTCGAAAAAAAACAATTATGAGAGCGCTATACAGGCGAAAAGTTCCACCAGCTCCACCCAGCCCGGATCGGCACGGAGAAGACATACGTTCGGGAGGTTTTGGAGGCCTGGGTCTGGAGGGTGTATGGGGGCGACGAGCAGTGCGAGTCACACTACACGCTGCGTTAGTAAATGAACGGGAGGTCATTGCCTTGTTTGCCGAGGCGGCTGCCGTCCGTAGGCAGGACGCCTGTGTCTCCTTTGCGAGATTCCGGCCACTCCGGCCCAAACAGACACATTTTTACCGGTCAAAATTGGGCTAGACGCGCGGTTTGATTTTTTTTTCCCATGTCCCAGAAAACGACTAAGGCAATGGACAATATCTCAAATTTACTAAATTTCAGTTTTAGTTTTTGGTATGCTCGTACCTTCAAACAACGCCCATTCCGAAGGGTCGTTTATTGTCTATGCATCACCGGGAGGCGGGTGTGTCTTTGCCTCCCGCAGTGCTTCGAGGGACCAGATGACGGGGAGTTGGGTGGGAGGAGCAAGGACTGTTGACATGGTGACGTGGTGTTGGAGATTGACGAATATGAGAGTCCGTCAATGAGCATGGTTGTTTCTAGAAAGGCGGAAAAGAACTTTGATAGGCGTCTCTACCCTAATTTCGACCGGTGAAAGTATGTCGGCTACATCGCTCAATAAAACGGGAAAACCAAGAAACGCCTGTTTTCGGGGACAGAATTGTCGCACAGACTCCATTCTTAGATCACTGAACTCGGAATTTCAACGCGAATAAAATAAGCGCAACCTTTGGGAGATACTCGAATTTTAATTTGCACGCCGAAAAGGAAGGCCATAAATTAGGAGACTCCTGTCATCCGGGGGCCGAGCTCCGGACCTGGGACAGTAGACCCCAACACTGCTAGCCCGAACCCTCCGAGTTGACGGGGCAGGGTCTTTAGTATTGGAGCTCCCGGCGGACACGTAGATTTCATCGTAGCGACGCTTCAAATCGAAGACCCCGGCTCCCCCCACCACGCGCGCTCGCCTGCCGTCGCGTCTCGAGCTCGGGCTTGGCCGGCGGGCGAATTCGACAAGAAAAAAGTTCAACATATCAAGGTGGAAGAGCTATCCCCACCAGCACAAACATTAAAAGGAAAGGGAAAAAACATCCCAACGGGAAAGGGTGAATGTGCCCCTCAAGACATGCCTTCAACTTCAGGAACTTCAAAAAACATGTCTTCCACCAAAATGTGGTCGGATTCAGACTCAGATTTTAAAGTGAAATTATTTCAAACTCTGACTCTGATTCTGATTCATCTTCAGACTAAAATAAAAAAAAAAAAACATTCAAAAAAAGGTACAAATGATCAGAAAATTACTTTTTTTCTTACAACTTCCTCAATCTGTAATTTTTTAATTCATTCGTTTTCCTTTTTAGAAACATGTTATCAAAATTTCAGACACTGAATCTGATGAGAAGAAGACCAAGAGAAAACCAACAAAGGTTTCTCAATTTGATATGAATTCGTCAGATTCTGAAGAAGCTTTCGCAAAAAAACCATCCTATAGAAAGAAGGTTTGTTTTCTCCATCAAGAACCAAATTTTTTCCTTTCAAAATCCCATCTCATTTCATCTCTACTCCATCACTCCCTTAGAAACGCAATCATTTACCACAAGACTCTGAATCTGATAAGAAAAAGACCAAGAGGAAACCAACAAAGGTTTCTAAATTTGATACGGATTCATCAGATTCTGAAGGAGAACCTTTCGCAAAAAAAAAAAAAAACTCCTATAGGAAGGTTTGTTTTCTCTAGCAACAACAAATTTTTTCCTTTCAAAATCCCACCCCATTTCATCTTTACTCTTTCACTCCCTCAGAAACGCAATCATTTTCCACAAGAATTTTCTTTACAATCATCAGAATCATCCTCTTTTGACCTCCCCCCCCCCCCCAAAAAAAAAAAAAAAAAAAGGTTTGTATAATTTTCCCACAGTAACTTCTTCCTATTCTGCTTCCCATTTCACTTTCTCTTCACTCTTTCCCTCCGTCAAAAACAGAATCACTCACCATCAGAATCATCAGAATCATCTTCGAATGAAGTGAAAAATTCAAAGAAAAACAACAACAAGAAAAAAGTACATGCTGGGCAAATGTTTTAATCTTAATTAATCTTTCCGTTCTTATTTCTTTTTTGCTATTCCAGAAACTTTCATCATCTTCGGAAGATACTGACACTGATCTCAACTTTAACAACAAAAAGAAGCACAAGGCCCAACATTCGAAGGAACAGTCACGTTCCAAAACATTCTACAAGAAAACCAGAAAAGTCAAACGTCCCAAAAAAACAAACAATTGGTAGTTAACATTTATACCATTTCCTTTTGTCTGATTCTTCCTTCCCTCTATGTTTATTCAACTTCTCTTTTTTGCAGCAAGTTTCAACTTCTGAAGCCGACACAACTTCAACATCCACTTCATCCACTTGCAAATACGAGCAAAAAAAAAAAAAAAAAAAACTTCCTCCGTAAGTAATGTCTTTCCTCCATCTAACTTTTATCTCTCAACACATTTGTATAACAAAATCATTCTTTTTCAGGACCTGAATGATCGAAATGACTACGCTATCTACACCAATAGGGATTTGAAAACGAAGAAACCATACAAATTACTGGACATTAAATATAAGGAAAAAAACGGCCTCTATGGAAATAACAATACTGCAACAGCAGTTTTCCAAGATATGTCACAACAGGCTGGCAAAATTTAAGTCAAGATGCCGAAGCCTGTGGCAGAATCAGGCGCGGATCCAGGGGGGGGGGGGCGACGGGGCGATCGCCCCCCCCCCCCCCTACGGCTCAGCCGCCCCGGAATTTTTTTGGCGAGCGCAGCGAGCCCTTGTTAAGGTTTGGAGTAAGTCTGTATATTTCTCCCGGAGGGATTATGTTTGCTGGTCGCAAGTGAAGTGACCGGTGCCAGCCCGGCCGGCAACAAACACTTTGGATTGCGTCTACATAAGGCTAGTTAACGGCGACAGCGAGTGGCTGGTGTCGAGTGGTCCGGCGCGTCGCGGCCCGTTTCGGCGTAGCGTAGCTGCAGCAGCAGCAGCGCAGCGTGAGCCGTGAGCGTGTCGGAGCTTCGCTGTACTTCGGCCGCCGCATTGTTGATTGTTGGCCCCTCCCCTTCTCCTCTCACCGCGCGCTTCATCCCAGCTGGGCGCTGCACTGCCGCCGTGCCTGCCGCCTGCCCTTGCCTACGCGGTCGGTGGTCGCCTCCGCGTCCTTTGCTGTTTCGTGTTTGAGTACAGATCCGCTCTTGCTGCTCAATAACTTAGTGACAATGGGTAATGATACTCGGCAGTGGCGTGCCAGTATCGGGAGGTACGCTGCCGTAAGCGGAAGCGGTTCGCGAGAGCGTTCAGAAGACGGAGATCTGAGCTCTATTTCTTTAAGGCCGGGCGAGGTCTGAGCGAGCTCGCCCGCTCGCTTGCTGTTCGCCCGCCGGGCCCGCCGCCGCCAGGGCACCGCCGCATGGATCGGGGCTAGTCACGGCCAGTACCGTTTCAGTGATGCCAGAACTGGCCGACAGAGTCACGGCCAGAGTCAAGTTCCGGCCGGTGTATTCCCCCTGCCCCTCTTCCCTCCTTCCTCACTTTCCCCCTTTCCCCCTTCGACTTCTCGGCTTCTTGGTGCGTTGCTGTTCCGTTTGGTGCCGTTTGCTCCCTCAGTCGTTTCGTTTATTTTGATTAAATTAAATAATAAATTTTATTCCGTCACAAGGATTTGTGTATCTGAGGTATGTATTTTGTGATATCGATCTGATCGTGTTAATTGTTGCGTGTCTGAATCGGGCAAGACAGGTTATGATAGTGCTTACTTTTACTTTAGTTTGTAGGAGCCATGGCGGAAGGCGGAATGGGCCTCCCTGACATCAATGACCGTAAGTTTTATTTTCTGTGGAGCTCAGAACTTTTTTACATGTTTCTTATTACTGACAGATGAAATTTCCTTTCGCAACAGTGATAGAAGTAACTCTGCAGAATGGGCAAAATATTTACAAGACAGTTACAACCATCGCGATGTACTCCACACTCAGTGAAGGTAAAGGTTTCGATGCCGTCACCCAATTTTGAGTTTGATGTATTCCAGTGTATATCAATATGTTGTGCTTTCAGATAAAGAGCAAAGAATGGCCTTTTTGGACACATTGAAAGACAGTAATGTTGAACCTGAGCTGAGGCCAGGTGGGTTTCTATTCCGTACGTTATTTTGGCTATGCTGTTGTTATTGTGAAGTATATATTTGTTTCTTGTTTCAGGTGAACCGGCTACTGATTTTGTTTCCATAACGCCCTCCAAACCTTCACCTCCTCGAAAGAAAAGTTGCCTTTCACAGCAAGTAAGGCCTACTTCATCACGAGGACTATTCATAAATGAGAATAACCTAATCGATAATGCTACCAAGCAAAATAATATTCAAAGTGGTATGATTTGTCTTGTACAAGTGAAGTAATAACAAATATTATTGTTTGCTGCCATTTCTCTTTCTGCTTCTTAGGCCAATCCTGCAGGGCACAGGGTAAAAAAGGAGGTACTTGGCAGAGCAAAGAAACTGAGGAATTTCTAAGAGTTTGTGAAAATTATGCGGCTGAACTAAGACCTAAGATACCACTAGAATCAATATGGCAGGCCATTTCTGATGAGCTGTACCATACTTATCAAATTGACAAAAGCTGGCAGCAATGCAGGGAGAAGATGAGAAACTTGAAAACACCGTAGAATAAATCCAAGACGGGCAAGTATGCAGTCCATCTGGAAAAAATTTTCAACTCCCCTATCTCTGCAGACCCAGGTATGTATTATTTTATGTCATGTGAATGTCATTGTATGTATAAAACATTCTAATGTCAATTTGGTGTTTGCTTTGACTTTGCAGATGCGATATAAGGAAAACACTGAAGACTCGCAAGATTTAAATGACATTGTTTGTGACCAAATTAATATTGATGCTGCTGCAAATTTTGACCTGAACATGTCTTTCAATGCCTTGGATGTGGACGGTAATTTTTTCTTTCAGTTGTGGAGGTTGCTTGAATGGGACGTGATAAACCTTTTCTTATCAGTGAAGTACTTGTTAAAATTGGACAGTGTCATTGCAATGACTAATGCAGGGATATTTTTTTTTAGTACTTTGAGTAGTATTTTGGAGCTAGAACTGCAATATTATCTTTTGATGTAATTGGTGTTTATCCGTTCTGTGGAAGTTAGTTGGATGGGTGGGCAAGTTACCACTGAGTCACTTTCTTGCTCAGACAAAATTGTTTGTTTCACAGTTTTTGTATTTTTGGAATTGCCTTTGGACTGATTTCTATCAAATGGTTTCAGGAGATGCAACAAATATTCAAAATGCAGATTCTGGGAATGCAAGTGAAGCAACTGATGTAGAAAATGCAGAAAACACTGGAAATGCACCTATAAGTGAGTCAACAGTAAATGAACTTATTATTTTTCTCTCATTGATAGTTAGTGGGACTTGAGTTTGCAATTATTGTAAGTGACAGTTTGTTCTATTGGAACTACAGGTCAGTGTGTAACTACTATCAAAGGGAATCAGTGGCCAGAGAAAGCTGTTCAGGTTTTTGTGCGAGAATGTGTGAAGCAGAAAGCAGTTGTGCAAGTGGCCAACGTTCCGAACAAGGTTTGGAAAGAAATGCAAGTGTATCTCCTTGATAACGGATTTTCTTTGAAGTGGGAGCAGTGCCGTGAGAAGTTCTCCAATATGAACAAACTTTTTGAAGGGCGTCTTCTACAATGTAACGGAATCATGAGTGGGGTGGAATGGCCGTATTACCAAAACTTCTTAGAAATCCACGATGTACCTGTAGACTTTTCATACCAGGTACTAAATGTACATGATGATGATGACGGGGTGGAGAATGACTCGATAGAAATGCTCTTTGCTAAAGATGGTGTAACTAAGGAACAGCACACTATCAGCACCAAAAGTATGTAAATTGCTTCCAGTCGATCATAACATCAATACATTTCTTGTATGTAAATCACACATTCTTATATTCTTTTACAGTGTGGCCCGAAGGGAGCCAGAAAATTAATAACCTTGTGGATGAGTATGCTAAGAGAAAGCAACTTTTTGAAAGTACGAAGTCACCTATACGCCACAACACTCTATGGAGAGACATTGCTGCAGAGATGCTGAAACTGAATCACAATGTTACACTTGTTCAATGTAAAAGGAAAATGAATGATCTACTCATGGAGTTCAAGAGGTATTATGATGCGAGCAACCGAACAGGTTCAGGAGCCTGTACATGGGGTCTTTATGAAAAGTTCCTGAAGATGTACAAGGGCAACCCTGTTCTCAAGCCCCCTTATTCTGCTTCTGCTGGGTCATCATTTAAATACTCTTCTGCCAAGAAGCCAACTACAGAATCGGGAAAAAGTTCTCCAGATTCCCCTGAACAACAAAAAACAAAGAAGAAGAAAGTTCCAATTTATAAGAGTTGGCAACAAGAAATGCAAATGAAGAGGATGGATAATAGTGCCGAATTAGTGTCAGAGCTCAAACTCCTTCGGCAGGGATATGAGAAACGGTCTGATGAAAGGCTGACTCTGATGAGGGAAATGATGGGGCTGGGGCTCCAACGAAACTTGGAAGCGGAAGAAAAACTAAAGAAGGTGGAGAAACGGAGGATGGACTTGAAAGGCTGGATTGATGAATCAGATGAAGATTAATGTTAGTATGACATGTGGGTGATTCTTGTATTACTTTTGGAAAAGACTGCCTGCTGCTAATTTTAGTTGATACCATTTTAAGATGGTATGTTATTTTGTTTTGTTTGTTTGTCATTTCTGCATGGCAGAGGGATAATAACTTTGTTTTGACTGTTCTTTATATTATTTGTTTTTAGTTCAAAAACTATTTAGCTACATGTATCTCATTTCAAGGAATAAGACTGATTTGTCTGATACTTTAGAGGACACTGTGATTGTTTCCACTTTTAAGACTGAATTTTCTTTCAATATTTGGCATCCTTATTTTGGCATGGTAATGAGTATTTAAAAGAATAAATTACTCTTTCACTGAATTTATTTGGTTATTCACAACTTCTTTGAACAGCCAACAGGAAGACTGAAACTTAAATGGTATAATAATGTAGCGAGAATATACATAAGATCTGCTTATTCTATAATATTAGTATGACAATGTAAGTGATTCTTGTATTACTTTTGGAAAAGACTGCCTGCTGCTAATTTCAGTTGATACCATTTTGAGACGGTATGTTGTTTTATGTTGTTTGTCATTTCTACATGGCAGAGGGTTAAGAATTTTGTTTTGGTTGTTCTTTATATTTGTTTTTAGTTCAAAAACTATTGAGCTAAATGTATCTTAATTCAAGGAATAAGACTGTTTGTCTGATACTTTAGAGGACAGACTGAATTTTGTTGCAATATTTGGCATCCTTATTTTGGCATGGTAATGAGTATTTAAAACAATAAATTACTCTGTCACTAAATTTATTTTGTTATTCACAGTTTCTCTCAACAGCCCACAGGCACAGGAAGACTGAAACTTTATGTAGCCAGAACATACATAAGATCTGCTTATTCTATATAAGTATTTTAAATATCACATCCACTTTGACAGGATTACATTTCCATTTAAAAACAAGTTTACAATATCTGAGATTTGAGCAAAGGGTCTAAGCACAGTTCCACTATTAAGAAAATTAACACAAATGCTCAAAATGTTCAAGTCATAATAATAAATACATTCATTAAAATAGGACTAAATGGAAGTGGCATCAGAAATTGATAAAATTTCCCTTGAAGCTCATTACTCTCTAACTTCTGGGACACCCAAGGGAACAACATAGTTCACAAAGAATTCTCTTTTTTCAACTCCTCGAGCTTTGGCAGCTTCTAGATTAGGATGCTCGTCATCATCTCTTACATCAAAGTCATCTTCAAACTGTTCGTTGACAAGGATTTCATGGTTCTGAATGGGTTCAGCCAAATCTTCATCCTGGTGGGAGGGATTTCAAATTGAATCAATTAGAGACAGGGAATACATATTGATTTCCAAAACCTTATGGTACTGATTAGGTACAAACTACGTATAAATAGGGAAAGGGAATTAAAATTGATAAGGGCAAAAACATAAAGTACATGTCCAAATACTACAAATCATACCTGAAATATGGGTTCCCCATGTAAAACAGTGAAGTTATGGCGCCATAATATGGTCAACAATATTGGAAGGGTTCACAGCATGTAGAAACTTCAGACGTCTCCACTTGCCCTTGGCTCTGGCGAAGGCATTTTCAACTCTTACACGACACTGGGACAACTTCTTGTTGTAGTTCATTTGAAGAGGTGTCAAGTGTCCATTGTTTTCAAATGGAATTAGCATCTGTAACCAAACAAAATTATGTATAAATTACCACAATTGGTAAAAAAAATAATTAAGACACACTACGAACAAGTTTACTTGCAAAGTCAGTGAGATGGTATGCGCTGTCCCCCACAAGATGGTCATCAGCGCTCAATAATGGAACAACACCATCAAGGAGGTTGGTGTACAGTAAACTCCTTCGGAACACACGCCTGTCGTGTAGACTGCCAGTCTCACCAACATGGATGTCCCTAACTAGCAAACGATTGTCCACGACAGCCTGTACATTAATACTAAATGAATGGTGACGATTCGTATACTGTGCAGGATGTTCTAGTGGAGCAGTAATGTAGACATGAGTTCCATCGATGCAACCAACAACACCAGGAAATTGAGTGGCACGTTGAAATGTGTGCTTGATGACATTACGTTCTTCTGCATCGGGCCATGCAGTAAAGGTTTCAGCCATTTCACGAAGAGCTCCAATTATTTTGATGTAAAATCTGTACAGTGTTCCTGGTCTAACACCAAATCTTAGGGCTACACTTCTGAAAGTGTCAGGAGTAGCTAAGAGCCACACTACCATTAACATTACATCCTGAAGATGGTAACGACTCTGCCTCTGAATTTGTTGGGTTGCCCTTAAATGTTCACCTACTGCCTCAACTAGGTTCTGAAACCAAAAGACACTTTTAGCAATCCATTCCCACAATGATGACAGCAACCATGAGGATAAGTAGAAATTTTACTTTACCTCAAACACTTCTCTAGACATCCGAAAGTGCAGGGCAAAGCAAGGATCGCCCAAATTGTGGTAATCCTCACGATTAACAGTAACATTCACCCATAGTGCCTCATCAACGTTATCTGAAATTGATGTGGTAAATTGAGCTTAACGAATCGGTGAAAGAATTACATATTATTTAGTGTACATGAAATCAACTAACCTAACCCATCTTCCATCTCCATAATGAGATGAGCTGCAACACGGTTTATAACAACCATAACCTCTTGAAAATCCTCCTCGTCATCTTCGAAAAGTTGTAATAATTCCAAAGGCAAGTTCCCTGCAGCAATTTTCTCCAGAAGCGGCAGGTTTGCCGCCCGGGGCGGGAAAGTAATCTACGGTAAACGAAGGAAACGGAGACAGTGCACCGGCCGGCACTGCCCTCTGTCGGCCAGTTCTGGCATCACTGAAACGCTACTGGCCGTGACTAGCCCCGATCCATGCGGCGGTGCCCTGGCGGCGGCGGGCGGCGGGCCCGGCGGGCGAACAGCAAGCGAGCGGGCGAGCTCGCTCAGACCTCGCCCGGCCTTAAAGAAATAGAGCTCAAGACCCGGCTGATGTACGGAAGGCAATTGACCAGGTAAGCTTATGTCGAAGTTTAGCGGCGTCCTGGAACACAAGTTGAGGGTTGAAAATGAAATGCGGGTTTTTTACATCGTTTGTTTTCTTTCTTGCAGCATTTCTTTAGTCTCCTGTGTGTGGCCCTCATACTGCTGCCGAAGAATAGGTCTCAGCGTAGGCAGTGCTTTAATGGACTGGTGTGCAGGCTACTGCTACTTGCAGCAGGAGTGGAACCCAATCCGGGACCCAGTTCGCAGGTAAGGGATTTCGTCGCTGTTCGCGGTTGCATCGGTCACGCACGTCCGATCTCTTCTGTCAGGTTTTGGATTTTGTTTTTTTCTTTGAAAGTGTTGGCTGGATTGGATTAGGGTTTGGTGCGTTGGAGGGAATGGGATGCATGGTTCGTCGTTGGTGCATGACTCAGTCATCATGTCAGATTACAATTATTATTTTTCACTTGCGTGAAAGGGAATGCAATAGGGAAGGAAAGGGAACGGGTAACGGTGAAAAGGACAAGAAAAAACTTAACACATGTATTTGTAGTATTAAAATTGTTTTATTTGCATGGGTTAAGGGTTCGTTTCGGTTTTGTTGTGTTTTTAATAGAATAATCAACCTGCCAAGCGGCTCAGGACTCTTGATTCTTTCTTCCGGCCGGCACCAGTTTCTCCTCCTCCTGTGATTCCGGCGGCTGTCGATGCAACGTCGTCTGCTGCTTCTGCTGAACCTGAAACAGTAGTAAGGATTAGTCCACCAGCTTCCCCATCTTTACCATCACCACCATCATGTGAGTCTGTCTCCCAGTCGACGTTGCCGACACCACCGGCACCAGCTTCGCCGCCAGTCGCTGTCCGAGCGTCAGCTGTTCCTTCAAGCACAAGTAGTAGCTCAGCTCCCAACGACATTGGGGAATATTTAGGACAGACAATTTCAGACTTTCAAAAATACCAGCTGCTGGATAATCCGTGGCAGCCCCCTGATAGTTATGATTTCCCCTTTTCCTTGTCAAAGAAGGATGGGAAAGAGTACAAACGTTTTCTACATGCAGGGCACTTAGAGCAGCACAAATCTTGGGTTGTGCCGTCTCATTGTAAACGGGGGCTTTTTTGCAAATACTGTCACTGGTTTACAGTGCATCATGTCGCTGGTTCGCATTAACAAATGTCTTTGAAAACACTGGTTACTACACCTCTGACTAATTTCAAAGACTTGACCGGGAAGCAAGGAGATTTGCTACGGCACGAGATGAGCCGGTACCACAGAGAGGCGGTCCAGGCAGGTAAAGCATTTTTAGAATCTTACCATAATCCCAATAATGAAGTTATGAACCGGGTCAACCAACAGCGTCTGGACCGAATTCATGAAAATCGAGCGCGCCTCAAGCCGATTATAAGAGCTGTGCTTTTCCTTGGTCGGCAAGGTTTGCCATTTCGTGGTCACCGCGACGATGGTTCACTCCTTGAGGCGGGACCTGAAATTAAAGGAACACTTGGAAAATACGTCAGCAAGGGCTTCTTACATAAGTAAAACCACCCAGAATGAATTGATTCAGTGTTGTGGAGATGAAATTTTAGACACAATCTTGTCAAGGGTCCGAAAAGCTGTCTTCTACACTATAATTTTTGATGAAACGACGGACATCTCGCACAAATCCCAGCTGTCACTGGTTATAAGATACGTTACGTCTACTGGTGAAGTTAGCGAAGACTTCGTTGGCTTTATTGACGCCTATGCTGATTTGGAAGATGCTAGGGATGAAGGTGATTATGACTCAGATGAAGAAGACTGGGATGAAGCGCGCAGGGCTGCAAAAGAAGAAAAACGCGAGGAAGAGTTGAGGCTCACAGGAAAAGCGATCGGTCAAATTGTCATTCGTTTGCTGAAGAAGCTCGAACTTTCACTTGACAACTGTGTTGGCATAGGAAGGGACGGGTGTTCTGTCATGCAATCGGCGCTAAAAGGCGCCGTCTCTGAGATTCAGAGGGAAGCAAAGAATGCTCTGCGCACACCGTGCTACAACCAGAAATTAAACTTATCCTTGTCGAAATGTAGCACTGTTGATTGCATTAGAAACTCTGTAGCCTTAATGAAACAGTGTGTTGCTTTCTTTGATGCTTCTGCCAAACGCTGTAAGATACTGAAGGAAATACTTGGACATCAACTGTCCGGCCTGTGTGAAACTAGATGGATAGAGAGACATGACGGCATTCTTCAGTTTTCGGTGGACTTACCCAAAATAATCAAAGCTCTTGACAAAATCAGCAAATGGTCTGATAGCAAAACATCTGGAAAAGCGGCTTCTCTCCGCACATCCCTCAGAGACAGTTTTTTCCTAGTTTCAGTAGAAAGCTTAAATGATGTTCTCTCACTTACCTTGCCGTTAAGTAAGCTGCTTCAGAAGCCTTCACTAAATCTTGATAGTGCTGCACAGGAACTCTCAAATCTAATCACAGTACTGGAACGACGGCGAGCGGACGTTGACACACACTTCCACTCCATTTGGGAGCGTGCCACAAATCTTGCTACTGTTGTTGGAGCGGAGTTGAAGCCACCTCGCAGATGTGCTCGGCAAGGGCACCGTTCTAACCCGGCAGTTGACTCAGATGAAGCTTACTTTAGGGTGTCAGTTTATGCTAAGCTCCTTGATCATGTACTCGTAGATTTGAAGGACCGCTTCCCGAAGTCCGTGCTGGACGTGTTCTGCATTCCGCAGCTGCCACCTGTAAACATAGTACAAAAATCAGAAGCTGCACTTGGAAAATTAGCTGAAGTCATGATAGAGAAGTTTGTTACGCTTTTGCCGGGAGACCCGGAAAACGCCACTCTTATTCTGAAAGGGGAACTTACCATTTGACGTGAAAAGTGGTCTTCCAAAGACCTCACCACCTTGCCTACATCTTCTAGTGCTGTTTTGAACCTGTGTGATGAGGATGTGTATCTCATGATACACGTAATTTTAAGAGTCCTGACAACATTACCTGTGAGCAATGCAAGCGCAGAGCGCTCGTTCTCTGCCTTACGTCGCCTTAAAAGCTGGCTCAGATCGACGATGACGCAGGACAGACTGAGCGGACTCGCACTATTACATGCCCACCGCGACATTAACATCGATGTGGACACGGTACTAGAGCGATTCGCGAAGTCAGGACTCAGGAGAATTGAATTTGTCGTGTAATTAAATGTAACAATCCAATTCAAATCCGATGGCAAATTTAGTCCTCTTGTTTCCCCCTCTCATTGGTCGACTGCTGTCGTTGCAATTGCCTGTATATGACACTTGTATATGTCTCTTGTCTCTGTCAATGTAATTGTATTGTTTCTTATGTACTGTATGTAATTTATTGTACTATTTATTCAATATATGTTCTAATTGTTAAATATCTGTATTTTAAATACAATATATATACAATATATATAATTTCCCATATACCTTTTCAAAGTCGCGAAAGCTACAGCTTTATTTCTGCACGACCCCTGAATATAGGCAACCCGCACGAATCCCATTCCCCCCCCCCCCCCGCTGGATCCGCGCCTGGGCAGAATATACCAAAAAAAAAATGCACTTAAGAATTAAAGAGAAGAATAATCCATTTTTTACAGTTTTAAAAGTTACATCTTGCAAAAGGGCAGATGGAAAAGGCACATACGATATCATTGATTTCAAATGGACAACATGCTTTTCTCATTTCAAAATTGTGTGTATTTCTCTGTTTATGAAAAAGCTCAATTTTCATTCCATATGGAATTAACTTAATTGCAATTATACAATGCATTCATTTACTTTCAAAAGAAATTTTTTCAGCTGCTGTCAATTCTGCTCTGAATTTCCTTCAGAATTGAAATATTTCTCAAACCCTGATTTAAATAAGATTCTCTCTGTATGCAGAGCTTCCAGTGCACACTGTACAATACTCCTATATTCAACTCTTTCAAATTTCATTGCCATTTGTTAGTTTCATTAATCCTGGTATAAAATTCCTTGGACACTAATTTCTGCCGTGGCCGCAAGAGCGCGGCCAGTGGGTGCGGTAATCCAGGGGGCCGCCAGGGAGCGCTCGAGGCGCCGGGTGGGCGAGCCGCAGCCACCGGCGCCGGGGAGTGCCCATTCGGCGTGTTTGGACTTGCTAGGGCTAGCTTCCGACTCGGAACGACTCGCGGTCATTCGGTGTGATATACAGTTGTATCGCGACCCGTGAGCTCCTTCCTGCGCGACGGAGCGTGTTGTGACTTGCGTGTGTATTGCTACCAGTCTGTGAAATAAACCCTCCGTGCTTTCATCCCAGTGGATTCCTTTGCCCAAGCTCCGGACATAGCAATTCCAAATGAAAGTTTTGACTATATGAGTTTTAAAACATCATTGATTAGTCAGATTTCTGCATGCTGTTTATGGTTGCAATTTTTGCAGTTTCTGACACGTTTCACAAACCCCCTGTGACATTTCTGCACAATACTTTTCTTACAATCACTAGATGTTAAATTTTATCTTTTAAGTTTTTCAGACCACACAAAGTAAACCACTATAATGTTTCCAACTTCATGTGTGATAACAAGGAATGTACACCTCTTCCTGTTGATCTACAATAAAATTTATATTTCTCCTATCCCTTCCATTCCCCTCCTTCTTCCTTCCTGCTCCCCTCCCAACCAATCAGTTCCTTCTCTTGTTTACATTTTTTTTCCAATTCTCTTCAAAATTACACCAACACAGACCACAATACTCACTTACATTTGCTGTAAAGAACGAGTGTTTTTTTTTTTCAATACCAAACCAGTTTGGTAATGTTCTTTGGCGCCTTGTTTAAAGTAGAATCACGTGCGATGGCAACAATTTTCTATTTGTATCGCATTTCCGAGAAATGAAATTATTTTGGTTTTTGTTTTGTGAGGTTAGGGTTGGCCGCCGGCGCAGAGGCCTTATGAATGCGGCGCGCACAGTAACACGGGACGGGCTAAGGTTAACGATGTTAATCGTAACGAATACATGTGCTGTTGGGAACTTCTAGGGAGACTTGAGGCAGGGGGGCGAAGGCCTCTAAACGCCGCCTGCAGGCCAAGCTGGCCAGGTCCCCCTGTCGAACCGAGGTGCCCGTGGAGCGCAGCGGAACTGGCACCTCGGTTTGACGTAGGGACGGGCCAGCTTGTTAATCATTTACAGGTTTCAGCGGAAACCTGACAAATTTATCACATTGCGCCACGTCTCTTAGGGGGCAGATATCGACACCGGGACAAGTTTATCTCGTCCCTGACGTGATGAAGACTAGATACAGAAAAAAATAGGGCAGGCCCCTTTGAGGCTGCGCATGGGGCCGTCGCTAAAATGCCTACTTTTCCCCCATGTATTTCTTATAGGATTTTTTTATATTTTTTTTTGGGGGGGGGGGGGGGGATTTTGACCAACTACAGATGCCTAGGGGGTGACGTGCTCTCTCTGAAAAAAGTGGGAATTTTGGACCCTAAGGGAGGGGGGGGGGGATTTATCGACGATCAATCGAACGGAGAACAATTTACATTTGATACATTGCGTGCTAACTCAGTTTTGCTTTAAACAAAAAGTCGGATTTGGGTGGTTTGAAAACATTAAAGCGTAATAAAATAAAAATCTCGCCATTGACCCTATTAAGTGCATGATACTCTGCAGGACCGGCTCCGCTACGACAGCGAGACAACCACGACGCGTCTCCTCGCCACCGTCGCCGAGGCCAGGAACTCGGCGATCATCGTCAGCCAGGATGTGATGCCGCTGGTGGCTGCGTGGTGCAGCGGGGCCAGTCGGCAGCTGGTGCACGTGTTCGCTGTGCCAGCGCAGGTCATCAAGACCAACTTTGTTGTGAACAAAGGCTCGCCGTTGGAGCGGCCGCTGAAGAGGATTCTGGGCCGACTGGAATCGGCGGGTGTCAGACGCTTCTGGTTCGAGGGCCTCAAGGACCTGGTGGGCCAGTTTGACAAGAACGTCGCTGTCCAACAGCAGCGCGGGCACCGCAGCCCGCGGGGGCTCCCCGCAGTGCTGCGTCTTGAACACGTATGGGCCGCCTTCTTGATATTAGCTACTGGCGTAACCGTAGGCGTCGTGGCCTTCGCGATCGAGTTAGTGCTGCCATGGTCGCAGAGCGGAAGAGAAATTCACTCTCAAAAATGAATGCACGATTTTAGCATAATATGCTCTAAGTTAAGCATATTTTATGCTTGAAACGCCAAATATCCCACACGCATATTATGCTTGATTGAAGTATATTATGGTAGATTGGGCGATACCACTTGATTGCCCCCAGAATAACGTGCCTCAAGCATCAAATGCTTCTGTCAAGCATACAGACGGTTCATGTACGCAGATGATGCTCGAGTCAAGAATATCCCACAAGAATACAAGATTCGCATCAAAATCGCTTTGAATCAAGCATTCAATAAGCATTCCACCAGTTACGGCGTTCTTTCGCTATTGCCTTTACTCTGTCACGAATACTCGCGCTGCTCTCTGTAGGGTAGTACTCCAATCGCTTTCCTACTCTCGAGATGGTCACGGTTATTAGTCAAAAGTGGGGTTGGGAGGGGTGGATTTTTGGCAACTTTAAGTCGGATCTAAAACGTCGCACGATCTTAATTCAAATACGGAATCGCATGGAAACGCACTGCCGCAAAGCGGCGAAAAGGTTGGTATGTGTTATGAATGTGAAAAACTTGAACGTCAAAAGGTGACCTCCACCGGGTTTAAAGAGACGGACAGCGCCAAATCCGTCGTTGCTGCTCTGAACAAACTGCAAGGAAATTGGTGTCTGTCTCAACATATAGTGTAACTGATCTACTTTCGGCAAGTACGATCTGTTTGTATTAGAATTGCAGACAAATTGTAGCTGGGTTGATGCAGTCAGACTGCATACAAACTATGGTTGAACTAAAGTTAACTACAGTTGAACTGTAATCAGTTTGCGGAAAAACTGGTAGTTTTTTTGGGACCGTATACTTTTATTTGCAGTTTTGACCAAAGTTTTCACCCGTGTTTATTTCTGAAGTTCTGACTTGTGTGGCGAACTCCACATGTACATGCAAGAGCGACCCATGTTTTACCTTGTAATGTTTTCTCAAGTTTTTGCTCGAGTTCGTAACTCCAGATGTACATGCTAAAGAGTATGGAATTCTAAGATGTTCCTTGCAAGCAGTTTTGAATGTTTCCTGTTGTGTTGCTGTCTCTGCTTTCCAAAGACTACAACCAGGATTGGAGCTACAATTGGCTTAATTTGTACAGTTGTAGTTGATGTCAATCCACTGTCATGTTTTCTTTTTAGTTGGAATTAAAATGCACTGCTTAAGTGCACTGCTTAACCCTTCCAAAATGTGTATAGTATGTATCCTCTTCACTTTTGAACAGTCAGATTGAACAGTATTTATATTTTGAAAGAAAATGGTATTAGAAATTGAAATCACACATTCTGTTCTACTTTATGCACTATTTCACGGTGATTAACCTTTTACTATTTCCTTTCATTTCTCTATAAAATGGTTGCCTTGCTAATGAAGTCATAATGTGGCTTATTACTGCTGAGCATTGCAAGGGACTTCCAAAATATTTCTGCAATAGAAATGGCTAGGTTTAAATCACTTAAAGAATAATGTATGTAAAAGAAGTGCCACAAAGAAGCCTTGAACATTCATCAAAAACTGAGTTTGTTTCTTTATTCAGAATCTGAAAGAATTGTAAGGAAAAATTATTTATATTGCTACTTTAATTTCTATATAGATAAAAAAAAACCAATTCAATACTAAACACACTTTGGAAATCAACTTCATCCTTCAAAATTCCAATGTCTCATCATTGTAGCCGAACAAAGAGCGTGGATGAGGTTTACTGAGAAGTGCCACGAGAAGGCTTTCCATAAGAAGCAACAGGTAGTTAGACAACAGTTTCTTCTAGCTTTTATGCTTCAATATTACATTGATGATGCTGCAAAGACATACATAAATTAAAAGAATGAATAAAATTTTCTTAAAAATAAAGAAACACCTTACTTCATGAAAGAACGTACCTTGTAATAGTTTCAGTTGGCTTCATATACATCACCAGAAGTAACCCAGAGTTGATAGGAAAAGCTAGTCTGATGTGAGATGCTTGCTGAACCAATCACAGTTTTCCAAGCCGAATAGTTTCATGTACCTGAAACAAAGCACCGTTAGTGGAAACAAACCCTTCAAAATGAAATCGAGTCACCTTTCCAGACTTACCAAGTAACTTCAGATGTGTGCACTATAGTATCCAAAGGGATTGGAAAATCGCAATGATAATGACGAAATTTCATACAGTGCGTCATTCTTTGTCGCAGTAACGTTCAGAAAACAAAACAAGCCATCTGAAACATAACCACGAAATTGAAAAATAGTACCCTGTAACCTCACTTTGCGGTAATGAAAAAGGAAAAATAAATCGACTACTAAAGACAAAGATTCTTTGAAAACTATTTGTTCTGTATTAAGGTTTGTTTCCAAAACTCTTTAGTGTTGTAATGTTTGAGTCTTGCAGGCCTCAGATCACTTCAATAATTTCAGATTAAGTTTATGGAATGGGAATAAAGAATTCAGTACACAGGGTAAGGCGGAAGGATATAGTTCTCATTTATCCATCCTTTGTCTCAGGACATGAAAGCAGTTCAAAAGGTTTACTGAAGCATGAATACATTTGCATAAATTAGTCCCTAATCAGATGTTCAGCTGTTTCATACAAGGCTGTGAGTTATGGAGGGACAATTCAAAATGTAATTGAGGATTAGTATCCATATAATTAATTACAACACTTCCCCTTAATCCGAGAACACTTTCATATTTACACTTCCATTTTAGTTTTTAACAGAATTAACAGTTTTTAACAGTTTTGTCCATTTGGAACAGAATGCAACACATTACTACAAGAGCAACCTGTTGCAACCCGCATGTAAGGAAAACTCTACTTGAGAGATAACTTACATCAAAACTGATTATTTATTTAACCGGAGTAAGATTTAAAAAATTACAGCAGTTTTCATGTTTTACTTTACCAAGTGATTTAGTAAGTATATCTGCTGGCATTTCTTCTGTGGACATATACTCTACAGATATTGATCCATCCTGCACACAGTTTCTGACCAGTTGCTTTCTGCAACCCATATGTTTTGTTCTTGCACTGAAGTTCAGTGAATAAGCCAGTCTAATTGCACCCTGGTTATCATTGGAAATTGTTACCGTTTGCAATCCACAACCATACAGTTCATTAGCTAACCTTTTGCCACTAATCTGGCTCTATGCAGCACTGACCCGTCAACATTTATTTTTCTTTTGAAAACCCATTTGTTTCCAACAACCTTCGACCCACTTGGAAGGTGTTATTAACTCTATACATTATTTTCTTCAAATGAATCAAGTTCATCCTGTATTGCAGCAATCCATAGATCTGATTCAGGAGAATGAATTGCCTCCTCAACGGTATTTGGAGTTTCATTATCAGTGTGAGTAGCCATGAGACAAACATTCTCTATATGTTTCGCAGAATATAGTACAAAATGATGGCAAACAAAATTTCTTTGGCACTCTCACTCTCCTTACAATGTTTTGTAGGTTAAAGGTTTCTGAGTCAGTTGTGCTATTATTTTCAACATTTATTGTGGTGGTTTTACTGCTAGCGGTACTAACTTGGGTATCGGATGTGCTTGCTTGGTCATTAGACAGCCTTGAGATGCTAGTAGAAGAATACTCATCCCAAAAAGAAGACTGATTGACCATAGACTCAGATTCTAATTGTATGAGTACTGTAAGGTTACGGTTCTGTACTGGAAAGGAGACACAAGGACTGCTGGGATCAATGGGAGTTTAATAGCCAAACCAGGGACTGTACAGGAAGATGCTACTCGTAGCGCGGTCCGCTGGTGACTGCCCGGGCGGGCTACTGTTGGCCAGCGCCGGCGCGCTAGACTGTTTGGGACGATTGTAGAAAGGCGCTGGGTCGCGCATGGTTTAGGTGCGAGGCTAGTTCGCTTGACTCTAGAACACTACAGTACTGATGATATTCTGTGAGGTTTAAGAAGTAAAGATTGTATGACCATTTGTCAGTCAACTGGGTTAAGTATCTCTTTCTCTCCTACTCTGGTTTGAGTTTTTGATTTAAACTCCAATGCTGGGTATTGGTGTTCAAGAAAAGTTACACTTTTCTCAACAAACATCTTTCTGGGTTGCTCAATGCCCACTTGTCAGTAGCCCTTTTTCTCATCATCATATCCCAAAAATATACATTTCTTCCCTCTATCTCCAAGTTTTTTACTTTCTCTTTTGGGAATATGTACATAAGCACAACACCCAAAAACTTTTAGATTGCCAATATTGGATTTAAATCCTGTCCAAGCTTGATAAGGAACCATGCCATGAACAGATTTTACAGGAGAGAGATTTTTTTGAGATAAACCGCAGTCTGTAATGCTTCACCCCAGTACCTGATGTCAAGGCTAGCTTCGTCAAGCATTGCCCTTACTTTTTCCATAAAAGTACGATTTGCTCTCTCAGCCACTCCGTTCTGCTCAGGTGTATGAGCAACAGAGAGCTGTCTGAGAATCCCCTCTTGTTTTAGAAAATCATCAAAATTTTTTGTTACAATACTCACTACCATTGTCGGATCTCAGGATTTTAATGGGTTTGCCCACTTGCTTTTCAACCAGTGTTTTGTACTCTTCAAATTTTGCAAACACCTCATCCTTGGTTTTGAGAAGTGCGACAACGGTATATTTTGATTTATCATCTATGAATGTGACAAAATACTTATGATAACCCCAAGTTGGAGCATCAGTCACTTCACAGACATCTGAGTGAATTAACTCCAGCAGATCATTTGTTTTCAGAGCCTCACTTGATGGAAATGATGCTCTGACCTGTCTCGATTTTATGCATATTTCACACGATCCACACAGTCTGGTTGTGTTACCAGTGAACCCATCTACTAGACCAGTTTTGAGCAAGTCTAGGCTGCTCTTACCTAAGTGACCCAACCTCTTATGCCAAATGTCCATTTCTGAACTACCAGCTTTTAATGACAAATTTTGTATTACATCCAATTTAAATTTGTAAGTGCCATTATTTACATTTCATTTGCTGTCAGAAGTGGCTCCCCCTCAATGAGGATATCTTTGCTTTCAAAAATACCAACAAAGTCATTCTTAAATACCGTAACATAGCCACTTTTTGAAGCACTGCTTACTGACAGTAAATTTGATGAGAGGTTAGGGACTAAGGTAACATTCCTAATCTCCTCCAATCCATTTAGCTTTGAATGGTCTAGTTTGAGTGTACCTACTCCTTCTGTGTATAGAGTCTGATCACCAGCACACTCAATTTGTTGTCCGGACACTGATCTGTAATCATGCATGGATGTTTCATCATTACACGTCGTTCTGTAAGCACCACTATCAATATAAAATTCAAGGCTTTTATTTACATTTTTACATGCATACTCCACGGTCTTACCCTTAGCCATTTTAAGCACCCATTTTCTTGGGCCTTTGTGATTAAAACCATCACCTGATTTGTCACCACCTCTGGACCTTTAAGAGGCAGAAGCACCTTCACCGTCTTGCTTCTCATCCTCACCACCACCAGGCCGTTTACCTACTTACTTATTTCTGAAGAAACAGAATTTCTCCGGGTGGTTATTCTTTTTACAATATTTACAAGGTGGAGTGTTTAGAGTTAGAGGGAATGAGATCATTCTTGCTTTCTGGTCCTTTTTGAAAATCTCCCCTTTCTTATCGGCGAGTTGTGCCGGGGCGGGTTCTCTTTCAACAATGTCCCACAGGTCCTCCCATTAGCATTGTCCAGTCGGGCCAGTTTTCACTGCCCCGCAGCTTTTCCACTTGCGTTGCACTGGAGATCACAGTCGTCATGTGCACGTCATCGTCGTCATTCGATGAATTATTTCGTGTGCTTCTAGGCATTGTCACTGCACTAAATGCACTTCACTGCACAAAGAAACAGACGACGCCCACTTGTTGCGCCACACAACACTTTCACAGTTTTAAAGTTTTTTCACTTAAAAATTCCACAAAATAATTATCACAGCGGATAGAGTAGCCCTGGGCCCATAACCTGTTGTAATGTTTGTGTCTTGCAGGCCTCAGATCACTTCAATAATTTCAGATTGAGTTTACTGAATGGGAATAAAGAATTCAGTACACAGGGTAAGGCGGAAGGATATAGTTCTCATTTATCCATCCTTTGTCTCAGGACATGAAAGTAGTTCAAAAGGTTTACTGGAGCATGAATACATTTGCATAAATTAGTCCCTAATCAGATGTTCAGCTGTTTCATACAAGGCTGTGAGTTATGGAGGGACAATTCAAAATGTGTTTGAGGATTAGTATCCATATAATTATTCACAACATTTAGTTTATGGAAGAGATAGCTGATCAAAGTGATAATTGTATGCTGTCACTGGACCGAAAGGAGGTGTCCCGTTTGTCGACGCCCCCCTTTTGTCCGAACGTAGTCAATTTTACTATTGTAACAGAATATTAAGATAATTTAAGAGGTTGTGTATTAGAATACAAATATACTTTCATTAGGTACCAGAATTAGATTCGTAGGCGCGGAGAATGCTATGATTGAAACTTTTTAAAATAATTGGCCACGCCAGTTTCGCAATCAGAGTGAATTATGTTATTTCCTAATTCAGTAACCTATGTAACTTAATTTAAGAAGGACCGTAATTGAACCGCCACTGCTGCGCAGCCGTGCCCGACTCCGTGCAAGACTCGATACTCGATCGTGCCGCCGGTCGGGAATGATTCGGGCATCGGAGTCTTTTCGAAATATCGACCTTACTTACCGATGTTGTGAATCCAACCAGCTTCTTCTGCTAGTCGCCATCAGCTGTTGTTGATCAATTATCGCTAGAACTATGAGTTCTAGATTATTGGTGTTGCCCGGTGCTTACCCATTCGGACTTTTGAATTTGTTGCGATTTGCATCTTCTTGCCATACCAAATGCCACATTGAACCAGGAAACGCATTCTGACAGGGGTCTTAAGGTAAGACAATTTAAAATTGTTGTTGTGACCTACTCAAACAGAAGTGCACCACTTGTTATGATTTCTTACTGAGCGGGCGTTCGGGACGTCAGGAATCAAACGCCGCGAAACGGTCCGATAATTTTTTGTAAATATTTTATTCCATTGGAACGAATAAAGTGTTGCCGACCTATCAGTTTATTGTTTGTCTACTATAACCCATCACAAATGAATGAAAGCGAAAGGCTAGGGAGAACTTCGATGTGTTTCTTGGATTTCAACCACTTGACATATCGCTGGGCAGCTGACTGCTGTGAGTGTGGGACATGAGGAATTCCATCAGCGTAAATTGGACAAGTGGTAACAGATCAGAAAGTGGACTTTAATACAAGTTAACACAAGTGTACTTGCATTCTCATAGAACTAAATCACGCCACTTGAAATGATAACCATATGTGATCAAGAAAGAAAGGCAGCAATTAAAAACAAGGTAGGCGTACGCCAGACCGCGTCGTGGCGTAAGAGGCTTCGCTCACCGCGAACCACTCTTCAACCCCCCTACGCCTGGCGTACACCTACCTTGGCCTGCCGGCGGCTGTCACCGGGCGAGTGGGACCCTGCGGGGCCAATCAGTCTGTACGGCGCCCTGCCGGTCTTAGGGCGCGAGGTTCGCTGCGCTTCCAACCTAACCGCTGGACGTACCTACTCCCACCGTATTTTGGGATTCTCTGCCGTATTTAATTGTGCTCAAATCTAACCTTACTTACCCTACTCTAACCTAACCCACTGTAACCTAACCTACTCATTGAAGACTTCTCTTCACCACTCAATGCTGCTCTAACCTAACGTACCCGAGCCTAACTAGTTTTCGTCCAAGGAAACCGTGCTTTGACCACTGGCACCTGCAGCAGCACCTGTGGGGTCTTCTTCGGCATTGTAATTGAGGTCTTAAGTATATGTTAAGTGGGGTCGGTTCCCATCGTTAAGCTTAAAAATGTAATTCTTTGTCCAACCAAGGAAAATCTTACCGTGCTGCAGTGACAGCTCAGCCACCATTCTCATCTGCCAGGGTAGCGAAGTAAGCCATGCTGACGTTTTCTAGTGACCTGGATAAATTATTTGTACAAACATCACAAATTGTGCCAGTAAAAGTTACTGTTCTGGAGTGGCAGTTGAGATGCCACCCGCGTGTGCTACGCTTTAACTGCAAAACGTGGTTCTTGTCAGAGCTCTGATGGTCTTCACACAAGCTGACCATATGAAAATCCCCCCGAAGCGTTGTATAGCCAACAAAGCCTTTGCTGAGCTTCAAACAGAAATGATATATTTGACGGCTTTAAATATATTTAATTCTGTATGCATGAGGTCACGTAGGACAATATAGAGTCCCGTGCACCCGGCTTTTCCCTTTGTTTAATGGGGCGCTCGTTAAACAAGAACACAAGGAAGTGGACGAGGAACACTTCGAGTTTGGTGAGTTGCTAAAGGATCTCAAGTTCTGAAAACTATGCTTTGGTTTTAGATAACTTCACCTGCTACGTTTGTTTTGCAAAACGTGGTACCTTTGTTTTTAAAAAACAATGAAAAGATGCTTATAAATTACAAATTTATGTGCAAGACGTCATGCAGTGCTGGGCTGAACCAATCCTGGTATAAGGAACGAGACTTGAGTAATAAATATTTGAACAGAGACTGTTTTTATCATGTATCATAACCTATATTCTAATTGTGTGCACTTACCTTTCTGTTTTTGGTTGTTTGTTTTGAAGTGTTTTCTGTTTGCAAAATGCTGGTGGCTCCTGAGCCAACTTATATTTTAACGTTTCGCTCTTACCTTTCTGTTTTCGGTTGGTTGTGAAAAGAGAAAAAGTCAAAAAAAAAAAAAAAAAGTGAAGCACTCATTAAAGAAAGGTTGTGTGTCCGTCAATCCTCCATTCCAATGGCCCAACGACAAGGAGTGGTGGCCTGCAACAAAAGAAAAATAAAAAATAGCGGCATTGATAGTTTTTGTGAAATATACTTTGCATGCATCTGATACATTTTCCCTCTGCATTTATACAGGCTGGGGACTGTCAAACGTTGCATTTTTTCTCAATAATGCGATCAATTGCAACGTAAGGCTGCATTATAAATGTGACGCTTGGGGCTGTGGCGCGTCATTAGCCACTGAAAACCAAGTGGAAAATGGAATAAGAGTAAGAGATAAGCTTGAAGCAATAGAGAAAGTGCAAGCGAGTTTTAGCTTTCTTCTTATTTCCTCTGCATAACATTCATCTAGATTAAAGGCATATTCAGGGATGTATGCGAAAAATTTAGGTGATTGTGACCAGAACTGTCTCTCCAAATGTTCATTGCTGAACTTTGAAGAAAAAGTTGCCGCGTAGAAAATATTTGGCGTTAAAAGCTGTGCCACACAAACTGAATATGCATTGCAAAGCTTCAAATGCATTCACATAAATGCTTTTGTTGCATTGCAATGCTTCCTTAACATTGCTAGCTAGCCAGAAATCCTATGGGGAAGGTGCAAACATTTATGCAGGTAAAAGCGTGCAATTGCAAAATTCTATTGCATTATTACATACTTACACCCACAGACTTTGTGCATATATATGTACATATCAAGTGCTTGTGGTACGGAGAAAAAATACAACACAAGAGTGGGGTTGAAATGTTTGACGCTTGTGCGCGTTTTCAGACGGCACAATACTACTAGAATAGTACGATGCTCTTTCAAATCTCATGAAATGTAATTTTTATTTTTAAAAGGTTTTACAAGATGCTGCAGCAGGTCTGATGCCACCGATTTTTCTTTTCAGGAACTGTAGTTGCCTCTTTTTTTTGTCTTGATTTTTTTTATATTGCTCCAAAAAGCTTCCTCCAGTGTCTGCCTCCCATTCTCCAATCATGTTTTGCAGCGCCTCTATCTGTCCCTTTAATGCACCTGTTCAAAAAAGGACGGAATATACTATCTTCTCTAATCACTGTCGTGAAATTTGAAACATAAGTATAGGATCCCCACGTGCATCTACTGGCTTTAAGGTCATAACAAACATGCAATCAAATTGTGCTTCTAGGGGGCTGAAGTAGTTCAAACCAAGCGAAATAATACCCTAGGAGGAAAAGAACGAATGCCAAGATATGCTTAATATTGAGGAACATGCAATGTTGATCCACTGAAAGCAAATGGGTGCGGAGACCAAAAACAAACAAAAAAAAACATTTCAGGAGTTTTTTCAAATCTGCTAAGCCACTGCAAACCAAGAATGGGAAAAGTGTAAAAAATTTAAACACACTCATTTCAATTTAATGCTGTTCAGAACAAAATTTATTAGTTTTAGAATGTATTTTTAAATTGAAAATATCATGTTTCGAATATAATTTTTATAATTTGTTGCGTGCATCAAGGTAGTATTAAAATTTGGAGCGAAACATGGTCGCATGTAATAAATATAAGTTATGACATGCACTGAATGTACTGTTTCCTTCTTCTTCCCTTTCTTGAAAAAACAAATACTAAACAACTGCACACATATAAAGCTCGTTAAAAAAAAAACTGTATTTGTATTTTGGCACGTTATAGAAGAGCATGTAAAACACACACCCAGTTCTAAAATGGGGGAATGACACAATCGTATTGTTAAGATGCGTAGGCAAGGGTTAGCAGGGAGCCGAAAACAGGGAGTCACCGCGAGAGCCCAGGCAGGGAACAACAGCCAGCCGTTGCCAGGGGGAACGGAGGCGCTGCGCGGCGCGGGGCAGTCGCCGGTCTGCGAATATCGCTTCTCTACAGTATTTACGAATATGCTCGTCTAGCATATTAAAAGTAGCTTCCTCATCCGCATCCACCGGGGTCCAACAGTTTGGGACCTGCAATGAAGGAATTAAAAAATGTGTAAGATGAGACGAAATGTACATCGTTTTCTTGACAGGTCTAGATAATGACTTAAAACACCGTTGCCGCTAAAGCTTTACTAGTTTTTCAGCTTTCCCCCGTTTTCATCTTCCCAGTCCTTAATCTTCTTCAGGAGTGCATACATGCTTTGTGAATTTATCCGACTTATTAAAAAGAAAACGAACAGGGAATCAAGTTGTGTCCTTAATAAAGGGAGTGGAGGGTACAAGATATTGAGTAATTGAAAGCGGTAAACCTTTTATTTTTTCCTGAGTCGACAGCAATAACATCTGCAGGTGTTGAGGCCACTAGCTACCCACAGCAGTCCGCAACACTCGCAGGCACATGAAGGATCGCCGCCATCTCCAACTCCCGCACACACCGGACAGAAGCACCCGTCCGATCTTAGAATGTACCGCCACTCGCAACATTCGCAGCCGTCGGTGCAGCCGCGTTGAACAAAGCGCCATACCATGCAGCAGTCGCATCGGCAGATGGGTGCGACCTCAACTGCTGGTCCACCCTGACGGCAGCCGTCCCTGCGCTTGTCAGGTGGACGGTCGCCGCCGCCCTCGGAGCCGGACTTGATCCTTGCAACAGCAACGAAAGTAACCTATTAAGATCGATAGGGCTACGCTAATTACATTTTCCCTCTGCGTTGACAAGCACCAAGATTTAACGCAAAAGTTCAGGGTGCTTTTGCGAAATATTTTGATGATTGTGGTCGGGGCTTGGGACCCGCGCTCCATATTTAAGTGTTAATGGCTGAAACTTAAATATTAAGCGGCCGCATTAAAAATGAGACGATCTTTGCACTAGGCTCGTCAAACCCACTTTATGAAAAAAAAAAAAAAAAGGTCAATGGCTACAAGTTTAACATCAGATGTGTATAGTTAAATATTTTTTCGTAGTAAGTACAATATTATAACAAAAAATGCCTTGTGTGAATAAAAAAAAAAGATTTTCAAACACCATTTCACTGAAATCAGACACATTTGTGTTTCTGTAAGTCCCGCTTTTGCAGTTCAATTACATAAAATAACATTTTAAGATCAACTTACTATGTCATTTTTTGAGACATCTTCTCTCAGCGTCTTTAAGTGTTCATGGACTGGTGGAGTTGTCTGGGTCCAAAGCATTTCTAAAACATCGAAACCAGCGATGCAAAAATTGCAGTAAAGACATGCAAAAAAATTGGTCACAGTGCAACGCAAGGAACCATAAAAGTGCACATTCTATATCTATTCTTTCATGTCCAAGCATTTTTTCAACCTTGTTACTTATGCATCACTGGAGATGCTTCTTTCGCATATAATGAACGTGCGTGTCGTCTCTTCATTTTTTTTTTCAAGCTTCGGACTGGTTGACGTTACTGCTCTTGGTACGAATAACAGATGCAGAAATAGGGCGCACACATTGTTGTCGTTGTCTTCGTAGGAGATGGCTAAGGGGTCGTTCACATACCACGTGGTATTCGTTAGGGGGGGGGGGGGGGGAGTGGGTCGACCAAGTACCACTCAGTGTCACGTGGGGGGGGGGGGGGGAGGTTCTAGGCTATGTCACGTGGTATTTTATCAAACATCAAAACTGCGGTTATGCGCGATGAAGCCACCCTATTGCACAAAATTCTCGGGAACACGTCTACCAGGCCGTGCCCCATTGGCAGGACCAGAGGCAGTGGCTCGCGCGGCCAGGTCCGTCGGCGCCGATTTTATTTATCTGTGGGTAGACAAGTAGATCAAGTGCACAAAAATACGTTATTACTGATATTTCAGTGAATTCCACTTTGTTTTCACTGTCAGCTGTGTGTTGTGTAAAGTTGATAAATTCAAAACAAAAATGACTTCAACATTTTTGCATCACCTTAGTAAGAGATATATTTTTAATTTACATTCACCTGTCGTTTTTGTACTGTCTTCACCAAAAAGATCCTTCAAGCTTAAAATATACCTTTGCGATCAATAATTACAGGAATGAATGCAGATATATCATCAACTTCGCAGATAAAACAAAAACAGGCTAAATTACAAAAAATAAAAAATACCACGTGACTTCGGGGGGGGGGGGGGAGGTGTCAGCCGGGGTACCACGGTAGGTCACGTGGCGGGAGGGGGGGGGGGTCAAAATTTGGCCCAAATCGTACCACGTGGTATGTGAACGACCCCTAACATAATCATTGGAATTTCAAAACTGACCAAATGACTTATGACAGCTCTCTCCCTCTACTTCCGCTCGTCAAATTGAAGTGACATTCCGCTGCATTTACAGCCTGCTTCTGTTTTGTATTCCTCGCTGGGCTGAGAAATCTTCATGAAAGTGCTACGGACGATGACTGTAGGGAAGGGGGCTAGAAATCAAGCTGCGTGTGACTGATCAAATTCAACAGGTACACGAAACAAGATCCCTTCCCTCCCTCCCCCTTTGCATTGATCTAGGGGATGGCCCGGCGTACGTTGTGAATTGGGTCATTCCACGCCAACTCATCAGGGTACAAACCACTACAGTCACCGATTCGCTTCTCCTTTTCAGGGTTTGTAACCCTCATGGTACAACATCAGAATCGGCACTCAGTTTTTGAAATTTTCGTCGGGTGCGTTTGTAGTGAGGGATTTTCGTTACAGCATACCTGCGCTACGTGGCAAACTTTAAATCCAAGCTCACCAGTGGAATGAGCATGAAAAAGTGCTTCTGTCAGACTTGTTTTGAAATTTTTGGGACATGTCAACCTAACCTCAAAATTCGGTTACAATCTTCAAAGTTGATTATCTTATCATACCCGGAACTCAAAATAGGTTCAAAAAATACTTCAGACCTTCCTCTAAACGAAAAAAGTAACCACAAAAAGTATTTTGTTTCGTTTCGGAGAACGAGCGATTCTTGTGAACCGCTGCACACGCCTATTGGCCATTCCCCCCACTATGGTCGTTCCAGAGCCGACGCGGCGACGCGACTATGTCAGCGAGAGCAAACCAACGAACAAACGCCACTGCTCCGCGGTCTTTTGAATCTTGGCGCCATGTTTCGAGTTGTGAACGTCATCGAAAAATTTTCATACCACCCACACCCACCCACAGTGGCGGATTCCCCCCCCCCCCCCCCCGGCTCAGCTTAACCAGGTTTAATGTATGTAAACACACCTCTTTAGTATTTGTTTCATGATTGAAGGCAAGTGATTTTGACAAGAGTATGTCATTTATTTTGTTTTTGTTGATAATTTTATTACAGAGGCGTTCTGTTGTATTTCAGAATCGCGAAGAATGATGTAAAAGTTAGTGGGATGATTTGAGCAGGTTAGTTGTGCAATAATCTCTTATTTCAACTCCAGTGAGTTGTCTTTCTAATTTATTGCTGTTGTAGAGCAAGTATTATTTTCTTCTGAAAAGGTTTTCTGTTTTGTAGGGGCAGTGTGCTGAGAAATCTCAGTGGAGTGGGAGAAACTTGTACTGTTTGACATGTCGCATGTCTTCATGCTCAGATAAACGTATTTGAATTGTATTGCTTATTTTTTAATTGTGGTCAGGTACTTTAACTGCTGAGCATTTATCAAGCAAAAGTGTGTGAAGGGATATGAATAATAATAAAATTAATAACTGCTTGTTTGTGTATCATTTACTAGCAATTTTTATCAAAATATAATTGCAAGACAAAATGGTAGCCTCTTTATCTTACCCAGCATTGCGTATAAGAACTAATTACACTTTATTTCCTGTTATTTCACCTCAGCTGCTTTAAAATCTTTGCTGTATAATTTTACCACCATACCCTTCTTTTGAATATAAGGGTTCACCATACAAAGAATATCTTTCAAAGAAATGTCTAGTCTCTCCTCAACAAATTCATAAGACAGTGGTTTGCCCGTTGTTTTCAAAGCTTGAATACTAAAGGTTTCATTGAAAATGACACAATCTATCACATTTCCAAGTTTGATTGTTGCTCTGTCCACTGTGTGCAGCACAAACCCTTTCACATCATCAAAATCAAGCTGCAATTCTTTTGTAGAAGCCTTTCTTAAGACAAAGCCGTCATCATGAGAGAGAAGTTTCATCAATACATACGGGGAATCTTTCTTTGGAATAAGAGCATGATGAGACTGGATCCCATCAATATCCAATGCAGTCCCAAATCTCACCTAAAAGCACAGAAAGAATTGATTTACATTTAAAACATCATTCAATAAACAGGGGAAAATATCCATGCAGTACAGAATCTTACCATAAGTTCCTGCTCACGTGCCATTACTGCAGAGGATGAAACGTATACAGTCAGCGGCGCCGGAAGGGGGGCGCAGGGGGCCAGAGCCCCCCCCCCCCCGAATCCGGGCCCTGGGCCCCCCTCTGGCACCTGGTGAAGCGGGCCCCTTGAGGCCCATTTTCAGGCCCGCGAGCCCGCGAAGCGGGCCTAATCTCATCACATTTAGCGACGCGGACCTTTCCAGCACGGCCCATCTCCACGGCTTGCGAAACTGGTCGCACGGGGCCCTTTCGTGGGGACTCCTAAAGTGGACAGTGGGCCTTTCTTAGAGGCTACTAGCAACACGCTCACTCATATTTGGTTTCGGTGTGCCGCTGTTTGTTTTGACGCTCAGCCCCCATGGTGAGGGAGGATCTTCTTATCAGGTGACCCTGTTGGTCACTCTTCTGCTCACTATCCCTGCCACATCGACGTCCCGCGAAAGGTCTTTTAGTGGCCTTAAACGCCTCAAAACTTATTTAAGATAACTATGACCCAGAGGAGGTTGAGCCATCTGCTTGTTCTTCACATCTAAGGATCATTAACCTTCACACTTCCATTAAATGAAATTTTGGCTGAATTCATCTGCAGAAACTGTGAACGGTGGAATGTGTTTGGTTAGGAGTCTTTTTTAAAATGAATCTTTTCTTGCAGCTCTGTTGTTTCGTTGCCCGATTTCTTTAATTATTTTTTTTGCAAATAAAATGTGTTAAACAATGTTAAATTTAAATTTTCAGCGTAAGTTATTCAAATTCACACTTCTCTTAAAAACACAAATAGTTCTGTAATATAAAGCGATTCACGACCGTTTAAAAAATCAAATATTAACGGGCCCTTTTGGGGGGCTCCGGGCCCTTTAGGAGGCTTGCACCCCCCAACTAAAACCACTTCCGGCGCCGCTGTACACAGTCGTGATGCCCGTCTCATTTTCTTGAAGCCACTTGGCCATGGAGGGGGCGGTGGTAATGTGGCCCTCTGGGTTTTTAGCCTGCAGACTGTGCTGAAATAAGGTGTTTAACTCGGCCTGTGGCACCGTCACATGCAGATTTTCCATGGACTGTTGCATGATAGTGCCACTCAGCTGGCATGCCAAAATCCCGTTCGTGAAACCACAAATTTGCCACTGCTTTTTTATTTTTATATTGTCCAGCACAGCCATCGGATTGATAGTAAATTTTCTCCGCCTTGAAATGAAAGAATAAAATGGTTAAAGAACACATTATTTAGTGGTGTATCTGAAAAAATTATATTGCAGTCTACTAACATTCAACTCTAGTTCAGTTTGGAGGTGATCAATTAGTTTTTGTTGAAAAACATGCACAGCAGTTGTACTGTGGTCCAAGTGATCTGATATTACGACAAATGTGAGACATTTTTGCTCTTCATTTTCGACATAGTATGCTACAAATGGGTGCACAGTTATTTGTCGCCCATTAAAATAATTGCTTTGGGCACTGTTCTGTATGACCACTGTATAATTTTCACCAAAGTCACACGACACAAGTACTTCTCCCTCCTGCAGGTTTTCTTTAAGCCTTCTGAAGAACTTATTCTGTTCTTTATATATGTAGTCATGAGGGATAGCAATTTGCACCTGTCAATGAAAATGCAGGTAACACATAAAAATTATTATTTTAATCACAAAAAATTTGAGAGAAACAGCATGATTTCTTAAAAATTACCTGGGATATGAATTTGTATATAAAATCCTCTGTGGAGTCAAAGTCGACATATTTCCTCTGTCGGTGCTCTCCCATTGACAGTACGTGACAGAATCGATCATTTCTGAATCAAAGTGCAATTTAAGGATTTCTTGTAGCTTATCCTCTGGGCACATCTCACACTGACGGAGGAAACAATCCCTTTGAGGGTTAGAGCACAACATTAGCGCCCTGCAGTCTCTAACTGCACTAAGGTTTTCACTTTTGAGGCGCCCATGTTCGAACATTAAATTTGGATTTTCATGATAAGTGCAGACGCAAATCACATGAGTACCTGACTGACCAGCAAGAACACATTCTTTTGGCCGCAACTCACAGAACTTCCCTCTAGACACTGGATGATTTGGATGTTCAAGAGTATATTCAGAATGCAGACTTCCTAGAGTTCCGAGAACCAGCCTTTTCCTTTTGTGTACTTTGTGACCGTTGTCTCTCACAGAAACATGATCCTTCTTTCCAGGAAGTGGCCGGCTGACATCATCTCTCAAATAAAAACATTTTACTTTCTCAACAGTTACCTCAGAGAAATTTCGCCCTGGTTTGGCCCCAGGTTCATGCAAAATCCCAAATTTTTCAACCACAGTCCGACTCTTTCTAGCCAAGTACCTTGACACACCGAATGTTTCTATCATCTTTGTATAACTCATACTCTTTGGTGCCACACTCAATGCCAAATTTTTTTTGCTGCACTCAGGGGTGTTCTCAATAAAAATTTTCAGCTGATCAATAATTTCTGAGTAGTAATTTACATTTTCATCTTCTTTGAATACTATGGAGGAACATTTTTCTAAAGTAGCCTTCAGCTTTTCTAGCACTGTGTGTCCATAATTGTCCTGTCTTCTGATTTTCCGGATCGAAATGGGAGAACAGCCATGATTTCTGAGCCAACTGTTTATTGGGTAGCGCTGGTTTTCTTACAAGGCATGAAAAACTAGACTAACACAAGGAGGCTGTTGTTCATGCACAGAACTTTCTCGCTACTCACCGTAACCGTGACCTGCAAATAACAAGTCGACTATCTGCCCAGCTCCTTGCCGAGAGGAAGGAAAACAGAGCCAGAATCCTGTCAATCGTGAAAACAATTATTCTTTGTGGTCGCGAAAACCTTCCTCTTCGTGGGCATTGTGACAGTGGTCCCCTCCTTCAAGACAGTGCTGGGCCCGAAGACCCTTCGGGCCCTGTCCAAAAAGGAGTGTTCAGGGCTCTTCTCGAATACCGTATTGATGCAGGCGATGTCCTACTCCAGCGTCACCTGGAAACAGCAAATGCAACATACATTAGTGCCGGCATTCAGAATGACTTGATCGCCTGCTGCAAGGAAGAAATTCAGGAGAAGATAGCAAAAAGGGTTAATGCTGCCGCTGCATATGCTATAATGTTTGACGAGACCACAGACGTGAGTCACAAATCTCAACTGAGTCTTTCTTTTCGCTATCCATTTCTCAACCCGGAAAGAAAATAGGTGATCAGAGAAGATTTTTATTGCTTTGTTGACACCTATGAGTCTGTGCGTCCCGAGGACATAGTAAATGGTGAACGCCGCCTAACAGGGATTGCGATTGGCCATATTGTTGAGGATATTATAATTTCGAAAACAAAATTAGACCCTGAGCGCTGCGTCGGCATCGGAACGGACAGCTGTTCAGTGATGGTATCAGAAATAAAAGGGGCGGTCCAAGAACTTAAGAAAATGTTTCCAAATGCCAGGAAATGTCCTTGCTGCAGCCACATTTTAAACAACTCTCTGGCTCAAACAAATAAGGCGATACCATGCCGAAACTGTACGGGCACAATGAAAAAGGTAATTGAGTTTTCCCATGCGTCTGCAATAAGATTTGATGTCTTCAAAGAAGAACTTGGATTTTCAATTGGATCTTTGTGTGAAACACGGTGGATAGAAAAACACGATGGCCACTTGCAATTCCGCAAAGGATTAGCTCAGATGAGCCGAGCATTTGATAAACTTGAGCAATGGGCGGACAACAACACCTCTTCTAATGCATATTGCTTGCATCAGGCCATCTGCTCTCCAGAGTTCATCGTTGCCACTTTTTCAATGTGCGACGTACTTGGTGCGTATCTTTTTTTACCACCTAACAGTAACAGCGCGGACTGCGATTGCAATATATTTTGATACGTGAAAAAGCAACAATACACAGGAAAATGAAATTTTATTTTTGTTATTAGGAACAACTGTATCACTAAGCCGACTTTTGCAAAAGGAGACCTTGGATTTGAACTCAGCTTCTTATGCTATCAATGATGTAATCCAAGTCCTGGAAAAGAAGCGTAAAGATGCTGACCTTACCTTCAAGTTGGTGTTTGATGATGCAAAAAGGGTTGCTGAACAGCTCGAAGTCGAGATAACATCACCTCGGACAGCATCTAGACAGGGGTATAACTTTTATTTTCACCACACAGTTTCACAAATTATTTAGTTCATTTTACATTCAACTTACATTAATACTTACCTTTTCAAACAACTTCCAGATACCGACAGAATCAGCCGGGTTCTACGCCGGAGGAATATTACCGGAGGGCGATTTATATTCCTCTCCTTGACTCGGTGCTGACAGATATTAGAGAGCGCTACCCGGAGGACTCGCTGAAGGCGTTCAACCTCCGAGTTCTGCTACCGCGAGAGAACAGTGATCAGCACATAAGTGCCGACCTTTCTTTGGTTAAAGAAATCACAGATCAGTACCTGCCACTTTTGCCTAACTTTGCGGACGCAGACACTGCCGTTAAGGAGTTTGAACTGTGGCGCATGCAGTGGGCCCGCATGTCCCAAGAAAGTGACTTTGTAGTTCCCAAGTCTGTAGTGGAAGTGCTCGACGCCTGTCATCCGCACATGTATCCATGCATTTTTCAGCTCCTGTCCACCTTGGCAGCATTGCCTGTCAGTGTTGCCACAGCTGAAAGATCCTTTTCTCACTTGCGGCGCCTAAAGACATGGCTGCGCTCAAGGATGGGTGAAGACAGGCTAACAGGATTAGCCCTTCTGCACACACATAAGGACATTTCTATTGATCCTGAGGATGTTATTAACCGATTTGCATGCAAAAACAGGAGATTACAGTTCGCTCTGTAACTTGGAATGTGTGTTTTCGATGTCCTTATTCCTTATTTTTCTTTTGTATTATTTATACATTTCTATATACTATTTCAAAATATAATTATGCATACATATATCTGTATATGTCACTCATTCTGTCGCCATTTTTAGTAAAAAAATGCAAGGTCTCATTCATGCCCCCCCCGCTGAGACCACTGTGACCCCCCCCCCCCCGTCAGAAATTCCTAGATACGCGCCTGGGAAAGTGACTGTACACTTTCACCTTGCACGACACACGCAGCTTTCTTCCTGGTATAAGGGACAAGCCTAAGGGTTTAGCTTTGTCTCTTAGTTTTAGATCAATCTCTGTCAGACTTCTGATTTTTTGTGGGAATGCTTCTGAAAAGGATCACAACATTCGGTCTGGTGGGAGGCGTAAGTAGACAAGTACTGTTTATAATGCACCTGACAAACAAATTTAACATTTTTTTTGCATCCTGAGGTGATCCGCAAAATCCTCAACTGATCTGCTGTAAGCTTGTTGCCTTTCAGCAGTTCAGAAGAACAAGCCGTTACAGACGGATCTTCCTCACACTTCTCCTTTAAAAGACTTGAAAACGCACCAATGACCGCTAGCTATAGCGTGCTAACGATTGGACCTTGGTTGTATTTAAGGTAGTAAAACCTGGTTACATTTAGTGTCAGTGTGTTGTCTGCCCTGCTAACGACGCGCTGGCAAAAGATCAGCTCAAGATTGAAACTATAATCGAGTGAAAAGAATTTTAAACGCCGAAATGATAGGGAAGAAGCTAAAGCGCGCTGAAAATTGGACCTCTCGTCTGTTTTAGGCCTCAAAACTCTGTTACATCTGGTGTCGGTGTGTTGTCAGCTCTGCCAAAGACGTGCAGGCCAAAAAGCAGCCCGAAATTGTAGCTGTAACCGAGTTTAAAGAATTTCAAATTCCGAAATGACGGGGCAGATGCTAAAGCGCGCTGAAAATCTGACAGGCCTTTTTCAGGCCTGAAAACCCGGTAACATTTGATGTCAGTGTGGTGTCTGCCCTGCTGGCGACGCGCAGGCAAAATATCAGCTCAAGATTGAACCTGTAATCGACTTAGAAAAATTTCCAACGCCGAAAATTTGGGGCAGAACCTAAAGCGCACTTAAGTTCGGACCTTTGATCTGTTTCAGGTTTCAAAACTCGGTTACATCTGCAGTCAGTGTGTTGTCAGCCCTGGTAACGACGTGCAGGCAAAAAAACCAGCCCAAAATTGTAGCTGTAACCGAGTTAAAAGACTTGAAAACGCACCAATGACTCTCCGCTAGCTATGGCGCTAACGATTGGACCTTAGCTGTATTTAAGGTCGTAAAACCCGGTTACATTTAGCGTCAGTGTGTTGTCTGCCCTGCTAACGACGCGCAGACAAAAGAGCAGCCCAATATTGAAGCTGTAACCGAGTTAAAAGAATTTAAAACGCCGAAAATACGTGGCAGAGCCTAAAGCGCGCTGAAGATCGGACCTCTCGTCTGTTTTAGGCCTCAAAACTCGGTTACATCTGGTGTCAGTGTGTTGTCTGCCCTGCTAACGACGCGCAGACAAAAGAGCAGCCCAATATTGAAGCTGTAACCGAGTTAAAAGAATGGAAAACGCCGAAATGACGGGGCAGAAGCTAAAGCACGCTGAAAATCGGACCTCGGGTCTTTATCGGGCCTTAAAACCCGGTTACATTTGGTGTCAGTGTGTTGTCTGCCCTGCTGGCGACGCGCAGGCAAAAATGCAGCCCAAAATTGTAGCTGTAACCGAGTTAAAAGACTCGAAAACGCACCAACGACTCGCCGCCAGCTATGATGATGGCGCTCTGATCGGACCAAAGTTTTATTTAAGGTCTTAAAACCCGGTGTATTTAAACTCCTTTTAACTGTCGCCGTCCATTTCTTTTGAAACCGTTTCGTTTCGAGGTCGTGCGCGCTTTTGAACGTGATTTTACTGCAAGGCCCTATGTCTTCCGGGACCCATTTTTGAAAGCAATGATTTTTCCCGCTCAGTATGAGTGGTCGTAGGTTGCGTTGCGTAGGCCGCCTAACCTCACCGTCTGCAAATCCATTTGCATCGCTGTTTCTAGGCGATGCCGGTCTTCTGCTTCCCGAACTATTTAGTCTATTTTACATTTCATTGCATAATCTTCCAGCCGCTCACGGCTGTATCTAGTATTTCACTCGCTGGATTTTCATTGCAAATTGGGCCGCTCCTCTTGGCCTTGCCGCCATGATAGCACTAGTTCGCCAATGATCCGCCGACCAGAGCAGCGCTAGCGGAAGGGGCCACCGACAGACACGGGCGCCGAATGGCTTGACTACCTTACAGGCGTTTTTAATTGATTTAACTGCTTATAACTCCGTTAATGTCAGTTTCCGATCCCAAGTGTCCTATATCAAAATGATCCTCTAGTGATGGCCTACAACCCCTAAAAAGGATGACACGCTTACAAAATTCACCCTGTATAGGGCCTGCCTGCACTTCCCTTGCGCTACTTTTTTTCTTGCTATTTTTATTTATTTTGTCTTTTAAACATAAAAAGGAACTAGTCATCAAGAAGGTGTGCCATTGTATCAAACATTTCATCATTAATGTCCTCTTCTGGATTATATCCATGTGGAACCGTCTCTTCAATTCCTACTCTTCGCCTTTTTGTATTTTTTTCCTTCCAGTCTTTTGATGTGGGTCTGGTTACAATCTTCCAGTTAGGCATTCGTGTGATTTGCCTTCTGATAGGAACATTAATTTTTGTCCTTTCACCTATGACCATAGTCTTCAGGTTTTCAATAGTAATGAGTTCATCACATGATCTGTTGATGGTTATTCCCCTTACTCTTATGCAGACTTTGACGTTCTTCACATCACCTCTTACGGCCACTTTGAATGAATAATTTTTTGGACCACCCGAACAAAATTCTGTGATGTACGATTCTGGCCCATAATCCTCAACAATTTGATCACTGAGATCACCTAGGTGTGTTCCCAGATGCAAATCAGGTTCACCTGGACGACTGATGTACGCCACATTATCAATATCATTATAGAGAGCCCTCTCTTTCACAATGTCTAGGTAGCGATACAGCTGGAGACGCCCTTAGCATGTTGTGAAAGCTGCGTGGAGCACGGAAGATGTAGGTAGAGACTAATCGGTGTCTTCTATTGGCTTGTATGTCACTTATAAGCACTCCTCACTTAATGGAGTTAGAGCACTGACTTGCTTAGTAGGATCTGATACTATTCATATGAGTTCAGCATAATCATAGATCAGCAGTGTGTGTGGACGAAGCGTTTTCTGTCCGAACTTCCCCCAAAAACTGTTGCAAATGAGTTTCGAGAGAGTGCGGAGTGCGGAATTCTTCTCCATTTTGAGAGGGTCGATTCTGATTCCATCATATTTTAATGTGTCTTTGATGAACTGTTATTTGTCTTCTTCAGTAGTACAATTCTCAGGCCAACCGCTCGCTTGAATTTTCAGAGCCATGAAGCAGCGGACGTATGCTGAGAGAAGACCATCATTTCCAGTGCTAGGATCATACACCATTGTGCCTGGGTACTGATAAACTTCGTGTACTGAAGATATGAGGTAACCCTTTTCTACTGCAACATGTATCTCAGGGGCACACCACGTTCCTGTGAGTTGCCTTTCATCAACAGAATGTGTGCACCACTCATCGTCAAGATCTTCACTCTCCGTCTCAACACAAGTGCGACATAGTGGGAACATTAGTTTTCCCCCACACTTATATGGAAGAACAGGGAGGAAGAGTTTTAGAGGTGGAAGTACAGTACACTTCACAACTCCGTTCCACTCAGCTACATTCGGCATTTCAGGGTCTGACTCCAGGAAAATTGTAGGGTGACCATATGGATAACGTCCACGTAGATTGCAATTAGGATACTCACAGATCACATCCACCATTTTAATTTTTTCCCCCTTGGAAAGATCAGCCTTGTAAAACCAACGCATAGCGCTGGTCCGCCCTCCTGCCAGGGCATCGCGGAGAACAAGTGGAGATTGTCTACTGGGGGGGGGGGGGGGTCTCAAAGTAATCATTAACTGCAATGTGAGACATTGACCACCTCTGATATATTTAGATCGTGAACGATCTCCAGGATTTCCTATCTTGTCACTGGGTCTGTAATTGCTGTAAAATGGAATTAAAAAAATTATTTTGACGCATTTTTTCGAAGACGGGTGAAATGAATTATATTTAAATTTCTATAAATGAGGTTAAGGTTAAGATATATATAGACTTCATTTGGGTCATTTTTTAGCCCGTCCCGACACGTTTCTTTAGAAACGGCAGGAGCCGGGCTTATAGTCTGATGCCGCATGTTCGTTCGGGCGGACGTATGTTCGCCGACTTATCGTTCATAGAAAAACTTCAAATTTTAAGGATCAACTACTTTTTTAACGTAGAATCACGTGCGGTGGCAACAATTTTCGATTTGTATCGCATTTTTGATTAATGAAAATTTGTCTGTTTTTGTTTTTTTGAGGTTAGGGTTGGCCGCCGCGCGCACACTAGTACCATCGCGGCGCGCACAGGGACGGGCTCAGGTTAACGATTTTAATCGTAACAAATACATCTGCTATCGGGCACTTCTAGGGAGACTTGAGGCGGGGGCCGAAGGCCCCCGCAAACGCCGCCGGCAGGCCAAGCTGGCCAAGTCCCCCTGTCGAACCGAGGTGCCGGTGGAGCGCAGCGGAACTGGCACCGAGGATGACGGAAGGGACGGGCCAGCTTGTATTTTATATAAGTTGTGTTCTCATAGTTAAAAAAGATATACATTCACCATAAATGCGATAAATTTAATTACACGTGATGTTCTGTTTAATTATTTTTGTGGCAAATATCTATATGTATCGGTAAAGGTATATACAGTTATGCGTGTAACTAATATTGAACGAATTTCACTCAGGAGAGCAACCGATTTCTTTTTATAATCATTCATGCTAACATCTATAAATTTCTGATGTACTTTTGCTCAAAATTTAATTTGCTCTTCATCGTTCAGAGGTTCCTCAGCGTCCCCTCCTGGAACCGAATCAACTATTTTGCCCTCCTGGAAGCACAAAGCAAGGTATTTTTACTGCACCCATAAGCGCGAATATACTTAAGATGATTTTAGGGTAAAGAAAGCGAACCTCTGGCTGCAAGCTGGCATTGGCATCCCTCTCCGCCTTAGGAGTGCCCTGTAAAATGAGAAATAACTTAATCATCTTTTCATTTATTGTTGATATGTTTCTGTTTCAATACGAACTTAAGTTTTTGTTCAACTTACCTGCAGGTTAGCCATGTGCAGTTTATAGAATTCCGGAAAAAATTCAGCTAACATATTCTCCGGCTCTTGACATTCCTGTTCAGAGAAATACTGGTCCCGAATCACGGCGAGCTGCTCATTTATAAAAGCCTTATCCTTTTCGGGATGTTCTGCAACAAAAATACTTGTAAGTATGATTTCTTGTCAGTACAGCTGAAAAACCATCACACAATCACTGATCATTCTTTATAACGTACCTTTGAGAAGTTTACCTGATACTAAGCTGGCAATTTCCCTGAGGGATTTTTGTCTTTTTGACAGCTGAAGTGTACATTCCTGTAAAACAAAATTTGTACTTTAAAACAGACACCACAGGGACGAAAGAACTTTTCAGCAGAGAATCAAAAAGGAACGGGAGTTTAAAAATTGGTTAAAAATACCTCGAATTCAATGTCTGGTTGATCCTGTAAAACGAAGTTCACATAATTAAAAATTGACACGAAATTAATTCGCCTTTTGCAGCGGCTAAATAATGTTTTCGTTGATACGAATAAAAATTATAGGATCATTTGATTACATGCCTAAAAATACTCATACCTGAACATTGATTTTTCTAAGGGGAGGGAACTCGGGTTCCCTATTTTCTAATTTCTGGCATCGCTCAATCCTCTTGATTAACTTTTTGAGCATTTTAAAGTCTTGGATAAAGCAGTTTGCGTTGAATTTTTGTTTGAAGACATTAAACTGCTGCTTCTCTTCTGGATTCAGATCTGCGCACGAAATAAAAATTGCCAAAATTTGTGAAATATTTTGGTGATACGTGCAGTGGTTCTGCGATGTGTCATATGTTTTGAAAACAACTCCATTTTTTCAAATGTATTTAACACAGCTACTTACACGAAAACTGCTTTTTCGTTGTTCTGTTTAGCTGTAAGAGATAATGCCGTTGCCACTCTTCGTACATTAGAGGACTTAAAAATTTGTCCTCTCGGCGCTGATTTTTTTTGTTGTTTGCCATGGCCACTGAATCTTTCTTTTTCTTCTTTTGAAAAGACACAGATGGCACATCCATTCTTTCCACAAGAACTCATGACAAACTGAAACATAGAAAATAAGGTATTGGGTTATCCGTACCCACTGGGTCAGACCCAATATCCTCTTTAAAATTACAAAATAGTGGCAAGGTGTTAGGGAAGTAGGGTAGACTCTTTATTAATGGAAAAACAAATGAATGCATTTGGTTGCCCAGGTAAAAATGGCTTATATATAGTCATATATGAAGTATATATGAAGTATATATCAGTCATATATACTAATATATATAGTAATATATAGTCATACATAGTGCGATATATAATTATATATGACATATATATAAGAGCATATATAACCTATATATCTTTACATATACCTGATATATACTTATATATTACACAATATATAGCTATATATAATCTTATATATAACTTATATATGACAACTATTATATATAGGTCAATATATGGCTATATATAAGCTTATATATGGTTATATATAGCGTGATATATAGTTATATATAGGGTGATATATAGTAGTATATATAGGTATATATAGGGTGATATATAGTAGTATATATAGGTATATATTGTCATATATAGTATGATGTATGGGTATATATCATTATATATCTCCTGATATATGAATATATATGAATATATATAGAGTATATATAAGCGATATATAAGCGATATATAATCTATATATAATCTATATATAATCTATATATAAGCACTTTTACCCGGGTGCATTCATTGCCCTACAATGCATTTTATGCCTAGGCATGCATAATCAGCATGTGTGGTTCGAGATACTGTTTTAACCAGGTCAAAACGTGTAAGGCAAAGAATGCATTGTGTCCGATGCATACAATGCATCGCAATGCTATGGAGGCATTAAGATCCAAAAAAAGCATCCGTCGCGGTGTGCATGTCGATGCTTACTCGAACATGGCTTGGAAACGGATGATGCATCGGACGATGCTCCTTCTTTTAAAGGCTTCAAAATGCAAAAATTAGCACCGATGCAAAAAAAAGGCATTGCAATGCAATACAAGCATCGCTGTCAATGCACTAAATGCATAGCAATGAATTCGAATCCTGCGTGCCTGGATATGCATGACGAACATAATAAGCCGGATCAATGCGAAAAAAGCATCTTGAGTGGTGTACAAATTGCATGCATATGCATATAATGCATGGACATGCAAGAAAAGCATTTTGAGTCGATGCATTAAGAGCATTTCAATGCATTCAAAGCCTCCGTGTCAATATATGCTTCGAAAACATTTCAAAGTTGTGTAATGGGAAATATGCATCTCGAATGATGCAGAGATTGCATGCCAATGCATATAATGCATGGACGTGCAAAAACAAGCATTTGTCGGGATGCATTCAAAGCATTTCAATGCATTTAAAGCCTCCGTGCATGACTTTATGTCAAAGTACAGGTACTGATGCCCTTTTCGGATGTAGTGCAAGGCGATTTGTAAGAGGCAAACGTAAAGCCTGCGTGGGCGTAGCGGAGAAGTAAAGTCCAACTTTCGATAATGTGAAAAGTGTTTCCATAGTCTTTTCATTCCGCACCAGCGTCAACCCGAAGGTCTCAGTGCGTAGCTCATGACAGATTACTTAGACTAATAAGTTTTGTAGGGACCGCCCATCATCGAACCACTGAGTTCGGACTTAAGAATTCTCCTAACACTAACCGAACGCTCAAGGATTACCGGAGCTCCTGCAGCTTACCCCGCAGATCGTGCACACTTCCTGAAGTAATGCACGGCCCACTAGGGTGGTCCATATCCGCAAAGTGGGGTAAATTGTTATGGGCTGACTCGTCAAAAGTTTCATTTTGGCATTAAAAAATTGTGTGCAAAACCGGAAATCTGTCGGACAATGTTTAGGGTTCGCGCAGGGGTCACGAAGTGCCCTTATGAACAGTAAAAATCAATGTTTTTTGAAAATTCGAACACAACTATTCAAGGTCAATCTGGCCAAAGTAGGACCCTAAAGGGCTAAAATTTCAAAGAAAACACTGTATCTCTTACGGTTTTCGAGATATCGGCGTTTAAAGTGAGAAAATCAAACAAACCCTCGTTTTTCGTATTTTAGCGGCAAGCGCCGGGCCGGCTTCGCCTGGAGATGCCGGGTCTAGGGCTGTGCGGTGAACCGGTTAATCGGTGATTTTTTCGGTGATTGCAATCACCGATTCACCAAAACGGTTTTTTTAAAATCACCGGTTAACCGGAATCACCGATTCACCGGCGAATCACTGATTCACCGGAATCACCGATTCACTGGAATCATCGGTTCACCGTACTACAGCGTAAGCCCTTCCCTCCCTTATCCCTCCGCCGTTATCCCAGCAACGTCCAAGTCAACGACAGCTGAAAGCGAACGGTTGTTGAGCCAAAATGGAATAGTTGTTAACTGAACCTGCGCCCTTAATGGTTTTCGTATATTTGCAGTGTAGTTCTTTAAGAACTTTCTCAAGTGTCTGTCAGTTTAAGCGGGAAGTCAGTTTTTTAGTATTATGTCAGAATGTCAATAGTTGCCAGTTTTTTTTTTATAGCGCAAATAATAAAATAATTAAATATACTATTATTCCTAAGAAATAAAAGAATGTTTCAAGCACGTTTTTAAATCTTCTCGTTTCTAAGCAAATATAACGTACATATCATTGACTTTTAACGGTTTTAGAACACTACTAGTTTAACGGTTAGTTAACGGCTGGATTAAACGGTGAATTTCGAATCCCCGGTATATTTTAACTACTGGTGATTCGAAATTCACCGGGGATTCGAAAATCACCGGTTATTCTCGAATCACCGGTGAATTTTTAATCACCGGTATCTAGAAAATCACCGGTGATTCTAAAATCACCGGCGAATAATTTATCACCGATCACCGAGGACACCGTCGGTGATTCGTGTCATCGGTGAATCGGTGGGAAATCCATTCACCGCACAGCCCTAGCTATGGCATCCTCTACGGGAGCCGAAGACGCGGTGAGGCGAGGACTTTTGAATGGCTCAACCATGACTGCTGTCCACAACAAATAGTCTTTGGAGAGTCTGCACGCTTCGGATTTCACCTGAGGCAGGTAGTAGGGGTTTGATTCCAAATCATTACATTCTTCATCGCTAGGCAGCTCTTCCTGTATTTCTCTAACTATCCCATTGATGGTACTGTCTATATCCCGGCACTCTCTCTCTTCCGCCTCTTCATTCTCTTGGTAAACAGTCTCATCATCCCCATCTGCTTCGGCATCCACAAGCTCCTCGCCTTGGATCTTCTCCGCCATTGCCTTAACACTATTTTTGACGTCTTCAATGTAGCTTGGAGCCAAAGCAGCTTTCAGGAGGTGCTCCAAAAGAAGCCAAAACTCTTCGTTGGACTTAGTTATGATCAGAACGCCAAGGCTTCTCAGGTAGAAACTGTTCAGTCTTTTGTTGCTGTCATCTTTCCAGCATTTCCAGCGAGATGCTGCTTTCATGAAATGCCCAACATCAAGCCTGAGGTAGCACTTAGGCAACGGGCTGCTTGACTGCACGTGGTCACAACACTTCTTTTTATAGTCTGCTACGTCAGCACAAGCACAGAGTGATCGCACCACGGCACTGTTGAGGGCTGGAGAGTTGTCGATTATTACCTCATTAGGCCTCCGAGCGCCTTTCCTTTGGCACTCATTTAGCCAGTACAATGTGTTGTTGGCGTCTTGCTTCTCTGTGAGCATTTGCACTCCTGGGATTTGGAATTTGCCTGTATTAATCACTCCGACAAACAGGAATATGTGACCAGAGAGTTCGTGGCGACCTCTGAGTCGTTTCAACACTTTCCAAGTTGCATCAATTACAAGGACGCTGGTGTCCAGTAGTGTACGTGAAATTTGTCACGTCCAATATCTCCAATTTTGCCTATCCAAGGACTTGAGTGCTTCATCTTCACTAATTTGTCGATAGGATTTTCCCCCTTAGGAATACTGAGATCTTTTTCTTCGACTGTTTGCTTTGCTTTGCGTACAACGTCATTTGTCCACAGATTTGGAGATTCAGGGTGGCCTTGATCCATGGACTTCTCTGCTTCAAGTCTCCTAAACGTTGACGCAGGAAGCACACTGCGGCCAACTTGTGTGCGCTTTTCCCTCGCAAAGGTCGCTTCTTCTTATGACTCATGCACACACAATCGTTTGCGACCCACAGGAGTTTGGAACTTTTGCCTTGATGTGGTTTTTCTTTGATCGTGCGATGGCCCTTCGCTTCGCATTCCGGACATTTACCGTGGACGGTTATTGGCTGAGCGATAGCGAAGCCCTTACCCCACTGGCCCAAAAATGTTTTGTCTGTTTGTCTGTCTGTGTGTGCGTGTGTCTGTCCGCGCGGTTTCTCGAGAACGGTTCATCGTAGAGGGCTCAAATTTGGGCCACAATCTTCTTTTATCATACCGGAGTCAACCTCACATCGTGGGCACCGTAGACGAAATAGTTTCTAAGATAATTTTCACAACTGGTCTTAGATTTTATAAAATAATTAACAACGCAATTACGATAGTGACGCACGCATCGATTCCTGTTCATATTTCGATAGGACAGTGCGAGATACGAACTTTTTCTTGTGATTGAACCCCTACTTAAATTGCCTAAGCAACCCCCACAACATGCGAAAGCCGACCTCAGGTGCTGCTGCAGGTGCCAGTTGGCAAAACAGGGCCTTCTTGGGCACAAACTGGATCATGTGGGCGAACTTTAAAATCGCGCAGAATTTTAAACTTCAACATGGCCACCGCCCCCATCTAAAGTCACCTCAAGACTCCATTCAACATGCCGAAATTAACACCAGGTGCTGCTGCAGGTGCTAGGGGTCAAAACAGGGCCTTGTTGGGCAGGAACTGGAACGGGGGGCCAAATTCTAAATCGTGCAGAATATCAAACTAACATATGGCGAACGACCCCCTCTTAAATCACCCTAAGACCACATTCAAAATGCCAAATTTGACCTTTAGGTACTGCTGCAGGTGCTAGGGGCCAAAACAGGGCCTTCTTGGGCAGGAACTGGAACGGGGGGCCAAATTCTAAATCGTGCAGAATATCAAACTAACATATGGCGAACGACCCCCTCTTAAATCACCCTAAGACTACATTTACATTCAAAATGCCAAATTTGACCTTTAGGTACTGCTGCAGGTGCTAGGGGCCAAAACAGGGCCTTCTTGAGCAGAAGCAGGAACAAAACGAAAAACTAAAAAAAACGTTAGCGCTAATGCTAACGTGAAAGCAGATGAATGATAACTCTAAAACGTGTGTGGCGTGTATGCAAGCCAGAGCAGCCTAACAGCCCCAAACCGGGGAACAAAACTACGCCACTTGTGTCCTTTCCCTTTCAGAGATCTGAGCGAGGGCCGGCGAGGGCAGGGCAGGAGCGGCCGGCTGGTCAGGGAGAGCATAGGCACATGTGTGCGGGGGAGGGGGGAGGGGTGGCATCGTCTAGCCAGGTACAGCAAGCCACGCCACACCGCGCCACTCCTGCTAGCTCCAGCGATGCTTCGCGGCGGAAACGCATCAATATTCACTGTTAATGTGTGTGCGCTGTGTTTGTCTAATCCTGATTAACCGTTGTTATGAGGATATCCAGTTAGTGGCGGATTTTGCGGTTTTCCGTCGGAAGTCGGCGGAACTTGCGACCGCAACGGATTTTCGGGTGCGGGATGACAAATCGCGATGAAAAGATCGTTTCTATGAAAAATTCGTTCCTAAATTCGATTGTTGTTTTTTTTTTTCGGAGAGAGCGCGCCCATTTCAGGCATTTGACTCCTGATTTGACGCATCTGAGGCATCTGGGGGATGTTAACAGCGAAGAGGCGGGTATCTTAAGCAAATCGCTCAAAATGCCTGTGCTGAAAATAAGGCGCGGGGCCGATTTCTATAGCATTTCAGCCTCTGAAGAGTCAGTGAAGTTGTTCCACGGTAAAGTACTTAAAAAATATGTGACAGAATGGCCAGGTTGAGGTTTCAACACTTGTTCATGTCAATACTTGTTTCATAGATGTTGCAATGAGAAACACCATGTGGTGTCAGCTGCAAGAGTGTGGTTTAACCCCACACTCCGTGAACCCTCGGGCGCCTTTTCTTGCCGAACTGCAGGTTGATGAAAATGGAGTAGAAGGTATGCAGTGTAGTGTGGGCGTTAGTTGAATTGTATTGAATTAGAACTGATTCTTCTTATTTATATTGCAGCGGTGCAATTGATTTTAGACAATGAAAATAAAGGTAAAGGCATCGCTGATTTGTTACAAGGAAACCTTAGAATCACAAAGCTTTCTTATAATACTCTTGGCTTGTTTTCTTCATTTAGGTACAAGTGAACCATCGGACCAAGAGTGCGTTCCAGGCCCCCTTGAACAACCCTCATCACCTCCGATGAAGAAGCAAAGGACTAGTATCATAACTCCTGTCAAGGAAAGAGGTTGGTGATATTCCTATGGTTGTAAAATCAGTACCTGGCAAATACAGGCTTAATTACCTGTCTGACTTTTTACACAGATGTACGTAACAGCTTGGTTCAGAAATTTTAAGACTTGTCACCGTACAAGCCATCCAAACCATCTACAAAAGCCCAAGTGTCCGGTCTTCCTCCCCGCTTTCATGAGGTGTGTATACATTTGTAGCGACCTTCATTTAGAATGTTATTCCTTGTGAACAGTGAAAGCGAAAGTCTTCTCATGTCTGCCTAACCAGGAGCACTTCCTTGATACCTTGGAAGAAGAAGCACAGAAAAGATTAAAGGAAGTGGGAAGAGGGATACTGCTGTCGTATGATGCTGACCAAAAAACAGCAGAATTGCAGGTGATCTTAAGGTCATATTGCTGTGTTAATTTTGTTCTTGAGTGAGAGTGCTGATTTTGTTCTCTATATCAGTTGCAGAACCCTGAGGATGCATTCATGGTGTGCCAGTTGTCCTCACTGTTATACGGCAAGTGCACTGTCGTTTTAAATATGACAGACCCAAGATCCCCAATCCAAGATCCCACATAATAATGGAGAAGATTGGGATACTTTCATACAGCAGCAAGAAAGCAATGATGCTGATGTAGACTACGTGCCATTTATTAGTGAGAGTAGTGGGTGTGAGTCGCCTGAGACTGAGGTAATGATTCTGCAGAATGTTAATGTTTCCTACTTTATCATATAATTTCCTTTGCAATTTCATGTTATTCTGTTTGTGGTTGTTACAGTCTGTATCCCCCACTTCAGGCCTCGACAGTGACGAGGCCATAAAGGCTTTCTTGGAAGCCTGCATTTTATGTAAAGGTGGCAGCAAAACATTTCGCGGTACTGCCGATTCCCTTACACGAGTCGCCAAGATGTTGGTAGATGTTAAAATAGTCGCCATGTTAAGGAATGCCAAACAAAAAAAAAAGGGTTGGATGAGTACTTTAGGCGCCATCCGCATGAAATTGGATGGAAGTTCCATGGCCATATGGCTTTCCTGAGGGGTGAATCGGAAATAAGACCCACCTTTACGGTACTTAAGAAATGCCAGGGAGCTGATGGTGAAAGCAATAGTGCTGGTCCTGCAACTACTGAAGAGCAATCCCTGGCATTGCTTCTGAAGTACACCAAAGGTATTCTTCTGTTTTAGCACTGCTAATTATTGTTTCCTTTTTCACTTAAGCAGGAAGTTACATTGCAAGATGCATTACATATGTATTTTTTTTTTTTAAATTTGGCAGGCCTTCCAATGAGAACATCTGATTTGCAATCACTGATCGATGTCATGACAGAACACAAAGAGGATTATTTGAAACCCCATAGGGATGTTATCTTTTGGACCAAAATCTCTAACTGCATGATAGCACGGGGTCACAACCTTGCGGCTGAACAGTGTGAAAAGGAGTTCAATTCACTCAAATGTCAGTACAAAGATTATGTTGCAAGACTAGGAAAAACTGGCACTGGGCGCATCACATTGCCTTCTTATGAAGATCTCCAGCCCCCTTTGGCCGATAATGTAACAGTTAAGGCTAAGAAAACTTATGAAGTTGGTGCCACAACTACTTGTGTCAATACCAATGCTGAAATGGAGGACAATGAGCAATGTGCCTCAGTCTCCAAAAGTAGGAGGGCAAGGCCTCCCGCTAGACCCAATTCTCGGGAAGAAAAATTAGCAGTCGCCAAAGAATTGGCACAAGGCAGGCTGGCCATGGTTTCAGTACTGAGAGACCTTGTAACTAAACTGGGCAACAACAATGACAACAACAGCGGCAGCAGCAAGTGATTTGTGCAGCGTAGGACAATTTTCTACCCCTTAAATTTTTTACTTCATAAGCTAACAGTACGTGCCATACTTTGCCATTGCCTAAGTATCATTTGTTCTTGTAATCCTCAGCCTATGTTAATGACAGTGTATGCCATATAGTATTTCATGTTTCCTAGGTTCACATGAAGATTGATTTTTTACGTTAACTTTTTTTTAATGTTCTATTTGTTGTTTTTTCTTTTCAACTCTTACACAGAGAGTACTGTGTAACAATGTTTTGGATTTGTCAATGCTGTTTAAATTATGGTGTTATCAGACTGATAGTTTAGGTTGAGACAACTTTTGTGATAAAATAATATTTTAGTTGCATAAATAATTCATTTGTCACTTTAAAATTTAAATTGTAATCCAATAATATTAAATAAGTTATGGAAAGTACATCACAATTTGCTTTGGTATACTGGCAGGACACACAAAATACAGATTATCACAAGTCACTTTGCACTGTTACGTAGAGGAGGCGGAATAAGAGTCGGAGTGTAGGGTTGAAGCCAATGTATTGACCGTAAGGAGTCGCTACACGAAGTGGCGCCGCTTGGAAAGTGGCGCCTGCATTTATAGGACGAAGAGAGGAAGTAAGGAAGAATAAGAAATGGTGGGGGTACTAGTGTGGGAGGTTCTCGAGAGATGTCAGCAGCGGATAAATAGATGACTATCGTATGTCAACACTGGAAAGGGTTATGTTGCCCATAGACTAATCAGTTTATGTTTTATCTTTCAATTAGGCTGCTCTATGTAACACCACTTCCTCCTTTTTAAGCTCCCTTCCTCTCTTTAATTCCTTTACAGATTTTTAAAATGTAACAATTTCATCAATAATTCATCACTTTTACCTATTTCTGACTATAGTAACGCGTTACAGACTTTAAGTGGACATTAGAGGCTTCCCCATTTGGACAAGGAGTAAGGGAAAAACCCTGTGGGCGCAAATCCCTTACTCAGAAGCTCACCGCAATAAAACCCTATCACTAACTAATCTAATTTCTGCTGACCTGTAAGACCACCCCCATCATTTGACACAACTCCACTTGTGCTTGCTTAGAGTGTCCAGTTCTAAGCCCAAATGACTTTCATGGTTTGAAACAAATAAACAAAAAGGTTTGATCCCTTCCTATTACACTTCAGTCGTGCCGAGTTTAGATATCTGTCACAAAGGTTTGCATTCTGGCCATCAATGCAAAAACCCACTTGCCTTTCTCAATGAAGACAGTAGTTAGGTTGTAAGACTACTCGTATGTGAGACTTAGAAATCCCCTCGAGGAAGTGGATCAGAAAACATTATTAAATCTTCCAGTTGACATGCTGAGTTTCTTGTTGACTCCTGGCGTTGGTAACTGGTTCTTGTGGCTGAGGCTACGGTGTGGAACAATTTGATGACTGTAGACAGTGTCCGTATACTGAAACATAATTACATCTGACACCATGTATGTTTACCTTTTCATAATCTTTTTCAGGTTAAGGTGCCTGTACTAAGCCCTTAGTGTCATGCTAATCCCTATCACTATTCTGACCTATCCACTTACAGACTAGACTTATCCTAATACTTAGACTAAGACACCGTAATCTAAACTAACTGACATTAGCTATTTGTTTTTATGTTGACTCTTCAAGACAACTTAACTTATCCTGTCCTTCCTTCCCCTTGCGAAATGGCTGCGGCCTCTGCTGTTAACCGAAGTCTGCCCGATGTTGCTCTGGTTGCCGTGATGATTTGTCGTTGAAAAATTCCATGATTTTGCGGCTGCCTTGATGAATTCTTGTGTTCTCGGAATTTCTTGAGCTGAAATCTCTAATTCTCCTGTCGGAGTCCTAACATTTCTATTTTGGTTTCCAAACTTGAGACGTTGTTTTAAAACACTTGTTTTAGATCTCCAATTTGTTAGAAAAGATTTTGCCGAAACCCGAATTTCAACGATTCATCATTTATTTTAGTCATTTCTTTTCATTTTATTCATGCAACTACTTGCTTGAATTTCTATTTTCAAATTTCGAATCGTCTACGTTCGTTTTCTGTGCGCGATCTTCATTTGTCTATTTTGGGTACACGAACTGAGAAATGCTGCCAAAAACTACGAGACTTGACTTGACTCACATATTTTAAACTCACTCATTTGCTCATGACTTTTTTATGGACCAAGATATCTTTACAAAATCACAACTCTGCGTTAGAGTTTCTATTACTCACTTAAGATCTATTTGCGATCTTATGATTTTATTCGAGGATTGAAACTACATCGGTTGTGGTTGTCATGCGGTTGACTTCTGCGCTCTGGTTGGCTAGCGAGCCGCCGGTGTGATTTGCGCATGCGCGGTACGTTCCCCGCGACCGTTACGCCTACTTGTCTCGCCCACTTTGGCGTGGCGTCAGTGCGTCCATAGCGTCGGTTGGCGTCGGTTGTGATCTTTTCTTCTGTGGTCTTGTGGGTGCATCAACCAGTTCGGAGGAAAAATGGCCAGCGAACGGCGTGTTTGGTTAGAGAACGGTAAAATCTTCGTGCATCTTCCAAACAATCAAGTTGTCGGAGAAGTGCCTGTGATTGAATTAGAACCCGAAGTTGGAAATGTCCTGGGAGGCGCTTTCCTGGGCTTCGTGGGCGTCGAGGAAGCTGCCCCTGCTGCTCCGGCCGGGCCTCGTCAACCCAACGTTTCTGTGTTCATCCACCACTACCAATCAATGGATCCTGTTACAAATGCTCCCGCTAAAGTAAGTGACTCTCTTTTATAAATCGTGCTGTCTTCGCGACTAGCTTCCTTTTTCTTATGGCTGTTTGCTTGTTCTAGGTGTGTCCGACATGTTACGCGCTTCGGCCGCCTATGGGCGAGCCTGCTGTCTTACTTCTGCCAGTTAAAGTCTTTAGTCCTAAACTCTTCTCGGCGGATTATTTGGGCACAGGCGACCTGAAATGCGTGATTTGCGGCCTTGACGAGGGGCATACCTACGTGAGTTCTGTTTTTATTACTGACTTTGACTCCACTTTTTACTTGTGCCTATTCTTATATCCTCTTTTACATTTCAGACTACGTTGAATCCCCGCGCCGGCTTCGGTCCAACCGACGACCCGTTTTATGACTTCTTCTTGTAGGCTATTCCTTTTGTTGATTTATGATTTGAACTGTTGTTGCCTTTAGGCTTCTATTTGTGGTGTACTTCCTTTATCTTTACCTTGACCATAGCACGCAGTTTCAACTGTTCGAAACAGGTGCAGTGATTCAAGTTTCACGTTCGCAAATAAGATTTCAGTTTCGTTTTGATCACAATTTTATTGAACATAATAGCTAGTTTAACAATTTATTTAACACAAAAGAAATGCTAGCACTACTTAAAACTAACATAGTAATTTGATTTACATTTCACATTTTGCATTTAATTAAACACATTGCGGTGTTAGTAATACTTAATGGCCTAAGCACTTGGCTTAGCACTGGACATACTAGCGGTACTTAAGAATTAACAAAGTAATAGTAATAGTAACACAAACTTGAAAACAAAGTATTAATAGCTTAACTTGAAAACTCTGAGCAAACTTTGGCAAATTGTTTAAATTGTTTACGCAGCCCCTTCTTGCTGCACTCTGCGGTTTTATGGTCCCTAGAACCACAGTGTTTGTATCTTTGCCGATTCTTGTTTACTCCCGCCACTACTTCAACATTATTCACTACACATTCTAATTCCTGCACCATGACATCTAAACTTTTCTCTTCTATCTCTACTCGGTTAATCTCCATTTCTACCACTTCGTCCTTCTCCTTTCCACTTACTTTACATTCCTACGACCAATACTCCTCAATCATTCTGTCCATCCTTGCTATTTCTTCTTCTACTACTTCGGCCTCCTGCTTCGGCCTCCCTCTTCCATCTGCTGAATCAACATTTCTAGATCTAAACACAGCTCTTCATTGCTCATCTCTTCTGCTTCTTCTTCCGCTGAGTCTTGTTTCCTTAACTCTTGGATTTCTTCTTCTTTCTTCTTGATCATCCTTTCCATCTTCTCCAATTCCTCTTCCATCTCACTTCTTCCCTTAAACCTCAACTCCTTTTCCAATTCCTCAACTGACCATAACTCTTCTCCTTCCCACTTTCCTTCCATGCTCCTCCACTTGATGTCTTCCTTTTCCTGAATTGTTTCAGCACTCCTTTTCCTTGCTTCTTCCTTCCGTTGTCTGTCCCTGGCCAAACACTTGAGAGCGGTCGCCTTGACCTCCTCTAGCGATGCACTCTTCCTTGTGTACACTTGCTTACTTGCTCCCTGGTTCCTGGAAATCTGGACGACTGGGAATCCTTTTCCAATTTCTGGAGAATGGTGGCCGGTCTTCCCTTCTTTGCTCCCGTCGCTACTCCTTGCTCTACTGGTGCTAGTGCTGTGGTTCCTTTGGGCTTCATCTCTGACTGCACTCTGGATACCCGCTTGCGTGGTGCTATGGCGTTGCCTGGAGCTAGACTGATCCGCTTCGATCCGCTTTGATCGGCTTCGATCGGCTTTGGTCCCGTTTTATCGAGATTAAACCAGATCTAGCCGGTTCAAGGATTGACAGTCGTCAATACGCCCTGCTTGATCGGTCTGCGCTGTTTGAATCTCGCGGCACTTGTAGCTGGCGGTGTTGCTTATATCCAGTTGGCCGTGACTGCCCATAGAATCAACGTTCTTTACACGAACGTTAACCAGGCAGCCCCGAAGAAATCTTCTTCCGCGTGTTGCGGTGTGTAAGCTGCCAATTTATCGATATGGACGATCAATTTCCTATGCGGCGGATCTTCTTGTTGAATTTGGGCGTTGCAATCGTTGATTATGTCCAGAATTACGTATGGTCCATGCGAAGGTGAGGTTAACTTTCTCATTTGTCCCGTTCTGGTGACTTTTTAGTAGAAATACACTCTGTCTCCTATTTTAAACGGTGCGAGCATTGCTGTCCTATCATAATATTGTTTCATTTTAATTGCAGACTGCTTTTTGGAATCCCTAACCAAATCATGAATTTTGCTCAAAGCTTCTCTCACAAACAATGGATATTTATCCTTCTTGTTTGACCAGTCTTCTTGAGACGGAGGTGCTTCTCTCTCTAATAGTAACGGAGTCCTCATGGGAGCCCCAAACATTATTTCGTATGGAGAGCACTTGGTTACTTCATTTGGAAGATTTCGATAAGCTTGAGCAATGAAAGGTAAATATTCTGGCCATTTCAGTTGGTCCATTTCCACTAGCATTATAAGCTGTTGCTTCATAGTTCTAATCCATCTTTCAACTTTTCCATTGGACTCTGGATGCTTCACTGATATCTTATATTTCTTTATGTGATACAGGTATGCTATTTCTGTCATAGTATTGGATTCGAATTCTTTTCCTTGATCCATCATTACTGAGATGGGTGCCCCAAAGATGGAAAATACATGAGTAATCAAAGCCCTTGCTACTTCTGAAGATGACTTGCCATACAAAGGAACTACTACAGGCCATGCAGAAAATGACTCTACTGCTATCATGATGTGAGTATAACCCTCTTTGCTTTTATTAAATGGTCCCCCTAAATCTACATACCATCTCCCATGCAAAACCCCATCTTGAAATATTTTTAATTGTGGCTTAAACCTGTTCTTAACCTCTTTATGTTTATGGCACTGTTTACAATTTGCAATAAACCATTGGATATCAGTTTGCACTCCAGGCCACCAAAAGAACATATGAGCTACTGTCCTATTTCCTCCAAAATGATTAATTTCTCCTAGTTGCTCGTGATAATGTTTGATGGTATTTTTCACATACTTTGATGGTAATACTAATTCGTAATTTATCCTTTCAGGATCCCTGGTGATATGCTCATACTTTCTAAATAACAATCCATTCTTAACTACAAGTGATTTGAACTGATGCCAAAGTGCTCGAGTCTTATTGCTATATCCAGAAATGTCTTGGAAATCTGGACGTTTTCCATATTCAACTGCAGTTATTATGGGCATGATGTCTTTAACAAGCCTTTGTTCTTTTCTCAACTCATCTGAGCTGACTCCATCTGCTACTATGGAAGTCCAGTTCACCATGACATTTTGTAGTGACACAGGTAATTCTTGCATTTGTTTAACATCTTCTAGTTTACAGGGTATGCAGTCTACTGTTCTTAACATATTAACATTAGCTACTCTATTTACATTTTCTGTTTGTAAGTGATACATATGCACTTGCATATTTGTATCTGAGAACACTTCCTTTCAGAATTGAATTAGTCTTTGGTAGTTTAATTGGTCTCTACCACACGAAAACTCAGGCATACACCACTCATAAATTTTGTAAAACTGTAACCAATTCTTTAAATGGAACAATGACTCTTTGACTTGCTGTGGTGATAGTTTATGAAAATATCTGTACTTTGTTATTACATTAACAATCATTCTTTGTCCTGTCCACACAGGTACTACACCAGGACAAGTTCTATCTCTTGAAAGGAACTGCTCTTTTACATTGAATCTTCTATCAACTTCTTTGGCCAGACCTGCGCCCATTTTACCATACAGCCTGGACCAAAGGTAACCTAGTTTCACTATCAAAGATTGATCCCTTGTAGTGGATTACATTGAAATTATTTACATATTCTACTTGTACAACTTGTGCTAAATTTACTGACACTGCTGTTTCAGTAGTGTTTACAGATGCTTCCTACCTTTCTTCAATTCTAATACATTTCTTACAATTCTCATTACAGGGCCTTTGTGGTCTACGACTAAGAGCATCTGCATGACCAATGCTGGTCCCTTTTACATAAACTACTTGAAACTGATAAGGAGCCAGTTTCTCCAACCATCTGGCCAACATACTAGTGGGATTTTTGAAACTTCTCAGCCACTGCAGAGCAGCATGGTCTGATTTTACCAAAAATGGTGCTCCTGCTAAATAATGATTAAATGCTTTGACTCAACCAATGCTAACAATACACAGTGAGTTGCACAATAATTTCTTTGTGCTGGGTTTAAGACTTTTGACCAATGAGCTATAGTAATTTCCTTCCCATCTTGTTCCTGCGTTAGCACAGCCCCTAGCCCAGTTAAGCTGGCATCAGATGTCAAAGTAAATGGTCGCTTATTTACATCTGGTGTTCCCAAAATTGGAGGTGAAGTTAAGTCTTTCTTAATACCCTCAAAAGCTTCTTCACACTTCTGAGTCCATTCCCAAATTACTTTAGCTTTCATTAACCCATACAAAGGAGCTGCTTTTGTTGCTAAGTGAGGAACATATTTAGTATAATAATTTACTAATCCCAACCAAGATCTCAATTCCTTTTGATCATTTGGTCTAGCCCAGTGAAGAATTTTATTGACTTTATTGCCATCAGTCTTTATACCCAACACTTATAATATATGACCTAAGTATTAAATTTCTTTTTGAAATAACGAACATTTCTTTGCTTTTAACAGAAACCCTGATGCTCTTATTCGGTTGAACAACGCTTCTAAACGTTGCAACATGACTTCAAAGGAATCACCTGCAATGCATACATCATCAACTGAAACTGCATCACCCAGATCATTTTCTGCTGTTGGCTTTTTGGCTGATGTTATTAACCTATCAGTGACACACTGGAATGCTCCAGGTGCTGCTGATAACCCAAAACTAAGTCTAGTGAATTCAAATTGTCTGCTAGGCAATCCTAGATCTTCTGGCAGAATGATAGCCGTTTTGGGCTGATCATCTTGATGGATTTCTAAATTATGGTAGCCATGAGCCAAATCAAAAGCATGATACAGTTTCTTCCCTCCCATTCTTTGTAACAACTCCTGTACCCTTGGTATGGGTGTAGCAGGTACTCCTGTAATTGCAGTCAATGCTCTATAATCGATGCAGACTCGTACTTCTCCAGTTTTTTTCATAACACAAAGAATTGGAGAAGCCCAAGCTGACTGACTTGGTCTAATTGCTCCCTGCTGTAGGTACTTCAATATGGTTTCCCTCACAGCCTCTCTATAATGAATCGGTACCGGTCTCGCGTTTTGTTTAATCGGCGGATGATCTCCCGTATCTATTTGAAACTTTAACCACGGACACTTCCCGAATGTAGTATTATCTTTAGCAAATACGTCCGTTCCCACCCATTTTTCCCAAAAATTAATTCCCAAAAGTTAGCTTCCCAAAACACTTTTTCCTGAAGGAATCCTTCCCAAAATTAAATTCCCAATCCTATATTTTCCAAACCACTGCTCCCAATAATTTTTTTTCCCCAAGATGTTCCCAAAAGTTTTCCCAAAAACTTTGCAAGGTGGGGCCGGTGATGTTCGGGACTGGGTATCGCATCACCCTCGGAGGCGAGGACCTCCTTCTGTTTGACTCCTATGATGATGGTGATGACGACGGCGATGACGAGGCCAGAGCCCGAAGAGTGATAGTTTTCGGAACCAAACGGAACGTTGAGCTGTTCTGGAAATCCGAAATGTGGTTCCTCGACGGCACATTCAAGACGGCTCCACATGTTCAAGCAAACTTTCACCATACTGGCCCTCATGAAACGTCCTGGGGACACTCTCGACGATCCTGACGTCGAAACTGCAGTGCCGCTCGTATACGTGTCATGGTTCTGTTTTGTGTGTGTTGTATGTTCGAGCTGGTATGACCGCTCTTAAGACGGGTCGGCGAGCTGACCTCAGTGGCTCGTTGCCGGTTCAGGCCCGGGCAGGCCGGAGCCGTCCGTAGGGCGCTTGAACGAGTCACAATGCTTTCTTAACAAATTTTCCAGACTTTCTTTTGATCTGGTGTCAGATTTGGAGTTTTATCTGCTAACTCTTGCAAGTCTTAGGGGGCATCCATATACCACGTGACCCATAATAGGCCACTTTTAGACCCCCCCTCCCCCCGCGTGACCTGGCTAACCTAACCTTCCTATGTATTTAATATAGGAGCGTGACCTGGGGCTGACCCCGCCCCCCTCCCCCAACTAGGTCACGTGGTATATGGATGCCCCCTTATGGTAAAGCTTGGTCCTTAGCAATTGAGTCTTTCGGCTTTGGGTCAAATTCGGCATCTTCAAATTTCACAGTTTCGTGATCCACAGTTGTCGCTAAAATTGGCATATCTACCGTGTCTTCTAGATCTGGCTCTTCACTACACTCAGTTATCTCTTCATCATTATCTTTACCTTGTTCTTTTGTTACAGAATTATGATATTCAAGTGGGTGCAACACATAAACTTCTCCCAGGACGGCATATTTTGGAATAGCTACACACTTATCCCCGAAATTCTGCGAAGTTACATCTAACGGAGCAGTGACACAAGGTACTACCCCTGACTGAGCAAGTACTGAATTGGGTAACCTAGTTACTTTGCTACCCATTCCTGGAGTAGTAGAAAACACTCCCAATTTGACTTTATTCTGTGTTTTGAAACCCCTTTGGACTAAGCTTTCTTTTGTTCTTCCATGTTCTAAGTCGAGTTCAACGAACCGACTTCTGTTTACAGACACTGTGGTGTCACTTTCTAAGTCATTTTCCAAGTCATATTCCAATTCTACGTATGTGATCGTGTTCTTTGACACGAGGGGCCCCTTCTGATCACTTTCCATTTCTATGTCATTTTCCACGTTCACTCGACTCCCTGCTTTCATCCCATCTCGGCAGTTAGGTTGTGAATGGGGCTTGGACAGAGCGTCATCCAGTTTCCCACTTGCCTGAATTGGGGTAACAGTAGAGTCTAGTGTCATATCCATATCCATGTTCTTAGCAACACTTTCTATTTCATAGTCAGTGTGTAGAACAGTAGTCAATTTGCTTTCCACGAAAGGTCTCAAAACAGTCTTTTGGCCTGTTCTGACTGGATAGAAAACTTCCCCAGCCCTGAACTTCCCCTTATTAAGAGCTTTGCCAATTCTAAACTGAGTACCAATGATCTGTGACTTATCTGGAGTTGAAAACTCAATGATTCTATTTTTAATTCTCAGTGTAGCATCAAAATAATCTAAGAAATCATATCCCAATAAATTCTCTTCTATATCCGCTTCATAAACATAGAAGCATTCTATGAGCTTGTATGAAGATTTATACAACTTTATAAAAGCCTGTATACGGAGTAATCAATGTGTATAGGACTATATAAGGGCTATTATAAGATTATATACATCTGTATGGATATCATTGTATACAGTCCCATATAAAGGTGTATATAACATGTATATAATTCTATACACCTTTATACACCAATATAGAGTCTCCCTTATACAACATTATAAAACTTATATACACGTTTATAAAAGCCTTTGTAAATGTTTATAAATACCTATAAAAACTTTATAAAGTCATATACAGACTCGTTTTACCCGGGTATCTATATAGTAACATCTGCTTTATCTTGAACCCTTTTCTCATATGATATTGGCAGTGTATTGCTTCAATTACTAAATTGGCTCATGTGTTTGAGCAATAATAGGAACCTTTTCCTCATTGAATTTTGACTGTTTTCTTGGCCGCCTAGTGCTTGCCCAGTCCCCTTTGGAATGATGTGTTTCCTAATTATGTAGTAATTAAGCCTATTGAGTTTTTCCTTATCATGGACTTGTCCAGTATGTGTTGGATTTGTGTATGTTCCAACTATAATTGTTAGTGGCCGTTTAATTGCTGGGCCTGTAAGGTGAGCGAGGCCACCTCATGTTGAGCTATCATGACCATGATACACTGTAAAAAAAATTGTCGTAAATTTACGACACCAGAGTCGCTAAGTTTGATAGCGAGCGCAGTCGTTTCTGTACGATCACAGACGTTTTCATACGACAAATTTCGTTCAATTACGACAAAAGTCGTTTCACCACGACTTCAATATCCTAATGTAACGACATTACTTGTTCGGCAACGACTATCTCGTTTTGAAACAATAAAAATGCGTTCTGAACACAAACGACCATATTCGTTATAGAACGAAAAGTTCATCAAGCAAAATGTCGTATCCCAACAATTTTTTTTAACAGTGTATGTTTCCGTCATAAAACTTGTATATAAATCAAGATTATATTACTCACTGCTACCCACCATCCGTAGATATTTATATTGTTTTGTTAATGTTGCTACACTTTTTTGATTGTCATATTACCATCTAGATTTTTGGCTGAGCGATAGCGAAGCCCTTACCCCACTGGCCCAAAAATGTTTTGTCTGTTTGCGTGTCTGTCTGTCTGTCCGCGCGATTTCTCGAGAACAGTTCATCGTAGAGGGCTCAAATTTGGACCACAATCTCCTTGCATCATACCGGAGTCAACCTCACCTCGGGGGCATCCTACCTCAGGTGCTGCTGCAGGTGCCGGTTGACAAACCAGGGCCTTCTTGTGCAAGAACTGGAACAGGGGGGCTAACTTCTAAATCGTGCCGATTTTCAAACATGAACATGGCGACCTACCCCTTCTAAAATCACCCAAAGACCCAAGTCAAGATGGCGAAATCGACCCCAGGTGCTGCTGCAGGTGCTAGGGGTCAAAACGAGGCCTTCTTGGGCAGTAGCAGGAACAAATAGTAAAACTGCTAAACAAGCTGTATTTTGAGCTTAAAGATCGGAACCGACCCCGCTCAAAATACACTCAGAACTTCAATTACAATGCCAAAAACGACCCCAGGTGCTGCTGCAGGTGCGGGTTGGCAAAACTGGGCCCTCTTGTGCAGGAACTGGAACAGGAGGGCAAACTTCTAAACAAACCGTATATCAAACTTCTAAAATCACCCAAAGACCCGAGTAAAGATGGCGAAGTCGACCCCAGGTGCTGCTGCCGGTGCTAGTGGTCAAAACAAGGCCTTCTTGTGCAGGAACTGGAACGGGAGGGCTAACTTCTAAATCGTGCCGATTTTCAAACTTGGACATGGCGAGCGACCCCTTCTAAAATCACCCAAAGACCCGAGTAAAGATGGCGAAGTCGACCCCAGGTGCTGCTGCCGGTGCTAGTGGTCAAAACAAGGCCTTCTTGGGCAGGAGCAGGAACAAATAGAAAAACTGCTAAACAAGCTGTATTTTGAGGTTAAAGATCGGAACCGACCCCGCTTAAAATACACTCAGAACTTCAAATACAATGCCGAAAAGGACCCCAGGTGCTGCTGCAGGTGCCGGTTGGCAAAACAGGGCCTTCTTGAGCACAAACGGGAAGATGTGGGCAAACTTTTAAATCGTGCAGAATTTTAAACTTCAACATGGCCACCGCCTCCATCTAAAGTCACCCCAAGACTCCATTCAACATGCCGAAATTAACCCCAGGTGATGCTGCAGGTGCTAGGGGTCAAAACAGGGCCTTCTTGGGCAGGAACTGGAACGGGGTGCCAAATTCTAAATCGTGCAGAATGTCAAGCTTTAATATGGCGACCGACCCCCTCTTAAATCACCCTAAGACCCCATTCAAAATGCCAAATTTGACCTTTAGGTACTGCTGCAGGTGCTGGGGGCCAAACCAGGGCATTCTTGAGCAGGAGCAGGAACAAAAGGAAAAACTGCTAAAAAAAAAAAGCAGTATTTCGAACTTAAAGATGGGAACCGATAACGCTTAAAATACACTCAGGACCTCAATCACAATCCTGAAGAAGACCCCAGGTGCTGCTGATGGTGCCAGTTGTCAAAGCCGGGCCTCCTTGAACCGGAACCGGTTAGGCTAGGGTAGGTTAGGTTTGAGCAGCATTAAGTACGGTAGATAAGTCCACAATGAGTAGCTGAAGTTGGAGAAGGCTAGGTCAGAGTAGGGTAGGTTAGTTTAGAGTAGGGTAGGCTAGGTTAGAGTAGGGAAGGGTAGGTAAGGTTGGAGTAGGCTAGGGTAAGTTAAGTTAGAGTTGAGCACGATTGAGTACGGTAGAGAAGTTCACAATACTGTGGGAGTAGGTACGTCCAGGGGTTAGGTTAGAAGCGTAGCGTCCCTCGCGCCCCAAGACCGGCGCCCGCAGGGCGCCGTACTGACTGATTAGCCCCGCAGGGTCCCACTCGCCCGGTGACAGCCGCCGGCAGGCCAAGGTAGGTGTACGCCAGGCGTGGAGGGGCGGAACAGTGGTTCGCGGTGAGCGAAGCCTGTTACGCCACGACGCGGTCTGGCGTACGCCTACCTTGTATTAAAAGTGTCAAACTTGTAGATTATAGGAAACCTTGGCTGTCTACGTTCAGGTATTATGTTTTCAGTCTAGCCTTCGGTCAAGCCGTTGTTTTTTTTATATGTTCATGTTTGTTTCAATACCTGATGTGAACTTACAGCCACGGTTTTGTTATGGGTTCGAGCCCCACGTTTATTGGCTGAGCGATAGCGAAGCCCTTACCCCACTGGCCCAAAAATGTTTTGTCTGTTTGTCTGTGTGCGTGTCTGTCTGTCTGTCCGCGCGATTTCTCGAGAACGGTTCATCGTAGAGGGCTCAAATTTCGACCACAATCTCCTTGCATCATACCGGAGTCAACCTCACCTCGGGGGCATCCTACCTCAGGTGCTGCTGCAGGTGCCGGTTGACAAACCAGGGCCTTCTTGTGCAAGAACTGGAACAGGGGGGCTAACTTCTAAATCGTGCCGATTTTCAAACATGAACATGGCGACCTACCCCTTCTAAAATCACCCAAAGACCCAACTCAAGATGGCGAAATGGACCTCAGGTGCTGCTGCAGGTGCTAGTGGTCAAAACGAGGCCTTCTTGGGCAGGAGCAGGAACAAATGGAAAAACTGCTAAACAAGCTGTATTTTGAGCTTAAAGATCGGAACCGACCCCGCTCAAAATACACTCAGAACTTCAATTACAATGCCGAAAACGACCCCAGGTGCTGCTGCAGGTGCGGGTTGGCAAAACTGGGCCTTCTTGAGCACAAACTGGAAGATGTGGGCAAACTTTTAAATTGTGCAGAATTTTAAACTTCAACATGGCCACCGCCTCCATCTAAAGTCACCCCAAGACTCCATTCAACATGCCGAAATTAACCCCAGGTGATGCTGCAGGTGCTAGGGGTCAAAACAGGGCCTTCTTGGGCAGGAACTGAAACGGGGTGCTAAATTCTAAATCGTGCAGAATATCAAACTTAAACATGTCGACCGACCCCTCCTAAATCACCATAAGACCCCATTCAAAATGCCAAATTTGACCTTTAGGTACTGCTGCAGGTGCTGGGGGCCAAAACAGGGCATTCTTGAGCAGGAGCAGGAACAAAAGGAAAAACTGCTAAAAAAAAGCAGTATTTTGAACTTAAAGATGGGAACCGATAACGCTTAAAATACACTCTGGACCTCAATCACAATCCTGAAGAAAACCCTAGGTGCTGCTGATGATGCCAGTTGTCAAAGCAGGGCCTCCTTGGACCGGAACCGGTTAGGCAAGGGTAGGTTAGGTTTGAGCAGCATTGAGTACGGTAGAGAAGTCCACAATGAGTAGGGGAAGTTGGAGTAGGCAAGGTCAGAGTAGGGTATGTTAGTTTAGAGAAGGGTAGGCTAGGTTAGAGTAGAGAAGGGTAGGTTACGAAGTCCACAATGAGTAGGGGAAGTTGGAGTAGGCTAGGTCAGAGTAGGGTAGGTTAGTTTAGAGTAGGGTAGGCTAGGTTAGAGAAGGGAAGGGTAGGTAAGGTTGGAGTAGGCTAGGGTAGGTTAGTTAGAGCTGAGCACGATTGAGTACGGTAGAGAAGTTCACAATACTGTGGGAGTAGGTACGTCTAGTAGTTAGGTTAGAAGTGTAGTGCCCTCGCGCCTCAAGACCGGCGCCCGCAGGGCGCCGTACTGACTGATTAGCCCCGCAGGGTCCCACACGCCCGGTGACAGCCGCCGGCAGGCCAAGGTAGGTGTACGCCAGGCGTGGAGGGGCGGAACAGTGGTTCGCGGTGAGCGAAGCCTGTTACGCCACGACGCGGTCTGGCGTACGCCTACCTTGTCCTTATTTTCTATCTAGATCTTGTGTATATGACACTTCAATAACAATTACAATAAAATATTCTATCATAGCAACTAAATATATGTATTTTTTATAGTTTTTGTTATGGCTCTGAGTGGCAGATGGCTAATTTAAACTCCTGGGCCAACATGGCTCTTAATTATTTCTAATTTTTTAAATTATTTTGGGTCTAACCTGGCGCCCTATAAAAAAAATTTAGTCTGCCACTAATTGCCCTACCCCTTCCTCTATATACCGGGTGCTTCAGCTAACACAGGACAGTAGAATGGCTTGCCTACCGCTGGCCCGCAGGCGCTGCCTCTGCGAGCGGTGCGGCTGGGCCCGCCCGGCGCGCCACAGAGCGGCGGGAGTGGTTGGGGTCGGTCAGCTTGGTGCGTCGGCTGCTGCTGACACGATGAGCGAAAGGGAGATGGGGGGGGGGGGGGGGGCGTTCGGCGTTGTGGGCGCTGGGAGGAGGGGGAGTGGGTGGGCGCAAGGGGGCGGGGCGCTGCTAGATGACAATGAGATCGGACGCAACGTCTTTTCAAATAAAGCAAGATATTAATTATTGACTGTGCCGCCGTGTTTGTGTCCGGGTGTTTTTGTCAACCGGGTCGCTTGGACCGACGAGGCCATCGTCGATAGCGATGGGGGCGTCAATAGCCATAATGACCACCATTACGCCGTAGGCCCCATTGCCTTCAGGTTAACCGCTTCCAAGGACGGTTTACCGTCCGAGTTTGGGCTGGTCTTTTGCACGACCAAATCATCGGGCCTTATTTTTTCGACGAAAATGTTAATGGAGCCAATTATGCTAGGTTCCTAAGAGAGGAGCTGGACCACCTCCTCGTCTCTATTCCGCCCACAGTGATGGAACACATGTGGTTCCAGCAGGATGGGCACCCTGCTCACACGTCGCTCCAGGCTAGGGCAGTGCTAAACCAGAAGTTCCTCAACCGATGGATCGGGCTTCATGGACCCGTCTAAGAGTGGGATCCTAGATCCCCAGACCTCGCGGAGTGCGATTTTTACTTGTGGGGAGTGCTGAAGGGGAAGATCACGCCACCGCTACCTGAAAATGAAGAAGAAATGGACAGAATCCGAGCAGTGTTAGCGGAGGCCGGGGCGGAAGAAATTAGGTCCGTCCACCAAGCTCTGCTGCGAAGGGCAGGTGCATGCATCCGGGAGCGAACACTTCGAACACCTCGTTGAATAAGAAAAAAAAGTGTTCAAATCAAGTAGTAATTGGTTGCCCAAGCGTCCCGGTTGACAGAAACACCCGGACACAAACACTGCGGCACAGTCAATGATTAATATCTTGCTTTATTTGAAAAGACGTTGCGTCCGATTTTATTGTCATCTGGCAGCGCCCCGCCCCCTTGCGCCCACCCACTCCCCCTCCTCCCAGCGCCCACAACGCCGAGCGCCCCCCCCCCCCCCCCCCCCATCTCCCTTTCGCTCATCGTGTTAGCAGCAGCCGACGCACCAAGCTGAGGCGTCTTTTCGTTTCCCAACCACATGCTACCAACCCTCTTTTCGTTCGCGGTTGTGACGTCACAGAGGCGACCATGTTAGCGCGGTAGCTCCTACCGCGCTAGCATTTCTCCGAGGTGCTTTGTGTGTTTGTGGTAGGCGTGTTTGGCGCGGATTGTAACATCGGATTCGGGAAGTCATTCAATTCTTTTGGCATTATGAGTATTAATCTGAGCCTGGATCAGCACCGGCTCTGCTGCTCTGCGGAGGGCCACTTGATTGCCGGCGAAGAGGGTTTTTTTTAAATTTATGACGATCTGAGTAAGTGTACATTATCTATCTGTGAGGTATCGGGTTAGGGTTGATGTGGAAGTTAATGAATTCTACGTTTCTTATTTTTCAGAGGAAACGACAGTGCCTATTCCGATAGACCAAGCCGACGCTGTGGTAACCTTCTTGGCCCAGAACCCTGTTATGACCGTCGCTGCTCCTGACACAGACACCCAAAACTTGCCATCATCAGGTACAGGTGCAAAACTTTCCTTGCTGGCCTCTCCAGAAGCTCCTGAATCTCCAGCAGATCCTACATCCACTGTGTCTTCCACATCGATCAGCTCCGCCAATGCCGATAATCATGCTGGTGGTGAAATCTGGGTGAAAAACTCAGGGAAACCTTCCCCTCAGGACCTCCTAGCAAGGGACAAGCTTATCAAACTGTACGGGTCTGATAAGTATAAAAAGTTATTCACAGATAAGAAAACTGTCAAGAAAAATGTATGGGACCAACTTGCAAAGGAGTTAATGAGCTACGGGTTTACTTTTGGTGACAGGGACCCAGGGAAGGTCTGTTCACAAAAATGGAGAAATATGGAAGGGGAAACATTGAAAGTCTTAGCAGCAGCAGGTCCCAAGAACAGTGGTGGAGGCCAGATAAAGAAGCCAGATTATTTTGATGATATCCACGGTGTCATCAAAGACAAAGCTAAGGCCTGTCCAAAGAACTTGGTTGATTCTCTGGATGATGATCAGGAATCATCTGCCGATGCTGTCATGAATAAACCAGATGACACTGCAAATCTGAAAAATGCAAGTGACAAACTGTCAGATGAAGAAGAGGAAGAGGCTCAAAAGACAGTTTCATCTAACTGTCCCTTTCTTAAAGTTCAAACAAGCAGCAAACCAAGAGAAAGTCAGGTGAAAAACAAAGAAATTATAGATTTTCTGAAGGAGGATTCTGCCAAAAAAGAAAAACAGACTGCAGAATTGTTGAAGTTCTTACAGAAGAAGGCCAAGAAAGACAATCGTCTGAAAAGATCCTTCTTAAGCGTCCTGCAGGACATTGCAGGGAAAAGGAAGAAAACTGAGAGCTCTGATGACACTACAACTGAATCTGATAGTGATGAAGAGAAAAAGAAGTGAAGTATTATGTCTTGAGTTGCTTTGACTTCTCTTGCTGGAGCAACAGCAGAGAACCATTTTGCGTCCACAATATTTTTGTAGTTGTAAGCTAAGAAATGTGCCAGATTAAATTTTTTTTGTAGTCATTACAAATGTGATCCTATTATAAGAGAATGAAGAATGAGCATTGCGTCCAAAGTTGATTCCAGTTTAGTCATTAATCAAAGAGTAGGGTATACTCTTGCCAAAGTAATTTTTGTTTATTTGAAGTAAACTTGCTCCCAATGTGCCAGTGTTAATAGATACGTAATATTGTTTATTGATGTGGAGTTTGTTGATTTTTCCTAGATTTTTATTGGGACCAAATGAAAACTGTGTAGTCTGTATGTATCCACCTAGTATTTGAAACACACCTAAGAATCTCAAATTATTGTAAGTTTTGTCTGAAATTATTTTAAGTTTTGTCTAAAATTATTTTAAGTTTTGTCTAAAATTATTTTAAGTTTTGTCTAATTTTTTTTTTTGTTCTCTTTTCTATTTGAAATTTGTTGCTTTTTGTTGTTGTCACAGTGAATACATTTCACTCTGACATTGAAGTCAAGTGTTTGATCCTCATGTTCTCAAATAATATTAAGTTTTGCTTAGGTTCACTGTTTTTGTATGTTGATTTTTAGGCATCAAAGTGGGCACCATATATTCCCAAAGATTTCTTGTACGCTTACGGGTATTTTTTTAAGTTAGTACTTAGTTTGGTCATTCAGTTATGTTATCAGTGGACAGTATTTATGAATAAAAGTCTGATCTTGAAATCTTTCTTTTTATTTCCTTTGCAGCTTGTTGGGCTTGAAACTAACAATGCCACTCACAGAATTCCACAGATTTGCTCTCTCTTTACTCGGCCAATCTCCTTGCTCACATTATCATTAATAGCAGCAGCCTGCACTGCATTAAGCATTCTCACATTTCTCACCATGTCTTTAATGACTTCATCGTTGTGGAGGTAGCAGAAGTTGTGCAAAACACATGCTGCTGTGATGAAATCTGAATCCTTGGCAATATCCTTGAGGACAAGGGACAAAAGACGGCGCCGCCGCCCTTTGAGAAGTCCAAACACATGCTCTATAACCACCCGTGTTACACTATGTTTGTAATTATAATTCCTCTGCATCCTTGTCAGATTCCCATAATTCTTGTAGGGGGCCATTAACCATGAACGATTGGGGTAAGCTTTATCCCCAATCAGATGGTAATTATCCTGATACAGGACACTTCTGTGACCATGTCTCTGGAGTTTTCTATGAACACTTGAAAAGGCCAGAGCCCGATTGTCATTCCTGGAGCCAGGTGTTCCAACAGATATATTAGTAAAAATTTTTGTTGCCGTGCATATCCCTTGCAAAATCACAGAATGATTCTGTTTACGATCCGTATAAGAATCTTGATCAGCAGCAGGAGCTATTACTTCTACATGGCAACCATCAATTGCACCTAAAACCCCTGGAAATCCAGCCCGTGCCATGAACTGTTGTTGAATAGTGACACATTCATCTTCCTTCGGCCACACAATGAATTTGTTCTTCAAACGACATAAAATTGATACAATCAGATGAACTTCTTTGTGGACACTGGACAGAGAGATGCCATACCTGTCCCCGACATCATCCATTGACATTGTGTGCCCCAAATAATGCAAGGTCATGAGGACCGCATTTTCAACATCAATTAATGGGGCATTTCCACGCTGCAATTTCACGGGATATAGGGGCCGGACTACATTAACCAGCTCTCTGAAAGTATCCTTCTTCATCCTGAGGGAATGAATAATCCATTAGAAGAATAAACCATGTTTTATAAAATCATTTGATCAGAAAAAAGTTGTATTCGTTCCATTAATGCCGCAACTGATACACACCTGCACCGAAAGTGAAAGTCATCGTCCAAATATCTGTCAATCCAATCTAGACTGTTTCTAATAAGATGTCCTAACCTAAAGTGCTTCTGCCTTTCCTTCATTAAGGTCAGTGCTACACTTGACTGACAGGAATTTTGCTGTAGTGCTGAAATCGCCATCATATCGTCGTCATTGTCAAACTCGTCGCAAAGGATTGACGCAATTACTACAAGTTGTTTTGGCTCCATTTCGTGTCTCTGTTCACACAAGTGGACCAAACAAAAACAAAGTTTGCCGCGCGTTCAGAGCAGCCCACAGCAGACGACGCACCGCCGCCCCTTTTCGTTTGTGGTTGTGGTTAGTGACGTCACGCCCTCTACCGCAAGCTACCGTGGTAGGAAAACGAAAAGACGCCTCTGACCGACCCCAACCACTCCCGCCGCTCTGTGGCGCGCCGGGCGGGCCCAGCCGCACCGCTCGTAGAGGCAAGCGCCTGCGGGCCAGCGGTAGGCAACCCATTCTACTGTCCTGTGTTAGCTGAAGCACCCGGTACATTCAATTCAAAAATATTCACTTCTTTCAAATTGTGTATACTTATTTACCATCATTGTCAAGAGCTGCCAGGCAACGAGCTGGCTTTGCCTTAGATTTGTGGCACCCACACCCAACAAGTCGTGACACCAAGAAAAGAGAAACATCGACATCAAAGAATTTAAAGTGTCCTGCCCCTTTCTGCAACAAAAATTTTACTTCTTCTAAGACTGCTTCTTTAATTAATCATGTTTTAAATAATCATATACCGTTAATTCACAAATGCAGACTGTTAGAACAAATCTCTGAAGCCTTACTGAGACTCAAAAAGTAGTAATTTGCCTGCAAATATGAGAAGTTTGGTTTTTTGATATGATTATACGCACCAAAACTGGTGTGAAGAAGTTAAAAAATGTTATCCGCACCAGAGCAACTGGTGTGAATAAGTTAAAAAAATGTTATCCGCACCAGAGCAATTGTGGTCAACAAGGTACCAAGACGTTATACGCACCAGTGATCCCCCGCGGGATCCTGCTGGTTCGTATAACATTTGCTTTCTAAAGTGCACCAGTGGTCTCAACCCAGCGCTGGTGCGAACAAGGCCAGCCCCGTTATCTGCCCCAGTCCAGCTGGGGCGGACACGAATCCTTATTTTTACCTCACACCAGTGATCCACGGCCGTGACCGTACTGGTGCACATAACGTTTCACCATAGTGCCCGCACTAGCCGGTGCGCCTAAGCTTGAAAATGTTATGTGCCTTCGGGAACTTGTTTTAAATACCGCCTCTCCCACCACCTTACCTTCCCTCTCAGGTTGTCCCTTTTCACATTCATATGTAAAAGTTGTGTGTGGTTTCTGGTGGACATAACTATTTTTTTTTTGAATAGACGAATAGACGAATCGGTAATGCATCAGGAATTGCAACACAGAATGAAGTAAAAAAGGTTTATTATGAAGGTAACAACATCAATTTTCAAAGGTAACAATATCTATGTTCAAAGTCAAAAAATCTATGAAAGAGATCGCCGAAAGCGAAGGGGTGGGGGAACTACACGCTTCCCCACAGAAAACATTTTAAAACTTTGATTGTGCAATGGACACACATAATGTTCTTCCTGAGATGGGAGCTTACGCAGGTCACCTATGCAAGTCAGGTGGTAATACTCCCTGCACCACTCACAAAGGTACATATCTTCCCTTGTCTGTTTGCATGCTGTAGCACCACAAAGAACCTCAGTAGCTTTCCACAAATTGTTTAAAATATTTGCTAAGAGCTGGTCTGTTGGGGCACCATTAACAAGATCTAATTTTATATCTGGCTTTGGCAAACCTTTCCACGGTTTTTTAATCACAAGTTCTCCAGAATCAATTTTTTTATCAAAGTTTTCATATTCCTTGATGATAAATTCAACTTCATTTTCACCAGATTCTTCACTGCAACAGAAAACAAAAATAAGGACACCTAGTGCCAAATACTAATCAGGATAAGAAACAGCTTTGCACTGAGCTGAAAGGTAAATTACTTTACTTTAAGCTATCGGCAAGTAATATGGTACAATGGGCTTACATTGTGTTTGTTGCTATGATGTCTGCTCTTGACATGAGCTCCTTCAAAATCCACTTCCTAACATCTTCTGATGGACTAAACATATCAGGAGTAACCACAGTCTTGCAACAGATGCTGTAAGTCCACACACACACAAATACTCCACAATCATATAAGTTAGATTGCTGGAGCACATCATGTGGTGCGAAGATGCTCCAGTCATCCCATTTGGGGGTGGTCCCATAACATTGTAAGTGGCTCTTACTGATCATCAGCCTCAAAACCTGTAATGTAAAAAAATTGCCTGTGAGGTCTTAACCTTCCTGAGCTATTATGTACACCTACATAGAGGACATTACCTGCAGCTGCTCAACAATATTAGAGCTCAACTGGATTTTAATTTCTCCACGGAGAGGATCTAAGATAATGATGATTCTCCTCTTGACAAGAACAACAAAGAGTATCCAGTGGTTCCTGTTAACATGGGTTGGCACAATCCAGATATCGTGGAAGAGCATAAACTTATTTGCAGCTCTCTCTATTACTGAATCAACACCCATAGTAGCATTTTCTAATGCAAGACAGTCAAGTTTCAAAATAGAAGTTTCAGGCTCAAGCAAACATTCTGGAGAAGTCATGAGTGCCAAGAAAGCATCAATAATTTTGTCATTGAGCCACTGTCCAGCATCTAAGCTTTTAAAATCCGTCTCTGTCAGAGTCATATTCATAAATGAATATGACTGTAACACACCGGGTGTAAATATTTTTGCCTTCTTGCAGGGACTTTCAGAATCAGCATCTGCGAACAAAAAGAATTAGTCCAAAAGAGAATTAAAAAAGCAAAGGGAGCAAAAGTCTTTTTTATCTTGTTCGAGTGTCCAACACTCAAGAATGTAGGCGTGTGGTTACACAAACAGGAGCTAGTACTGAGCATTTACCGTCTTCTGTCATAGAATTTGTCCCCTGCTTTTTGTCCTCATAAGGAATCTTTCTTTTTCTCACTGTCACGGTTGATGGGATGGAGGAACCTAGATTAAAAGGCAACAGAGTAACTAAACCTACGATCTGTTCCAATGGTTAGAACAGCAGACATGATATCTGAAGATGACACTCAGAACACAGGACAAACCATTACAATTACGGCAGATGCGTTTCTGGCCAAACCCCTCTTCTGATTCTGGCGCTGGTACAGAGCATGGTGGGATACCGTGCACTATGTTCCCACATTTAGCACACATATGGTTTCCTGCCTCTAATGCACACGAGCAACATCTCTTTTCATCCTGTGAATTTTTCTCATCTGAAAATGTTTCAAAGGAGAACATAAACAAATGAAAGGAAGTGTGACAATGACTGCCCATATACGAAGAAATATGACATGACAAATCTGACCTGGTAGTTGTAATTGTGGCGCTGAAGCAGGTTTTTCAAAAGAGCAAATACGCTTTTCACAGCGGTGAATAGGACCACACGAGGAAAAGAGTGGATAATACCTAGTAAAACAGAGAAAGTAGTAATAATTATCTCAAGAATGATTTGACTATATGTTTGAATGCACTTCCTTAAAAGCCATCACCACCTAGAAAAACATAATTACCGTTTTGAAGGCACCCCACAATGGCAAACAATGTTGTCCTCTTCACATGCTGAAGCTGATGATACTACTTGCAGATTTTGAAAACTTCCTGCAAACCCACATTGTATGAACACCACACAGTAATTATATTTTAATCACAAGTTAATGATAGAAATATCTGCTATGAACCACATACAGAGCCTGAGGATAGGCAAAATAATTTGTTTGGAGTTCAGAGCCAGAGCCACTCACCAAATATATACCATAGTCCTCAAAAGGACTGAGAAAAGTCCTCATAAGGACTGGTGAAGCCCTCATAAGGGCTGATGAGGGGGACATGGCTTTCCCACCTGAGCAGAAATGTGCAACACTTAATACGTGTATATGCTGATGCCATAAATAGCATCATCAATTGCATAAAGGAATAGGTTGCAAATCGGTAGTCTGATAATGTTTCACCGTAAGTCCCGGTATATGAGGTGGGACTTACAGCCTTCTTACCAGGGACGTGCGAGATGCAATTTTTGTAATGTGAAATTTATATTAATATAATACATACCATTAAAAAAGGATGGAATCTTACTTTGCTTTTTACAGCCATTGTCCTTGGCAGCTTTGCCTTCCCAGAATAAAAATGGCTTCGGTCTGGTGCACGATGCTGAGAAGCACCCATAGTACACCCGTCCTAAGTTTCTGCCTACTGATGTAATTGCCCTCTTTTCCAGATTTCTGTTTCCACATGTGAAACAAAAATATTTCATATTGGTATTATCACCTATTGAACAAGAAATAGAGAACACAACTTCCTTAGTGATAAAATTGTCACAATAAAACATTCATTTCATGGGAACCTGCCACAAAAACTTCACTTCTTTAATAAGGAAGACAATTATCATCAGAGAGCGAAAGTCGATAGAAAAGAAGCATCCTAACAGGACATTTAATTATACTTCAGAGGCAATTACCGTCCAGTTGGAGGCTTTTCAGGATGTCCTCGTCTTCATTTAACAAGGAAAGTAAGCTGCTACCATTTAAATCGCGCTCACTACCATAAGTATCATTTAGGACATCAAATACATCTGCAATGAAAAAGTTAGTATTCAGAGACCATGGAACATGTAACATGATAAAGAAAAGTTTTCCCTCCTCACATTCCAAAAATATTTCATACCAAGTATCTACCATAAGATCAAAAAATTAGGTCTCCTTTAATGACGAGCAACATTACAAGATACCATGAAAATTAAATGCAGTAACTCACAACTTCCAAAGTCTTCAGGAGCAGCATGACGGTCACCACTTTCAAAGTTATCAGATTCAACATTTTCAGTTTTCTCAGTTTCAACAGAGTCAACATTTTCAATTTTTTCACATTCAACGGAGTCAACATTTTCAGTTTCCTCAGGTGCAGGCTCACAATCTACCCACATATGGAATGCCCTGCACTCTTGTTTTTCACTTGTTGCACAGGTAATATATTTTCTACCTTCATTTTTTTTTGAAAAAGACGTTCGCCTTAAACAAAAATTTAATGTAAAAATCTAGCAGCGCCTACACTGGTTGAACTGAAAAAGTTGTCATTTAATCAACTCACCATGTCACAACACCTTGGCAACCAGAGCATTTGAAATCATTGACTGAAAATGAGAAAGTAGGTTGCAGGTGGGTCTGAACTATTGGTATCAGTACAAAGTGTTAGGAACTTACCAGGCATTACATCATCCTCATCATTCTCATCTATGCCATTACATTCAAGGTTCTTACTACTTTGGCTCTTAGATGCTGTCTTCTTTTTGCCTTTTGGTCGGCCCCGCACTGGTGGCTTTGTAGGCAATTTCAGTTGTTTTGCCAAAGTTGGGTCAAGAACAGAAATGACTCCCCCAATACCAGAGCTGACTCCTAGTTCTGGTTTGTTAAGGATTTCTTCAGTTTTTTCTAAGAGATAAAGATATGGTGAATTGAAGAGAATGCAATGACTGCAACATTATCATAAATTTTACTGCCCCACTAGAGTGCCTACCTGGACATTCATTTGTTTCAGTCATGGTCTCTTCATCTTTTGCTATATCCTTTCTAACAGTTTCTTCATTGAGAAGAGCTGCACTTGACAAAAAAAGATATAATAAAGAGCATGTACTAGTAAAGTTTTATACCAAGTTAGCAGAGTAAGTAAGTAAGTAAGTATAGACAGCTAAGGCGCCCCCTCGCAAGGAGGGACACTGCCCCTGAGCAGGGTCATGTGCTGACCCGAAGCCAGATATGCGCCCTAGGGCCATATATTCCGCTGGCACGGGGCTCAGGCTGTCAACCTAGAAAAGAATGGGTTAGACTAACTATAGGATGGATCAACCCCAGCCGACCCTCGACAGGGAGAGGCAGGGCCCCCGAAGGGCTAGGACCCGGGGAAGGGAGTGTGGGGGAGGGGGAGGGGGAGGGGGAGAAGCAGAAGCAGGAGCAGAAGCAGAGGATGCCCCTGCAAGGTAAGCGGCCCAGTGAGCAGGGGGCTGAGGCTACCAGGAGGCCCCGGGCTGCAGGCAGAGTGGCTCCGCTAGTGGGAGGCGATGGCGCCTCTTGCGGCCCACCCGTGCTGGCGGAGTGCCTCACTGATGCAGCAGGTGGAGAGCCTCCAGAGGCCCGCGCAGTGCAGGCCGAGTGCCTCCACCTATTGCTGCGGGCGGAGAGCCCTGGGCCCCCGGGGAGCAGGCGGAGTGCCTCACTGATGCAGCAGGTGGAGAGCCTCCAGAGGCCCACGCAGTGCAGGCCGAGTGCCTCCACTGGTTGGAGTTAAGAGAAGCCTCCCTAGAGGCCAGTTGCCATCTGGCCGGTTGGCGGTAGCGGTTGAGTTGTTGAAGGCCTGCCCCAGCCCCTTTGGCAGCAGAGGCGATTGCGCGATGCTGTTTGAAGCCTGGTTGATAGGTGCTCATGCCATGCAAGCAGAGAGAGAAGGAACATGCATTAGCAATGGAAGGCGGAAGAGCGTAAGGCCAGCTTAATTAACACCCCTTGAGAGGTGTGTCAGGCGTTTAGTAACCGGCACCCGCAGGGTGTGGTACCAGCTTCCAGGGTGCGCGCCGTGGACGCAGCCTGCCTGGAGGAAGGCAAAGGCATAGGAGCAGGCCTATGGGCAAGCATGCAGACTAGGACGACAGGTAGGTCAGGCGTAGCAGGCAGAAAAATAGGATAGCAAGAGAAGAGATAAAGCCCCAGTGGCCGCCCTATTGGCGACCCGCAGGTCTAACCTGTGCCCTCCCCCGCACCCCAGTTTTATACCAAGTTAGCAGAGTAGTCATTAAATTTTTGGATACTGACCTAGTAATTTGTCACACTTAGCTACATCACCGATACCTATGACGGCAACTTCCTGTCCCTTCTTGAAAACATCAATCATATTTAAGACAGCATTCACCCTGTTGTCAAATTGATTTCCACCACAATCAACAATGTATGGACTCAGCGTTTTCAAAATTTGATCAACAACTTTAAAGCGCTCCTCTGATGTCAAAGCACCCTTCCTCTTTTTGGTCTTGACTGGAGCAGCAATAACATCAATACGGGACAGTGCCGTGCAGTCTAATCCATTTCCACACTCCAATCGTATTGTCCATCTTTCAGGAATTAACTTGTGATCATAGATGTCAACACCTAGAGAAAAACAAAATAAAATTACAAACATTTCATTTTTCTCACCCAAAGCACTTGACCAAAGTTACATGCGTAAGATAGTCACCTCTCAATCTACGCTCTCTGAGGATGTGAGAACAGGGCAGCTTGAATTTGATAAAAAATGGACAATCACAGCTTTCACATGTGAGCTCATGGACAGTAGAACTTGGTGGCTCTAAACTGCGTTCATACTGTCTTTTCACAATATCAGCAACAAAAGGGGTGTTCACTTTCATGATAGTTTGGATCACTGGATCATTGCTGTATTTGTGATATGACGTCTTCACAAGGGATTTGAAAATTTTGTAATCATTTTGAACAGTTGATATTGTATTCATGGCACGCAACCTTCGGATTACCATGGCAACAGGTATCTTCCGAGAAATTACCCCCTTGATTTTAGCGTTCTTGTTTTCAACACGGCCAGTGGTACGCTCACCAAGAGTAAATGACATATTTCTGCGATACTCAGTCCAGACAAGTTTTGAAGTATGCCAATTTTTGTCGAAATATTGCATAAACTTGCTGTCTTTCCCTAAAAGATCTGATAACTTACTGTAAGCATCATCATAATGTTCCTTTGAGTATGCATGAATCATCTGTTTTATTAAGGGATCTATCTCATCCCAGTTCTTGTCTGTAAGTTTCCTCACCAATGACCTTTTAAATATCTCCTTCACATGATAGTCACAGAGATGCACCTCAGAATTTGGAAGAATAGTGTTGACTGCGACAATTTCGCTTTGGTCCTTATCAATAACAACCACCTTGTTTTTCTGAGCAAGGTCTGGGCAGCCAAGGGTAAGCAGCTCAAGCGCTCCCATCACTACTTCCTTTTTCTCAGATATGATAATTGCATAACCTACCAATCGCCCTGCCCCAAAGCAATCAACGACTTCAAACACTATGAGTGGCATGTTATTCTCACATAGTGTGTAGGTCGTATCCATGATAAGAACTTCCGGATACATTTCAAGAGCTGACCTCATTTCAGTTGTCTGGAAAAAAATGCTCTGTATTTCATGTGTTGTGTCGTCATATTTTATGACAACCACAGCATTAGGATCTTCCGTTTTGAGGTTGTGAAGCTCTTCTAGAACCGCATCTGTAGGAGAACCTTTGAAGTCTTTTTGCTTAGCTCTCCACTGATTCCTAAAAAAAAAAGGAAAATAATTAACTTTCAAGTCAAGAAAATAAAAGTCAATGCCAAGTATCAGCCCGATGTACAAGCAATAAAGTAAAACATACCTTAAGTTCTGAATATCCTGGGCAATTGCTTTGACACCTGTTGACAAGACCTGGGCCCGAATACGGTGTGGTTTGACTTCATAGTCAAGTAGTTTATTGACCTCCTTCTGAGTGGCTTCGGAAGGCTTTCTGAACTCTGGATAGTAGCCGGAGAGGTTGTCATCAATGTCATGATTCTTGTGCTTTTCCTCCAACTTGGTAATTTCATAGCATTTGGCATCAAGAACAAAATTGACATTAAACTTTGCTTCACAAAAGCGTTTGAATGTGCTGTTGAAAAAGAATTACCATGTGTATTTACATGTAATTTGGATGAGACACTTATGAGAAACAATACGAAACAGTCACTTGGGATAGAAGACAAGGTACCTTTGATCACTGCGTTTCTTCTTTCCTGGAACATGTTCATGCAGTCTTGGCTTCCCATAATGTTTACACGTTATCACCGCACTTTTCCACAGAAAGCCTTCAGGCACATGCACTTTACTTTTAGCATTAAAATTACTAGCGGTCTGACTGTTAAAAACTACATAGGGCACACCATAAAACTTGGCATATGCATCAATGGCATCTTGTAACTCTTTCTGAGAGTGAAATCTCTGCTTCAGAGCAATGGGTGGCTTTGGCACTCCATGGCACTCCATTGCATCTCACTATCCTGCAATGACAAAACATTAGTCACACCACGATTAGTTCTCTGAAAATGTATTTAAAAGAAGCCAAAACGAGCTTTCGTAAGCAACGGGTGAGAGTTAATATTCAATGTATTTACCATGGGCATAGCAATAGCAGCACAGGAGCAGGACCACACACCACACAGCACGGATACCCGCCAAAAACACCACTGGCAAGTCATGACGCGCGCTTAGAACACACGGGGCGTGCTCGAAAACAATGTATGGTCAAATTGTTGGACTGCTTTAGACCAATGCCTTCTCAATCACGAAAAAATAACGAAATCCTTAACCCAACAAACAACGCCGGCCACGGTGACGAGCGACTAAATGCCCGAATACGAACAGGTACCAAACAGTTGCAATTCAGGCTTAAATCCGAAAGAAACAACTGGAAAATACGCGATAATGTTGAAATTGGTGCGTATAACACCATCTTTGTTGCTAACACCAGCTGGTGTACCATTACATAGAAAATGTTATACGCCCCAGCAAGATCCCGCCGGGGATCACGGGTGCGTATAATATGAAAACCTCTTATCCGCCCCAATCGGCTTGGGGCGGATAACTGGGATGGCCTTGTTCACACCAGCACTGGGGCGTATAATGTTAACCGAAAAAATGTTATACGCCCCAGCAAGATCCCGCCGGGGATCACGGGTGCGTATAATATGAAAACCTCTTATCCGCCCCAATCGGCTTGGGGCGGATAACTGGGATGGCCTTGTTCACACCAGCACTGGGGCGTATAATGTTAACCTTTTCTTCCGTCAGGCACTAGTTGTGCCGCCGGTATACTAAGAAAAGACACTTCAAAACGTGGCATTTTGGTATGAAAAGGTGCCACTTGCACAGTGGTCCTTTACCCCGTAGTGTAAGGGAAACCAGGGCGTAGGGGAAGGACACACATAGGGCGGGATAGTAGAGAAAGTGAATAGAGGTTTCCAATGAGACTTGGAAATGGAAGTTGAAGAACAAAAATCGTACCAGACCGGAAACTCGCGGATAGGTATGATAAACTTGAATGGCGTTTTGAGTGAATTCGGAGGATATTTCCCATATTTTACGCGGCACTTGTGCATCAGTATTTCTCATACTGGCTCTCGAGAGATTCCGCTCTGGAAGTATTCTTGCTGTCCCACTTCCGCTCTCGAGCTTCGTTTGAAATGCCTTTTCCGACATCAGTGTCAGGGCAGAGTCTCGGGTACAAAACAAGGGTGGCTGGTTGCCAAGTGGACCGGGAGGGCGGCGCGTACAATGGTACCGGTCAGTAGCAGGTGTTTAGCTGACGGGGTAGTCGTGGGTAGTCATCGTCACGGGGTACCGCCGTTCCCTTTACGCTATTGTCCCTTCCCATAAAGATTCCGATTGTGCACCGTGGCGATGACACCGCCATCAGGTGCCTCACGGTGATAGGGCCAGACCGACAACGGGAGAGAGCCGGAACCGGCCGTCGGGTGCCGATGACGACGTCAGTTATGGTCTAGAGCAAGGGGGAAACAACTCCCCAGCCAGAAAATAGATTTCTAAAAGTCGTTTAATAGACATCTTTCTTTAGATAAAATCTGATCTATTAGTCGTCTTTACTGATCTATGCAAAGACGTCTACAGGGCATCTACAGACGAGATTTAGGATGACTTTTAGACCTCTATTGGTAGATGGGGTTGAACGTACTCCGCTCATTAGAAAGAAAAAAAAATATGCATTTTATTATGCCGATCACCATTAGGATTGATTTCCCACCGCACCTCTCACTGCTGAACGCTGGGAAACGCGGTTTCTAGCATCAACCCTGATGGGATTTGAACCCACGACTTTTCGCCCAGCAGCCCGAGAGGGCGCACGCTTCCCCGTGGCCACCTGGCTGCCTTGGAGGGAGCCTGTCCGGAACACTCTTTTATTCTGCGGCGCGGCCTGTAGCTCTCCTTCAGATAGATAAAATTTAGACCATCTATAGACGTCTACACTTTGTCTACGTCTAGAGGTATATTTCAAGATAAAATGTAGACCATCTACAGACTTCTACCTTTTGTCCACGTCCAGAAGTATATTTGAAGATAACATGTAGACCATCTATAGACGTCTACATTTTGTCCACGTCCAGTGGTATATTTGTAGATAAAATATAGACCATCTATAGACGTCTACATGTTGTCTACATGCAGATGTACCACGGACGAGACAGAAATAGATACGATTTCGACAATCTAACAATGTCTATAGACGTCTATAGGTTAGGTAGTGGCAATTTAGATTATCTTCGGCCAACTATAGACATCTTTTTTCTGTCTGGGTCCTTGGTCTCCGACAGACAGACGTCGGGTAATCCGAGTAATCCGGGTAATCCGGGGTAATGCGGGGTAATGCGGGGTAATCCGGGTAATCCGGAGTAATCCGGGTAATCCGGAGTAATCCGAGGTAATCCGGGTAATCCGGGTAATCCGGAGTAATCCGAGGTAATCCGGGTAATCTGTGGTAATCCGGGTAATCCGAGGTAATCCGGGTAATCCGAGGTAATCCGGGGTAATCCGGGCAGTGTGGGTAACATTCGTTCAAGCATTTGTGTTTGCCGCGTCTTGGCCGCGCACTCGGAAGTGCCCGTAGTCGCTCGGCTCGGCTCGGCTCCGTCCCCGTCCCGAGCGAAAAACAGTGTTGCACAGCGTGTCACGCAGCTATTAACACAGAGTAATCCGAAGTATTCCTCAGTAATCCGGGTAATCCGAGGTAATCCGGAGTAATCCGAGGTAATCCGGGGTAATCCGGTTAATCCGGGTAATCTGAGTAATCCAGGTAATCCGAGGTAATCCGGGGTAATCCGGGTAATCCGAAGTAATCCGGGTAATCCGGGGTAATCCGAGGTAATCCGGGGTAATCCGGAGTAACCCGGGGTAATCCGGAGTAATCCGGGGTAATCCGGGTAATCCGGGTAATGGTAATCCGACAGACACCGATTTTTCGAGTTGTTTCCCCCTTGGTCTGGAGCGGGCTGGGGTACACGGAGGTCCGGCAGGCGAGGCAGCCTCTTGCAGGGCCTTGACGCGGTGCAACCGGAACGCGCACGTCCGGGGCCGGGACATCTCATCGATGAACACCGTCGCACGGAATTGGAATGGCGGGATGCATGGCGGTTGCGTCGAAAGTTCCAGCCGTGCCTGAAAATTTGACTAGGGGGAGTGCATGTGTCTAACTCGCAATTGGTTGCCCGAACGGCGTAGCAATTTCGCTTCCTCTCTCTCTCTCTCTCTCTCTCTCTCTCTCTCTCTCTCTCTCTCTCTCTCTCTCCCTCTCAGGAGCTGGCCGTCAGCAAGGTCTGTGGGGCAGCCCATGAAGTTCGCTGCCGTGCGCGAGCATGACGGGGGCCTCGGCATCCGGCAGGAGAGCACCGAGCACCGGGCAGGGTCGGTCGCTTGGTTATCTCGAGGCACTGCCGGCGCAGCCTCAGGGCCTCGGTGCAGCCAGTCGCGGTCGCCGGTGTCCTCGGTTAAGGTGGTGTCCTCTGGTCACCAGGAGGGCCTCGCCTTAGCCGTCGATGACCCCCATGGCAGCAGTGGCGGTGGTGGCGACCGCAGTACGCGAGGCGGCCGGCTGGGGGTCGCGACGCTGCCGACGGCCGCGGTGACGGCGGCAGCCGTGCTACGACAGCGGCGGCCGGTGCTCACGGCCACCGGGAATGACGGACTCATCCCGCAACATTCGAAGGCCAGGATCGACTGGGGCCGCTCCTAAAATTCCTTTGGGTCACGCAGCGAGATTTACCCATCTCACGGACATCCATGCATTGAAGCTGCAGCGTTGCTCTGATGCGTTGAGGGACCATGTACAAGTTACTGGTGGGTTGGGGGTGGTTTTACGTACCCCCAAGCCTTCCGTTGAGAGCTTCGAAATTTCGCAAGCATCCGGAGTGTACGTGCGACACATCGTTTCTTATGTTTTAGCGTGTGGTTGGGTGGATTCGTGCCCTCCCAGTGGCAAACCACTGTCCAATCGTTAAAAGTGCGATGCACGGGACGCAAATTGACCGTAGCACAGACTTTACGGCTTTAGCCCCGCCTTGTGATGAAGAGAACTACATCTTGTGCTTCTGTTTCAGGTTACATTATGCCTGTCCAGGTTGCCCCAGGGCTGAGGACTGGGTCCAAATGTTATTATGGGCGGGACGACTACTCGTATCATGTAAACAAATTCATCAAAGGAGGGAGAGTGAGTCTCAGGTGCGCAAAGTATGCCTCTGAACAGTGCAATGGTCGAGCGAGCTGCACGAGGCAAGGAAAGCAATTCCGGCAGACGCAGCCCCACAACCATCCGTCCGAACCGGAGACGAAAGACGCCCGGAGACTGAGGGCTGCGGTGCTCGCGAGGTGTAGGGAAGATGGGGCTACGCCCTTAAGATTGATCTATGACCAGGAAAGACGACGTCTCAGTTAAGCCTAACTGTAACGCGAACTTTGTCTTATGAAGCCCATTAAAGTTCAACGGAACGAGACGAGCTAGTTCGCGTCAGAGTTTGACAGGCCGTTTTGAAGAAATTATGAGCGTGTTTTTAGGGCTGCACTGCAAAAACATTTATAGTCACGAAAACGCTCTGGGTAAATATAAAATATGAATTAGTCGTCTCAGTCCCAGTGAACAAGAAATTCGCAACCTCCTACGTTTTATGCTGAAAAATGTAGCGTGCAGCCAGGAAGAGCTGGTGAGCTGGGTTTACTGTACAAGCTTTATGTTAAAAATGAGAGAGAGGGCAACTGAGAGTAAGAGGCAAAAACAAACAGTATAATTTTATGGTATATATTTCTGATAGTAAGCCATAAGGTGACATTAATCCTCGATGAAGCTGAAACAATAAACTTGGCGCCAAAGAAAACGTGTGGCACTGTCATAGTGTAAGCCGGTCCGGGGTCACTCGGGTGGCAGCGCTGACGGGGGTCGCCGTGGCGCCCAGGCGGGGCGGGCCCCGGTCGCGCGAGTACCCCACGCCTCGGGGCGGGGTATCGCTGCGGGCCGGGCGTGCCAGCGGCGTGGGCTGCGACGGTGGGCGGCGTGGCGTGGCGTAGTCGCCCCCTACGCGTGCGTCGCTTGCCTCTCTCGTAGCACCGGGTGGTCGGACACGGCGTGCCGTTGGATGGGACCGAAGGGGGTGCAGAGGAGGCCGAGTGAGACTCCGGTGCTGAGGTTATGATGAGGGTCAGATGGCACACAGTAGCGGAGTATTCGTCGAGTATCACTGAGCCCCACGTTGGCTCCCCGTTGCTCGTGTACGTGGGTGACGTCGGGCAGCGGTCCCAACCGTTACGCGTGAGAATCGAATTACTACCTCGACGGGCCTTCCCTCATCCCTATATACTAACTCCTTATCTCCCCTTTGGCGGTAATTCCCCCGCCCCAGGTCAGCCCCCTTGGGGGCCGTCCACATATAACATAATCACATAGGGGGAAGGGGGGTGTCGGAGCTATGCTTACGCTTGATAAGGAGGGGGAGGGAGGCGTCCTGATAACGTAATCAACTTTGGTCCTCGCATCGCAATTTTTTGGGACTAAAACTGCACGTAACTGCCGCAGCGCCGCGTCGAAGTTACCCCGCGCGCGCGATGTGCGTAGATACTACACGCACTCGTCGGCGATTGAGTCGCCCGGGCCCGTTTAAAATCATTCTGAAAAATTGTAAATTGTATAAAAAATATATAATAACTGTAAAGACGCTGGGTTCACGATTGTTTACATTTTTCGCAAATTCGGTTGATTACGTAATCTTAAGGAAGGGTGGGAGGGGGGGATCAGGCCGCTGATTACGTTTGTTGACGTGGGGAAGGGGGGAGGTCGAAAATTCCAAAAACGTGATTACGTAATATGTAGACGGCCCCTTGGCGCCCCCTGTCCCGCGGGGCAGGTGCTGAAGGGCGGCTCCGCGCGGGGCCGATGCCCGCCGCGTGCTGACTGGTGCTTTATTCCATACATGGGCATGCCGCCCACGTTAGGTTGTCTACCTCCCGGGCGCGTCTAGCCGCCCGTGCGATGCCCTAATTTAGGCGCATGTATGGTTGCCTAGCTATCGGGTGCACCGCTCAGCGCGGGGTAGTGCAGCGGTGCCAAATTCCCGTCACATATACTGCCTGCTTTCTAGGGGCTGGTGCACCGTGCCGTGTGCGCCTCCGGGGCGCGTGCCGCTACACCCGGCCACGATGGGCTGCCTACCCTCCGGGCGTCTGCCCAGACGGGCCCGCCCGTCTGACAGCACGAACCCACTGTATTTATAGAATTGCAGACAAACGCAATGTTATACATAGAGTAAAGGAAAGATTTGAAGGATTTACACAGTTAAATAGTTGAGAACGTTCAGTTAATTACAAGAACAAATTGAGGATACTCACAGCTGTAAGAAAACGGAATACATACGTACATAAGATACACCTGGAATGGCAAACATAGGGTCACGACCGTGTGCGTGTGAACACAATTGAGTGCCGAACGGACGTTTGAATCTGACACGACTGATGCGTCGGCTGGGCGCGCGCATCTTCCGGCGCACTCTCGGCCTGCCGTCAGCCAGCCGGAAGAGCGGCGCAGGCTGCCTGCTTGCCAGCCGCTCGGTGGCAGCGCAGGCCCAGGCGGTGTATGCAATGCTCTCACTTCAACGCTCCCCACGGGTAAACCGTTTGCTGCAGCGACTTTTCCGCTTAGGACTATCGAGGGCGGTCGGGGCCACCCGTCGTCACGAAATTTCCACCCCGCCGCAGTCAGCCAACCCCTCCAAATAGGTTGGCTCCCGGATCGGGCACATTGAGACCTTCTCCAACAATGGGGGCAAGTCCATGCAAAACGGTAACTTCCTATCTTGAAAAACGTGGAAATAGCGAGCGTCGTAAAAAGTGGGGCACTAATTTTGACGGGCATGTGTGACAATTAATTAACGTTCTCATCCACACATGCGCCGCCATGCCTGCCGCCACCGCGGTAGGATCCTTCGCCGCCTGCTCTCAGGCCTCCGGACCGGAGGAAGACGCACTGGGTTCGATGCTTCGTGATTCTGTAGGCATGGCATTAATTTGGTGGTATTTTGCCGTGAGAGTCCATTTTGTACGACCTCCTCCCCCCTCACGTCCGCCCATATCCGGTTTATAGGAAATGTTTACTTGCACATATTTCTCTTTACTATTCCATAAAACGCTTGTGGATTTCTCAGGGGAAAATGTTTTGGGGCAGGAAAGAGTAAGGGAGATATCAGGGAATTTAACTTTCGTAACTTGCTGGCGACCCCTGAAAAATACAGACACCCTTTCCGGCCGACCCTTTATGCAGCGAGGAGGTGTATCAACTTCAGGGTTCCGACAGAAAGCGGCTGGTCTGGGTAATCCAGGAAATGCGGAGTGATCCGAGGGAATAGGCTATTCCGGAGACAAAGATGAGCCCGGAAGTAAGCAGAAGGTATGAATCAAAGAGAGCGGAAACGAAACATGGAGGTGGGATAAATTGCGCGCTTGGATGTGCTTGATTCCGGCTGCCGCCATTACGTGTTTTTGTCCGACCGTGGGACAAGTGCCACCCAATGTTTGCAGATGGATATAAATATAGAACGCAAATGTAAGGTATTTTGGTCCTGGACGCGACTGTAGTTCGGCGTCTTCGGTACTCCCTACCTCTATTAAGGCTTTGCATTAGAAAACCTTTTATGGTGTTAGTAAACAATTATGATACGCGTCTGCTAACCCCTGCAGACCACAACTCCAGCCTATTTGGATATTCTGGAAAAGAATATATCTTTCATGACAACATGCAGAGAAATGATTAGCAGTAGCCTGAATAAATGTCGCTGTCCTGCGCAACAAATACTTGGCGAAGTATTTGATAAGTATTTTATAGTTTTCAGAAAAGTCTGCACTAGTGAACATGGCACGAATCAAAACACGCGGAGACTGGAAACTAGCTCATCCGATTTCTCATACCGCCTGGTTTCGTTTCCGCTCTCTTTGATTCGTACCTTCTTCTCACATCCGGCTCACCACTTCCCCGGAATACCCTTGCACCGGAGTAAAGCGAGGTAATCTTGGCTAAGAAAGTAACCTTGACTTTATTATTTCAGTGCAAATTTTCGTTTATTAATGTTCGGGTCAAAGAGTCCGCAACATGTAGCATTTTCAGGGTAAAAACGAAAATTTATAAAATCGTATCTTGGAAACTAGCCTGTAATAGCAGATAAAATTTGGTTTGAGGGTGTTTCATTACTCGTAGATCAAGCCAAAAAAGTTTCATCAAGGTTTGGGGGTGGGGTTGAAACTTCCGGGACGCCCCACGTCACGCGGCATTGGCGGTATATCACCGTCCGTGTGGCGGCGGTCGCAGAACGATGCCTTCGCACCAACACTTCTTCACATTTCCGCATGAGAAACATTTTTCACTTTCAAAGATGTCACCGTTTGGCGGTCGCGGGCGTGCGACGGGAGAGCGGCGCTCGACGGGAGCGGCGGCACCAAACACAGCCTGGGGATGCGCATGGAACACAGAAACGTAAACGCACTGAAAAAAATCTAGAAAGCACCTCTTTGCACTTTACACAGTAAACAGAGGCTTCATAGCTACGAAGAAATATTTTGCATTACAAATAATTTTCTTATCAGGTTTTAAAGAACACTCTTCGTGGGCTTCGAAAAATTTCAAATGTGACGCAGTCCTAAGGAAGATGGCCCCCAATGATATCTCTATTTCGAAATCGCAAAGTTCGAAAACAAGTTAACAGTCAAACACTGTCGTTGCCCAGGCCAAAACAGTGTATTCTAACGTTTAGTCAAGGCCCATGGTTAACAGACCCAGAGGGTCGTTAAGGGGTATCCCTCTTCCCGTGAAAGCGCTACTGGGATGCAACGGTCTCTTAAAGATAAAACCACACTGACTGCGGTTCAAATCCTGCAAAAGTCGACACTGCCATAACTTGTTACCAGCTGTCTGCGTTTCAGTCGCGTATCTTGTAGCAGTCTATGTCGAAACGAAATGCTCACCATCAAGCACAGCACCAGAAGTGCCAGCGGGCACAGAAATACAGAAAAGCGCATGTTGTTAGTTTACAGAAGCAAATTACCAACTGGGACAACTACTTGGGCTTCCTCTCCGTCTTATACATATATATAGGGGACATGCAGTGCATGTCTCCACACATCGGTATCAGCGACTTACCATGGTCAGACTGACGAACTGCACGACTTCACTACGTTATCTCGAACACGAAACTCTTAAAACGTGCTCGCAGACACGTTTTACATTCAATTTTTCTAACTTCGTGGAGTCAGTAGAGTAAAAGATTTCAGGGATGAAATCGTCCACCCATTTTAATTTCTTGCATTAATACCAAAGGATAAATTGGCGAAATTTAAACAAAGAAGCGATTTATTTCAAAATTAGGAATAGTTTGATAGAATGCTGCCTGTAGATTATCCATCAATTTTACTCAAATAAAACCATCAACGGTATAAAATAATTACATTTCGTTCAACGTTACTTTATTCGTGAGTAGCAGATTGAGTTACCTGCATTCGAAATAACGTTGCCACTGCAACAAAAGACGAACAATATCACGTGTGTTTCATCCAATTGACGCGCTCCCAAAACGCGGCCAAGTCTCCATCAACTAAAGACACAAACATTTCTATTTCGTTGATTTCTGTTCTAAAAAAGTTGTAAATTATTGAAACTCGGACTCAAGGGTGTGCTGCACATCCCTAGTCACCGGTTTGTGCCGCTGTTCTCTTGAGACAGGCCCATGCTCCAGTATTGAGGAAACGGTTTTAAGTCCGTCCCGACACGTTTCTTTAGACCCGGCAGGAGCCGGGCTTATAGTCTGATGCCGACTGTTCGTTCGGGCGGACGTGTGTTCGCTGACCAATCGTTGATAAAAAAAAAAGAAAAACTTCAAATCTTGAGGATCAACTGCTTTTGTAACGTAGAATCACGTGCGGTGGCAACAATTTTCGATTCGTATCGCACTTTTGAGTAATGAAAATATTCCTGTTTTTGTTTCGTGACGTTAGGGTTGGCCACCGCCGCAGAGAGAGGCCGCACAGTAACTCGGGACGGGCTCAGGTTAACGATTTTAATCGTAACGAATACATTTGGTGCGGGACAGGCACCGAGGTTTGACGGAGGGGCGGGCCAGCTTGTTCTATCTGATCATGTTTGATGCAGGGAGTTTCTTGAAACGGGCGTCGAAATATTGCGTCCACAGGAAAGCAGATTTGTTCCAGCGGTGTACGACACTAGACGAAGGCTGCATTTTACAAGTATGATGTCGCATTCTTCCCGAAGGGCTCCAGCGATGGTTCTGTGGTGCCGTGCCGAACAATCCATGTGGCGGGTCCGTCATTAGACGCCATGGTGTACCCACTTATCCACCTGCATTCAGAAGACCCATGGGTAGAGGTCGTCACAGAACATAGCCGGGCTCAGCCTCCTTGACGCGATTTGCGCGTAGCACTGTATGGTACGCACAAGGAGTACTACACATCGAGAATTATGTTTAAGCCGGGTCATGACGAGGGCATCCTCTTTCAAGCAAGAAGCCCTTTCCAACAGTGGCTTTGTGATGCAGCAGCGAACATAAAAGATAACCTAAATTACGCTGAGGCAAATAATGAAGAGCTTCAAGTTTGCCAACTCGATAGCTTCAAAGGTTTGTTGAAGCCGAAGCTGAAAATGCAGGCAAAAAGCCCGGCCGTGGGGTGTTGATTCCCAACAAGATACAGACTAGCGAACGCGCTACGTATAATAATTATCTAAATTCGGTGCGCACGACAATGGAGTTCGGGGCACCTACGATGCTGTGGACCTATACCACAAACCCAAGATGGCCAGAGATCCTTCAAACTCTGAGAGACCGTGGCTTGGGTCCCGATGACTACGTGAATGCGCAAGATGTACTTGTCCGCTCCTGCCTCTCGAGGCTGAACGTTGCAATGAGTGGTGTTTAGGGTTTAAAATTTTCCGTTATTAAAAGTTTTCTCCATGTCTGTTAGCGCGGTCAGCACCACCTCGGGGTTATGTACGTCCTTAAAGTCCGCCCGCTCACAGAACCATGTTAGCTTGTCATTTTTACTCAGTTCCTGATAGCGTTCCTTGCATACTGTAAAGCACGCACGGTGAAACCACCTGTTACCCTTACTATCACATCCGAACCCTTCTTGAGAGTTTAGTACACGCTTTCCACACGGAGCACAGGGAGCTGCCATGGCCGTGTTGCCTCGACGAACGACAGAACTGAACTTCGAAGTACGAAATTATACAGTATTATGAGGAATTCTAAGGTATTACATGTATTGTAGTATTATAGAGTATTACAAAGCATTATCGAAACATTATACGCTTAAATGAGCTGGGGCACTTTCGATGTTGAGTGGCTAATTTAGTTAAGTTGGGACATCTTACCCCAACCCTATGTCGCAATAATTGCAGTTTTTGCAATGATACTGGATAAAACCCCGTCCGTAGCTATTTATATGCTATTTAAATTTGCCTGAGGAGCTGGTGCGGTCTTAGTATAAGAAATACCTGGACTCTCATGTCAGTAGTAGGAAGGAGGCAGGGCTCACCCTACTATCGGCTAATCGCTTTTCGATTCAAATTAAAATTATATGTGGCAGTATCAACAGTTCCATGTTCCGGTAACTATGGACTCATGCATGTGTGGAGCGCGCCGACGATCCGGGCAGGGGCCGGGGGCCGGTGTGTGTTCCAATTTTGTTCAATCAATTTAACGCTTTTGAACAATGAAATGGTCCGCCCCGACCTATCAGTGTTTAAAACGCCAAATGAGTCCTCCGCTCTTCTTTTACACAGCCCGCCGACGTGCCGGCAGGGGCCGGGGGCCGGGCTGGTCGGAACCGCACTGAGCCGGGCGGGGCCGCTCGCCGCGATCCAAACTTGCGAAATTGTTATTTTGACGAACTTCTCGATTTTGGACAAACTTGATATTTTGCAGGAACGCTCTCTTTGTATTGCTGCAAAGAAAAAACTACCTTCTGACTGAAGAAATCGGTCAAATATGAAATTTTGTATTTTCTTTCATTCCCACAGAATTTTGTGCCATGTCTCAAAGTTGAGATATTGACTTAGTTCTTGGGCTCGTTGTGTTCAAAATTGAGATCTGATCACGGATAAAATGTCTATTTGGTAATATTCTGATCAGGCTACGTTCAAATCCGGTGTTTACAACTGTCCCTTCCTTGTCGCGGGCGGGCCGTTCGCGTTCCCGGGGCCGCTCGGCCGAACGAAGTCGTGCAAATATTTGGCACGCGAGCCCCGCGAGCCTCTATCTCCTAGATGTGTTAATGGACTACGTGACAAGAAGTAAGGGCTAGCAACACGAAGTTAGGGATCATGAAATGATCCCCGACACGGTGGTGCTGGGGGGGATCGCTTCATCGCGCCACGAAGTGATCCCCGGATCATTGTATGGCAAGGATGATCACAATAGTGTACTTGATATCTGCGAATAAAGACTGACGTCACCGGCGTCTATGACGTCACACCGAGGTCGTTCCTTTACGTGTCGGGGATCATTTCATGGTGCCATCAAGCGATCCCCTATTCGCCTTACCACTGCTGTACCCGAGTCGGGGATCATTTCATGGTGCCATCAAGTGATCCCCTATTCGCCTTATCCTTCCTGTGCCCGTTTAAGGGATGATTTTATGGTCAATCGATTTTGATAATCTTCGTTCGCTCATGAAATAATTAGAAAATAATCCCGATAATCCCAAGTAGGTACTATTGAAATACTTTGTTAATCCTAATAATCTTATATTTAAATTATCAAAGGTAATTCCAAATAATTACGAATAGCCATAGAAAGATCTTGACAAATTGTGCTTTTCAGAAGCAGAATTTGTTTGCATGAAAAATCCTGTATAATCAGGCAGCGAAAGTTGGGCGCGGACCGTAGACGGGAGGGAACGTCTTTCTCGAAGCCATAGACGCCGACAGCGCCGACGTTTTTTTTAAATTATTATTATTTAAAGAAAAACCACATTTATTAAAACATGCTAGAGCCAACGATGACATTTTAAAGTAATAATTAAAAACGACAACATTGTTTGATGGTGCGTTAAACTGCCCTCGTGAGGTTTGACTACGCCCTAACCTCATCTGGAGTGACAGCAGACAGCAACCAGAGATAGCAGGGATGGCAGCTGCCGTGACGTTACTGTGTTCCGCAGGAGTGCCAATAACGGCGCGCTTTTGAATTTTTTTAAGTTTGCTAAGACTAAGAAGTACACTGATAAAACAAATGTGTTGATCAACGCATCAATTGATGCGTTCCCAAGTGTTTGCGATTTCAATGCATGTGTCATGTGTTCCCCCATTCAAATCACACCTGAGTCCCCCTTGATCAATGCATGTTACATGTGTTGCTCCTCGGTAACACATGACACATGCGTTGTTCCACACATTTGTTCTCTCAGTGTATCTGAAACTCAATTAATCGGAAAAGCGGCTTGTCATTTTAACTGACAATAAATACAGGGTGAGTTTTTTCGACCTGACCAGACTTCGGGAGCGTATAGCGGGCACCTAGACGAGTGCTTTGATATGGAACATTTCGGGTCGGAAATCAAAATTATGACCGCTAGAAAGAAATCAATTTTGCGGACCGAGCGCCCAACAGGTAGGCAACCCATCCGGTAGGCGGCCTAGGAATGGCGTGGCGCAGCGTAGCGCAGCGGGCGTTCGGCACGGCGTACCACGCAGTGTACCCGAGCTGGCGAAGCGGAGGCCGGCCGGCGAGGCGCGGGGCGCGGCACGGCTGTTACGGCAGGTAAGACGGACCGACGCACCGCACGTGGGTCGGTGTAAACATGGCGCATTTCTCAAATGCAGAGTACGCGGACATCCACTTTGAGTACGGGGCTGCTGACGGCAATGCGCGGGAGGCGCGGCGTGCTTACGCTGAAAGGTACCTGGATCGTCGACTACCTGCCAGACAGGTGTTTGAGGACCTTCACAACCGTCTGAGGGAGACGGGGAAATTGCAGGTAATTCGGAAATATGGCAGGAAATCCGGCCGATCCGTTCGGGCACAGTGCGTGGCCCGAGCGCCGTACCGAGCGCCCGCTGCGCTACGCTGCGCCACGCCATTCCTACGCCGCCTACCGGATGGGTTGCCTACCTGTTAGGCGCTCGGTCCGCAAAATTGATTTCTTTCTAGCGGTCGTAATTTTGATTTCCGACCCGAAGTGTTCCATATCAAAGCACTCGTCTAGGTGCCCGCTATACGCTCCCGAAGTCTGGCCAGGTCGAAAAAACTCACCCTGTATAGATTCGAAATCGAGGAGCTGAGACGGTCACGAAACGGTTGGTGAAACAGCAGCATGCGTTCCTCACTTGCACGCAGCGCGGCGGCAGCGCTCCTCACGCCTGCCCTCGCCCTCCCCCGTGCTGCCGCCCCGCCACCACCGTAGAAGCTTCGACGCCCCATCTACGCCCCACTACATAGCCTAGTGTTTCAAGCTGTGAAAGAAGTGTTGCTTTTATGGCGTTCCTAATTTGTTTCTTTTAACAAAGTCGTGTTCAACCGATCCCCCCAAGATGTGACTCCATTGAGACTTGGTAAGTATACCTTATCGTGCGAACATCATATAACACAAGATGTGTGTAACCTGCCTCGCCCCGAGCTACGGTGGTCACAGCCGCCGGGTGAGATAGGGATGAGGGATGAGGGTGGTAAAGTGCCTTTTCATTGAAGCAGCTTTGGCTTAATTCAAAGGGTGTTTTAGATTGAAAGAGTTAACTGCTTATGCGAAGTGTCCCATTTACCCCGTGCCGAAAAGAAATGTAGGCAAACACGCAACGTCAGTGTCTGCGTCGCACGTATGGCGTCTCAGCAATTTGAGAAAATTTCCTGTAAAAAGAAAGGCACAAAGCACAACGCCCCCGCCGCGAGAGTCGCTCCTTGATCCGCGCCTGCGAAGTTCCGTCTGGTGGCAGGCGACGAGTAGGCGACTTGTATCCTGCGGCATTGTTGCTAGACTAGTAGGGGTGATCGATCCCGACGTTTTTTGGAATCTGATATTGGCTCAGGTCCCAAAAGTTGCTTACTAGGTCCAAACTTCGACATGAATTTTTTCTAATTTTTTAGTCGACATCTCAAGGCTCCGCCAGAGCCTCAAAGTTTTGAAAAATAGGAATTTTCGTAGTTCCGAATTTTTCATACTTCTGGTTGCGTTTTGGAAGAGTTGGCTCAGTGACCATAGGGTGCGGTACACCTATCGGTACCACCACGAATTTTTTCGACGCAAAAAAAAGGTATCTCAAGGCTCCGCCGGGGCGATTTCTAATGTTATGCGCCTGGGAGGCAGGCAAAGGCCCTTGATGGGGTCGGTATTCGGTGCTCGCTAGGCTGGTCGAAATTATCCACTTTTTTTCCCGGAGACGGCACGTCACCCCCAAGGTTTCTGTAGTTGGTCATAAAACTCCTCCCAAAATAAATTTGTTCACCCCCTCCGATCAAATCCGGCCATGCCCTGCCATTTTTTTAGTTTTCCCATAAGCAATACATGGGGGAAAGTATGCAATTTCGCGACGGCCCCATACGGCGCCCCGAAGGGCCCTATCCTAAGTTGTTTTTCCGAATCTGGTCTTCATAACGTCAGGAACGAGGTAAACTTGTCCCAGTGTCGATATCTGCCCCCTAAAGAGACGTGGCGCTGTATGAAAAATTTGTCAGTTTCTTCTAAACCTAAAAATGCCTACAATCGACGTTTTCGCCGAACTATCACTCCGGATCCCCGTTTTTATGCACGATCGATCCGTTGTCGTTAGGGACACTCTAGATAGTCGGAAGGTTAGGTTAGGATCACCGTTAGGTTAGGTTAGGCTCATTAGTGCGGCCTTTTTCACCTACAAACTACTGCCGGCCATACTAAGGGGCCTAACCTAACCTTCCGGTGATCCTAACCTAACCTTCCGACTCTCTAGAGTGTCCCTAACGATAACGGATCGATTGTGCGTAGAAACGGGGCTCCGGAGTTATATATCTGCGAAAACGTCGTTTTTAAGTCTTTAAGGGTTTTAGAGGAAACCTGACAAATTTTTCATACTGCGCCACGTCTCTTAGTGGGCAGATATCGACACCGGGACAAGTTTACCTCGTTTCTGACGTTATGAAGACCAGATTCAGAAAAATCAATTTAGGAGAGGGCCCTTCGGGGCGCTGTATGGGGCCGTCGCGAAATTGCATACTTTCCCCCATGTATTTCTTTTGGGAAAACTAAAAAAATGGCAGGGCATGGCCGGATTTGATCGGAGGGGGTTAACAAATTTATTTTGGGAGGAGTTTTATGACCAACTACAGAAACCTTGGGGGTGACGTGCCGTCTCCGGGAAAAAAAGTGGATAATTTCGACCAGCCTAGCGAGCACCGAATACCGACCCCATCAAGGGCCTTTGCCTACCTCCCAGGCGCATAACATTAGAAATCGCCCCGGCGGAGCCTTGAGATACCTTTTTTTTTGCGTCGAAAAAATTCGTGGTGGTACCGATAGGTGTACCGCACCCTATGGTCACTGAGCCAACTCTTCCAAAACGCAACCAGAAGTATGAAAAATTCGGAACTACGAAAATTCCTATTTTTCAAAACTTTGAGGCTCTGGCGGAGCCTTGAGATGTCGACTAAAAAATTAGAAAAAATTCATGTCGAAGTTTGGACCTAGTAAGCAACTTTTGGGACCTGAGCCAATATCAGATTCCAAAAAACGTCGGGATCGATCACCCCTACTAGACTAGCATGTTCGCTGAGAGAGACGGAGCGATAAGACGACCCTGCTTTTGGTCAGAAAAATCCCCCAAAAACGTTGTCGCTAACTTGAATTAAGGAGATGATTAGAAACCAGAGCCATAATCCGCACGGCGACATTCCCGACGACCGCGAAAAACCATTCCAAACGAAACGGGAACCATACGATGATAAGGTCTCACTTGCACACCCACTTCACGGGATGAGTGCAACAAAGGCCCTTTGTTTATTTGGCCGGGCGCACGCTCAGCGAGAACTCGGGGAGCGGGCCCGCCATAGGCCGCCAAGGCAACGTGACCAAAAGTCGGCACTTCACTTAAAAATCCTCGTTATACGACTAGCTACGGAACGGGCCGCGCGCTAACCACGCAGCTCGTCCGGCGGCGGCAGGGACCTTCTCTGCGCATTGAAATGTGTGTGCAAGGAAGATGCGCCAATATCGAGCAATGATTGTCGGGATCAGGGAACCCGAGAAACAATGCTTGTCTAACTGCAGACAGCGACGAAATTTTGAAATTGGAATTTCGAAAATTTAATTAGCGCTCCGGGTAGAGCTGGTCTCTACGATTAACATCCTATAAGGTTGTATGAGGCGGAAACGCATGGTTTGGCCACAATAAGCGAAAAACCACAAAACGGAGCGACGCGACGCAACGCGACGCCGACTCACGAGCCCGCCCCGGCATAAATATAGGGCGTCATATTTAGCTGTCCACTTTTTTCAGAGCCTGTCATTTCGTTCCAAGTGGACCTAGAGCGTTCAAATTTTGAGGAGGCATGTCCCAAGGGTCCTTCTCGAACGGTTCCAAAATTGATTGGCAGCGGTAGCGATGGACTGTGGGGTTCCGATAATGACCGGCGCCACTCACATCAACCCCTTAAAAGTGACAAAAATCCGAAAAAACTGAAAAATTGGACACTTTTAAATGATCTCTTCTTGCTTTCCGCTACCGCTACCGCTGCCGATCAATACTGGAGCCGTTCCACCCCTCACTCAAAAACTACCCGTCACCCCCTCCAAAATTAAGGGATGTTGGAGAGGGTTGAAATTCGAGATTTGGCAGTTGTAGGCAACCATAATGCCACACTGACTGTAATTTTCCCAACTTTCGCCCTCCAAAGGGGTTTTTGATCCCCTTCACGGCGATTTTCGACAATGTCCCATATAAGGGGGTGGTTCAACCCCTTAGAATTAATCAACAAAGTTGCGGTTTCGGGGACTTCGAGAAGGACCCTTGGGACATGCCTCCTCAAAATGTGAACGCTCTAGGTCCACTTGGAACGAAATGACAGGCTCTGAAAAAAGTGGGCAGCTAAATATGACGCCCAATGTATATTAGTCTGGGCGCTGCTCAGGCGGACTGCTGACTGCGCGCAGGCGCTATCACTGGGCTGCGGCTGACTGCCACTGCTGCTGGGCTGCTAACCTGCTAACCTAACCTGCTAACCTAACCTGCTGACTGCTTACCTAGCGAGTCAAAGCTAGCTGCAAAGCTGCCGAGTCAATGCTCCTCTCCAATCTGTCCGGCTGGCGACCGGGTTCAAAGGATCCCAGTCGTTAATGCGTCAGCTGCAGTGGTCATCAAGGAAGGCATCTCAGCCCTTGCTTCGGCACTGGCCGACAATAAGGTTGCCTGCGAAAGGCCATGCCACAGGGCTTTCAGCACTGCTCAGCTGAGAAAGGCTGGACACAGTGAGTGGGTGCTGGGAGACCCTGGGCTCTCCAAGAACGCCCTCTGTGCTGGCGTTGTGCGGCGCACCGCGGAACCGCAGTCGCACCTTTTGGTTTCCTTAGCGGGTGATCAAAGTAGGAAGGTGAACCTTACAGATGATGTGACCGTTGAAGTGCCAACGGGATGTGAACTGCGTGAGATTCCTCGCCGCATCGCTTACGACGGGGTAGACTATGTGCTGCGAGCAGTCATTGTTTTCCGGCCACCAGACCTTTCCCATGCAAAGTCTGCAAAGGCAGCAGGTATCGGCCACTATTTTACTATCTGTAGGCGCCCTGACTGTTGGCTTCTGTACGACGATCTTCAACCTACGTACATGAGAATTAAAGACACAACAACAGTGAATGTTGATTCAATTTTGTACAGTATTTAATTCTTTTCGCAAAGTGACCATTCTACATAGTTTTGGTTTCTCATTAATGCTACAGGGCAGCAGGGAAGTTTATTTCTTGTATTTTTGTACGTGTCTTGTAAGTGACTGAATTTTTCCAGATGACTGTAAGCCCCTGCCTTAATATTATTTATTATTGTTGTCGTGCATGTACCTGTAAAAAAATTAATCTGTGATTTAAAGTAAGACAATTGCCATTGAAATGAGCCAAATTTTGTATCAGCAGGGTTGATCATTTTTATATTATTGTTCCTGACTTTTCCTTGTAAGTTACTAAATTGTTATTTATGGATATTTTTATGCCTCTGTCATAATATTATTTGTGTTGTCATGCACGCACCTGCAGAAACATTAATACTGATTTTAGTTAAAATAATTGCCATTGACATGAGCCAAATTTTGTATTAGCAGGGTGGATAATTTTTTATATTTTTGTGCTTGACTTTTCTTTGTCAGTAACTAAATATTTATAAATGAATATTTTTAAGCCTCTGTCATGCACGTACCTGCAGAAACATTTTCTGTGATTTCAATTAAACCAATTAAATCCAAATTTCTTGTGTTAATACCAGATTCCCATTGGCAGTCATGTAGAGCTGCGGGAAACCAGTCATTGAGATTACCTCATTTTTGGAAGCACAGGACCCTATGCAGGCACAGCGACTACGAAATTGCTAGACCCATCTATGAAACGATCCCCCAGGAAGGCGGCGCGATTAGGGGAAGGGGAAGGCGAATAGGGGATCGCTTGATGGCACCATGAAATGATCCCCGACACGTAAAGGAACGACCTCGGTGTGACGTCATAGACGCCGGTGACGTCAGTCTTTATTCGCAGATATCAAGTACACTATTGGCAGATGTCAGTGTGCAAGTGGGTTAGAAAACGTAAAATTTGGGGGGATCACTTAATGGCGCGATGAAACGATCCCCTCTTGGTGGGAGATCACTTCGTGGCGCGATGAAGCGATCCCCCCCGAACACCGCCGTGTCGGGGATCATTTCATGGCGCCATCAAGTGATCCCCCTTTACATCCGCCGTGTCGGGGATCACTTGATGGCACCATGAATTGATCTCCCCTCGTTGGGGATCATTTTATGGTGCCATCAAGTGATCCCCGACGCGGTGGATATAAAGGGGGATCACTTTATGGCGCCATGAAATGATCCCCGACACGGTGCTGCTGGAGGGGATCGCTTCATCGCGCCACGAAGTGATCCCCGGATCATTGTATGGGGCCGTCCACAATTTTTTTTCGCAAGTTGGGATGTTGACTGTACTCTGAAATGATGTGTTTTTACATCCACCGGGGACTTTGCGGCGACGGGCGAGCCTCCCTAAAAGTGAACCACTAATTTTGTTGCAAGTGAGGCGGAGCTCGAGGTTTGACGGAGGGACATGTTGAAGATCGTGACAAGATATTCTTCTGGAACTTATATACCACAAGCCGCGGCGACGTCACACGAAGTCGTGCAAATATTTGGCACGCGAGCCCCGCGAGCCTCTATCTCCTAGATGTGTTAATGGACTACGTGACCAGAAGTAAGGGCTAGCAACACGAAGTTAGGGATCGTCTGCAAATTCGCCGAAATATGTCCATCGTCTTTGCTCACTATGTCTAAACCAGATGACAGAGAGTGGTCTGAACTCTGTTACTTGCAGGCGCAGATCCTGGAGCGGCCCAAGGGAGCGGACAATTAATGTACCGTAGAGACTACTATGGAGATCAATTTGAGAAACGACACTTGGGGGTCGCAGACGTCTCCTTAAGGTGTTACAGGACTTTTCGGGTTGCGCCTGTAGGGTAGGCAATTGATTCTCCCGCATGAAAACAACGCATCGTGGGTTGCCAACTGAACATGCGTTGAATGTTCAATAAAGGACGCCAGATTAATTTTTTTTTCTTCAGGACACGGTGTAGGGTCTGCTGGCTGGGGTGAAGCTACTTCGGACGGCACGCCTAGGTTTGCAAGTCTGCCACTCGCGGCCACTGCGATCGAGCGAAGGCGCCCCCGCCAACCTATGGTTGGTGCGGCCGAAGCAGGCCGGAGTGGTGGGGGCGGTAGCGCCTGGGCGGTATCCTAATTTCGATACCGCGGTACGGTAAAAAAGTTATTCGCGGTATCGGCGATATACCGACCCGGTATATATACCGCCGATATCGCGATACCGGCCTGGTAAAATACCGCCGATAACGTAATACCGGCCCGGTAAAATACCGCGACATGTTGCAGCGCTGAAGTACCACAATTGTGCCAAAAAATAATGAACGAAATAAACCCGGTGGCTATGTAAAATGCTGCGATTTCGTGCAACGAAGGTAATATACTGTTAAGTGTATGTAACTGTAAACAATCATGGTAATTACCATGTGTGGTGGCTCTCATGGCGCACCCCTGAGATGGAAATGCAACGCTACGCTGAACTGCTGACGCGGCGTTGCGGCCATATCGCGGTTTTTCGATATCGCGGTATTTCGGTATCGCGGTATTTCGGTATCGCGTCGGTATTATACCGGTTCGGTATATCGATATTTTGAAACTTTAATACCGTAACCGCGGTAAAAAAATATCGCGGTATTTATCGATATATCGAAATACCGCCCAGGGCTAGGTAGCGCTGCAGGTGGTGGACTTTTGAACTCAGCCGTGCCGTAGAAAGCCGCCTCACGAAAGGAAGGCCAAACGTGGGGACTGACGCCACCGTCTCTTCTCTACACCGTGCTTCGGAAAAACAAAAAGATTATCAACGACGTCAAAACAGAACTTGACGTGTCTTAATTAAAAGGGAAAGTTCGCTAGCACTGCCGAAAAACGGCGAATTCTCTTCCATGCCTGACGTTTACCTACCTTGGTCTTTCAGGGGCTTGACACATCGCAGACGCAAACCGAACTTTGACTGCAACCTTAAACCAGCGTCGACTTCCAGCCGCATCCGAGCCCCACGCTTAGTAAACTGATTACTCCGGTTTGCCGGTTGCGGTGATGGACGCATCTTCTGTTCGACTTAAACCATCTGTCAACCCCGACGTTCTTCTCACTTTTTGACCCCCTCTCTCCGACGGGCCCAAAATATACTTAGAACACCCCGGCAGCGATGAAGGCTGTGCCCGGGGTTTTAAATGTACCTAGTTTCGTTTTGAGGCGAGTTAAAAGCTCTCCGACGGTGCCACAATATACTCAGCACACCTCAGCCCTGTTTAAAGCAGTGCCTGAGGTTTTAACTCTACCCAGTTTAATTTTGGGGCAAGCTAAAACCTCGCCGACGGTGCTAACCTACACTGCCCTCACACCAGCTGCGTTCAAAGCTGTTTCTGGGCTTTTAACTCCACCCAGTTTAGTTTTGGGGTGAGTTAAAACCTTTTCGACGGTGCCAAAATATACTCAACACACCCCAGCAGCGATCAAAACTGTGCACGGGGTTTAAACTGTACCCAGTTTAGTTTTGAGACACCGTCGCAGAGGTTTTAACTTGCCCTTAAATTGAACTGGGCGGAGTTAAAACCCCGGGCACGCCTTTAAACGATGCTGGGGTGTGCTGAGTATATTGTGGCACCGTCGGAAAGGTTTTAACTCGCCCCAAAATTGAACTGGGTTGAGTTAAAGCCCCAGGCACAGTTTTGATTGCTGCTGGGGTGTGCTGAGTATTTTTTGGCACCGTTGGAGAGATTTTAACTCGCCCCAAAATTGAACTGGGTAAAGTGAAAAACTCCAGCAACAGCTTTAAGCGAATCTAGGGCGTGCTTAGTGTATTTTGACACCGTGGCAGATATTTTAACATGCTGCAAAATTCGGTCGATATATCGGCCCCAGGGTAATTTAAACGTATTCTCTTAAAAATGAACTCATGCACCGGTAAACTAACTTCAGGCGTCACATTCGTAATGTCCGCGGCGTCTGGCGTCAGGCAGAGCTGCAAGAAGCAGACTGAACCCAGCTCAGGCCCGGCCCGCGCCGCGCCAGTTTTGATACAGACGCTGACGCATCGCCTACACTTTGTTTTATTTAATTTTTCTATTGAAATAAAAAAAACTGTTAATACTGACTCGTATCCCTGTGCTTTAAGTTTCACCTTCATTTTATCGATATGTGGCCGATATATCGCATTATCGATATTTTAGGTTATCGAAAGATGTTAATATCGATCTTATAAATATCGATTTTTTCGTTGAGCTGGGCATCTCTATAGTCTGGCTATTTTAGGAAGAGCGCTGGGTTGCAGCGGTAGCAGTTGCATTCGGGGAGGAGGTGGGGGAGGGGACTCCGGCCGGCTCCGGTCGGTCCCCGTCAGTGCCAACAAATGGTGCTATTCACGCTTTAATTGGGGTCCACTGGCGAACTTTAATTTTCCAATGCGTTCACATTTGGCCTCGGCTTTCGACCAAACTAAGGCCACAATTGAATTCTGCACAAAATTTCACGCTTTCCCATATAAAATTCTCCATTAAAAACCTTCTCTATGCGTAAGTGCGCTCTAATTGTCAAAATCATTTTTTGCCCCTGTAGGCCGTAATTTTCAAGATATTTGCTTGAAATTTGCAGGGGTGACTTTTCTCAAGACTCCGAACATAATACCGTTTGAATCGCGTTGATATTTTAACCCGTTCAAAATTTTATACCATGCTCCCTGGGCTCCACTACCCCGGTGTCACTGCCCTCTGCCTGCCTGGTCCCTTTGCTCGCACCCGCCATTCTTCTCCAGACCCAGGACCAGTGGAGGTGCAGGTCGTGTTGCTGCAGTTGCTGGCGCAGTAGTGTCATGCACACTGAGATGGCCAGCGCTCTTCCTAAAATAGCCAGAGTATAGGTCGCAGACGTCTCCTGAAGGAGTTACAGGACTTTCTGGGTTGCGCCTGGAGGGTAGGCAATTGACGCTACCGCATTACACCAACGCATCATGGGTTGCCTACTGAACAGGCGTTGAAAGTTATATGTTCGGCAAAGGACGACAGATTAATTTGATGTGCGGTTGCCAGTCGCCAGAGTCGCGGTTTTGAAAGGCCTCGTGAGTGTACTCGCCACTAAGTTGGGGGACGTTCATAAACTACGTGACCAATTGGGGGAGGGGGTCAGCCTATGGTCACGACCCTATCCTTAATGCATGATAAGGTTAAGTTAGCCAGGTCACGATAGGGGGCGGCCCCCTTGGCTACACCACTACACCCAGAAAAGACCATTCTTGTATCAAGAGCATTTTGCTCTTGAATTTTGCAAGATCAAAATCGAGAGCATTGAATGGACTCCACTCGTGGTTCCGGGTTGCTCTTGCAATGATTTTTGCTCTTGTTGGCTGGCTGGTCGAGAACATAGCGGTCCAGAACATTGCGATAGATGCCCCCCCCTCAAAAGTTACAATTTGGGACAATCTTGACAGCACCAGCACAGCGAGCACTGCGAATAAGCGGTGGCGTCTATGCATATGCATAAGGGCGCGTCATTAAGCTGGGTAACGTTTCAACGTTCCCTCAGAAAGAGATGCAGGGGGGGGGGAGACTCCAGTCGCGCGATGAATAGTCCCCAAAGGACTTTCCATTTGAAGGGGGCGAACTCTGATCGCGCGATGGAGGGTCCCCATGGGACTTGCCTTCCAGAGGGGGAACTCTAATAATGCGGTTAATAATCCCTACCGAACTTGCCTTCAGAGAGGCTATTTTTGTTGTTTTGTTGGCTTTGTGGCGCTTATTATCCCTGAAATAGAAAATGTTAATTTTTGATGTTAGAGCGCCTTCAAAAACAAGAGAAGCGTGGAGAACGCTCCAGCGTTCTAAGACACTCGTTTTTCTATTGAGAAAATATGTGTTTGTTGTGTCAGAATAATGTGTGAGGCACAAGACAAATTTATTGTTACGTCAGTATGAACGTGGTACAGAGAACAATGAAATTATATACTGGATCAGTCTCAGTTGCTCAGTAGCAACATGGGATGCATATGTCGCGTTACGCGATTTTCGAATTGGAAGTGGGTCTTTTCGTTTTCGAGAAATTGCAGTTAAAAATACAGCGAAAATTTTGACCTTTGACCACGGCATTTTCAAATTTTGACAAAAAGTTAAAAATAAGTTTTTTCGTTGGTAGTATGTTTGGGCCAGCCCCGTCTTGTCATGAAAATGGAGTCTCATGATGCTTATGACCCCAGAAAACGAAACGCTGAGCAGTTATGCAAACCAAACTACACCTCTCGCCAACCTATGGATCCCATGTTGCTACTGAGCAACTGAGATTGGTCCAGTATATTAATTTTATTGTTCGCTATACCACGTTATTCAAAGTGACATTATTAACAATAAATGTTACTTCTGCCTCACACATTATTCTGACACAACAAACATATTTTATTTATTTATTTATTTTCAACAAAAGAATGTCCAAAGGGCTTGGCCCTGCTGTGGACTGTACAAACAGAATTTTGGGCTACTTGGCCAGTGGTAATAACAGAAAAAATAAAGATAATACATTGAAGATTTTTAAAGTTGATGGAAATACATTATAGTTGGAATTAAGATATACATTTACATCAGTTTTTTTGAAGTTTGGCTAAAGTGTCTACAAAGGACTAGACATAGAGATATACTTGCAAAAAGAATTTCTTGATTTTCTTTTTGAAGCGCTCCACATCCTGGATTTCTTTTATAAAAGGTGGTAATACGTTATAGGTTGTTATGGCTTGATAATAAATCCCCATGATTCCGTAGTGGGTGCTTCTATTGTAGGGTAATTGAAGATGGTTCCTTGTTCTTTTCAGATGGTCGTGGATTTCGAGATTTCTTATGATGGGAGTATTAAGTTTTTTTTAAATTGTTAAGATGATTAAATATCATAAGTGCTTCGGTTGATTTTATCATGGCATCTAATGGGGTGATGTTTATTTCCTTAAATAAAATAGATGTGGGATATCTTCTATCAACATGTAGGATGGTTTTAAGAATGCCATGTTGTAATCTTTCTAATCTTATTGACATTGTAGTCCACCGCACATCCCCAGAAAGGACACATATGATATATGTGAATAGAAGAATCCATAATAGATTGATTTCAATATTTGGGGTTTCAGTATACCTTGAAGTCAAAATACAAGTCCTGCTATTGCTCTTAGTTTAGGCAATAGATGATTGATATGCATTTCCCAGTTTAAGTTTTGGTCTAGACGAAGCCCAAGATATTTGACACTTTCTACTCTTTGGATTTCTTCTTGGTTTAGTTTCATATTTGTCTTTGGCAATATACAAACAAGATGGTTTATGGAAGATGCTGTAATTTGTTTTCTTGGTTTTCTTTTGAACTGAGTTTATTATCCATGAACCATTGGTTTACAAATTTTAGGTCTTCGTTAATATTTTTCTGCATTTCATCAAGATCAGAGTTTTCATAGAGGGAGTGGGGGGGCAGCCGAGAGCATAACCAAACGTTGAGATAGAAGCGTGCCGGCATAAAAGCATGTAACATTTATGAATGATGTTAACAATTAATTACCTATTCCATATTTTGGTGCCGGACAGATATTGTGCCAACGCACGGGCCTTCTTTTTCATTTCTGACACTTCAGGTGTGGCATCTATGAGCTCAACGCCATTCTGCAAGGTGTGCCCGATGCATCGGATGCAAGCTACTCCTAAAAGATCAATGGCCAATCTGATATTGTCGCCATTATCAATAGTGAAGGCCACAACCTTTGAAAGTAAAACTTTCCACTCCTTCAAAGCTTCTTTGTACCAATCCTTTAGATTGAGCCCGGTGTGATCTTTGGTAAAAGACCTGTCAACAACAAGCAGCATGATGAGCAATTTACCGACACGGAGCATGGAGCACGGCAGGAAGAGAGGGAGGGAGGGAGTGGGGGGTACTGTCACGCAGAAAACTTTTGACCATGGCAATACCCCACGCCGCAGAAAAAGGCCATTCACTCGGCACTAAAATGACCCTCGTGCATGGGGTAGTTCCGGATCAAAACTTTTCAGACCAATAGTACGTGAGTACGTGCTAAATACCAAAGTGATTTCTTCGTACATTTCCCATTCGTAAATTTACATTTGCGATTTTAAACAACTTTGAGCGTGATTTGACCCATTAATACACGGAATTACACGTAAATTTTGCAAGTTCGAATAAGTAAATGGGAGATGCACAAAAAAGTACATTGGTATTCGGAGTTTACAGACTGAGCAGATGTGCGGGAGCACCAAATATTGCCAATTTACATACCTGCAACATAGGGTTACGGCATGCAGTACCCAACCGCTATCAATAAAGTGGGCAGTAAGTGAGACGTAGGGCTCGTCAGCATTTGAAGTCCAGCAGTCGGAAGTGAAAGCAACAAATTCAGCTTCCCGTAACACTCCAATCAAAATATCCTTGGTTGTTTTGTACAGTTTGGGAATGTAGTTGTTTGTTAGGGCCTTCCGGCCAGGAGGGCGATAGCTGGGTCGAAATATGGAGCAGAGCACGATGAAACCGGCCTTTTCCACGAAGCTTAATGGAAGCATGCAAATGGCGATGAAATATGCCACCGCCATATGAAGCCGTTCCGTGGCCTTAGAATCGGGCACCTTGAAACTATCAAGAGTGTTCTGCCGTGAGCCTCCCCCTCCCGGCGTTGGCGGTGCAGAACTGAAAAAGAAAATCCCAATTTTTTAAGAAACAATCCAAAATAAGCAAAAACACACTTAACACACCAAAGGCGCGGAGCGGGTTCTACACGTGTGGTCACTATAAACGAAGATTTTTTGTTTTTAAAGAAAAGTCGTTTACAGCCAGTACTTGAACCCAAGCACCGCAGAAACCTCTGTAGGAGATGAGATAGGGGATTTGCCGGTTCATGCGTTCAAATACTGGCTCCAGAGAGAGATAACCTTTTCCATTATTTTGCCAACGCGGGATACAACTTACCTTGAAGGAAGGGGTGATCTCGATGGAGCAGGCGACGGAGAGCGGCTAGAACCTGCTTGAGGTGGTGGAGGAGACGCCACTGAGCTCGACGCCGAGTTAGACCTCGATCGTGCCTCTGACTCTGGCTCTGATAGTGGAGTAGAGATCCGTCTTGCACCACCGCTGGTCGACGCCGACGCCTGTACATCCCCATCGACGTCTTCCTCGTCAGATTCACCCTGTGCCTGGGTACTTCCACTGTCAATGCTGGTGTTGATTTGGTAATACACCTGTAAATGGCGGTTTCTCAGGTGATTTTTAAGGTTTGTGGTACCACCACACCTTTTGACATTCTTCTTGCACAGCTTGCAGGTAGCGTTGTCCTTGTCAATGAGATTGAAATTTCTCGTCCATGGGCTTTGATTGCCTCTTGCTGCGGCTCGAGCGGCACTCATGACTGACCCTGTAATCGGAAATACATGAAGTTTTAAAAACGATAATAAAAGTAAAAGTAGAGCAGCGGCTAAGTCTTCATTTGTTTATTCCCATTGGGACGTAAAAAGTACTAAGATTAGGCGACCGAGCTATCAAGCAGTCTAGTCTACAGATCAGTAATTATTCCAAATTAAACTCTGCTGGAAGCCGGATGACAATCGTAAAAGGCCAGAGCGAATAGGGTATTCCGGATTCCGCCGAAGCCTGAACCGGAAGCGAAGAAGACGCCAAGATAAACATTCGCTACCTTGCCTGCGTGGGAAATGAAATGTTGCGGAGGAGGCACCCGTAGCCGTGTCTTCGTAGAGGACGGATATTTTGTAATTTTCGGCGTCCTCTTAGCTTCCGGTTTTAGGATTCGCTAGAATACCCTATTCATTCTGATAAGTACAGACCAGAATGAATACCCGACCGGCCCGACACCGTAATTAAAGAGTCAGAGGAGAAAATAGGGGGCAGGGGTGGAGGGGGGTACAGCAGCAGCAGCAGCGATCGCGACCAGCCGTGAGGCCGTGAGGCCGTGAGGCATGAGTAAGAGCCATGCAGCATGAGCCGCGGATTTTCATGGGTGGTACAAAAAGCAATGGTGGGAATGTCACCGTCACCCACCACAACGACTTGTCTCTTTCGTATGCTCCCAGGCGCGAGGCGCGAGTGCGTAAACATTGCTTCTTTTTTGTTGTAAATTTCAGAATAGAAACCGTGAAGTACGCGACGCAATGTGCGATCACATCGTATAGCCGTTTACCTCTTGAACCTAATTTTCCACGCTGCTTACCACTTCACTAGTTAAATCACGTTACAGTTCCGTTTTAGTGCACTGTACTGGAGAGGGTTGGATACTGGATTGGAGGTTAGTCGTCCCGTTTCCTCTCGAATGAGACAGTTCTGATTCTGATATTCACAGGACTACACCTGGTACTCCGTGCATGCACATGAAAATTAGCTCTAAAAAGCTTGCCTCAATTAACATTGTTGATGGACTTACTGTGGAGTCCGTCCGTAGTAGCTGAGATGTTGTTGTTTTGTTGCCTCACCACTTGCCCGGCTCGGCTCTGCTCTGCCTGTCCGCAAACACAACACTGCGTGGCACGGCACACCCAGCGCCAGCAGCCACTAGCCAGCGGCTTCGGCTTCCACCAACTGTCCGACGGCCCGTTCCCCGGCCCCCGGCGCCGAGTACAGAGTGCGTTGAGTTTCGATCCCGGACCACGCCAAACCGTGAGCAGTTTCCGTAAAGGCCGTTAATCCGAAACCGACTTTTCGATCAACCGGTTTTTCGGTGAACCGGTTTTGAAGGTCAAACGGTTAATTGTCTAAAACCGATATTGCGATTAATCGGTTTTTCCGAAAACCGAAAACCGGCATCCCGGTTTTTAAAAAAACCGTTTCGAAAACCGATATACCGTTTAACCGCCCAGCCCTCCGCCCCGACACGTTTCTTTAGAAACGGCAGGAGCCGGGCTTATAGTCTAATGCCGACTGTTTGTTCGTTCGGGCGGACGTGTGTACGCCGACTTATCGTTCACAGAAAAACTTCAAATTTGGAGGATAAACTCCTTTCTTAACGTAGAACCACGCACGGTGGCAACAACTTAGGTGTTATATCACATTTTTGATTAATGAAAATATGTGTTTTTGTTTTTCGAGGTCAGGGTTGGCCGCCGCGCGCACACCATTACTATCGCGGCGCGCACAGGGACGGGCTCAGGTTAACGATTTTAATCGTAACAAATACATCTGCTATCGGGCAGTTCTTGGGAGAATTGAGGCGGAGGGCCGAAGGCCCCCGCAAACGCCGCCGGCAGGCCAAGCTGGCCAAGTCCCCCTGCCGAACCGAGGTGCCGGTGGAGCGCAGCGGAACTGTGTGCTCGAACCGAGAGAAATCGATTTGACTCAAGAATATGCCAGTCTGTGGGCGGCGCCTGAGGTAGGCAACCTGCGCCATTACGTCACGTGACGGGGCCTGCGGCCGTTATCACCGAGTGGTCCTGTGTGGCTGTGTGTTGGGTGGGGGCAGAAGTGGGTGCTGCTAGGCGCCGCCGCCGCAGAGCGGCGAGCAGCCCACGGCAGTACCGCGTCTCGTACCGGCGGCAAGCGCGGTGAGTTACCTCCCGGACCGGTCCGCGGTGCGGTGCGCGTGTCGTGTACTTTCGGACGGCGGCCTTTGAGTTTGTATTGGCCATTCACTGGCCGTGGACGGGATGGCGAGTCCGCCAGTGCTGTGGTGGCTGCTGCTGTCGCCCCTGTCCCTGCCCTACGTGTCGCGGGCCCTCGCCGGCACGCAGGACGCTACGGCGGCGGCCCCGGGAGCCGCCGAGCACCGCCAATGGTACGCCACCCCTCCAGGTTCGTCCTCCCCGCGCCACAATCAATCAGAAACACACACATTATGGTCGGCCACATGTTGCTCCCCGTATTTCCCGCCCCGCCGACGGATTCTTTGACGTTTGTAAGCAGACGGCGCTTGTTGATGCAGACCAGGCGCAGCGCCACGGCCAGGACCCCGGCCAGGCACCCTGCCGTGTCGCCCGGTCTGCGGAGAAGAACGCCACCTCGCACGCTAGCGGGGACGGTGACGTCGGTGGTGTGGAGCCCGACAGCGTCGACGGGGACGAAGAGGGCGGAGAACTGCCAAAGATTGTTGGCGGCACCGACGCCAATATCACGGACTTCCCTTATCAGGTCAGGAACTCAAAGAGCGAGAAAGAAAAGAAGAGTGACGTGAATATTTATGTGACTTCGTACATCAGACTTAGGGTCTTTGTTTTTGTATACTATAGTTATCACAGGAAAACAGCAGTTAAGACTCACCACAGAAAGATCTGAGTGCCGGTGGTACACAAAGAATATTTGGAAGTAGAGGACAACAGTCAACCGCCGCTACTTGTCCAGGTTTGCCAACGTCGCTCACTTTGAAAAAAGATTGCTCGAATCAAGCATAATATGCTTGATCCAAAGCAAATTTTAGGCTTAAACCGCAAATTCTCCCCCACGCATAAAATGCTTGTTCCAAGCACGACTATGCACGATTTAAGAATATTTTGCTTGACTCAAGTATCGTCACAACTAGCGTCAAGCTTCATATCCTTGTAACACGCTTCATATGCTTGAAACAAGCATCATGTTCTTTGATTTAAGAAACTCCGTTTTTAAAATTCACTTTATTCAGAAATGCCTGTACACTAAACTGCACTTAACTGAGGTATGCATTGTTGTGTCGAACGAGGTCGGTGAATTTATATCGATTGATATATCAATATCGATTTTGACATTTATTTCGACAATATCGATTTCGACCATTTAGTGATTTCGACATCGATGTCGACTTTGATTTCGACTTCGAAATCTGTGACATTTTCCGACCGATTTCGAAGTTCGTGTCGACCTTGCACTTCGAAATCGAATCGACGTCGAATCGATGATCAATTTTTGACTGGGAAATTTGAATTTTTTCGGAAATCATTAACCTGTGCCAGGGTCAAAACTTGAAGAATTTACTTGAAATGGTATAATGTTGCGATAAATTATTCTCACGCAGCCGGATGTTGTGTTGTTCCCACCATCCCCCTGTACCGCTCTCCCCCCCCCCCCCCCCCACGTACCCGTCATGCGCCACAGGGAGACCGGTGTAATCTTGGGCAGAAATTTTTTTTTTCTTCAATTCATGCCGGTCGGTCTGAAACGTCGAGGAATGAATACTGCACAGTTTTAACAGGTCTGGTTCCCAAGATATTCGGTTTTCAATTTTCGTAATTCTGGCCAGAAATTTTTTCCACCTAAAAGTCAATTTTTCCTTTTCCGTCCCGTTTGATCTGAAATGTCGAGAAATGACTGCGAAAAAGTTTTAACAGGCATAGTTAGCCAAATATCCGGTCCACAAAAAACGTAATTCCGGCCAGAAAAAGCAAAGTTTGGCCAAAAATAGCAAATTCTGACCAGAAAAGGCAGAATTCTGTCCCATGCATGACCAGCGACACGACCCGTCTAGCTTAAGGTTAGCTAACAGGGCAGGAAAACACCATCCAGGTACACACGGGCCAGATTACAGCAGGTGCCCCAGCAGACATCGACAATTTTCAACAAGGTTACCCTTGTTGCATTCTTAGCCCCATAGCAGCGAAATTTGGCCTGTTAAAACCCAAACACCAGTTTCAGAAGATCTACCTGCCCAAGGCAGTTAAAACAAAACCCTGTTAAGGGTTTTAACAGGCTAAATATTGGCTCTGGCTGCGTCAGAGTCGACACCAGTGTGTGCTCACATAAGTATTCGCCGACCCGTACAGGCAAAATTTGGCAAAACCGAGTTTTAGGTTTTAACAGGCCAAATTTTGCATGTACGAATCGGCGAGCACATATGCACATTTTGCAAAAACACACTGGTATCGACTCTGACGCAGCCAGAGCCAATATGTAGCCTGTTAAAACCCTAAAGGGGGTTTCATCTTGACTGCCTCGACCCACTGTATCGTCTAGAAGAGATGTTAGGATTTTTACAGGCCAAATTTTGCATGTACGGGTCAGCGAGCGTATTCGAGCACTCTTGTAAAAACACACTGGTATCCACTCTGACGCAGCCAGAGCCAATATTTAGCCTGTTAAAACCCAAAACGGCGTTCAATCTCGACAAGCTCGACCAGCTGCTTTGTCTAAACCTGATGTTTGGGTTTTAAAAGGCCAAATTTTGCCTGTACGGATCGGCGAACGCATTTAAATACTCTTGTGTGTAACACACTGGTATCGACTCTGACGCAGCCAGAGCCAATATTTAGCCTGTTAAAACTCTAAACGGGGTTTAGTCTCGACAAGCTCGATTAGCTCCTTCGACTGAAACCGAGTTTTGGGTTTTAACAGGCCATATTTTGCTTGTACGTGTCGGCGAGCGTATTCGAGCACTTTTGTGAGAACGCACTCGTATCCACTCTGACGCAACCAGATCCAATATTTAGCCTGTTAAAACTCTAAACGGCGTTTAGTCTCAACCAGCTCGACCAGCTGCTTCGTCTAAACCCGATGTTTGGGTTTTAACAGGCCAAATTTTGCCTGTACGGGTCAGCGAGCGTTTTCGAGCACTCTTGTAAGTACACACTGGTATCGACTCTCAGGGAGCTTCGTTGCCCCTGGGATGTAGTCAAAATGCACAAGATGTTCGGTGCAGCAAGGACGGCAACCGTGGAGCAAAGTGCAAGTTGAAAATCTTGGGGTATAATCAGTGAAAAATTATGGGGGAAGGGGGTGGTCGTGGTAGCCCTCCCCCCGTCATTATGCTTGCGACCCGCTTGGGTCGTTCCCACGGTCCAGTAACGTGACGCCGACGGCCGATGCGCTTGGCTTTGACAAGTTTCAACTCGTTGCGCGTGGAACAACAGAGAAAGTATTTTTAGGCACGGAGTGAAACGGAGTTGCCTTATAGTTTCGTAGCGGATTGGACCTTTTTTTAGGCACGGAGTGACCTTATAGTTTCACTCAAGATCGGACTTTTTTTTAATTTCCTATGGTGCCCCTTACGCCAAAACCGAAAGTCTCTGTGAGAAGTTTTTCAGACCTTCCTGACTTTTGCATAGTACCCATACAAAAGCGTCGGACGTCATTTTGCACTCCAGAAATGCAGCAGACAGTCTCCAAACCGAGTTAAAATTCAGCTTTCTCACTCCATCTTATGGCGAAAGAAAAAGACAGAGCTAGCGTGCTCGGCTCGTCAACTGGCTGCGTCAGTATCATCCATCCTTCTCCTGCCGCGCGAAAAATCGGACCTCTCCCTTTTTTGTGAAACAGCCCTTATTGTTGATGTGCCGAGCCGAGTCGAGCCCTGGTTAAAAGGGAGGCAACTCAAGAGTCGGGACCGCTTCGGACCCTAGAACATGCACAAGAGGCGCAACCCTCAGAGCGGAGCATTGTCGATGTGCCCACCGGTCGGTGCCAGTGAGAACTAGGGGGCTACGGGCCGCGCCGCGACCAGCCAACCTATCGACAATGAAGTCTCGCCACGATTCCCCTCACATTTCCTGTTGAAACAAAAAACTTAAAGTCATCCACGTTCACGTTCCCTTTGTAAATAAAAATTAACTAGCTCATCATAAGATTCTTAATTACCAAAAATAGTAAATATGAAAATTGCACTAAATCTAGTTCTGTGACACTCCGGGCCTACCAGTATTTCACGAAGTGTAATAGTATTTTTTTTCTTGGAAGCATAGCCCTATATGGCCCTCTGACAGAAGTTTTTCAAACTCTCCAGATTATCGAAGGGTACTCGTACAAGACACGCTGACGTGTTTTTACACTTCAAAAATATCACAGGGGCTGGGGCTCAGCCGGCGGAGGCAGCTCGGTTCTCGTGGTTATCATCCGTTTTATTAGACGCACAAATGTCGCGACTGACCCCCGGACTCGGTAGAGCATGGGTCGCGTGGAGACATCCAACAAAGAGCACCGCGGAGGCCCCGCCGGCCCCGCCCTCCGCGGTGCTCGGGGCTCGTATTGTCGTCAGTGTGCGGGCCTGCTGTGGGTCGTCCCACCTTTTCACTCCTTCCCCTCCAACACTCGGTAGCGTAGGGTGCGCACGGGTTGACAAACAGGCACGCGCACGCGCACGCGACGCGCGATGCGGCGGGGGCGCATACGACACGCACGCTCGGAGATGAGGACTCTGGCGAGGGGATAGGCAACACGCTTGGCCTCGTGTGCATTGGGCTGCCTTGTTCCACGGCGCTATCGCGCCGTAACTCGCGAACGCATCCACGCGCGTCGTACGAAAAAGGTAAAAGAGATCTTGTGATAACCTTTGATAAGTGATTCCTCCAGAAACCGGTCTGTGTCATGTAAACGCAGATTGGCAACACGAGCCCATCGTTCGACCCGATGTTGTACCTGTACAACGTCACGTTTTCGGTAGCGAAACGCAAAGGAGCCATAGTCTGGGTGATAATTAGTACTTGACAAAAGCCACAGGTGCACTTGGTTGTATCGTGACTCCAAGTACAAGATTCAGCTGTGTCTCTACGACGGAAGCAGTGCAGCAAATGCCGTCAAAACTCACCAGACGAATTCGTTCGCGGAAAATATAGTCACGGAAAGAAAGGACACATCGGTAGCAATCCGCCCGTTCATTCCACTAATGATAAGAAACGAGGGCGGAAGTATCAAAAAGCTCGCAGGTGACACGGTAAAAGGGTCCCCGAAACCGCTGGAAAACACTGGTACTGGTCCGAAAAACCCGGTGTTGTACCTGTACAACGTTCAGTTTTTGGGCAGAAGACTAATAAAATAACATGATATCGGCCGAAATCGGTTCAGAGCCGTAGAACAAGCCACTGCAGGCATGCATCGATGTCTAACTGTAGGTTTTGGCACGAAATGTTGAGAAATGTACAGCATCCAATCGCGATAAAAAACGACCTTGTTCGGCATTCATAATCGAGGAGTTTTGATAATAAACGAAATTATTTCAGCAGAAAAACATAACTTTCGACTAAAAATGACAATGACATGCAAGAACAGCTTCACAGCACTTCCGGAAACAGAATTTCGTCAAACAACTTAAAGAGGGGGCGAGTTCAGCCCGATGTTGTACCAGTACAACATTCAGATGAAAGGCTTATCACAGCCATGTCTTTGAGAAATATGAACTTCTGAGACTTGAACACAATGGATTGTAGTGTTCATAATAAGCGACAAAGCTGAAAAGCCTACTTTTATGAGTATCGCCGTTTACTGGTCGCAAATTAAAAATGTAGTCGGAAATTTACGCCAAAAAATGACATTTTCGTACTAAATAGGCCGATTGAATGTAAAAGGCGTGTTTTCCGATCAACGACTTGCCTTTCTACATAAAATTTGACATGGCCGGACCTTGCCGACCTTTCTAGGACGATTTTGAATTTTTCTTCAGCTGTGGCACGTTAAGCCTGATGTTGTACTCGTACAACATACCGTAAAAACGAAGCGGGCACCCGCCCACCCACAAAACATGTGAAAACCTTAAAAAGGGGACCTACATAAGTGATAAATACCAAATTTCACTTTTTTTTAACATGGGGCAGGTCCTGGGTTTAAAAGGGTTAATCACACGAATCACTACACACTAATCACAATTTCACCGCAGAATCACACCACCTATAAAATCACACAATTCACACGAATCACTTTGCACTAATCGCTCCCGTCACTGCAGAATCACAATCACAAAAATCCCGCCGATACATCACCTTCCGAGTGGGTGCAGCGTCCACCCGCCGCATGGGACCAATTTTGTCCACTGCATCACAACAGTCCATGAATATCACCTCCAAGGTTTCAATGCACGGATTCTGCAAGATGAACTCCTCCAGAATCCCGATTGAGTGACGTGTGATGCAGATTTCGGGCCCCACACTCCAGTCCTCCTCAATGCGAATGTTGAGGTGCCTTACGAACGCCCATCCAAATCCCCAGAGGTCTCGTACTGTAACAGACACACTGTCCCGATCCACGACTCGGATACGATGCAATTGGCAGTAGTCTAGAATGATCCGACGGATGAGTAGTGACTGTTCACATGCTAGCCTACCCAGGTTCGGTGCATTCACTTTTGCCAACAGTGCTGTAAATCGCCGCTCGGCGAGGTCCTTCAGGGTCAGGTACATGACGCGGCACGGCGCGGCACGGCGCGGCACGACACAGCTCGTGAGATTATGTCACCACGCCTCGCGAGTGCCATTGATCTGCATCTCCAAAGAGGCGGCCGGGCAGAACCAGTCCGAGGAGGGGACATTGCAGCAGTGCAAGTGCGGATGAAACTATACTCTACGCCAAGAATACACGCATGTATCCCATGATAACATGTCTACAAATTGGGCAGTTATTAAAACTTGGAAAGCACACACGACAAGTGCTAAATGCGAGCATGGTAGAAAAACTATGTCATACTCACGCTGCCTGCAAATAACACAAGTCCTAGAGCATTCGTCACCCACACAATGGCGCGCAGAGTTGCGTTGGGGTGGAGATGTGGGGGGTGAGCGTCGTGCCGAAGGTGGCTGCAAAGTGTGATAATCACCCTCTACTTCCCCCTCCGACACACCCGACTGGCTGGGGCTCTGCCGACGTCCTGCTGACAGTCCTCAGTCAGGTCCACGATGGGGACCGGCCAATGCCGGGAGTAAGCACCAGAATGGTGAGCCGGCCAATTCCTGGCGAAGCTCCCAGGAGGGTCCAGGACGTCCGCGTCGGCCAGGTCCATGGAGAGCCTAGGATGGGTCAGGGCGGCGGCCAGGATTCCGCCGACGTCCTCAGCTCCCCGCCAACGACCGTCGGCCAGGATAGGTGTGTGGCGGTGCCAGGGGGCGGTGCCAGCGGTGAAAGACTCCAGCAGTCCCCCAGCAGGGGTCCTCGGGGGAATGGGGGCCAGGACTCCGTCGACGTCGTCACCCGAGAGGAGCTGGCCGCGGTGGTGCGCCTTGTCGGTCCCAGGCGCCGAGTGACAATTCCCAGGAGTCCCCATACAGGTTATATAGGTCTCGGAGAGCCAGTGCTCAAGTGATGGTAGGGCGGGCACTGTGATTACAGTGAAAGGCTTAGCGCCGGCACGGCGGTGGCCATGGTAGGAGTGTTAACGGCGAGCCCCTCCACTAGGGTCGCGTTCGAATATGCTTATCGGTGACCAGCACCCCCATATGCATACGATCGCGTTCGAATACTCAGCTCCTAGCCCTTTATAAACGTGGTGCTGGAGATCGGCAGGCACAGTCTTCCAGCGCCTCACACTCAGCACCATCAAGCAACGCTGGCTACCCACGACGGCCTCACCATGACGCCCGCAAAGTCTCCTCCAGGCCATCAGCACCCTCGACGTCGGCCACCACGCCCGCCAAGAAGAAGCTCTCCACGGCCAAGTGCTCCACCTGCAAGACCAAGAAGGTGAAGAGGGCCAGGACGACGAAGAAGGCAGCGGCAAAGTCCAGGACAGCACGCGGCCAAAGCTCCACCAAGACCACCACCAGCCCTAAGGTAAGAAGCACTGCGATGTTGTGCGTTTGTGTGTGTGTATGTGTGTGTGTGTGTGTGTGTATATATATATGTGTAGAAGAGTGGGCTGCCCATTAGCTCCTTACGGACGTGAAAACACAGCGCATGTTTTTCAGTCCATAAGGTATTGATAGGCATATCCATATTTATTTATTTTTTAAATTTCTCGAGCGCGTGCTGTGCCAAAACACACACGTTTGTGTGACAGTCCATATGCCGAGTGTGTTTTAATGTGCCATTGTATGTGCTGGCCTGTGATGATATGCATGTGTGGTCAAGTGGGTTGCCTATCAGCCTCTCACGTGTGTTAAAGCACAGTGACCCATCCGCGGAAATCGGTGCATGTGTGTGTGTTGTCCAGCGCGAAATCTGTGTGTGTGTGTGTGTGTGTGTATGTGTGTACGTGTGCTGTGAAAGCTTCAGTCACGGAAGAAAATTTTCGCCAGTGCACCACAGAATTAACTCGAATGCGACATGAATATGCTCAAATTGTGTCCGACAGGTTTGAATTATTCACAAAGCAGTCCAGCAAGGTGTCGCTAGCTTCATTTGATGATAAGATGTTCCTTAAAAGTCCCTGGGAGACATTTCCCTATGGCTATTTAAAGGCTGTGCCAGACGAAAATACTTCACTACTTGTTGACGAACCAGATAATATCCAGCCATGAATCCGATGGGATTATGCCATCCCAGCACAATGTGTTTGTTTGGGGCGTCCATGTCTGGCAAGTCTTCCTTTTGCATCAAGTTAGTAAAATATGCGGAGCAAGTTTATAATAATAAATTCGATGCCATTATTTGGTGTTATGAAGCGGGGGAAAATGCAGTCCCCCGCGAGCAGTTGAAGGGCGTTCCAAATGTTAGGTTCCATAAAGGGTTGCCAGCCAGTTTTTCGGAATTTCCCACCAACAGTCTCATCATTTCGGATGATTGCACCAAGGAGTCTGCGAATTCGGACGCTATATATAAAGCGAGTTTGATGGGAACACACCACTTGTGCCAAAGCCTTGTGCTTATCCTGCACAACATTTTCACACCAGGTAGAAATTTTAAAAGTGTGTCCGTCAACTCCCATTATTACGTTCTTTTCCGTAGTCCGAGGGATAGAAGCCAGGCCGATATATTTTTCAGACAGCTTGAGCCAAAACGTTGGAGGCAGCTGCGCGACATATTTGAGGGGGAGGTGGTTGCAAAACCATTTTCGTACCTGGTAATCGATTGCCATCCAGCGGCGAACGGTGAAAAGGCTCCATTCAGATTTAAAAATTGTATTTTCCCCGACGACGCAGCTGGCCAGTTCTTTTGCGGTGTAGACCAGCTTAATTCGCTCAGTAATGGCGAAAAAGACGGTAGTAAAGAGTAAAAAGAGTAAAAAGTGTCCCCTGAAGAGATTAAAAACACACATTCCAATGCTTCAGGTGCTCCATACTGCAGCCCCAAAGATGCGACGCGCTATTATAAATAACGCGGACAAACCTCTTATGACCTCATTGAGTGAATGTTCTTTAAACGTTTTAAACGGCAATCAGCGAATATCACCGCGGTGTAAGCGCATGTTGACAAAGCATAAGTCTGACTTGCGTAATTTGGCTGCTCCGTATGGGAAGGTATCTCTGAAGCGAAAAAGACATATCCTAGTTCAGAAGGGTGGGTTTATAATCCCAGCACTGCTCGGCAGTCTTTTAAGTGGAATAATTGGGAAATTGATTTAAAATGAACAAATACTTTATCCTGGATCAGAATCAGATGAACAGACTTGTGGAGGGGAAGTGTGTGGGGGGTGTTGAGAAAGAAAAGCAGGAGGGAGGGGCTCTGCATTCTGGACTACTCTTAGAGCACCTCCCCAAAATAACAGAGCTAGAAAAATCAATTAAAAAAATTTTAGGTCCCAAACCGCGTGGTGGAGTGACAAAACAGAAACGAGTAAAAAAGAGTTTGACTGAGCGCCTCTTAGAAAAGGACCCATATTTGCAACATGTCAAGTATATGCAAATGCAAAAAGATTTGCAGCGCTTGTACAACCGCATAAAGGCAGACAGCAATGCAACTGGGGTTATGCCACTGCCCCCACCCCCAGCCCCCTCCGAGATACGTGTGCGAGACATGTCCTCCTCTGTGAAACCACCACAAAACCTGCCACGCGTCAAGACCGAGTCACTACCACGCGTTGTGCTACCGCCACCACTGCCAAAAACCGTCGTCAAACCGGGCAAGGCCAAGTCAAAATCGAAGGAAGCAGTGCTTGATTTTGAGTCGAGTATAAGGCGTGGGGCAAAAAGTTTTTGGGCTCAGAAGTTGAGCAGCCCGAGGCGGACTCGTGCGGACGGTGCCCCACCACAATGGTCAACACTAGAGCGAGCGCGGGAGGTCGTGCCAAACCTGGGGCGGGTGTGAGGAACAAGAAGGGGACTACTTTAGCCACGCGTCTAAAAAGGTTGTACTATGACGTGAGTCAACCAGCCGGATTTTCGAGTATTAAAAAATTGCAAAATGCGGTGCCGAAAAATGAGAGGGATCGGGTGTTGCCTTGGTTGCAATCTCAGGAAATATACACCACATTTCACCCTCGAAGGCGTAATTTTCCAGTAAATTTTAACCTCGCAACTAAGCCAGATCACTGCTGGGAACTTGATTTGGCCATTTTGGACATGTTTCAGAATGATAATGATGGGTTCAAGTATTTAATGTTTGTGGTGGACATGTTTGACAAGTTCTTGTGGGTGGAGCCGATGAAGCAGAAAACTGCGGAGGCGGGTCTGCAGGCATTTAAGGGCGTATTGAGGCGTGCAGGTGGGCGAAAACCCTCATTCATACACTGTAAAAAAAATTGTCGTAAATTTACGACACCAGAGTCGCTAAGTTTGATAGCGAGCGCAGTCGTTTCTGGACGATCACAGACGTTTTCATACGACAAATTTCGTTCAATTACGACAAAAGTCGTTTCACTACGACTTCAATATCCTAATGTAACGACATTGCTTGTTCGCCAACGACTATCTCGTTTTAAAACAATAAAAATGCGTTCTGAACACAAACGACCATATTCGTTATAGAACGAAAAGTTCATCAAGCAAAATGTCGTATCCCAACAATTTTTTTAACAGTGTACGCAGTGATGCGGGGGGTGAATTTAATAATATAGCTCTAAAGCGTTTCTTGAAGGTTCAAAACATTACATGGCAGCTGGCCGGAAATTGGGCAAAGGCAGGTTTGGTAGAAAGGGTGATTAGAACTATCAAGGACAAGTTGTGGAAAATATTTTCATTTCAGGGGAGCTTTCGATATATTGATATTCTGCAAGACGTGGTCTCTAGCTATAACTACTCCAGACATTCGAGGATGGGACTCGCACCAGTCGAAGTGGGGGAAGAAGACGCATACCACATCTGGAGCCGACACTATTTAAGGCATGTGCGGGGACCTCCACCGCCCCCAAAGTTCCATGTTGGAGACCACGTGCGTGTGCTCATAAAGCGAAAGGGTTCCCTGCTAGATAGAGGCTACAAACAGGGATTTTCAGACGAAATTTTTACTGTTTATAGGGTGCAGACAAAGCATCAGACGGGGTATTTAGAGCGTCCATTGTACCACTTGCAGGATTTGCTTGGAGAGCCTGTGTTGGGTGGGTGGGTGGCCGACGAGCTTACCCCAGTAATTTTTGACCGAAGGAAAGATAGGTTTAAAATAAACGAGATTTTGAAGACCCGAATCAACAGATCAACCCGTCAAAAACAGTACTTGGTCACCTTCTGGGGATATCCTAAAAAGTTCAGTGAATGGGTTGATGCAAAGGGGGTTACGAAGCTAGGCACCATCTAGAATGGACGGCTTTTACGTATTTTTGACCTCGGATGCCAGCGAGAAACTTCACAAAGATAATGTGAAATCCAGTTTTACGGTTGAACTTGCAGAGCCCATAGAACTAGACCCCCGACTCGAGTGGTTTGTGTCTCTAACTGAGGTGCTGTTTCCGAGTGATGGGACTGTCATTTCTTCCATCGCTGCCGACGAAGCAGCCGGACCACTTTTTGCCTATCTAGACATCTTGCGTAATTCTCGCGTGGGTGATAGTAGCAGCAGGTTACTTAGAATAATTTCAGAGAATCAAGCGCATCAGACATTTCCAGATCGTTATTACATTCCCGTAAATGCGATGAGAATTGAGCGCTTGTCCGCGCTGTTCGCCACACGCACTGGGGCTAGGTACCCCCTGACGGCCGGAAAAGAGCCAGTTATTATGGTTCTCCACTTCAACCACCGCAAAGGCTCGTCGTCGTAAGGCTATATAAGTTGCTCCCGACGCCACTTTTTCATCAGTAAGGAATGGACGAATTCACGCGATATTACATGCGCCAGGTGGGGCGGGGCGAGGGGAGTAGTGTGGAGGAGCAGATTGGTCCAGTGTACCGTGGAGGTTTCCAGAGGGGGCAAAGGGGTCGTGGGGTCGTGACGAATGCTTTGAAGGGAATTTGGAACTTTGTTGCGCCACTGTTTTCTAGTGGGGGTCGGGCTTTGGGGCGGGAGGTGCTGAACACGGGTGCCAAGATTATGGCAGATGCCACTCTTCCAGGAAGTGTGCAGAGTGGGAGTGATTTAACGAATATAGCAAAACGTAGGCTAACGGAGGGTCGAGATGCTTTGACAAAAAAGATGAGTGGTGGTGGTAAGCGCAAAAAGCGGAAGGGGAGTAAGGTGAAGCATCCAGCTCCTAAGAAAAAGAGGCGCACGAGCCGGCGACTGGCTCGCACAAAGGGCGACATTTTCGAGGGTATATAAAGAGCGCACATGGATATCGGGCTGTGTAATAGTGAACTGCCACCACAATGGCAACGTCGTCTCAGTTTGAGCCCATGGCCCAGGCGAAGCTGGACATCTTTCGTAAGAATAAGGTTCAGGTAACACAGGTTGGGTATGAGAGACAGGTTTTAGCACCTCACAATGCGATTCACAAAGGGTCAAAGCAAATTGTTTTTAAACATCTTGGCAAGAATACGGATAACTATAGGTTTATGGGCCACATGTACCTAGACTTGGATTTAAGTATAACCAAGTCTGACAACACCGCAGCGGAGGTTGCGTCGGAAGCAGGTATCATATCATACTTTAACCAGACAATAATCGACAGCATTGACATAAAACTTAATGACACATATGTGACGCGAAACACTAGAAATTATGCCCTGAGGGCCTACATCGAATCGTTAATGACGGGGAATAAGCTAGATGCAGCGGGCCACCTGGCCGCGGCCGGATTTTACTTGGACGATGGGGACAGTCTCAAGGCTGATTCAACCACAAATACGGGCTTTAAGAAGCGTTTTGATTTGTTCAAGGAGGGAAAAAATGTTTGCACCATTGGTAGACTGCACACCGATCTTGGCAAGACGGAGCTGTTTTTGCCAAATGGTCTCGATTTGGAAATCACAATAAACCTAAACCAAGACAATTTTGTGTTGATGAGCAAAGCAACTCATGAAGCCTCGGTAAACCTTATAAGCGCCTCCTTGACAATTGAGCTTTGCCACATAAATCCAGCTGTCTTAAACGCACACGCCCGTGTGTTTCAAGAGCACAATGCGATAATACCATTTCAACATGTGGAGGTGCGGACTGAGACGGTGGCGAAGGGTATGACAACAATTCAGTTGGACAACGTCATAAGTGGCCCACTTCCATCGGTAGTATTGGTGGGAATCTGCGACAATAGTACCCTGAGTGGTACTAGGATTACGAATCCTTTAATTTTTAAACATTACGACCTTCAGGTTCAGGGTTTAACCTTCCAGGTGAATGGTCGGCCTCATCCCATTGGACCATTTGAATTCAGTTCAAATCCAAAACAATACGCAGCGGGTTACCAGTCCCTGCTAGCGGCCACGGGCCTCATGCGCTCGGGTGAGTCGTGTCTAATCACCTACGAAAATTTCCCACTCGGCTTTGCCCTCTTCGGAATTGACCTAACTCCCGACGGAGAATCCGCCGGACACTCGACTCACGCATCTCTTCAGAGGGTTGGGAAAATTGGACTAACCGCCGCATTTAAGACGGCATTGGCAGATTCAGTAACCTTTGTGTTCTATTGTCTCTGGGAGGGGTGCTCCCTTGAAATTGATAAATTCCGAAACGTGTTTGTGTCATTCTAAAATGGAAAACCTCGTGGAGTCGTTTAGCAGACTCCGTATGAATTGTCAATTTGCCATTGTCTCCATTGGCTATAAGAATGGTCTCGTTGCAGAGGTGGCCTTTATAAGCCCGGTGTGTGGTGTGGACCATCCAGTTGTATTTCACCCATTATGCGCTCGAAAAAAAATAATACAGCTCACAAATAGTTTTGGTTCTGTTGTTTTGTATACTTTTGGTGGGGGCGATTCAGAGGTCGTGGCCAACCTCGTCGGAGGAATTCCATGTGAGGTACGTGATATAAGAGAACTCGGGTGTGTGGGGCTGGGAAGTATTGGGCGTTCTCTCGGACAGTTCCGATGGGTTCGAACAGACACTCTTGGAAGCGTAGAAAAGGCAGACAGAATCCTCACATGGCTCGGTCAAAACATCCGGCAGACGATACCTTGTCCACCTTTCAAATTGAAAATGCAATGAGGCGTTGTAAAATTACAGCACCTCTTTTTGTGGGTGTGTTTTCGCTAGATCACCTGCCAAAGGGGTGTGTTACTACAAGACCCGGTCTGATTGTTTGTAACACAGCTTACTCGGGGAGTGGGGGTGAACATTGGGTAGGTTTTTTTCTCACGCACAACAGTTTGCAGTTTTTCGATGCATTTGGACTGCCACCAAGAGGTGAGCATATGACTGGCTTTATTGCAGCAAATGATTCCACACATACCTTTACTTATAACACCACTCCACTTCAGGGGATAAACGCGTCAACCTGTGGAAAATATGTGGCGACATATCTATATTTCTGCGCACTGGGTTGTAGCATGCGACAATATCTTAGTCTTTTGTACCCAAATCCTGATGCCAATGTTAGAAAATTGTAGAAACATTTTTGGAGGGGGAGTTAAATCTTGCAATTGGAGATCGAGTCAAAAATGTTATAAATACAATAGGAATGCCTGGACACGGCACATTTCAAAATGAAGCTCGTTGTCGATTACATCGGTTTTGAGGGTAGTGGGGACCCCGTGGTGAAGGAGTTGGCTCTGGTGTCTGTTGATGGGCGTCGTTCTGCACACATTCTTGTAAAACCTCCAATTCCGTGGTCGGCACTTGATTCTCAAGCAAAGCGGACCTATGAGAGTCAAGTCCGCGAGAAACATGGAATTTGTTGGGATGAGGGGGCCCTACCATACTCGGAGCTTGGTGATCAGTTAAAAAGGCTGACTAGCCGATCAATTGCACTCTATGCTCTGGGGGAAAACAAATGTCATTTTTTGGAAAAGTTGTGTGATCGCACATTTATTAATATTGAAAAGGAATTTGGTGCTTTGGACCCCGATTGCACGGCAACGTCTGGAGTATCATGCCTTCAGCCGTGTCATGGGTTGACGAGCATGGCCTGTGCTTTGAGAAATGCAGACAGGTTTCGACAATGGCTTCAGTACTACGATCATCGTACCAGAATGGTCAACTTTTGCTATCGTGGACCAAGCGTTAGAAGTACTGATGTAGTGGGAGAGGAAAAAAAGTGCGCGTGTATGGAGAAATTGTAGTGACACCTGTCTGGTTTTCTTTCCACCTTTAGATGTCGCCGAAATGGGCCGCTATAGTTGTTGATGAGGAATATAATTACATAATGCTTTCCATTGATGGGCAAAAGAAATTTTCGGTAGACTGTTGTGAAAGTTTGCGAGAGGTACGCTATATCATACAACAATTAAGAAAACATTTAACGCAGTTGGGAATGGCGTGTGCTCTGGTGGAGCGGGATTAAAAAAAATAAGATTTGTAAGTATGGCTATTGTGTAATGTAACCAGTGTAATCCATGTAATCACCTATTATAAAATGTACCCATATTCTGTATATCCATATATTATAAGAAAAAAAAATGTATTCAATATATATTCTCTATCTGTTATTCTTTATGTAACAAAAAAAATATTTGTACTCTCCGCAATCGAAATAAAATGCCAAAAAAAAAACAAAAAAACTTTGGTGATTTTGTGAGTGGGGTGTGATTTTTACTACCACTCCATTCCCAGAATCACTATAGTTTTCTTTGTGGCTCTACACACCACTACCTCGCCGATGGCCGCACTATTCCACACCATAACACCACCACCACCACCATCATCTCCACAATGCCCATCAGCGTCATGAGTACCACCTTCAGCCCAGTTGGATCGGCGCCATGTGCGGTAAGTGCATGTGGTGACCTTAACATTAGCAGTAGCCTAGGGAGTAGGCCACCCATGCGACGGCAGGAGTGAGATGGGTGACACCGGCGCCGTGTGGGTAGGCCGCCAATGAGGCAGTCGGGCGCCGCATGTCGCGGGGTCGCGGGGGCCGAGGTGAAGGTTGGTGGGCAGCTGTGGTGGCCTTAACACTGCCCCCGTCAAGGAGGGGGTGTGGTGGGGGGATAGCTACCGCGCCGCAGTAGCCCCGCTATGTCTCTACTACTGCTTCGTGGTAGGGTGAATGAGATCCCGGGAGTAGCATAACTGGCCCCTCGTGGCGGATTGCCTAGTTTCCAGGGGCAAGCACCAGGGTAGCGGTATCTACCTTGCAGGGGCACGCACCAGGGTAGCGGTATCTACCTTGCAGGGGCACACAACCAGGGTACCGGGTGCACCTACCTTCCAGGGGCTGCCGGCTATGACATCACATGCATACCTTCCAGGGGTAAGCAAAATCAAGGTAGCGCTTTCTAATCATCCAGCGTGTGCCTACCCACTAGGGGGCGTAGTATTTTTGTGTTTTACTTTTCAAGGATTATTTTTTCTGCGCTGACTCATTTCGGAACAGGCCCCCCCGCTCGGGTACTGACGTACCCGGTCCGTGAGGCCAGTACCGGGTGTACCTACCTTCCAGGGGGGCAAGCACTGGGGTACCGGTATCTATTTTATAGGGGCAGTCAACCATGGCGTCACATGCATACCTTCCAGGGGCAACCAGGAGTAATACATACGCCCTCAGAAATCCAAAAGCAGGTTAGGTTAGGCATATTTCTGCCCGTTTAGGGGTCAGTGAAGTAGGGAATTGACCAGGACTGCAGAGTGCGTGAGGGGGTGTGCCACACGTCAACGCGGCGTGCTCTCATTTGCACAGTGTGCCGATAGCGGGAGAGGGAAGGGGGAGGTACCCATGCGTTTGCTACCGGACACCGTCTGGGGGCACACCCGTGCGGAAGAGCCGAGAGTCCGCCACCCAGGTAGGTACTAAATAATATAAATAATTTTTTAAAATCAAAATAGGATCTTCTCGTGTCTCTGTGTGGGCGTTTGTTGTTTCGCCGAACTTAACACATGTCAGGGGGCTCATAAAAGAAAAAAATTCGCAAGGTTAAGTTTTTTGAATTTTTTTATTTTGTTCCTCAATTATATCGCAGTGCAGTAAACAAATTATACATGCGAATATTGTTACACAAAAGAATCCATAATACATTCCGTAACTGAGGATTTTAACATTTATGATAAAACGGCGGTAGCTCTCTAAGCGGTGCGAAGTGCAGATTGCAATTTGGCACAAATTAACACTCTGCACTGCACGGCGTTTCTGTGTGAACCATCGCAATGTTCAATTTGCTTGCAAATTACACATCAGTCGATGGTTTTCTTCGACCTTGTGTGTGTGTGTGTGTGTGTGTGTGTGTGTGTGTGTGTGTGTGTGTGTGTGTGAACCTGTGTCACAGAGGCGCTTTCGCATACCTTCGATTTATTTCTAAAGGGTCGCTCTCCTTTGAAGACGTGATAAATCCATACTTGAAGATTCAGGGGATGTTTTCATTTCCTGTTTCGTCGCTTTCGGCGGTTTTCAAATTCGCTAATATCCCACACGGTAGAATTATGAAAATCAGAGCGAAAAACATTAAACCGTCAAAGAGTGGTACGGTGTCCTGCGCATCGTTTTTATGTTTCATCTTGAGTGCATCAGTCTGATTCCTATCGGTGTCATCTAAAATCGGTCGCAGTTGAACGAAAATGAAATTCGTTGCGAAAAGAACGCAAAGTTGTAGAGCGTTCTCCATGTTGTCGTTCCTCGTCAACGTTCAGCACACGATTGTCGCGCCGCCCGCCCCGCTCCCGCGCCGGTACCCGCCGCCGCCGCCCGCCGCACCGCCCCGTGCCCGCCGCAGCCCGCACCCGTGGCGCCGTCCACCCGCCCGCCGCCGCCGCCCGCACCCCGCGCCGCAGCCCGCACCCGACGCCCGCCGCCACTCCCCGCCGCCCGCTTCGCCCGCCGGTACCACATGAGTCACGCGAAAGCTTTCCGGCCGACGACACACACGTTCTACGGCGCCCTGTCGGACCCGAGGTGGCCACCGAGTGAGCGTTTCAGTTTGTGGGTACTGTTCGACACCAAAAAGTCCAAAAAGAAGAAGAAAAGTGTCAGGTGTGGGGTTCGAACCCACGACCCTATGAGGGGATCAGAGCTTAAATCTGACGCCTTAGACCACTCGGCCAACCTGACTTGGTGGCTGCTAACGTTTGCTTTGACACACTGATGGAAGAGGAATATGTGTCCACGGCGCGAAGAAGGCGAATACGTTACCTCCTTTGCAAGTTCTGCCGCCGCCTGCCGCGCCGCCCGCTCTCACCACAACCGAGAACGCGTGAAGTGTGATGTAGTGTTTTAAAGCATCTGCAGCAAGGTAATTTTTATCATTCGAGTTTGAAACGCGAGACACGCAACATCATGGATCTACGCTTCTCTCATCCCTCAAACGTACTGGTCTGCGCACCCAGTGGTGGAGGCAAAACCTGTTTAGTTAAAAAGATAGTAGAAAACAGATCTGACAAGTTTAATGTCACTTTCGAAAAAGTCATCTGGCATTTTAGTGAATACCAAAGCATGTATGATGAACTCAAGAGAGAGCACGACGTGACTTTTATTAAGGGTGCACCCTCTTTAGATCAATTTCCTCCTGGCGAAGGACCCAAACTTGTAATTGTGGACGACTTTATGGACCAAGCTCGAAACCCCGAATTTTTAAAAATTGCCATAAAAGGGTCACACCATAGGAATCTTTCGTTTTGGTTCTTGTCTCAGTGTCTGTTTCCGCCATATTTAAGGCAAATTAGCTTACAAGCACACTACGTACTCCTTCTGAAGTCTCCACGAGATGTGCAGCAAATCAGAAGTTTCGTCCTACAAATAGATCCCTCAAACTGGAGAGCTCTTCTTGAAGCATATGAGGACGCAACACGTGAAGGGCACTCGTACATTTTATTCGATTTCAATGTGAAGCAGAAAGATCACTTAAGACTAAGAACACACATATTTCCAAACGAATCAACGATAATTTACGTTCCGAAAGGAAAGTATAAAAGCTCCATCCTGAACGGAGAGGAATCATAACACTACGATGTGCCTCGGCGTAAACATCGAGTGAAGACATGGCAGCACAGAAGAGTCACATTCACAAGGACTTACTGCGTGTCCTACAGCGAGGAAGGCCGTCTCTACGAAAAGCAATTTTGCGCGAAGCAGACAAGAGTCTCGTGTACTCAATTTGTGAAATCTGCGAGAACACTCTTTGTGGCAACGTACCGCTTACAGATACACAGATAGAGAAACTGAGAAAACACAAAACCATTTTGAAAAGATTGGCGAAGCGCGGGGAGACCTGGCAAAAGAAGAAAGAAGTTCTGGCACAGCAAGGGGGGGCGTTTTTACCACTCCTTTTAAGTTTTCTTGCACCTATTTTGAGTAGTACGATATTTAATTCGTAAGTATGGAACACTGTAAAAAATTAGTCCTTGTGCCACACGAAACTGTGACGAGGTTCAAAGAGAAGCCCGTCACGAGGACAACAGGCAGTGTGGTTAGCAGTTTGGATACAGAGATGAATCAAATTCTTAAACAAAAAGCAGACGATAGCGAGAAATGGAAGATGTACGAACAAGCACTACAAAAATACTTGTACTTTGTGAACGAGCAAAGAAAACCCCTATCGTTGACTATCTCCGCGCCAGAAAAAGATAGTTCACATGAAACCGAAAGATTAGCAGACTCTAGAATAAGAGAACAACTATTAACAGTGATACCTAGTAAGTACAGAAGCGCAGCTTTGACTTTGATGGAACACCTATCAACCCCGAAAGCAAAAGAGATTATAAGCTGGGACACAAATGGATTGACATCAGTCAACGGTCAGCAGGTGTCAAGTATAGTTGACTTAATTTCTGATGCTGTACGTGACAGAAAAACTGCACAGGCACCAAACTGGCAATCCTTCATCACGGCACTAAAGACAACACACACTCCACTGGAAATAATTAAGAACACAGAATATCGAAACGTCATCTTATCACAACAAGGATCTGGTTTAAAAAATGAAAGCGAAATCGCCTGCACGAAAACAAACAAGAGGAAGCACAAACCACACGACACGGGCGAAAACAGCAAAGAACCGAAACCAAAACGACAACGTCAGACGTGGAAACGCTGGACTTAAAGACATCTATCACAACACAAAACACCCCGCCGGATACAGTACACCCGAACGCCTTTGGAAAGGGGTAAAAAAGAAGGTCCCCAAAAATGAAGTAGTTGCCTATCTAGAGGGGCAGGACTCGTATACTCTACACAAGAGAGCGCGTCGGACATTTCCACGCAACGTGACGTACGCAGACAACATTGACGATTGCTGGCAAGCAGACTTAGCTGATTTTAGTGACATACGGGACGAAAATCAGGAGAATTCGTTCATACTCTGTGTAATTGATGTTTTCTCGAAATTCGCTTGGACATTGGCAGTCAGAGATAAAAAAGCAGACACTATTGTGGAAGCATTTAAGACCATTTTCAACGAAACTGACAGACGACCAACACGTATTATCACCGACAAAGGACGAGAATTCGATAACAGAAAACTGAAAAAATATTTACAGGACATGGACATTCAGTACGCCCACACGAACAACCCTGACACAAAATGTTCTGTTGTAGAACGTTTCATCGGGACACTGAGACCATGGCTTCAAAAAGTTTTCATCGAAAGGGAAAGGTATGAGTACACGGGAGGGGTCCTTATCGACATCACACGGGCTTACAATGAAAAATTTCACAAGACACTAAAAATGACACCTATTGAAGCCAGTCAGCCGGACCGAGTCCTGGAGGTGTACCGGAACTTGTATCAAGAGAAGTTGGGAGGGAAGAAAATCACACCCAAACTTAAAGTCGGGGACTACGTAAGAATTTCGAGAGAGAAGAAACGCTTCGAAAAGGGGTGCACATGGAACTGGTCAGAGGAAATTTATAAAATAACTCAAGTCATAAAACACGAAAAACCAGTATATCGCATAGCAGACCTGGATAATAACGAGGAACTGGAGGGGACATTCTATTCCTGGGAACTCAGCCGCGTCACAAAGCCAGATAAATTTAAAATTGCATATATAGTGAAGACACGTGGAAAAGGTGACAAAACGCAACATCTCGTCCACTGGAGAGGATATCCCGTTCCTTCGCGGTCTTGGGTGATGTCAAAAGACATAGATACGTCATAAAAATGGATTTTTACATGGTGCTTCCAAGCAACGCATCCCCCGACGTTTACGAAGAAAACAAAACATCCAACTTCAAAACGCAGCTATCGAAAAGAATTGAGCTTCATGGAGATTGGCAAGTGGCTCTCCTAGAAGTACACTATCCAAACACTTTGACTCACATACAACAAGGGGAAAATTGGATAAAAGTATTCACACCAAACGACAGAGACGCAGAGGATTTCGTAGTTGCAGATAAAGGGGTAGCATACGTCACAGATAGCGCACACACAGAAGTCCCCGTTTACATTTACACCAGTGAAGAGACGCTCTATATCACACCACGTTTTTACAAAAGTAAACAAGATTTCATTGACGGAGTGCGTGAAGCGTTTACAACAAAATCCTCCAGGAAACAAAGTCGTGTCATAGAACTGACGGACAGGGAATATGTCACCTTCTTACCCTTTGAATCCAGACCAGGCGCAACGTACACTTTAGCACCGACTCTCGCGATGCAGTTAGGACTCCCACACGGGGGGCCATACTACGCAGACGAAGAAGTAAGAGGAGAACACCCTATCGACATGGCACTTGGTATGCCTTCTCAGATGTATATTTACATAGATATCATTCAAGACCAAATTGTAGGACACACGAGTGCGCCGCTGCTACGCACGATCCCCGTGAATACTTCATCTTCTTATGGAGGAGTGAGCAGCTATCGTTGTGACCCACCGATTTACTTTGACCTGAAAACAAAGTCCTTCGACACAATCGAAGTGAATATAAGGACACACACGGGGCAGTTTTTACCATTCCAACACGGAACGTCAACGTTGCTGTGTCACTTCAAACAGCGAACATAACAAACAGACATGTCACACATTACATCGTATTACTTCAAACAGGCCCAAACAGGATCTGGGCTAAATTACTACGCGGGTTCCTCGTCACAGAAAGGGGCTGGAATCGGAAGTTTTCTCGGAGGTCTATTCCGAAGCATCTTTCCTTTCATTAAGCAAGGTGCACAAACGGTCGGACGCGAGGCCCTACGAGCTGGGAGTCACATCCTGGCTGACGTTGTATCGGGGGAAGTGCCTCTCCGTAACAGTGTCCAGTCTCATATCAAACAGGCTGGGCAACATCTTTCACAAAGAATGAAGGGTAACGGTATAAAACGCAGACGTACCAAGCCACATACTCACTTGACACTGAGAAGCCCAGGAGGAAACACACGTCCACGGAAACGGAAAATTGACACAAGTAACCACATTTTTTAAGCAATGGCCTTTTTACACACAGCCCCAGCTGAGGGCTCCGAACAGAACTGGACTTTTGGGCTGTGCCCCCCACACAAACCGTTTTGGAAGGCGGACAATGGACTCCATTTAAACCCCTAACAAGCATAGATCAATCAAACACCGTCGAATTCTGTGTGCCCGGAACGGGAAATGAGTACATTGACCCAGCTCACACACTTTTGTGCGTAAAATGTAAAATAGTGAATGAGAACAACACAGATATTAAAGCAGAAGACCAGAATGACGCGGCCCCCGTGAATTATTTGCTTCACTCCCTATGGAGTCAAGTGGACGTCTCATTGAATCAAAAGTTGATTTCGCAATCTTCTATGACGTACTCCTACCGTGGTTACATAGAAGCTCTTCTCGCGTATGACACGCCAGCTAAAAATTCACACATGACCATGCGAATGTGGTACAAAGATACTGCGGGTGCCATGGATGACTTTACTTCTGTAAATAATCTAGGTCTTAAGAAACGTCATGACCTAACAAAAAACAGCAGTGTGATCGAACTTATGGGTCCAATTCATTCGGATTTCTTCAACCAGGACAGGTTCCTATTAAATAACGTTGAACTTCGAATAAAACTCACACGCAACAGGGACGCCTTCATGCTCATGTCTACAAAACAAAACGAAAAGCTTCTCATTTTGGATGCTACACTGTTAGTGCGGAAGGTTCGGATTTCTCCTTCTGTTCTCCTGGGGCACGCAGCAGCATTAGAAGCGTCCCCGGCAAAATACCCACTCACACGGGTAGATCTAAAAACATTCACGATTCCCGTGGGTTTGCAAGATAAAACTCTTCCAAACTTACATCTTGGACAACTCCCGAAGAGGATGATTATAGGCTTCGTCACAAATCAAGCTTTCAACGGAAGCTACAAACATAATCCTTTCAACTTCCAACATTTCAATATAAATTACCTGAGTCTTTACGTGGACTCACAACAAATACCTGCACAACCACTTACACCCGATTTCACGAACAATACTTACATTGACGCCTATAATACACTCTTCAGTGGAACAGGAATATACTGGAAAGACGAAGGGAACGATCTGTCCTATTCTGACTACCCTAAGGGATACACGCTTTTTGCTTTTGACCTTTCTCAGGACCTCTCGGCAAACGAGAGTCACTGGAACTTACAGCGCCAAGGTATCGTGAGACTGGAAGTAAGGTTCGCAGCACCTCTGCCCGCAGCAGTGAACTGTGTTGTTTTCTCAGAATTTAATAACTTAATTGAAATCGACAAAACTCGTAGCGTAGTGGTAGACTTTAGCGTTTAGCATGGACGGACACAGCTTAGAGAGAGCGCTCAAACATGATCCACACGCAAGACCCCGCTTTACCGGGGTATATGCATCGAACACACTCCCACACACCATACACAGCAAACCGGCATTAATCATTGTCAACACTGATCCTATAACAAGACCAGGGTCACATTGGCAAGCAATCTACATCGGTGCCGATGGAAAAGGCGAACATTTCTGCTCATACGGACTTGGACCTTTCGTACCGGAAATACGGAAATTTATGGATAAGCAATGTAAACAATGGATTAAAAATACCGTTGATTTGCAAGCCGTAGACTCCACAGTGTGTGGACAGTATTGTGTCATGTACTTACTCTATAAGGCTCATGGCTATTCCATGAAATATTTTGTTAAGAAAAACTTTACTACAAATTGTGAAAATAACGACAAGATTGTTAACAAGATGTATCGTAGCATTGCTAAAAATGTAAAAATTTGTAATGAACTTGTAATGAAAAGCCAAACTTGTCGTGAAAAAATAAAATGTAAGAAACGTTAATATCTGTGTTTTTCCTTCATGAAACCCCTGATTGACATGTAACCCATACCACGCCGCAGTGAGATGGTAGACACCAGCACGTCGCTCACACAATGATCAGCATACGCACCGAAATGAGTCAGCGCAGGAAAAAAATAATCCTTGAAAAGTAAAAACAAAAAAATACTGCGCCCCTAGTGGGTTGGTAGGCACACGCTGGATGATTAGAAAGCGCTACCTTAAAGGAACCTCTTGAGAGGGTTTTCTTGGTGTGGTACCGGCGGGCCGAAGCGGGCGGCGGGCGGGTGGACCGCGCCACGGGCACGGGTGCGGGCTGCGGAGGACACGGGGCGGCGCGGCGGGCGACAATCGTGTGCTGAACGTTGACGAGGAACGACAACATGGAGAACGCTCTACAACTTTGCGTTCTTTTCGCAACGAATTTCATTTTCGTTCAACTGCGACCGATTTTAGATGACACCGATAGGAATCAGACTGATGCACTCAAGATGAAACATAAAAACGATGCGCAGGACACCGTACCACTCTTTGACGGTTTAATGTTTTTCGCTCTGATTTTCATAATTCTACCGTGTGGGATATTAGCGAATTTGAAAACCGCCGAAAGCGACGAAACAGGAAATGAAAACATCCCCTGAATCTTCAAGTATGGATTTATCACGTCTTCAAAGGAGAGCGACCCTTTAGAAATAAATCGAAGGTATGCGAAAGCGCCTCTGTGACACAGGTTCACACACACACACACACACACACACACACACACACACACACACACACACACACACACAAGGTCGAAGAAAACCATCGACTGATGTGTAATTTGCAAGCAAATTGAACATTGCGATGGTTCACACAGAAACGCCGTGCAGTGCAGAGTGTTAATTTGTGCCAAATTGCAATCTGCACTTCGCACCGCTTAGAGAGCTACCGCCGTTTTATCATAAATGTTAAAATCCTCAGTTACGGAATGTATTATGGATTCTTTTGTGTAACAATATTCGCATGCATAATTTGTTTACTGCACTGCGATATAATTGAGGAACAAAATAAAAAAATTCAAAAAACTTAACCTTGCGAATTTTTTTCTTTTATGAGCCCCCTGACATGTGTTAAGTTCGGCGAAACAACAAACGCCCACACAGAGACACGAGAAGATCCTATTTTGATTTTAAAAAATTATTTATATTATTTAGTACCTACCTGGGTGGCGGACTCTCGGCTCTTCCGCACGGGTGTGCCCCCAGACGGTGTCCGGTAGCAAACGCATGGGTACCTCCCCCTTCCCTCTCCCGCTATCGGCACACTGTGCAAATGAGAGCACGCCGCGTTGACGTGTGGCACACCTCCTCACGCACTCTGCAGTCCTGGTCAATTCCCTACTTCACTGACCCCTAAACGGGCAGAAATATGCCTAACCTAACCTGCTTTTGGATTTCTGAGGGCGTATGTATTACTCCTGGTTGCCCCTGGAAGGTATGCATGTGACGCCATGGTTGACTGCCCCTATAAAATAGATACCGGTACCCCAGTGCTTGCCCCCCTGGAAGGTAGGTACACCCGGTACTGGCCTCACGGACCGGGTACGTCAGTACCCGAGCGGGGGGGCCTGTTCCGAAATGAGTCAGCGCAGAAAAAATAATCCTTGAAAAGTAAAACACAAAAATACTACGCCCCCTAGTAGGTAGGCACACGCTGGATGATTAGAAAGCGCTACCTTGATTTTGCTTACCCCTGGAAGGTATGCATGTGATGTCATAGCCGGCAGCCCCTGGAAGGTAGGTGCACCCGGTACCCTGGTTGTGTGCCCCTGCAAGGTAGATACCGCTACCCTGGTGCTTGCCCCTGCAAGGTAGATACCGCTACCCTGGTGCTTGCCCCTGGAAACTAGGCAATCCGCCACGAGGGGCCAGTTATACTACTCCCGGGCTTTTTAAGGTGCATCCTGACTTCGGACGAGAAGGGCTCTACGCGGGAGGGCACCTTCAACCCTCACAGCACCCACGTCTGGGCCGAGGAAAACCCTCACGAGAGGCACGAGCGCGGCTACCAGCAGAAATTCCGCATCAATGTGTGGGCGGGCATCTTGGGCGACCACCTCTTGGGCCCGTACATCTTTCAAGGCTACCTGAATGGCCCCAGGTACTTGGAGTTTTTGAGGACCACCCTGGAGGACATGCTCGATGAGCTGCCCCTTCACGCGATCCGGGACATGTGGTATCAGCAGGATGGCTGCCCCGCGCACTACGCCATTGCCGTGCGGGATTACCTCAACCAACAATTCGGAGACAGGTGGATTGGTCGTGGAGGCCCGGTGGCATGGCCAGCGCGCTCGGCGGACCTTACACCTCCCGACTTTTTCCTGTGGGAGGCCATTAAAAAGTTGGTGTACGCCACCCCCGTTGAGGACATTGACGATCTCATGACCAGGGTCGTGTTGGCCGGTAAAGAAATTCGCCTTACACCTGGCATTTTTGAACGTGTGAGGCAATCCTGGCTGAAACGCATTGACACATGCATTGCACAAGAAGGCGGTCACTTTGAGCACCTGTTGTGATTTTTCTTGTTTTTGTTTTCTCTCTTGACTCGTTTTTGTTGACTTTTTGTTTTGTTTTCATTGACGCACGGCGCCAAGGCGCCAAGTAAACCCCTAGTGAAAACGTTGTTGTCGTAATCATTCATTGCCGCCCAGCGTACGAGCTGCTCATCAGCCACCTCGGTGCAGCAGAAGCCAGAACGAACGCATTGACCAATGAGGGGCGAGAGTGGGCGACAGAGGCGGCTGTGTCGTCTGCAGTCCCCGGCCCCGGACAGCGCCAGCAGACGACACGCCGCTGCCGCCGCCGAGTGCCGCCCAGCGCCGTGGCGCAGGCAGCCCGCAACACAGCAGCGCGCGCTCGGTTGCCTACCGGGCGGGCGCGAAAGCTCATTACGAAATCGCAATTTCCCGCGTTGTTAGACGTTTGCGCCCACTAGTTCATTGGTGAAAAATGATCCCTTTCGCATGTCCTATCCACCCTATCTTTTTGTCCCAAACGAGAATAAACACCCTGCATATATTATTAATAAAATGTTAAGATGTTAATTCATTATAATGTATTGTATACTGCCATACTGGTATCAATGTAAATTGGGCACTGATAATTTGTTAATAAATGGCTGTTATGGCAAAAATGGGGGGCCATGGGGCCCCGTATAATCGATTTTGTCTAAAATGCCCCTGGGAGGTAGGGAGACCTGCCGGACAGCGGCCTGCAACGAGCGGGCCCCACTGGAGGGGGGGGGGGGGGGGCATGGGGCCTCGTATAATCGATTATGTTAAAACTGCCCCTGGGAGGTGGGCAGACCCACCGGACAGCGGCCTGGGTCGATGGGACCCCACTAGGGGTCCATGGGGGACAGCGGCCTGGGTCGATGGGGCCCCACTAGGGGTCCATGGGGCCACGTATAATCGATTTTCTTAAAACTGTCCCTGGACGGTAGGCACACCCGTCGGACAACGGCCTCCATCGATCCTGTCCCATTGAGGGCCCATGGGGCCACGTATTATCGACTTTGTTAAAATTGCCCCTGGAGGGTAGGCAGACCCACCGGACAACGGCCTCGGCCGATCGGGCCTCAATGGGTGGCCATATGGAGCGGGGTCGGTCACGGAGCGCGGTCGGTTTCGGCCTCGGCTGATTCTCAGTTGGCCCAACTGAGTTAGCCAACTTGACGCCCGTGGAGGTAGGCAGACCCGCCGGACAGCGGACAGCGGACCTCGTATAAGCGAACGTTCATCACACAGAACAATCATTTATCAGGATCCTATAACTCAGAACCTTTGCTACTCAGAACGGTCGTTACACAGAACATTTTTTGAAAGAATTCTTATATCTTAGAACAGTTATTACACAAAATATTTATATCTAAGGACGGTCATTACAAAGAATATTATTTTCCAGAATATTTATAGCTCCGAATCCTTATTGCTCAGAACGGTCGTTAGAAAGAACATTTATTTGCAAGAATATTCATAACTCAGAATCCTTATTACAAAGAGCGGTCGTTACAAAGAACATTTACAAAATGATTACAGAAAATAAAATAAGGAATCAACGTAACTCATTTGCTTTCCACTTATGAAAATTTGATGTAGGCCGTGGAATTCTGCTGACATAGTCTGGCACACTCACAGATATAAAAAACTGATCTATCATATCACGATGATAATGTGATAACATCCATGGTCCTTCTTTTTCAAACCACAATGTTAAGAACTCCTTGATCACACACAATATACAGTGCATATATTCAGGGAAAACAGCAGTACTTGTCACAGCCTGGAATACCAGATATAATGCTTGGCCCCCTGACTCCTTTCACTGATTCTAATCTTGCTGTTCTTCTGGCTATTTTACCTTGCTCTTCCATACGTTCAGCTGTTCTTAGTATTGCTGGCGCTTCTTGAAATGTGAACGCTCTTCTTTGAGCCTCTTTTTTTTTAACCAAGGACAATAGGCTCTGGAGGGAGTTTTTCATTTTCTGCTCACATGCGTGACAGCAATGCTTACCCCCATGCTGCGGGATGTTTTGCAGCTGAGCTCTTACAGGAGCATCCACGCAAAAGGAAGGAACTGTTACACGAGTACTGTAAACTTGCTTCGTCCTTGGGTGGACCCACTGAACACCTTCCTTATAGACAGTTCGCAGTTTCTCAACAAAAGGTTTAAGCATGGAGTTCATGTAAGGTTGCTTTTTGTCAATCCAGAAGCCACTGATTAAAACATATTTAAATCTCAGGCGAGGGGGGAATTTCAGCCACTACCCACTCCAAAGGCCACAGGGATACATCTAAGCTATCACTTACTGATATCCCATCTGTATGACCCATAAAAGTTAAGTTATAAGGGCCGTTAAGTTGTGCTTTCTTAAATGCAGATCCGTCTAAAAGATCACAGTAGTTGTCATCTAAATTACAACTTTTTCTATCTTCTTTATATTTGTCTATAATATCAGCCAAACCATGTTGTTCGAAAAGATTTTTTTCTGACCAGCCAGAGGGATTTGATCAAACTTGTGGCTCTCACCTGAGCAAAGAGTACAACTTATTTCATTTGGACCTAAATAAAATAAACAATTAGAACAATAAAAATCTTCATAAACAGGACTGAACTTTTTAACATAGTTAAACAAAGAATATTCTGTCCTGGGCAAATTACTACTAGGGGGAATTAGTTGAAGCACACATTTCAAAACGCCACCCATTTGAGTTTTTATCATTTTGGACTTAATGAATCTATTTATTAAGTTAAGCACACATTCGTCTTGACTTATAGTACATCCGTCATAAACGTTAGGAGAAATAAACACACCAGTTTCATCATCACTATTGTTGTCCTCTTCTTCACTTGATTTAATGAGGCAGTCACTTTCATCCGAACTAGTTTCATCTCCTTCTGCACTGCTACTGTAACTGTTAGCCTCTTCACTACTAACACTGTTCCCATCACTTTCATCACTTGAGTCTGATGATACCACATTACTTTCAAAGAAATTGTTCGTTGTTGTTGTTTCCTGCTGATTAACATTCACTTGGTTGTCAAAAAGAATTTGAAAGTCCTGTTTAGTCTTATTAAGTGTTCCTTGTCCATTCTGACCATCACCTTGAGACAAACTGCTGGGGGGTTTTGGCACCTTAGAAAGAAAGCAGCAGAATACCCATAGATTATTCAAATGAACAAGTTAAATGATATTTGTAAAGAGGGCTTATAATTAGTCTTACCTCTGTGTTTGAGACTTCAAGTTCATCTGCTGTGAACGTTCCCTCAAAATTATCTTGAAAAAGTACTCGGCAGTGTTGACCATCACCTTGAGGCAAACTGCTTGAAGGGTTTGAAACCTTAAAAAAGGAAGCAGCCAGATACATGAAAATTATCTAATGGAACAATTTCAATAATATCCAGAAAGCTAATGACATATGATTAACCTTACCTGTGTGTTGGGGAGTTCTAGCTTCATTCGTTTCCGCTCTTGATGCACTTCAAAATCACTCAGTTGGTCAGGTGAAAGAATTGTACGTGGTTGGGCTGCTCCTTCATATGGTGAGACAATAGCTTCTGATGGTGAGAGTGGTGACGAGGGAACTCCTTTATACGGTGAGGAAAGGACTTCACGGATTGGTGAAGAGGCTTGACTTCTTGCTGGTGAAGGTGCTTTGAACGGTGAGGACTCATTACAGACACTGGGTATTGATGAAGGAGCTTTCAGCGGTGAGGAGTCACCGATTTGCTGGTGAAGGAGGTCCACTACGTGGTGAAGAGTCATAGCAGAGTGGTAATGAGCCTATGCTCCTTAATGGCGAAGAAGAAGGACTCGGTGGGCCAGGTGAGCTTGCAGGGGAGGGAGGATCCCTAGGCTCCATTTTCTAAACAAAAAGGAAGCAAGAATGTGACCCATAAGAATAAGTTTGGTGTTCTTTTGAATTTCAGTTTTAAAATTGAACAAGATTTTGTTTGTTTTTATTTATTTTAGTCTAAGCTTTATCAGCAGCAATCATTGCATGGTCTAGTTGTATTTTTTTTCTATCTTTCTAGCTGCTAATCTCAGCAGTTTTTGCTGCCAGGTAATGATCCTTCACACATTACTTGTCCTATGAAATGCTTTAAGGAATAAGATACAGCAAATCATCCTTTTGTTCTGGCAATGGGTCTTTACTTGCATGTTACTGGAATGTAGCTAATTGGCTTGTAGTAACTTGCAAGTAAAGATCTACTACCTGAACAACAGGATGATTAGCTACATCTTATTCCTTAAAGCATATCATTGGACAAGTAATGTGTGAAGGATCACTAACCGACACCAAAAAAATGCTGAGATTAGCAGCGAGAAAGGTAGGAAAAAAGATACAAATGGGCCATACAATGATTGCTGAGGATTAAGCTTCAACTGAAATAGACAAAAATAAATGAAATCTTGTTCAATTTTGAAACTGAAATTTAAAACAGATGTACTACTTACAAAACTAACTGAACTTATTCACAAGGAGTTAAAAAAATGAGGTTACAACACAAATCAAGTATTTAAAAATGACTTCTGCTAATCCTTTACCTGTACGACGGAGGTTATGGTGGCAAAACAAAGGAGCCCGAGACGAGTTACTGGAAGTAACGTTACGGCTTAGCTGCAATAGAATTATAGAAGTATTAACAGTACTTTATCTTCAGTCTTTTATGGGACAAAATACGTCATGGATCCCAGAGCCTCTTTACGTCGACTCACCATTGCAGAAAACAATATAAGAGAAGGTCGAAAGAATAGTTCAAAATCTCCGAGATTCAAAGGGAGACAGATATTGCCAAAAACGACAGTAAATGAGTCGTTTTATTTCACTCAACCATCACCTTTAACAGTCTGTTTGCTTACACGGATGAGGACTGTTTTGGACTCATGTTGACCTGTTGGTCAGAGAACGATCTCGACTCGAACAAAATGTAAGGCAGGGAACGTAGCCACACACACGTAACATTCAAAGAAAAATAAAAAATTAGTAGGCAAAGAAAATGAATGTTGTACCACTCTCCAACTATGATAAACTAGAGGCTTTCCCAGACAGTATCACTTTCCTTAATTAATACTTTCCATTATTTTGCTTCTATCTTTCATAATGGTTCTAGAAGGCCGTTATGTTGTTGGACCGTTGCACCACGCGTTTCCGTTTCCTGATCAGACCACCATTTCTTGTCGACCATGATGCAGTTCGTGCCGTGCCGTGGATCGCTTTAGTCACATTCCGTTTGAATCCATAGAGTTTAAATGACATCATGTCTAAAAAGACAAAGTTTTATTTCTTTGTCGTGACTGAAGGCCACTTTTACTGTGTTGTATCTAAAGATGTCAAAACGGTCGATGCATCTTTGGTTAAAGAAGATGATGTGATTGCCTTCAAGTATGGCTCTTTATCGCTCAGTAGAGTTGTTCGCTTCGTTTCAAGTAAGTGGTTGCTACATTTTCTACACTGCCGGTCAAAATTAGCGCCCCACTTTTTCCGATGCTTGCCATTTCCACGTTTTTCAAGCTAGGAAGTTGCCGTTTTGCATGCAGTTGCCCCCATGGTTGTACTTGAAAGTCCCAAAGTGCCAGATCCCGGAGCCACCCCTTTCAGAGGGGGTTGGCTGTTCGACTGCGGCGGGGTAGAAAATTCGACCGAAAAAGGTCCCAAAAACGCCTTCAAATTTGCTGGAATTTCAAAATTTTTGGTGAGCAGTGCTAAATGACGGCCCTTGACAAGCTGACGTCAAAATTTTCACGATCAGTCATACCCACCCCCAGCATCAGATCATTAAAACCCATTTGAAGGGCGAAAATTGGGAAAATAACAGTCAGTGTGGCATTATGGGTGCCTAAAACTGTCAAATCTCGCATTTCAACCCCGACCATCCCTTAATTTTGGAGGGGGTGAGGGGTAGTTTTTGAGTTAGGGGTGGAACGGTTCCAAAATTGATCGGCAGCAGTACCGATGGGCTCTGGGGTTCCGATAATGAACGCCGCGACTCAGATCAACCCCTTAAAAGTCCCAAAAATACGAAGAAACTGAAAAATTAGACACTTTTTAACGATATCTTCTTGTCGTTTTGTGGTTTCTCCAGATAGGGGTAGGAAGGCGCGGAAGCCGATTTTGTAAGATTCCAACCTTTAAGAAAAAGACGTCAGACTGGGAAGTCGGTATCTCAACGACTTCAACCCTTAAAACGCTACGGCGTGTAGCCCTACAAGCCATTTTTGACAACAGGGAATTTTAAAATCGGATTTTTTTGACCAGAAATCGTTTGATGCTGAGCGCAGGCGCCAGAACCATCGAAAAAAAGCGACGCGCCATAGTTTTCAGGCGTTTTTGGAACTGAAAGGTCCATTGTTTGAGTCTCAATTCTTAACGCCGGTCTGTACCAAATTTCAAGGTTTTAGTTTGAAAAACTAAGAAATAGTGGCGCCAACAACAAGTGGACCGCTAATTTTGACGCCCAGTGTATTTAGAAAAAAGTATCTATACAAGTATATGAGATACTTTTGCAGTATCTATTATCTATATCTAGATACGATTTGGAAACAGTATCTTGTATCTGGATCTAGATAAATTTTATACCAGTATCTAGTATCTGGATCTAGATACGCAAAAAGAGTATCTGATCCAACACTGACCATGGGGGCAACTGCATGCAAAACGGCAACTTCCTAGCTTGAAAAACGTGGAAATGGCAAGCATCGGAAAAAGTGGGGCGCTAATTTTGACCGGCAGTGTAGTTCACAAGTGCCGTCATAAACCAAAATCCTTAATTTCTCGTTGGTTTGCTGTCATAACCTATCTTTTTGAGCACATGGAGGTGGGCTTACTTGCTTAAATCAGAACTGTTTTCGGACTAACCCAGTAAACTTTAGCCTAATGAACTTATTGCTGTCGCAACATACTTTTCGTTGCAACAAAACAAAACGTTGTAACCTCGAAAAGTTACACTTCTCTGGCATTATGTCAGTAGCTGTCAATATGTTGGTCAAAGACTTCAATCTTATTTTCCAACTTCTTTGTATCTGTTCCTACTTTGTGGTGTTAGTAATCATGTATCTGTGTTTGCAGCTAAGGAGAAAGAAGTGCTTGATCAGATCAAAAAAGAAAAGAAAACTCAGAAGAAATCGCAGAGAAGCGTTCACGATGACCAGCCTCGTGAGAGTACTCTGCGAGCAATGCAAGGGATGAAGGTAAGTTGTATCAATTATCTTCATATTTTACATAATTGGTCTGATATCCATTAATTTTTTGGTTTGGTCCTGTAGGTCAAAAGGATTAAGACGGAGCCCGATGATCAGTCTGCCTGCAGGAGAGCCGACAAATTAACAGCCAAGAGACAGAGAGACCAAGTGAAAGCTGTGGCTAAGGATGTGACTGAGAAAAGTTTGGTTGATGACTCGAGACCTGGCACCAGTCAGATCCTTAAGGTGCGTTGGTTTTGGCAACCATAAATGAATTTTTAGTCTTGCCTCGTTTTAGCACCTGTCCTTGTTTCTCAGGGTCCCTGTAACCTGGATTTGGATACTGATTCAGGCAAGAGTGTGCTGGAGAATAGTTCAAACTCGTCTATTGATCCAAGCTCTAAGGTATAGTGTAGTTTAGTTTCTAAAGTAAAAGTACATATCTATTTCTATCTCTAAATGATTTTACTTATACATGTCTGAAATATTAGTTTTACATTTAGTTCTGCTTTCACATGACTTAAATTTGATTGCAACGTACCTATTTATGTAGAATGTATCCTCTCAGGCTAAGTATTTTTATATTGTTTCCTCTAGGTTGATGAAGGAAAAAAAGTGACATCAAAGCACTTAAAGTGGATTCAGATGACTCAGCTGATGCCACTTCTGTCATTAATGCAGTGAGTCCTGTGAGAGAACTTTAAAATGGTTCTCCTAAAGAACCTGGAAAGGGTTCTCGTGCCGATTCTCCTGTTGTAATTTCTACAATTCCCACTGATGACAATGGCACCGAATCATGGAAACCAGGCTCGCCACAATCTTGCTCAGCAGGCTCTAACAGCAGTGCAGGGAAACGACGTAGCAGGGATCGCTCTTGCTCATCATCTAGTTCTGATTGTAATGGGGCATTCCAGACGAAAAAAGCCACCCGTTTTTCGACCCCTTCCGAATTTGATCCCACACGGTTTACGGGTTCCTTTCATGCATAGGGACTGCCGAAAAGTCCCTATAGCAATTTCCAATCATTCCTATAAGATCTATAGGGGTCGCAAACCCCTTTCCTTATTTATTTACTAAGAAAAGAAAAACTGTTGGTTATTTTTAAAGTATAGCGGCTAAACGGTTGGAGATACGACATTTTCCTTAAAATTTTCGCCCATAGGGCTCTATTTTGATGTGTTTACCCTTGGAAAATATTTTAAAAAAATTTTCAAAAAAAATAACTAAAATGTTTAACTTGGTGAAAGTTTGCGTGGCTCTGGTGCCCAAACCATGAACCGTAGACCCTTTAACGGAACGGAATTCGATAGAGCGTACTTTTGTGGTCTGACGACACTCATTTGAGACTTTTTTTGGTCGGCAGTCTTCGAGAACCCATCTAGTCCCAAATGGTCTAAAACAGCTGTTTTGGGGGGTTTGCGACCCCTATAGATCTTATAGGAATGATTGGAAATTGCTATAGGGACTTTTCGGCAGTCCCTATGCATGAAAGGAACCCATAAACCGTGTGGGATCAAATTCGGAAGGGGTCGAAAAACGGGTGGCTTTTTTCGTCTGGAATGCCTCAATGACAAGCGTGTTAGGAGGAAGAGACGTCACTCCTCGTCCACCTCATCTAGCTCATCATCCTGTGAATCCAGGTCTAGTGATTCCAGCTCTGAAGAGTCATCGTCCTCAGAAGAGGATGGGAAGAAGAAGAAGAAACACAGAAGCAGGAAGAAGTCAAAGCATCATCGTCGATTCAAGAAGGCCAAGAAGGCAAGGTCAAGGAAAATCAAAGATAAACCGATCAAACGGAACATGGATATCTAACATGGACCCAACTTTAAATGGAAACACGATGATGAGGGGGTGAGTAGTCTTGAGTAGGTTTTAAACTTCTAAATCAAAATGGTCTGTCATTAATAATCTGTGTGTGTTTTTGATTTAAGGTTGTCAAAGTACATGATGAATTCGAAGTTTTTGTTTTGAAAAGTGACCTAGATGATGCTTTGAATCAATCTAAATCACCCCAAATCTTTATGAAGGCCATGGTGGGTCATGTCTTTACTCTGGAGGCTCTGAAAGGGTCTACAGCTCAGGGATATTCCAGCCGCCATAAGGGCAAAAAGAAATTGCGACAGAAAGATTTGTTGCCTCGCATTGACCCTGAGGGTCGAAGAGCAATTTTGAGTAAGTGCTTCTGCAGTGAGATGCATTTCTAAAATGTGTTGTTTAACCTGTTAAATTATAGTGCAGAAGTACTTCCAGAGGTACCTCGAGACATTTAGCCTAATCAACACAACGCTTGAAAAATTGTTTATGTTTATGTGTTTTCTGTTCCAGAGAGGGCAGAACAATTGGAGAGTGAAAAAAAATCTTGGCGCCCCCGTATTGGAAGTACGAGCATGAATCAGGCATTCACTCAAGCCATTGGACACCATGCATGAGATGTCATCTTATGTGATTCATACTGTGATTGCAGTAGCTTTTAGTTCTTCTTACGTTTTATTTGACTTGTTTGTATGCTGTTTGCCAAAAGTTCTTAGTGTTTTGTATGGTAAAGCCATACACAAGATATTTTTTATTTTGTTAACATTGAGTTCCAGTTAATGTCCCTAGTTAGCTTCTTTAACTTGTAGCCCACAAGACCTTTTATTTTTTACAATGTCAGTTGCTCATGTTAAGTTTCTTTAATATGTAATGTAACTAAGACACAAGTTTTGTCATTATGTTCTTTGTGGTCTTGTTAAAGTACCTTTGATCTCTTGTGTCCGCAATTGCGTTTTAAGGAGTTTATGTTTTTTAATAAAAGTTTATTCCTAGCTTCCTTAGTACTTCATTCTTTCCTGACAGAACTGTCCGTCTTCTGCCCAGCCCTCTTCAGCATTCATGTCGGGGTGGGGGTTTGGAACAGTTATTAACAGTTATTTAATTTTATTAAATGTAACAAAACTGACATTACTTGTTATCAAACATTTATTAATCTTTCATTGAAATCCTTAAAAAGTGTTTATTAAAAAGTAATAACTGGGTAATTACTTGGTAATTAGTAGGTAGTTACCCGTTAATGATATCATAATAACTTTTTATTAACGGGTAGTTCGTAGCTAGTTAAGAGGTAACAAGTCTTTATTAAAAGACGTTTTATAAAGGATAAATTAAAAAATTGTAGAAAATTCATAAAAGTTCTATTAAATTTTATAAAGCTTTTTTTACGAGGGAGGGTGCAAGCTGTAAACCTATAAAGAATCTTGGTGGTGGTGTTCCAGGTTTTGCTCGAGAGAGACGACGCACCGATATGCGGAGGCAGCATCCTGAACCGCGAGTGGATCCTCACGGCGGCCAGCTGCTTATATAAGTACGCGCAGCATCCTCCTCTCTCCAGCATACGGCACGGAGGCGGGCGTTGAACCTGACCTTAACTGGAACACCCTCCCAGGGATATGAGTCCAGCCCATTGGCGCATCCGCGTCGGCTCCACGTGCACGTATTCAGGGGGGAAGGAGCTGGAAGTACGTGCCATCTCCCTGCACCCCCTGTTCAACGAGTCAATGTGGGAGAGACGTGAGAAAAGGTGATCAAACTTATTTGCCGTCCATCTCAATTTGTGCTAGATAAACAGGATTTGGTATACGACGTAACCTAGATGGAGGCTCTAGATGGAGGATGGAGGGTCCCGTTTTATTGGTCCCACATTTTGGCCAGGACTTCGAAAATTAAATTCGTCGAAAATTCTACTATTGGCACAATCGAGATTTTGTTTAACTTTTGCACTTGCGGTGCCGGTATCTCAAAAACCGTCAGAGATGCGGCGTTTTCCATAAAAACTGTTAACCCTTCGTGCCCTACTTTGGCCAAACTGACAAAAGCTTATTTTATCCCAAATGTTTTGAAATTTTTAGACTTAACGTCGAAAGGGCCTAAAGTCAAGGGCGCTGCGGAAACACTTCCGATGGTCGCAAATAACCCTAAAAAATTCTAAAAATTAATTTTTACGTGATAGCACCTATAGCCAGCTGCACCCATTAACATTTCGAAAATGAAGGGGGAAAAAATACGTCGACTCTCACCTGTACGAAAATTATAAAATTTAAGAGCACTTAAAGGAAGGGTCAGTATTGAAAATTTCGGATTTTGGAATACTCTCTGTAGGTTTCAATCAAGAATTTCTTTGTATGGCATTGTTTTTTAGACTTGTGAAGTTAAAGTTGCCTTGTTACTAAATAACCAAGATGCGAGCGCACTCAAGCGGCTTATTCTTTGCTTATCAGCTGTTAAAGTAGGGCCATAGTTCTTCAAGAATCTGCCATAGTTTATTCGGAAAAATTGAGTTATGCCGATTTCCGAACGGCACGGGAAAAAAATAAGCTCGTTGACCTAGCGAACTGCTGATCGCGGTGAGATAATTCACTGGATGAGCAAATGTGTTTGCTGGAGAAGCGATTGTTCTGGCTGTTCCAGCAAACCGGCATTCGCTGTGACAGCAATCAGTTTTTGTGTGTTGTAGTGAACACTTTGTTTGCTACGCCAACGAACCGGCAGCCTAATTCAGCGAAATTTTTCGGTACTTGTCATTATTTGTAAATCTCTAGGGATACGGAAAAAGTACGTAAGTCCTAAATCGTCGTGACCTGACCACCCAAGTTACACGCTTTCAACGACCACAATGATTTTTCATGACGCGCACTTTTGTTGGATTTTTTGGAGGGAGGTGAGAGCAATAAGGGGACCTTCATCAACTACGTGACCGATTTTAAGCCACTTTTTCACTGTGGTCCCAACTGCGTTAAATCTAACATGTTTGTCTGCGTGATCCAGAGAACCTGCGATTACTCAAGAGTAACGCAGAGGGGCATGTGTTGTTCAGAATGCAAGTCTATGCGTTGTTCAGAACGCAGATCAATACGTTGTACAGCAAATCACAGCGTTGTAGAGGACAACGCAGATCTCTGCGTTGTCAAAGAGAATTCAGCTAAATGCGTTGTCCACCACGCAGTACAGTGCAAGGTTCATCCCACAGTGAAATGTGTGATCCTTCTGTGAGACCAGGCTTTTATTGTGGCAAATTTATGCAGCTAAATTGCAGCACTCTAAAATATCATTTGCTGTTCCTATAGTAGTACCATCATATTTCACTAACATGTGCAATAAATACTGCTGCCAGAGGCCTTCCCTATATATTGAAACGTAGCTTCGGACAGAAGGAAATACTCAGATATGCTGGAACCAGAGGATTTTTTGAGACGATACGGATACAGATAACAGGCACGGAGCACGGAGCGGCGTAGACTGGCGAGCCAACCGAGGCGTTGTTAGGCGTTGCTGGGGACAACAGTGCGAGAGCCTTGCAAGAGACTAGCGGGCACTAGGCGGCCAGCGTATGAGAATGCTAGTGGTGCAATGACCGCTACCTAAAGGCCCTAACTCTACAACTACTCCCTCTTCCTCTTGAAGGGGACGCAAACCACCCCAAACCTAAAACAAGGCTCAAGCAATGCTGAACATTGAAACTGAAATCTGGTCCAGGTTGACAGGTCGACTCCCAGGGATCAAGCCCCGATCAGTAGTCGTGAAAGTTCATGAATTGGTCGGCTTGAGATGGCTCGACTGAAAGCGACACACAGGAAAAGGAACCCTCCTTCGTCAGGGCCGGACTTCCCACTTGAAGTGCCACCTCCAGGACGATAGCACACAAGAGACGGAACCCTCCTTCTTCAGGGCCGGACCTCCCTCTTGAAGTGCTACCCGTCACCTCGAATGGCAGGGTCGGGCCAGGGAAGGCCCCGGTGGGCCCGGGACAGGAACGGGTCCAGGGAAGAACAGGATCAGGACAGGGACGGGTCCAGAGAAGGACAGGACCAGGGATGCTGGGACTGAAACACCAACGGGACAGAACAGCAATTTGCTAACACAAGATGGGGAGCTGAAAAGAGGGTTAGCTGTTACCACAGACGGAAATGCAGCCAACAGGCCAGCCGAGTTTAGACGGGAGTCACGTCACCAGGGCGCACAGCTGGGCTACAACCAATCTGACAGTGAAATTAAACACACTAACAGCACGTCTATTGAAACAATACTCTCATTGTTCGCTGAGCTGCACCACACGGCAGACGTCAGGTCAAGGACAGGGCCAGGATGGCTAGATGGGTGAGACTGCTGAAGAGCTGACAGGGCCAGGAAAGCAGGATGGCTGAAACAGCTGCAGAGCTGACTTGCATTCTCCTCCCGCGCAACTCGAAAGAAGACAGGAAACTAGGTAGGACAGGACACAGGGACAGGGAATCGTGAAACAAACAAATTTATTGTTAGCACGTGAGAAAACAACCAGCTACCAGGACATTACTTTAAAAAAAAAAAAAATCAGGGACGCCAATGAGCGTTTTGGGGCTGCTGAGCAGGCCACTCCAATTGAACGTGCTGGGGAACCTGCACCTGCACAGGTTGAGGTTGTCCAAAAGAATAGGCAGGGTGGAAGGCAGCCTGGTACTGCGGCACCAACTGAGGTTGGTGGTACACCACAGGAGGCTGCTGCAACTGCACTTGCTGCAACTGTTTGATGTGCTGCTCGAGCTGCACTATTCTAGACTGATAACTTTCAATGAGTTTTCCTTGGAGCTTAATTTGCTGCCGTAGCTCAGCCGCCAAGTCACTATGGGGTTTGGCACACCCCTGCTGCTTTCTCTGCTGCTGAGGAAGCGGAGGCCTGTGCTGCTGCTGAGGACTTCTGACGCTGCACTTGCGTCTGCTTCTTGAGCTGTTGCTGATGCTGCTGCTTGTGCTTCTGCTTGTGCTGCTGCTTCTGCTGCTGCTTGTGCTGCTGCTTCTGCTGCTGCTTGTGCTTCTGCTTGTGCTGCTGCTTCTGCTGCTGCTTGTGCTTCTGCTTGTGCTGCTGCTGCTGCTGCTGCTGCTGCTTGTGCTGCAGAGTCTGCCTCTGAGGTTGCTGCGGCGGCCTCTTAGGCGGCTGCTCAGGCGCCTTCTGAGGCTAGGCCGGCCTCTGCTTGCTAAGGGGTACCTCAGAACGGGATCCGGAGCGGAAACGGACCCTCTTGGGCCTCCTCTCCTTGCTCCTGGACCGCCGAACAGGGCGGATGGAGCGCTGGGCCCCGTAGGCATAGCGGTTCACGCCGTTTTCGAATAAACAAGCTGGCCCGTCCCTTCCGTCATCCTCGGTGCCAGTTCCGCTGCGCTCCACCGGCACCTCGGTTTGACAGGGGGACTTGGCTAGCTTGGCCTGCCGGAGGCGTTTGCGGGGGCCTTCGGCCCCCGCCTCAAGTCTCCCTAGAAGTGCCCGATAGCAGATGTATTTTTTACGATTAAAATCGTTAACCTGAGCCCGTCCCTGTGCGCGCCGCGATGGTAATAGTGTGCGCGCGGCGGCCAACCCTAACCTCAAAAAACAAAACAGTCAAATTTTCATTAATTAAAAATACGATACAAATCGGAAATTGTTGCCACCGCACGTGATTCTACGTTAAAAAAGTAGTTGATCCTCAAAAGTTGAGGTTTTTCTATGAACGATAAGTCGGCGAACATACGTCCGCCCGAACGAACATGCGGCATCAGACTATAAGCCTGGCTCCTGCCGTTTCTAAAGAAACGTGTCGGGACGGGCTAAAAACGGCAAAACATGTATAAAGCGTGATTTTTTGCAGGCGCGTTGTTTAGGTCACACCGGTCATTTCGACCCGCAGCACACTCATTTCGGACCCATAGGAGCTGAGCAGCGTTCTATTTTCTGTTCAAAGTGTTCAAAATGTTCTAAAACTAATTATTATCGCTCAGAAGTGATTTAGGAGTCGTTTCTGCACAATTCGACAACGAAAAATTGAATAAAACACGCCCTACATCCGTACGATCCACCATATAGGCCCCTTAAATCGCTGTTTTGAAAACATAGGCCTAAATTTAATCTATTTTGAGCCTGCATAGTTGTGTCGAACGGGGTGTTATTTCTGGCAAACTCTGCATCGCTGATGCTGAAAATAACACTTAAAACAGTGTCAACTCCTTCGGTGATCCGCTAAATGCATGCAGCTTATTTGAACTAGCCTCAATTGACAATCTTTGGTCGTAACTAATCGCGTTTGGTGGTGTTTATTTACTGAGGATGCGTGCACACCATAAAGATGTATAAACATTGCTCTGTAATATATTTTATTCATTTCAATTCATTCCCAATGATTAAAAAATACTTCACACTTTGTACACATTGACATAAGTAAGGTCAAAGTTTTAAAACAATAAGAAACACAATGTTAGATTAACTGGTTTGCAAAAAAAAACTGTAAAATGGTTACGAACTTAAGGTAGGTCGTCGTCTACATCTTCTTTACCGGCAAGTACACTGCAAAGCCAAGTATGGACCACTAGTGGTCTACACAAGGAAGCGTGGACCATTGGTGGTCCACACTTCGAAGTGGTCGTGTACTATTTGAACGAGGTCAAACTTCAACCCTTTCCCCACGGCATCTGTGGGGCTTAATTGATTGCCTCTGCGGCTCAAATCCTTCCTTACAACCTGCACAACTGTTTAGAAAAAAATGCGCATGTCTGCGGGCATTTCAAACCCCGATTTTAGTGACATTTCCGCGAAAACAACGCGAATGCGGCGGCCGTGCCCTGCGGGTTGCCTACCCGGACCTCCCGTAAGGCGCAATGGGAATTTTGAGGGGCTGTAAAATTTTTCCTAAGGGAAATTTCAAATGCCTCACCGGGCAAAAACCTTCCTTTGGGTTAAAACTATCGATGTATCGTATTGGCATCGCGCGATCTTAATGTGCAGTATCATTTCATGTTCCCCGGTCACTAATAAGGGAGACGCTCCCAGCCCAAGATAGTCAATTTAGTGGATTCTCTGAGCCCTGCTGAAGCTCATCGTATTGATGTGTGCTTGGGTAATGTTGCACATTATGCTGGTTTGCCTTATGATGTTTATGAAAGGAATCCTTTCTTTGATGAGAGTTTAAAACTGTTGAGACCAGCATATGTGAATTCTCCGACAAGGCATGCACTTAGCAACGGCCTTCTAATTGATGCATTTAGTGAAGATCAGAGAGAAACGGAGTCAAGGGTTGAAGCTACAAAGTGTATCTCTGATGGTTGGACAATTTAAAAAAATTAGAGATTGTTAAACTTCTTACTTGGCACACCAGAAATTGCGTTCTACACTGCAATTGAAGTGGGAGATAATTTTTGGAATGGAGAGTACATTGCTGGTAAGTCTTATTCAAGACTCATAATAAGAAAATCATACACATTATTATTATTATTATTATTATTATTATTATTATTATTATTTAATTTTTTTTTACTCAGATCAAACAACGAAGATCATCAGAAAAGTTGGTGCTTTCAACATTATTCTCAGTGCCAGACAATGAATCAGTGGTGGTTGAGGCCTAGAGATTTATTCGACAGAAGTTCCCTCACATTTTTACCGTGGGTTGTGCCTCTGATGGATTGGCCTTCTTAATGGAGCATATTATGTTGAAAATTGGACCTTTCCGAGAACTGAGAATAAAAGTGTTGGGGGTAAAAATCAAATGCCAAGAAAATCTTATGCTGTTTTCAAATCAAAGCAAGTGGAAAAGTATGGCAAGACTGCTTCTCTTTGTTTGCCAAGTAAGACCCGCTTTGCTGCAGACAAACTTATGTTTGCAGGTGTACTTTGCAACAATGATGCCTTCCTTGAAACATCGATTTCAGATAGAGCATAGAGCTGCCATGAAGCCTGCAACCAAAGCTATTATTTATGATGATACGTTTTGTGTTGAACCTTCTCATATCTTAGATTTGTTGGTTCCTATTTTCCGTGGCATTCATGTGGTGGAAGGAGATTCTGGTACGTTTCCCTTAGTTGTTCGTGTGTTCATGGATATTTTTACTGTGTTCAAGAAAGTTGCCTGAAATTCCTCTAGAGTACACTAAGAGTGTGTGCAAAACTGTTAAGACTAAGTTGAAGGAGACTTAAGATTTTGCACTTAAAGGTGTTCATAAAGCTGCATACCTAGTTGATCCAAGATTTTGCGGAGAAGGACTTTCTGATGAGGAGGTACTAGATAGTTTTGAGGTTGTGAGGTCCATTGCAAGTCGCTTTGGACACAATGTGGCGGAAGTAAATGCAAACTTTATGGCATTTAGGGTTAAAATAGGATGTTTTTAAGGCCAGGGACCTCTTGTGCAGAAAAATGCAGCCAGTGTAGAGAAGAATATAACCGTGTAACGCGGTGGAAAGTATTTTGCAGCAACCAGCCTGCTACTCCTGTAGCAGAAAGATCACTTCAGTTGCACCCCACAAGTCCTAGCAGTGAGAGGAATTGGTCTGACTACAGTTTCATTCACTCAAAGAGAAGGAATCGGCTTCTTAAAGAGTCACTAAACACGTGGCAGTCTGAAAAAACCTCCAAAGAAAAGTGTGCAAATCTAAATCTTAAAAAAAAAATGCTTTAGTATTAATAGAATCCATTAGGTACTATAGAGAGCTAAAACCTGTGCCATTAGAATTCGACTTTGACGGAGATGATGTTCTGTTTATGAGAGAGGGTGGGGTGGGCGGAGCAGATGAGGTGGATGAATGTGAAAGCAGTACGATACAGATTCAAATGATAATGATGGCGGCAAATCTAATGCGAGTGATGTAGAGTTAAGTAGTAAATAGTTCTGTACTGTGATTGTACCCTGGATCTATGTTTCTTTAACTTTTGTTAAAGACTGACTAGCTCAAAAACGTTAATCTTTATTTCCGCATAACTACACCAGGACTGGAAAGTCCTTAGTTGTGGTGTTGGCACAAAAGACTTCGTTGAAAAGGGTTAATTTTTATTTATGTTTGAAATGTTAAATAAAACAGTCAGAATTTACCTGCAATTTTTGTTTCACAATATATACAATTTCTCTTTCTAAGTTGAAACCCTCAAGACAACTCATTCCAGAGCCCTGGTCGAAATATGAACATGGTCAGGAATGGTCTCATGGGCAGGATGGTCATGTTATCTACTGACCACAGGCGTCTGCTCATGCATGGTCAGATGGGCTGTCCATGCTGTTTGATGACCACAGGCGTCTGCTCATCGTGGCTGAAGCATGGTCAGACGGGCTGGTCGGGTACAGGGATGGGCACGTTAATTAACGCTCGTTAATTATTCATTAACGATAGCGATAACGCGCTACTTTTTGGCACAAGCATTAGCGCTAGCGTGTTAAGTTATTAAGGTGAGCTAACAGGTTAACGCCGTTAACTTTAGTCCGACTTTTGCCTATTTCCCTTTCCGTCATCTGCCTTTGTCTTCCACGAAACTGATTTCGCCCTGGCGTGCTGTTGACGCTCGGTGCTCGCGTTTCGTCTCGAGTCCAGGTTTCTTGACACCCCGTCTCCATCGCCGGGTCGGTTGGGCGGCGGTGGAAAGGGGCGAGTGTGGTCCAGTCAGTAATGATTTGCGTTTTGAACAGTAAACGCAATTTTATAGTTTTTGTTTTAAAATGAATCTGTTGTTCTTAATGTTCTGACTTGCAATGAAATTGCAATAAAATGTTCGAATTTAAATGATACCTTTTGTTTTGTATGTACCCCTCTGTACTTTTTGAGTAAGATGCTTACTATGAAAAAATAAGAAAGAAAAAACCACTGAATCCGCTACCAACGCGTTTGCTGTCATTTTCTCTCCATGTTGCATTTTTTATTAACGTTAACGCCGTTAATCCTTAAACTTAACGATAACGCGCTAATGTTCACCAGACCGCGGTAACTTAACGCGTTAAGTTAATAAACCCTTGATTAACGAATAATTTCAACGCGCTACCTTTCGAAGTTAACGTACCCAACCCTGATCGGGTAGTGCAGATGACCTGTCGTCCGCCTACATTTGCTCAGACAGGCTGGATCGTGCAAGTGTGACCCTGCTGGGGCATCCCCAGAAACTACAAATAAGGTATCTCAGATTTGCTTTAAACTTTTTATACCTGGTGTGGACCCTAGCAGTGAAATAAATTTTCGTGAGTCACACCGCATTTAACATCAGCTCCATCATTAAAAAAATAATACAAGATTATGAGATTGACGTGAAGCAAATATACTCGATGACAGTAGATAATGGCAGCAACATGGTGAAAGCAGCAGCGTTTCTGCAAGGTGAAGGAGACCAGACTGTGATTAATGAAAGTGAAGAGAAGGATGAGGATGATGATGAAGACGGAGAGGAGGTGAACCTGGAGGCCGTAGAAGTAGAAGGACTGTTAGAAGCGCTAGACAACGCCGACATCAGCGGTGACCTCCCCCTTGTCCTGCATCCGTTGCGCTGCGCACACCCTCCATCTGGCAGTGGGCGACACACTAAGGAGAGACGAAGAAGCCACAACCGTACTAAAGAAAATGAGATCACTTGTAAAGCGACTCAAAACTGCAAGAGTAAAAAGACTGTTGGAGATTTTTAAACAAAAAGCCCCTGTACTTGACTGTGAGACGAGATGGAGTTCTTGTGTGACTATGCTTGAGTCAGTGCTGCCACTCAAGGACTTCTGCATGGACCACCTGGATCAAATTAACCTCAACGCCAAGAAGAAAATACAAGTGACAGACTTTGAAATTGCGGGTCAGCTGGTTGAAGCTCTGTTGCCAGCAAAAATAACAATGACATGTCTACAGGAAGAGCAGTTAACAATGGGAGATTTTTTCGGTAGTTGGTTGAAATGCAAGCTCAAAGTGAAAAAGGTTACCACAAGATTTCGAGAAATGCTGCTGCAGAACATGGAAAAAAGAGAAAACAGTCTGTTTAGCAATGAAGCATTTGCTGCAGCCATATACATGGACCCGCGTTTTTTTAATGTCCTTAGTGATAGTAGTGTGGTCTTGGCAGAGCGGAGACTTCAGAGAGTTTGGCATTCTTTGGAACAATTTAATGAAGATGGAAGCGCTGGGGAAAGATCTGACAATTCAACACGAGAAGAGAACAACGGAGGTGATGATGATGATGATGAGCTGGAGGGCCTGTTGAGGCAAGCTGATGCAGATAGAAATGTCTCTTCAGGTGGCCCGACCAAAAAGAACATTTTGCCATTGTTGAAACAATTTTGCACAAGTGAACGAGTCCCTGTAAAAACAAATATATTGCAGTATTGGGAAAGCCGGAAGTTTTCGATGCCAGAATTGTACGCTATTGCCATGGTAGTCCTCGCTGCACCTGCCACGCAGGTCAGTGTAGAGCGGTTGTTTTCAGGAATGAAATTTATTTTATCCGATCTTAGACTCAATTTAGAAGCAAGCATAGTTAACAACCTAATGGTAATCCGTACTAACACCCTGTTTCAAATGGCTTCCCTTAAACGACCCTCTGCTGCAAATGCTTTCAACTCACCTCCGCCTACTCCTCTCTCGCCTCCGTCTTCATCACAGTCTACGCCACCGCAGTCTTCATCATCTCAGCTTTCACCAATCCAGGCACCAGGATCAGCCAGGTGGTCTGCGTTGTCAAATTTACCATCTTCCTCCAGAACTTCTCAGGCATCATCAGCATTACCCAGACAGTCCACTTCTTCCAAGTCAAGACGCTGCTCCTACAACAAAGAAAATAATGATCCGTATGAATACACTGAAGATGACATCGATGGAGACCTTCACGGGATTAATCCACTGGAAGGAATGAATGCTTCATTTGAAAATTAAAATTGGACCTCTTTTTACCACACAACTAGGAGACTAATTTATAAACAGTTTTTTCTCTTTTTTGTACATTTTCACATTTCACATGTCTGCCCACAGCCAGTGTTAGTAATTTTAGACCAGCACCAATTTACTTTATTTGTATTTACCTGTATCGTTTAGCCTCCTGTTTTTAATTTCCACCTGTATTTATTTTTTTGTGCTTGTCTTTTTTTTTGTTATCCTGTTACTGAGTATGCAACAGCTGTACTGTGATATTTCTATTAATGTATAGCTGTGCACGAAGTTCTTTTTTTTATTAGAATCTGCATCAGATTTGTTTTTATTTTTTGCCTGTGATTTTCTAAAACTTGAGTCTTGATTAGTTTTCTGTTTTTATTTGCTGCCTGTGATTGATTTATTTTTGTTTTGTGCTGGTCATATTGTTTATTTTTTTATCCTGTAGTTGATTGATTTTTACCTGCTCCAACCGCCAACCTGATCATGAGTGTCTGCACGAGGTGTGCTATTACAGGCCCCCAGGCCCGGCTTGCCTACCTTCCAGGGGCACGTAACCAGGGGTACCGGTATCTACCTTCCAGGGGCTGTCGCCTATGACATCACATGCATACCTTCCAGGGGTAAGCAAAATCAAGGTAGCGCTTTCTAATCATCCAGCGTGTGCCTACCCACTAGGGGTGTAGTATTTTTGTGTTTTACTTTTCAAGGATTAATTTTTCTGCGCTGACTCATTGCGGTGCGCGTGCTTATGGTTGTGTGATCGCCGTGCTGGTCTGTCCAACCAGGGTACCGGTATCTACCTTCCAGCGATGACATCACATGCATACCTTCCAGGGGTAAGCAAAATCAAGGTATCGCTTTCTAATCATCCCGCGTGTGCCTACCCACTAGGGGCGTAGTATTTTTGTGTTTTACTTTTCAAGGATTATTTTTTTCTGCGCTGACTCGTTACGGTGCGCGTGCTTGTGTGATCGCCGTGCTGGTCTGTCCAACCAGGGTAGCGGGCATGACTACCTTCCAGGGGCAGTCAACAATGGCGTCACATGCATAGGGGCAACCAGGAGTAATACATACGCCCTCAGAAATCCAAAAGCAGGTTAGGTTAGGCATATTTCTGCACGTTTAGGGGTCAGTGAAGTAGGGAAGTGACCAGGACTGCAGAGTGCGTGAGGAGGTGTGCCACACGTCAACGCTGCGTGTTCTCATTTGCACAGTGTGCCGATAGCGGGAGAGGAAAGGAAGTGAGGGAAGGGGGGAGGACCCAGGCGTTTGCTACCGGACACCGTCTGGGGGCACGCCCGAGCAGAAGAGCCGAGAGTCCGCCACGCCAGGTACTTGATAATACAAATCTTTTTAAAATCAAAATACGGTCTTTCTCGTGTCTCTGTGAAAGAATGTTTTTTTCTTATCGTGTGGGCGTTTGTTATTCCGCTGAACTTGGATGGATTCCATATCGGTCAGGGGTTCATGAAAGAAAAAATTCGCGAGATTAAGTTTTTTAATAATATTTTTTATTTTGTTCCTCAATCATATGGCAGCGCAGTAAAACAAAGTGTACATTTATACATGCAAGACACAAAAGAATACATTCCGTAACTAAGGATTTTAACATTGATGACAAAACAGCGGTAGTTCTCTTAGCTGTGTTAAGTCCAGAGTGCAATTTGGCACAAATTAACACTCTGGACTACACAGCGTTTCTCTGTGAACCATCGCGATGTTCAATTTGCTTGCAAATTACACATCAGTCGATGGTTTTCTTCGACCTTGAGTGCGCGCGCGCACGTGTGTGTCTGTGTGTGTGTGTCTGTGTCACAGCGGCGCTTTCGCATACTTTCGATTTATTTCTAAAGGGTTGCTCTCCCTTGAAGACGAGATAAATCTACACTGGAAGATTCAGGGGATGTGTTTTCATTTCCTGTTTCGTCGCTTTCGCCTGTTTTCAAATTCGCTACTATCCCATAAGGTAGAATTATGAAAATCAGAGCGAAAAACAGTAAACCGTCAAAGAGTGAAACGGTGTCATGCGCATCGTTTTTATGTTTTATCTTGAGTGTATCAGTTTGATTCCTATCGGTGTCATCTAAAATCGGTTGGAGTTGAACGAAAATGAAATTCGTTGCGAACAGAACGCAAAGTTGTAGAGCGTTCTCCATGTTGTCGTTCCTCGTCAACGTTCAGCACACGATTGTCGCGCCGCCCGCCCCGCTCCCGCGCCGGTACCCGCCGCCGCCGCCCGCCGCACCGCCCCGTGCCCGCCGCAGCCCGCACCCGTGGCGCCGTCCACTCGCCCGCCGCCGCCGCCCGCACCCCGCGCCGCAGCCCGCACCCGCCGCCCGCCGCCACTGCCCGCCGCCCGCTTCGCCCGCCGGTACTACACAAAAAAAAACCCTCAAGAGGTTCCTCTAAGGTAGCGCTTTCTAATCATCCAGCGTGTGCCTACCAACCCACTAGGGGCGCAGTATTTTTTTTTGTTTTACTTTTCAAGGATTATTTTTTTCCTGCGCTGACTCATTTCGGTGCGTATGCTTATCATTGTGTGAGCGCCGTGCTGGTGTCTAACATCTCACTGCGGCGTGGTATGGGTTACATGTCAATCAGGGGTTTCATGAAAGAAAAACACAGAGATTAACGTTTTTTACATTTTATTTTTTCACGACAAGTTTGGCTTTTCATTACAAGTTCATTACAGATTCTTACATTTTTCACAATGCTACGGTACATCTTGTTAACAATCTTGTCGTTATTTTCACAATTTGTAGTAAAGTTTTTCTTAACAAAATATTTCATGGAATAACCATGAGCCTTATAGAGTAAGTACATGACACAATACTGTCCACACACCGTGGAGTCTACGGCTTGCAAATCAACGGTATTTTTAATCCATTGTTTACATTGCTTATCCATAAATTTCCGTATTTCCGGTACGAAAGGTCCAAGTCCGTATGAACAGAAATGTTCGCCTTTTCCATCGGCACCGATGTAGATTGCTTGCCAATGTGACCCTGGTTTCGTTATAGGATCAGTGTTGACAATGATTAATGCCGGTTTGCTGTGTATGGTGTGTGGGAGTGTGTTCGATGCATATACCCCGGTAAAGCGGGGTCTTGCGTGTGGATCATGTTTGAGCGCTCTCTCTAAGCTGTGTCCGTCCATGCTAAACGCTAAAGTCTACCACTACGCTCCGAGTTTTGTCGATTTCAATTAAGTTATTAAATTCTGAGAAAACAACACAGTTCACTGCTGCGGGCAGAGGTGCTGCGAACCTTACTTCCAGTCTCACGATACCTTGGCGCTGTAAGTTCCAGTGACTCTCGTTTGCCGAGAGGTCCTGAGAAAGGTCAAAAGCAAAAAGCGTGTATCCCTTAGGGTAGTCAGAATAGGACAGATCGTTCCCTTCGTCTTTCCAGTGTATTCCTGTTCCACTGAACAGTGTATTATAGGCGTCAATGTAAGTATTGTTCGTGAAATCGGGTGTAAGTGGTTGTGCAGGTATTTGTTGTGAGTCCACGTAAAGACTCAGGTAATTTATATTGAAATGTTGGAAGTTGAAAGGATTATGTTTGTAGCTTCCGTTGAAAGCTTGATTTGTGACGAAGCCTATAATAATTCTTTTCGGGAGTTGTCCAAGATGTACGTTTGGAAGAGTTTTATCTTGCAAACCCACGGGAATCGTGAATGTTTTTAGATCTACCCGTGTGAGTGGATATTTTGCCGGGGACGCTTCTAATGCTGCTGCGTGCCCCAGGAGAACAGAGGAGAAATCCGCACCTTCCGCACTAAGAGTGTAGCGTCCAAAATGAGAAGCTTTTCGTTTTGTTTTGTAGACATGAGCATGAAGGCGTCCCTATTGCGTGTGAGTTTTATTCGGAGTTCAACGTTATTTAATAGGAACCTGTCCTGGTTGAAGAAATCCGAATGAATTGGACCCATAAGTTCGATCACACTGCTGTTTTTTGTTAGGTCATGACGTTTCTTAAGACCTAGATTATTTACAGAAGTAAAGTCATCCATGGCACCCGCAGTATCTTTGTACCACATTCGCATGGTCATGTGTGAATTTTTAGCTGGCGTGTCATACGCGAGAAGAGCTTCTATGTAAGCACGGTAGGAGTACGTCATAGAAGATTGCGAAATCAGCTTTTGATTCAATGAGACGTCCACTTGACTCCATAAGGAGTGAAGCAAATAATTCACGGGGGCCGCGTCATTCTGGTCTTCTGCTTTAATATCTGTGTTGTTCTCATTCACTATTTTACATTTTACGCACAAAAGTGTGTGAGCTGGGTCAATGTACTCATTTCCCGTTCCGGGCACACAGAATTCGATGGTGTTTGATTGATCTATGCTTGTAAGGGGTTTGAATGGAGTCCATTGTCCGCCTTCCAAAACGGTTTGTGTGGGGGGCACAGCCCACAAGTCCAGTTCTGTTCGGAGCGCCTCAGCTGAGGCTGTGTGTAAAAAGGCCATTGCTTAAAAAATGTGGTTACTTGTGTCAATTTTCCGTTTCCGTGCACGTGTGTTTCCTCCTGGGCTTGTCAGTGTCAAATGAGTGTGTGGCTTGGTACGTCTGCGTTTTATACCGTTACCCTTCATTCTTTGTGAAAGATTTTGCCCAGCCTGTTTGATGTGAGCCTGAACACTGTTACGGAGAGGCACTTCCCCCGATACAACGTCAGCGAGGATGTGACTCCCAGCTCTCATGGCCTCGCGCCCGACCGTTTGTGCACCTTGCTTAATGAAAGGAAAGATGCTTCGGAAAAGACCTCCGAGAAAACTTCCGATTCCAGCCCCTTTCTGTGACGAGGAACCCGCGTAGTAATTTAGCCCAGATCCTGTTTGGGCCTGTTGGAGGTAATATGATGTAATGTGTGACATGTCTGTTTGTTATGTTCGCTGTTTGAAGTGACACAGTAACGTTGACGTTCCGTGTTGGAATGGTAAAAACTGCCCCGTGTGTGTCCTTATATTCACTTCGATTGTGTCGAAGGACTTTGTTTTCAGGTCAAAGTAAATCGGTGGGTCACAACGATAGCTGCTCACTCCTCCGTAAGAAGATGAAGTATTCACGGGGATCGTGCGTAGCAACGGCGCACTCGTGTGTCCTACAATTTGGTCTTGAATGATATCGATGTAAATATACATCTGAGAAGGCATTCCAAGGGCCATGTCGATAGGGTGTTCTCCTCTTACTTCTTCGTCTGCGTGGTATGGCCCCGCGTGTGGGAGTCCTAACTGCAATGCGAGAGTCGGTGCTAAAGTGTACGTTGCGCCTGGTCTAGATTCGAACGGTAAGAAGGTGACATATTCCCTGTCCGTCAGTTCTATGACACGACTTTGTTTCCGGGACGATTTTGTTGTAAGCGCTTCACGCACACCGTCAATGAAATCTTGTTTACTTTTGTAAAAACGTGGTGTTATGTGGACCGTCTCCTCACTGGTGTAAATGTAAACGGGGAGTTCTGTGTGTGCGCCATCTGTGACGTATGCTACCCCTTTATCTGCTACTACGAAATCCTCTGCGTCTCTGTCGTTCGGTGTGAATACTTTTATCCAATTTTCCCCTTGTTGTATGTGAGTCAAAGTGTTTGGATAGTGTACTTCTAGGAGAGCCACTTGCCAATCTCCATGAAGCTCAATTCTTTTCGATAGCTGCGTTTTGAAGTTGGATGTTTTGTTGTCTTCGTAAACGTCAGGGGATGCGTTGCTTGGGAGCACCATGTAAAAATCCATTTTTATGACGTATCTATGTCCTTGGACATCACCCAAGACCGCGAAGAAACGGGATATCCTCTCCAGTGGACGAGATATTGTGTTTTGTCACCTTTCCCACGTGTCTTCACTATATATGCAATTTTAAATTTATCTGGCTTTGTGACGCGGCTGAGTTCCCAGGAATAAAATGTCCCCTCCAGTTCCTCGTTATTGTCCAGGCCTGCTATGCGATATACTGGTTTTTCGTGTTTTATGACTTGAGTTATTTTATAAATTTCCTCTGACCAGTTCCATGTGCACCCCTTTTCGAAGCGTTTCTTCTCTCTCGAAATTCTTACGTAGTCCCCGACTTTATGTTTGGGTGTGATTTTCTTCCCTCCCAACTTCTCTTGATACAAGTTCCGGTACACCTCAAGGACTCGGTCCGGCTGACTGGCTTCAATAGGTGTCATTTTTAGTGTCTTGTGAAATTTTTCATTGTAAGCCCGTGTGATGTCGACAAGGACCCCTCCCGTGTACTCATACCTTTCCCTTTCGGTGAAAACTTTTTGAAGCCATGGTCTCAGTGTCCCGATGAAACGTTCCACAACAGAACATTTTGTGTCAGGGTTGTTCGTGTGGGCGTACTAAATGTCCATGTCCTGCAAATATTTTTTCAGTTTTCTGTTATCGAATTCTCGTCCTTTGTCGGTAATGATACGTGTTGGTCGTCTGTCAGTTTCGTTGAAAATGGTCTTAAATGCTTCCACAACAGTGTCTGCTTTTTTATCTCTGACTGGCAATGTCCAAGCGAATTTCGAGAAAACATCAATTACACACAGTATGAACGAATTCTCCTGATTTTCGTCCCGTATGTCACTAAAATCAGCTAAGTCTGCTTGCCAGCAATCGTCAAAGTTGTCTGCGTACGTCACGTTGCGTGGAAACGTCCGACGCGCTCTCTTGTGTAGAGTATACGAGTCCTGCCCCTCTAGATAGGCAACTACTTCATTTTTGGGGACCTTCTTTTTTACCCCTTTCCAAAGGCGTTCGGGTGTACTGTATCCGGCGGGGTGTTTTGTGTTGTGATAGATGTCTTTAAGTCCAGCGTTTCCACGTCTGACGTTGTCGTTTTGGTTTCGGTACTTTGCTGTTTTCGCCCGTGACGTGTGGTTTGTGCTTCCTCTTGTTTGTTTTCGTGCAGGCGATTTCGCATTCATTTTTTAAACCAGATCCTTGTTGCGATAAGATGACGTTTCGATATTCTGTGTTCTTAATTAATTCCAGTGGAGTGTGTGTTGTCTTTAGTGCCGTGATGAAGGATTGCCAGTTTGGTGCCTGTGCAGTTTTTCTGTCACGTACAGCATCAGAAATTAAGTCAACTATACTTGACACCTGCTGACCGTTGACTGATGTCAATCCATTTGTGTCCCAGCTTATAATCTCTTTTGCTTTCGGGGTTGATAAGTGTTCCATCAAAGTCAAAGCTGCGGTTCTGTACTTACTAGGTATCACTGTTAATAGTTGTTCTCTTATTCTAGAGTCTGCTAATCTTTCGGTTTCATGTGAACCATCTTTTTCTGGCGCGGAGATAGTCAACGATAGGGGTTTTCTTTGCTCGTTCACAAAGTACAAGTATTTTTGCAGTGCTTGTTCGTACATTTTCCATTTCTCGCTATCGTCTGCTTTTTGTTTTAGAATTTGATTCATCTCTGTATCGAAACTGCTAACTACACTGCCTGTTGTCCTCGTGACGGGCTTCTCTTTGAACCTCGTCACAGTTTCGTGTGGCACAAGGACTAATTTTTTACAGTGTTCCATGTTTTTTATGACTTAAATATCGTACTACTCAAAATGGGTGCAAGAAAACTTAAAAGGAGTGGTAAAAACGCCCCCCCTTGCTGTGCAAGAACAGCTTTCTAATTTTGCCAGGTCTCCCCGCGCTTCGCCAATCTTTTCAAAATGGTTTTGTGTTTTCTCAGTTTCTCTATCTGTGTATCTGTAAGCGGTACGTTTCCGCAAAGAGAGTTGTCACAGATTTCACAAATTGAGTACACGAGACTCTTGTCTGCTTCGCGCAAAATTGCTTTTCGTAGAGACGGCCTTCCTCGCTGTAGGACACGCAGTAAGTCCTTGTGAATGTGACTCTTCTGTGCTGCCATGTCTTCACTCGATGTTTACGCCGAGGCACATCGTAGTGTTATGATTCCTCTCCGTTCAGGATGGAGCTTTTATACTTTCCTTTCGGAACGTAAATTATCGTTGATTCGTTTGGAAATATGTGTGTTCTTAGTCTTAAGTGATCTTTCTGCTTCACATTAAAATCGAATAAAATGTACGAGTGCCCTTCACGTGTTGCGTCCTCATATGCTTCAAGAAGAGCTCTCCAGTTTGAGGGATCTACTTGTAGGACGAAACTTCTGATTTGCTGCACATCTCGTGGAGACTTTAGGAGGAGTACGTAGTGTGCTTGTAAGCTAATTTGCCTTAAATTTGGCGGAAACAGACACTGAGACAAGAACCAAAACGAAAGATTTCTATGGTGTGACCCTTTTATGGCAATTTTTAAAAATTCGGGGTTTCGAACTTGGTCCATAAAGTCGTCCACAATTACAAGTTTGGGTCCTTCGCCAGGAGGAAATTGATCTAAAGAGGGTGCACCCTCAATAAAAGTCACGTCGTGCTTTCTCTTGAGTTCATCATACATGCTTTGGTATTCACTAAAATGCCAGATGACTTTTTCGAAAATGACATTAAACATTTCAGATCTGTTTTCTACTATCTTTTTAACTAAACAGGTTTTGCCTCCACCACTGGGTGCGCAGACCAGTACGTTTGAGGGATGAGAGAAGCGTAGATCCATGATGTTGCGTGTCTCGCGTTTCAAACTCGAATGATAAAAATTTCCTTGCTGCAGATGCTTTAAAGCACTACATCACACTTCACGCGTTCACGGTTGTGGTGAGAGCGGGCGGGCGACGGGGCGAGGCGGGCGGCGCGGCGTGGCAGGCGGCGGCAGAACTTGCATAGGAGGTGACGCATTCGTCTTATTCGCGCCGTGGACACATATTCCTCCTCCATCAGTGTGTCAAAGCAAACGTTAGCAGCCACCAAGTCAGGTTGGCCGAGTGGTCTAAGGCGTCAGATTTAAGCTCTGATCCCCTCATAGGGTCGTGGGTTCGAACCCCACACCTGACACTTTTCTTCATTTTTTGGACTTTTTGGTGTCGAACAGTACCCACAAACTGAAACGCTCACTCGGTGGCCACCTCGAGTCCGACAGGGCGCCGTAGAACGTGTGTGTCTACGGCCGAAAAGCTTTCGCGTGACTCATGTGGTACCGGCGGGCGAAGCGGGCGGCGGGCAGTGGCGGCGGGCGGCGGGTGCGGGCGGAGGCGCGGGGTGCGGGCGGAGGCGGCGGGCGGGTGGACGGCGCCACGGGTGCGGGCTGCGGCGGGCACGGGGCGGTGCGGCGGGCGGCGGCGGCGGGTACCGGCGCGGGAGCGGGGCGGGCGGCGCGCGGGGCGACAATCGTGTGCTGAACGTTGACGAGGAACGACAACATGGAGAACGCTCTACAACTTTGCGTTCTGTTCGCAACGAATTTCATTTTCGTTCAACTCCAACCGATTTTAGATGACACCGATAGGAATCAAACTGATACACTCAAGATAAAACATAAAAACGATGCGCATGACACCGTTTCACTCTTTGACGGTTTACTGTTTTTCGCTCTGATTTTCATAATTCTACCTTATGGGATAGTAGCGAATTTGAAAACAGGCGAAAGCGACGAAACAGGAAATGAAAACACATCCCCTGAATCTTCCAGTGTAGATTTATCTCGTCTTCAAGGGAGAGCAACCCTTTAGAAATAAATCGAAAGTATGCGAAAGCGCCGCTGTGACACAGACACACACACACAGACACACACGTGCGCGCGCGCACTCAAGGTCGAAGAAAACCATCGACTGATGTGTAATTTGCAAGCAAATTGAACATCGCGATGGTTCACAGAGAAACGCTGTGTAGTCCAGAGTGTTAATTTGTGCCAAATTGCACTCTGGACTTAACACAGCTAAGAGAACTACCGCTGTTTTGTCATCAATGTTAAAATCCTTAGTTACGGAATGTATTCTTTTGTGTCTTGCATGTATAAATGTACACTTTGTTTTACTGCGCTGCCATATGATTGAGGAACAAAATAAAAAATATTATCAAAAAACTTAATCTCGCGAATTTTTTCTTTCATGAACCCCTGACCGATATGGAATCCATCCAAGTTCAGCGGAATAACAAACGCCCACACGATAAGAAAAAAACATTCTTTCACAGAGACACGAGAAAGACCGTATTTTGAATTTAAAAAGATTTGTATTATCAAGTACCTGGCGTGGCGGACTCTCGGCTCTTCTGCTCGGGCGTGCCCCCAGACGGTGTCCGGTAGCAAACGCCTGGGTCCTCCCCCTTCCCTCACTTCCTTTCCTCTCCCGCTATCGGCACACTGTGCAAATGAGAACACGCAGCGTTGACGTGTGGCACACCTCCTCACGCACTCTGCAGTCCTGGTCACTTCCCTACTTCACTGACCCCTAAACGTGCAGAAATATGCCTAACCTAACCTGCTTTTGGATTTCTGAGGGCGTATGTATTACTCCTGGTTGCCCCTATGCATGTGACGCCATTGTTGACTGCCCCTGGAAGGTAGTCATGCCCGCTACCCTGGTTGGACAGACCAGCACGGCGATCACACAAGCACGCGCACCGTAACGAGTCAGCGCAGAAAAAAATAATCCTTGAAAAGTAAAACACAAAAATACTACGCCCCTAGTGGGTAGGCACACGCGGGATGATTAGAAAGCGATACCTTGATTTTGCTTACCCCTGGAAGGTATGCATGTGATGTCATCGCTGGAAGGTAGATACCGGTACCCTGGTTGGACAGACCAGCACGGCGATCACACAACCATAAGCACGCGCACCGCAATGAGTCAGCGCAGAAAAATTAATCCTTGAAAAGTAAAACACAAAAATACTACACCCCTAGTGGGTAGGCACACGCTGGATGATTAGAAAGCGCTACCTTGATTTTGCTTACCCCTGGAAGGTATGCATGTGATGTCATAGGCGACAGCCCCTGGAAGGTAGATACCGGTACCCCTGGTTACGTGCCCCTGGAAGGTAGGCAAGCCGGGCCTGGGGGCCTGTTATACTACTCTCCTGGTTTTTTATTTTCTCCCTGTGATTAATTACTTATTTGCATTATTATTTTTTACATTTAACTTTGTGATTTCTCCGATGACATGTCAAAGAGAAGCGAGTCGGTTTCTACATGTGGGCCTCTGCACAAAATTACTTGTTTGAGAGGCCTCATGTAAGCCCATGACTGAGTGTTTAAAGGATATGCCCTCCTGCCCTCCTACCCTTCAAGTACTGCTCGATTGTAGATAGATTTGCAAATGCAGGAGATTCTTGCCAAAGTTACTTGTGCCATACTTAGTTTTGAAGGAATGTGCCCTCCTACCCTTCAAGTAGTATTAGATTTAATTAGATTTTGCTCTGTGCGTGGGGCTAACCCCCAAGATAGAAGTTTATTGTAAGTTTTTTGTAGTATATAATTGGTTGTGATCCCTTTATATTTTGTTTTGTAATCAAAATGCTAGATTTTGCTCTATGCACGGGGCTCTCCTCATGTTACATGTGCACAACTCAGTGTTAAAAGGTTTTGTTTTGCCTTTCTACGCTTGAAGTAGAGTTCCGTTTTGTTCTGAACCTCACGTTGCTTGTGTTGCCATTTAAGTTTATTGGAATTTTTTTTTTTATACTTCTTAATAATAATTGGTGATGGTCTCTTTAAATGTTGTTTTAGCATGAAAACAATAAATCTTCTTTAGATCATGAACTGAAGTTGTTTGAACTTACCAAAAATCCTGGACTGTGGACAATCCAATCCAAAACAATGACGTGAACCCGACTCCAGTTGCAAGGGATAGCAGAAGTTGCTGCACTTTTCTTTTCCTGAAACAGTCACAATATGTTGAGTAACATTTTCCTACAAGCCTTGAATTTATTAGCACCAATCAGAGAAATGCAACTGCAGGTCGAATTTCTCATACATGGACATTGCATGTGGACTTGCATTTATATTCTTTGCTATAAGATCACACAAAAAAATTATATACCTGGGTAAGCACTTGGCACAGAACCAAATCCTATCCAGTTCTCCTGGATACCATTAGTTCGGTCTTGGACTGCTCCATGCTCCCTCAAGCGTTGCCTCAGATTTGAATGACTGCCAGGTGTCACCATGGTTGGGGCTGAAAGCAGCAAGTGAAAGCAAATATATAAATTGATAAAACATCACAATTATTTGGCATTTCTTTTTCAAACTTTGCAAAGCCCTCACACATGCAACTATTCGGCCAACCATGGAGAATCATATTGTAACAAGCATTGAAATATTGGGCAACTGCCATTTGAATATCTCATAATTGAGCTTGGATTTATGAAGACTTGCATTTACCCTTTTTGACAAAAGGTCAGAATAGAATTACATACCTGTGTAAGAACTTGGCACGGAACTAAATCGTATCCAGTTCTTCTGAAACCAGTTTGGTCTTGGGTTGGCTCGTGCTCCCCAAGCGTTCCCTCAGGTTGGAATAATTGGAAGGTGACATCAAAACTGGGGCTCAGCCACTACAATGTACAGAGAGTAAAGGCATTTTTTATAAAAATTAAGAAACTTAAATTTTCACAATTCCAATATTTGGCCAACTATAGCTGTATTTTTCTTGAGAAATGCCAATTTATCATAAACGATGGTATGACATGATGCAGTACGTTTTAAACGAGAAAGAGATAACCAGAGGTATCATGCCCAGTTGATTGAACCAACGAACAGTGTTGTTACATTATAAAGACATCCAGTTACGAACATTGCCATGTCTGACAAAACAAAGCGACGGCAAACTCATGGTTTAACTCTGCTAAAGTTGACTCTTCTATGACACTTTCAAAAGAGAAAGCAAATCCTAGCAACCATTGAAGGCAAAGAAAAGGGCCAATATCGACTTATGTAAATTAAACACAAACCTAAGAACACACTATTCAATCACATAATAATGTAGTGACTTATCATAGATCCAAACTTTGAAAATAGCAAGAAATCAAACCTAGCCTGACTAAATGCAGTTTTTAACACTAGAAAGACTGACTTTCCCGGTTACCTTCTTTGTCTGAAGGGGTCATTTTGACCCCTGGTCGATCTACGTGTTTCGCATCGCCGAAAACGGCATATAAATTATGTTCTCGTTTTATTTCAAAGTGCTTCTGACTCGCATTGGTGTTAGTGAGTACTAACTTTACATTTTCCTGCCTAGGGAAGCTGTGCTGTAGGTAGGCAGCCAGCACAGCGTATATCACTCGTATCAGCGTATATCATATGTAAATGTCTAGGTAGGCGAGGTACGAATTTTTCAATAAGAATAGACCCCCTCCCCCCATAAATGACCCTAAATACCAAGGTAAACTGTCAACATCGACATCAGGTGCTGCTGCAGGTGCCCGTGGTCAAAACAGGACCTTCTGGGCCAGGAACTGGAACGGGACTTCGGTGCGAAATGTGAACTTTTCCATCGTGAGAGATGCAAACTTTTTCACAAGGATGACCCCCCCCCCCCTCCAAAAAAAAAAACAGGAACCAAGCTTCCATGCCAAAAAGACCCCAGGTGCTGCTGCAGGTGCCGGTGGGCAATGCAGGGCCCTCTTGGGCAGGGACTGGAACGGGAGGGCAAACTTCTAAAAGTGCAGTATTTCAAACTTGATAATGGGAACGGACCCCTGCTACTTTTGTCCTGGGATCCCAGTTACATTTTCAAAACCGACCCCAGGTGCTACTGCAGGTGCCAGTGGTCAAAATGAGGGCCTTCTTGGGCAGGAACTGGAACGGGAGGGCAAACTCCTGGAAGGTGCAGTATTTCAAACTTACAACAGGAACCGACCATTACTAATATAATCCTAGGACCCCAGTTTCATTTCAAAAGTGGACCCCAGGTGTTACTGCTGGTGCCAGTGGTCAAAACAGGGCATATCAGGCTTGTCAGACGACCGCAGTCGCTTCGTTCGCGCTGAAGGTATTCCCTTCTCGATAAGGCGTCTATGTGGTCTCCGTCACCTTCCCCAACCATTCACTTCGACTTGCGCAGAATTATTAAGCGAGTACGCAGTGTTTAGGGGCAATTAGAGTGCCTTATGTGAAAAATTACAACGTGTTTTGTGGCTGGGGTCAAAATGACCCCTTCAGACAAAGAAGGTAAAAGACTTTGTAACTACCACAAAAATTGAGGTAGGAGGCTGAAATTTTGAGGGATTGCAGTTTTAGACGTTTTAGGAAAAGTCAAAAATCGTCGGGTTCAAGGCTCTGAAAAAAAGTATGAAAAATTTGGTTTGAAAATGAAAAAGGGTCAAAATGACCCCTTCCGTCTTTCTAGTGTTAAACCATTTTTTTTAAAGTAAATCTTTAAGAAACTTCCTTTAAATGAAGCAACCAGAAAGATATAACCAGAGGTATCATGTCCAGTTGATTAAACCGACGAACAGCGTTGTTTAATTCAAAAGACATCACTAGGCCTTTGCGATTAATCGAATAATTGACAATAATTGTCAATTATTTTATTAATCGTCAGTGAATTCCACCTACCCAATTCAATGATCAGCAATCGATTACAAACCAATTAATCGATAGCGTTTTCAATGAACCGATTAAAACTCGATTATCAATTGTTGTTCGATTGTCGCTTAAGAGGCAATTATCAATTTTAGTTTGATTGTCGATTAAGAGGCAATTATAATATAATTATAACATTATTCTTCTTGAGCTGCAATAAGCAGTTCTTAAAGAAACGCTAGTGCCAAGTTTTTACACCGAAATGTATAATTGTCATTCATTGTTTTTCATTGTTATATTGCACTCTTAGTAATAATGTACATATTGCATTGTACACATTGCAATGTAATGTTCTACCCATTTTATGGTACTAGTATTTTGTAATTTCTACAGCGTTTGGTGTAATTATACCATGTAACACTCGTTTCTTCATTTCAATTCAGTTTCGGAATCGTTGTGTGCGTTTACCGACTATTTAGCATTACATACACGCTAATGACAAAAAAAATCAATTAATTGTATCGTGACAATTAATTGACAGTACTCGATTAATCGACCTTAAGTGATTAATTCATAGTGCTCGATTAATCGACCTTAATCCATTAATTGAGCGCCCTCGATTAATCGAGAGAAAAAACAATTAATCGAGCTGTACCAATTAATTGACTCCTTCTCGATTGCTGATCATCGAATTGGGTTGGATTTCGATTTTTCTCGGCATTGATCAATTACGATTAATTTTAATAATCGCACAGGCCTAGGCTAGGTTGCCTACCCCGTCGGCGTTCAGCCGCCTCGGAGCAGTGGACTAACTGCAGCTAGCTGGTTTAATTATGCATTTCTAGTCCGGATTTATACTCCGGGGGTGGAGTAGGAAGGAGGCAGTGGTCGCTTACTCCGGAGTGGAATAGGAAAATATATGAGAACAATTATTTTACTCCGGACAGAAACGGAAAACGGCGAATTTGATTTCTACTCCGGAGAGAAATGAAGGGGGATGTGAAATGATTTCGCTCCGGAGTGGAATAGAAACAGTACTAGGCATTTGTACTCCAGAGTGGAATAGTAATTGGTGTGAAATAATTTCCCTCCGGAGTGGAATAGAAATCGGAGTGAAATTATTGTACTTCGGAGTGGAATAGAAATCGGAGTGCAATAGAAATCGGAGTGGAACTATTGTACTCCGGAGTGGAATAGAAATCGGAGTGAAATTATTTTACTCCGGAGTGGAATAGAAATCGGAGTAAAATTATTCCACTCCGGAGTGAAATTAATTGCATTTCCACATTACACATTTTACTCCACGGAAATTAACAAGTAATTTCTATTCCGATTTTACTCCGGAGTAGAACTAGAAATTGGACCATATATTTTAATTTCGATTCGTATCAAGTCCTTGCTTTTGAATTCTAAAATTGTTTTATTGCTATGGAAAAATAGCCAATTTTAGATTCACAAAAAAATTCACCCTCAAACAATGAAAAACTTATCAAATAGACGAGGCCTTGGTCCCATCGGAGCAGAGCAGGTCTCACTCGGAACTTAAAAATTACATTCGCCATCTTTTGATATGTCACTTAAAACGTCATTTTAATATTTAATTTGATATTTCAATTTTTGGCCCAAACTTTTTCTGGACTAAAAGTGGCATTATGAAGATCATAAATTTCTAATCCTCATGACATGAAATTGAGGAATTATTTCCTTTTACACCCCTTGAAATCTCACAATTTATGTAGTAATGAATGAAAGTATGTGATTTTGCTTAGTATGAAAACCACGATACATAATTCAGAGCTTCTTCCAGCCCTCTTTCTCTTCTCAAAAATATAAGAAAAATGTCAGCTGTGGGAGGCCCAAACACAGTGGATGTGTGCCAGAACACTCCCTGACCGCTAATTCTGAAGATAATGTAGAAACAAGCAACGTGAAATAAGTTTAAAAAAATAGTTTGTCTGTTGGTGGCATGCTGTAAATGGCATAGTGCCAAGAGACTCACACCATAAAAATAAGATGTCTTGCTGATCCTATCAAGACTTGTGGCCATAATGAAGCCATTTTCAAAAGTGCAAGTTTCCGTCGCAGGTCTGCAATTTGATTTTTTTAAACTAGTCATAGGATTATTTAATTTGTGCACGATGGCAAGGCCATCACGTTCTGATTTTATTGACAATACACTGAACTTCAAGTGTCCTCATAGAACCTAAGAAATTTTACATCATAAGTGATATTGAGAAAATGCACTACAAATGCTAACCATCACTCTCACTTTTTCCATGCCCTCCCTCAGTGAAATGATATTGGATTGCAGTGAGCTGTGGGTACAAAGCTGGTTAAACAGCAGTCACCATATGAAAAGTCTCCTTGTTTCTGTACTGACTGGTAGGAGAGTCACTGACTAGATGAATTATTGCTCTTTGGCAATAAAATAATCAATTACTGGTATGAAATGGGCGCCAATACCTGCTGCATCTTTTCTTGGACACTGAGAGCAGGGGAGGTAAAGGCTTACGCACGGGGAGAAGTGATTAAGCGCTGCGTCTTCCCCATGATCGTAACAAATTTCCCACCGCCTGCGAAAGCCACAACGTTCTCGGGGAAGCCTTGCAGTTGGCTTGGCTCGTCACGGACCGGACAGACCGGGCAGATTCAAACACGAGACGCGACAGACATTGAGCGCCGCGCGGTCCCCCTTTCCTGCCTGTAGCTCATGAACCGTCGAACTTAGATGGGCAGTGTAAGCGAGGCGTTTTTAGGATAAAGTCTGGGCTATCCGTTGATGTGCGTATCTTTCCGATCCGACCATTTTAGATCGATCTAGAGCGCCCAATAGGCGCCCGACCGGCCAGGCGGCACCGGGCTCGATCTACAGACGGTTTGTTTATGCCAGTTACACCGAGGATCACACTTACGTAGATGATCGAACTTTAACAAATGTATATTTTTCCGGTCAACGAGATCTTACTTTTATGACGAGGTACCACTTCGTCGCTATGCAAATATCGCTTCTGCTAACTTTTCAATATTTTGAGCCCGGGGCCGTCGTCACGTACCGAGGACTGCGGAAAGAGAGGGACTTTGCACGTCACGTACCGAAGCATCAGCGTTATGGCTGAGGCAGCCGGGTTTCCCCCTCTCCCCACCACAACCCCCACCAGCTCGGCCGACCCGTGCGGGGCTGTCTTTTCTTTCGGTCATGGTACGAAAGCGAGGCTCGCCGAAGTGATGACTTTAAGTGTCGATAACTAAAAAACCAGGAAAGGTTGGGGGAAATCAAGTTTACTTGTCAGTTATATCAAGCATACTGAGTTCGCACGCTACGTTTGGTCGATATATTTCATTTCATTCCGTTTCGCTGCCAAGTCTGGAGACAGAAGGGTCTGCAAATCGGCCTCTGTCCAATAACGTCTTCCCTGCTGAGAGAGGGTGCAGAAAGATTTCTGATGATTTTCAGTCCGACCCACTCCTTGATGCAGAATGACCTGTTCTCTTGAGCCACCATAGTAAACTGATTGAATTTCCTCACTATATTTTTGAGACGGAAGGGACGGGCCAGCTTGTTCTTTTCACTGCTATTCATCTCTGCAACTTTTTTTACTGTACCTTCTGTTACCCTTTGTCTCCATCTTTCTTGCTCTTTTTGTTTATACACTTCATGCACCAGGCCGAAAATCCTGGTTACGAAACGGGAGAGAATTCCCGCTTACGATCGGAAATCATCTGAGAATTCCCGGTTACGACCGGAAATCCGCCTAAAATTCTCGATTACGATCGAAAATCATCAAAAATCTTCGGTCACGATCGGATTCTTCATATTACGACCGTACCTCTCCCGATTACGACCGGACTATCCCGATAACGATCGGAAGTATTCCAAGAATGTCCGGTTACGATCGGACCTCTTCAGATTACGACCGTACTCTCCTGATCACGACCGAAATCCTCTCGGTAACGATCGAATTTGTTCCGGCAGATTCCGGTCCGATTTCTCATAGCTGTAAAATCTGAAGTATTGGGAATTTCGAGCTGAAAATTGGTATGCGTTGTCTACCTGAGAAATAAGTAGACCAGTTTCAATATGAACTTGATCAGAAAACTTTTTTCTGGCATCTCGAGAACGAATCGTGATATCGACAAACGACATCAAATTTGGATAGAGCGCGATTTACACGTCCCATGGACGAAATTAGAATGGTTATATCATGCAAACTTCCATCAAAGTCGTAATTCCGGTCGTGATTGCAATCGTGATTCCGGTCGAGATCGTAATCGTGATTGCGGTCGTGCCCAGGACAGCAGATCCCGTTTACGATCTCAATCGTAACCGGGATTGGGTCAACCATTCCGATCGTGACCGAGCTCGGAACCGGAACTGACCTCGGAACCGGAACCGGAACTTGTTCCAATTTACGAACGTAATCGGTATCGTAATCGGAGTTCGGAATTGTAACCGGACATCGTAACCGAAATCGTAACCGGGATTTTCCGCCGGGCTGGGTTTTGTTTTATTTTCATCCGTCTTGCCCGCTGCCTCTCTCTGGCTTTTCGTCGCTGCTCCTCTGACATCATCTTCAACTGAATGAAGTCGACTGAAACAGGATTGAATATTTTTTGAAGGAGAAGTAAGTGTCTAATAACAGGAAAAGATTTCAAGATTCATAACTAAGTAGTTCTTTCCTACAACAGACTATGGGGTAGGGGCAATGAAATGTATAGGAACGAGGTTAGGTCGTAACTATTTCATTAAAACACAAGGTTTATCAATGAAAACAAACAAAACAAACCTTACGCAGAGGTGCCAAACAATAGTAGGAATCATTTTTATAATAATGGGCAACGTGACAACGATTCTGAATAGCGATACAGTAGGAATGAAAAGTTGTGACGGAGTTTACTTTGCCCCCGGCCGTTTCAGCATGGAATGGCCGCCCGGGGAGGGGCCACACGAGATGCACAACCATGACCAAGGTGTCAATCGATAGAGAACTGACAAGGCAGAACTCCTAAACTGAAATTTGTGAAAATTTGAGCCCTCCTCCCGAGATACACTAGCGAACGGAGTTTATTTAGATTTTCAAACGTACCTTGAGAGCTCAGCTTCGACGCATCTCCAGACCAAACGAAAAGTCACAGCCGCCTTCGCGCGGCTGTTTTGGACATCGGAAAGAGTGCGCAACAAAACGCTATTGGCAGATTGGTCGAAAACGGTCTCTTTCCATGTGAACGGACCCATCTCTGTAAACTCCGTCACGAAAAAACAAACTATGGGAGACAGACTTTCGAGGCTGTTTGTGAGTAGACAAAATGTGATCAGACAAACACCCGCCGGTTATATTTAACGTCAACCCTTCCTGCGTTGGTTTTGACCGAGAAAAGTTCATTTCCATCTTGTGGCGAGTGACAGCGGTGCGAAACAAGTCGAGATCGGGGCGGGTGACCGTGACGGAGTTTACGTTTTCAAACTTTCATCGCTAATATTGCCCCCATCTGCCTCAAAAGAGGTCATGTCTTGGGTGAAAAATGTCGGCCGCGACTAGGTCTGTGAAATCCAATCGCAATTTTAGGAAAATATGTCACGGTTTGTGAGCTCTACGCCTTAAACTCTGGTGACATAGAATTGACCACTGTTTTGAAAATCACCCACTGAGCTATCTTAAGGCGCCGTGGGCGAAACATCACCTTTTCGTTCTTAGTACTAGACTGAATATTCTGTAAAGAAACGTATGTAAGGTTGGGGGGCTCAGCCCTATCAACCCCCCCTTCCCTCCCCCTTTTTGTTATCTTTTTCTTTCGGAGTCCAATTATTTCCGAACTTCTGGAGCTAAAAATCCCAGAAGGGGAGGTTTTATTTCTCATACTCATAGGAAAGACCCATTTCAATCTCCATGCCGTACGTCAAACCACTCTCCAGATATCGTGCAGGCACCCGTATGAAACGAATAGCTGAATATCGTCCTCTGGTCGTCTTACAGTGGTCTTGAGGCAAAGACGACTTCGCGACGGTAGTAAGAGCAAGACAAGAGCACGATAAGACGACTTCGAGACGAATGCCGCAAGCACATCGTGGTCCGAATCCGGTCGTCGCCTGGCCTTTTTCTCGTGCGATTGCCACCTGAAAACGGTGCCTTTTATGACGAGCGTAAGCCGACATTCAGACGAGTTTCAGACAGCGCGGCCTGGGACCGATCTGCCGAGTATTACCTTGGGAGTCGGCTACGCTATCCACCTGGCCAGGGCGAACATCGCTACGGACTGATGCATGCGAAGCACACTCAAAGCGCGTCCTATCCTAGCGTAAGGCGCCCGCTTCGATCGACTGAACACGTGAAAGAGAAGAATGACGTGCGCTGACACAGACATAAACCCTAACATGTGACATGGGCACGTACCCGTTGGTATGTGAGAAAATACGACGTGCATAAACAACCATACAAAAATAAATTAGGTGTTACTAATACAGCACCAATTACTGCACTCCGTGTTAACCGTAACATGTGTTCTGTGTCTGCTTAACACGCGCCCGACTCGTGCGGGCGCCTGACGCTAGAACAGGACGCGCTCGCATGCATTATCCCATAACGATGTTCGCCCTGGCCAGGTGGATAGCGTAGCCGACTCCCAAGGTAATACTCGGCAGATCGGTCCCAGGCCGCGCTGTCTGAAACTCGTCTGAATGTCGGCTTACGCTCGTCAAAAAAGGCACCGTTTTCAGGTGGCAATCACACGAGAAAAAGGCCAGGCGACGACCGGATTCGGACCACGATGTGCTTGCGGCATTCGTCTCGAAGTCGTCTTATCGTGCTCTTGTCTTGCTCTTACTACCGTCGCGAAGTCGTCTTTGCCTCAAGACCACTGTAAGACGACCAGAGGACGATATTCAGCTATTCGTTTCATACGAGCAGACAAACAAACAGAAACTTTTTTCAGTCCTATCCAAGGAAGTTACAACGTCGCCCTCATGGAGCTGGCCAACAAGATCACAATCTCCAAAGCCGCTCGCCCCGTCAAGCTGCCAAACAGGGGCGCGCACGAGCCGCACCCCGGTTCCACCATGATCATCACCGGCTGGGGGCGTAGAGGAAACGTAAAACAAAACACTTTAAAATCATAGTCTTATCACACCTAGGGCTGGGCGGTATTTTAATATATTGACCTCAATATCAAAATTTTAAAATATTGATATTGACCTCTCAATATTGCGATTTTAAAATGGTCAATATCAATATTCGATATTGCATATTGAAAATCAATAGCCAATATTTGGATATTGAGTATTGAAAATCAATATCCAACATTTGGATATTGAGTATTGAAAATCAATATCCAACATTTGGATATTGAGTATTGAAACTCAATATCCAATATTTGGATATTGAGTATTGACATTTCATTTATTGTAGGAGGGGAGGGATCACTTGAGAGCAGAGGACGCGCGGGTGGGAGTTGCAAGCGACGGGTGTGAGTGTGAATGTGAACCGCGAACGCGAACCTTTCGCTGGCATTGATGTTTGCATAGATCTGTCTCTAGTCTCTCTTCCGCCGGTCCGTCTTTCTTAAACCGCAGCTTTTTTGCGGCGCGGGGGGCAACACATGATGCACTATTATTCACAGGCTTATAACGAAACTACATACCAGAACCTGTCATATGATCTGTTTTATATTGTTTTGCAAAATGTGTGCTTCTGAGAGGTGCCGTTTCTAATAAAAGTCTGTTTCATAAGCGCTGTTTCAATGCTTCAATATTTTAATATTTCGATATTTCAATATTTCAATATTTCAATATCTCAATACAGGATATTGATATTGACACATTTTCAATATTTTAAAATATTGGGTACTAATATTGAGATGAAAATACCGCCCAGCTCTAATCACACCAAGCGCATTGGAAACTAAGGAGAGACTTTTTGCACAGACTAAGCAATAAACTTGCATTTCTCCATTTTTCTCGCTCGAAAGCAGCGATAAAATGTTTTCGCACCTATTTGCCTTTACTTAAGGATAAATGTTTCCAGCTGCCTTCCTGGGAAGAGGTTTCTCGCTCCCGTTGTGCGATAAAAATTTCTCTCTCCAATCAAACGAGAAAAATTTCATTTTTCAATTTAGACAGTATGAATCGCTCCTCAGTTGTCAGTGCGAATGCGGCGATATGGATGTATTCGATTTTTAATACGATAATAATATTTTAAATGTTTTGTCTAATTTTCCAGAATACATTTTTACCAGACGCTCCTCCTTCTACCAAGAATATATTGATGTTACAAATCTCGTTATGGTACACATTCTTTGTTTATCCGTGATACAATGTCGCGTGTCCGAATATAACAGGCATAGGCGAGTCTAAGTGCATTCTGTATGGAGGATACGATCACTCGTGTAAATCCTATCAGAAATTTTTCTGATTTATTTTCGCACACATATCAGAAACTCAGCTATCAGAGCGATCTGATACCTGAGTTTCTGATAGCTGTTAAAGTCTGATAACTTATTCTGATCGCTCTATGCATCTAAAAGCTAACTTCTGATAGCTCTGATAGAACATTGATGCTTTGTTCCTCCCGCACTCGGCACCTTTGAATCATAGAAATTGCCGCCTTAGAGGTTCAAAACCGAGTCCGATCCGAATCCGAGGTCAGATTTGGTATATCTGCTCCCGTTCTCGAGATACCAGAAAAATGTTGTCGGATTTAGATGAAATTAAAATGTGTGTTAATGCGAGATGCCAAATTTGAATCGAATATTCCCAATACTTTCGATTTTAAGGACCTGTGAAAAAAAGGACGGATTTATACTATCAGACTGATATCAGACTATTTTTCTATCAGCCGTAGTTTTCAGGGAAACTCAGAACTTTCTGATAGGATTTACACGAGTGATGAGTTTCGTACATTTCCTTTCTATGCATCACCAAAATTCAGGGTTTCAATTCACAAAAAAATTATGAACATTTGCGCAGGGATACCGGCAGGTGCATCTAATAGAAGAGCATTATTTGTTATAAGTATCTCGATATCTTCGGACGAGAATCGAAGCAGAACAACGCTTGATCAGCGCACTAATGTAAATGAGCTCAAATAATCGGATCGTAGTGTCACGGGACAATCTATCGCCAGAACCACATTCCATGGGGGCTGCGGCAGGCACGCGTGAAGATCATCGCGAGGTCCGCGTGCAGGCACGCGTTGAAGGAATACTACATCATGGACGACGAGCTGTGCGCTGGCGGCGACAATAAGGACACCTGCCAAGTGGGTAAACCATGACGATCGTCAACCTATTTGAGCTGATTAACAACAAAATCACTTAATACCTGTATTTTAACTGGTTCCACATGTGTTCCAATCTCTTCCGAAAATCCAGCCAAACTAGACAGGTTTTAAGAAAGGTTCCTGGGTGAAATCACCTACGAGTTATTTTTAATCTTCATTTTGCATCAAAATGATCGAAGTGAGACTCAAACAAAGGACCTTTCAGTTCCAAAAACGCCCGAAAAAGATGGCGCGTCGCTATTTTGTCGATTATTCTGGCGCCTGCGCTCAGCATCAAACCATTTCTGGTCTAAAAGATCCGATTTTGAAATTCACTGTTTTCAAAAATAGCTTGCAGGGGCACACGCCGTAGCGTTTTAAGAGTTGAAGTCGTTGAGATATCGACTTCCCAGTCTGACATCTTTTTCTTGAACGTTGGAACCTTACAAAATCGGCTTCTGCGCCTTCCTACCCCTCAGGAGAAACCACAGACGAGGGGGCGATCACTCCACTTTTTTTTGTACACATGATTTCATGTAATCGGATTTCACATGATTTCATCGGATTTCATCGGATTTCATCGGATTTCATCGGATTTCGTGGATTTTGCCAGATTTCGCCGGATTTCGACGGATTTCGCCCCGGATTTCGACGGATTTCACAAAATTTCGACGGATTTCACTGGATTTCGACGGATTTCACCGGATTTCGTCAGATTTTGCTAGATTTCGCTCAGGATAAGTTGGATTCTACCGGATAACATCGGATTTCAATCCGCAGCACGTACCACCAGGCAAGAGCGCCGCCTGGGCTCGGACTCCTGCACTGCACCCTGCACGGGGGGACGCGGGGAAGGGGAGGGGGGTGTCTCGTGCCGTGACGAAGTCAGCCGAAGTGAATCCGAAACGCAATCTGTTATCCGTGATTGTGTTGTAGTGGTTGCTGTAGGGTTTGGCAACGGCGCTGACTTCGTGTTAAAATGGTACGTTGAAACTTTAATATTCTCATGGCTTTCATTGAATGTCAGAAACTTTAACGTTCATGGCTTTAACTGCCAGTCGGCGATCTAGCCACAATTCGAAACCGAAACCGAAAGTTAGCGTCAATTACTACTTACTCGAACAGGAAACTATTATTTGTTTACTTTCCCTCTCGAGAAAGTCGCGGCCTTCGAACGCTTCGTTTGACCTGCTTGTGCACTGTATGAGAAATAGCGCAACACATACTGCCAAAGTATGACAATCACCACGGTCAGCAGATTCTGGTCAGGATTTCGACGGATTTCGCTGAATGGTGTTGGATTTCAGGTGGATTTCTGCACAATTCCGCGGATTTCGGTGGATTTCGGTAGATTTCGTATGATTTTGGCGGATTTCGGGTGATTCAACGGATTTCGGGTGATTCGGCGGATTTCGCGTGATTACAGCAGATTTCGGTCGGATTTCAAACGGATTTCACAGAATTTGTACACATGATTTCGCGAGTAATCACCCCCTCGCCAGTGTATTTCGATAGGACGGTGCGAGATACGAATTGCCCCCATGTAAATCCCCCCCCCCCCAACAAGCGAAACCCGACCTTAGGTGCTGCTGCAGGTGCCGGTTGGCAAAGTAGCGCCGTCTTGGGCAGGAACTGGAACAGGAGGGTTAACTTCTAAATCGTGCAGAATTTTGAACTTGAACATGGCGACCGACCCTTTCTAAGATCACCCTTAAGATGCCTACTGTACAACAGTTCACAATTTTATGGCACTGTTCTCTGGAGTGCTTAAGTCGTGCAGATCTAAACCTGAGCATTGGGAATAGTTAAAATATTGCCTTGTATTGTGTATTCTTTAACATGTTGGCAACTAATTTGAACCGATTTCAGTAAGTATTGGTGTGCTTGTTCTCAACTTAGAGGTTATGTTCGGCGACGGCAGCCGCCACGGCCATGTGTGATTTGCCGAGCAGTCAGCGGCGCCGGCAGCGGCAGCCGCTAGTCTGATACGACCTTTACGCTTGGCGTGGAGGGGCCAAGTAGTGATTCGAAACATCCTGTTACGCCACGACGCGGTCTGGTGTACGCCTACCGTGTTCACAAGGTATGCGTACGTTATACCGCGTCGTGGCGTAACAGGCTTCGCATACCGCGAACCACCGCTCCGCCCCTCCACGCCTGGCGTACACCTACCTTGGCCTGCCGGTGGCTAATACAACTTAACCTACTCTACTCTAACCTACCCTAGTCTGACCTACTCATTGTAGACGTGTCTTCCGTATTCAAAGCTGCTCAAACCTAACATACCCTAGCCTAACCAGTTTCCGACCAAGGAGGCCAAGCTTTGACCACTGCCACATCAGCAGCCCCTGTGGTCTTCGGCATTGTAATTGAGATCCTTGGTGTATTTTACGCGGGGTCGGTTCCCATCTTTAAGTTTAAATTACTGCTTTTGTAGCAGTTTTCCCTGTTGTTCCTGCTCCTATGCTCAGCAAGGCTGACTGAGGTGTTGGGGTGATTTTAGAAGGGGTCGGTCGCTACGTTTAAGTTTAAAATTCCGCACGATTTAAAAGTTTGCCCTCCCGTTCCAGTTCCTGCCGAAGAAAGCCCTGTTTCGACCACGGGGGGGGGGGGGGGGGGGGGGGGGCAGGGCTCCGCATGGTCTAGTGACATCTAACGGCAGACCAAGGTAGGGGTGCGCCAGGCGGGAAGTGGCGGAACAGTGCTTCGCGGTGAGCGAAGCCTGTTACGCCTCGACAGGGTTTGGCGTAGCCTTACCTACTTCAGGTTGTTTGGTTGGGTTCCCGTGGGCAAACATGTGCGGTGCATAGGAACAGAAGAAAGCCACAAAATTATACGGACCTGCTATTGTGAGTGACCTGCCTTTTAGAAGGACGCGGTTGGTTTGACTACGCCTCTTTAGAATGATTTTGGGATGGGGGCTGTGTTCTAGTTTATTGTGCAAAGAGGTCTTTGACCGTGCCAACCCATTATAATCTGTAAGAGGGAAAGTGCAAGGATGACGTTGATATACATAATCTGGTACAATATGGATCCTTGGACTGTTCACTCTACGGGGCGACATTGCAGCATTGTAGTCCTGCCCTCTTCCAGGGGGATGAGGGCGGGCCGATGGTGGACAAAAGCGGCAAGCAGCGCGGCATCACGTCCTGGGGGGAGGGCTGCGGTGAGCTACCGGGCGTCTACACCAACATCGCTAATCCCTCAGTGAGGGACTTCATCTACAGAAACACCGGCGTCTGAGCACATGACCATCACGACTGTTTGAAACAATAAATATCCTTTATCTACTCTCTATGGCGTTTACTTTCTGGGCGTGTGCTGCCTTACTTTGAAAAAGTGCGCTTTTATAAAAGTGTATCCAATCCTATTTATACAATTGTTTAAACCCATAAAGAAGCCTTTATTAAGCCCTTTATATTGGTGTACACATCTAGTCGTATACAAGTTTATAAGAATCACCTCGCTTTGCTCGCTGGGGGCTCCGGGCTCCGCCTACAGACCCCGATGCAGGACTACGCCCTACGCCCTGCTGTTTCTATCTTCGGTACTGTATTTGGCAGTAGCTTTAAGTTATAGAAGTCCAGTGGCAGGCAAAAGAACGACAAAAAGCTTGTTTTGCCCACCAGCACCTGCAGCAAAACGTAAGTTCGATTTTGGCATTATATGTGGGTTCTCGGAGTGATTGTTAAGGAGGTCTATTCTCTTGAAAAAGTTCGTATCTCTCACCAGTAAGTACCCTGTAAGTTCCAGCCCTCATACTGCACCTTTCAGCAGTTTGCTCTCCTGTTCCAGTTTCTGCTCAGGGAGGCCATGTTTTGCTCACCGGCACCTGCAGCAGCACCTAGGGTCGATTATGCGACTGTAAGTAGGTTCCTGGGGTCATTTTGGGCGGGGTTAAATCCTATGTTCAAGCTTGAAGTACTGCACCCTCTAGCAGTTTGCCCTCTCGTTCCAGTTCCTGTACACGAAGGCCCTGTTTTGCCCACTGGCTCCTTCAGCAGCACCTGGGATCTTTTTTTTTTTGGCAGTTTTCTATGGCTTTGGGTTTAAGAGGGGGTTGGTTCCACGAAGGTCCTGTTTTACCCACCGGCTCCTTCAAGAACATATGTCGTTTTTGGCATTTTTCTGGGACTCTGAGTTAAGATAGAGTTGGTGCCTATGTTTAATTTTCAAATACCGCACCCTCCAGCAGTTTGCGAGTTTGCCCTCCCGTTCCAATCCAAGAAGACCCTGTTTTGCCCAAAGGCACCTGCAGCGGCACCAAGTGTCGATTTTGCCACATTCCTGGGATTGTTTAAGCAGGGTCCGGTTCCCATTTTTAAGTTCGAAATACTGCACCATTCAGCAGCTTGCCCTCCTGTTCCAGTTCCTGTCCACGAAGGCCCTGTTTTGCCTACTGGCTCCTTCAGCAGCACCTGCAGTTAAAACAAAACCCTGTTGAGGGTTTTAACAGGCTACATATTGGCTCTGCCTGCGCCGGAGTGGGTACCAGTGCGTTTTCACAAAACTTCATAAATAAGTTCGCTGACACGTGACACGTACAGGCGAAACTAGGCCTATTAAAACCCTAACTGCGCTCCCAGACGATCCAGCGGGTCGAGGCAGTCAAGATGAAACCCCGTTTAGGGTTCTGACAGGCTAAATATTGGCTCTGGCTGCGTCAGAGTCGATACCAGTGTGTACTCACAAGAGTATTTGAATGCGTTCGCCGACCCGTACAGGCAAAATTTGGCCTGTTAAAACCCTATAATTGCTTCTAGACGATACAGCTGGTCGAGCTTGCCGAGATCGAACCCCGTTTAGGGTTTTAACAGGCTAAATATTAGCTCTGGCTGCGTCAGCGTGGATACCAGTGCGTTTGCCCAAAACTGCTTAAATGCGTTCGTCGTCCCCCACAGGCAAAATTTGGCCTGTTAAAACCCAAAGCTCGGTTTAAGACGATGCAGCTGGTCGAGCTTGTCAAGACTGAACGCCGTTTAGGGTTTTAACAGGCTAAATATTGGATCTGGTTGCGTCAGAGTGGAAACAAGTGTGTTCTCACAAGAGTGCTCGAATACGTTCGCCGACCCGTACAGTCAAAATTTGGCCTGGTGAAACCTAAAACTCGGTTAAAGTCAAAGTAGCTGATCAAGCTTGTCAAGACTAAACCCCGTTTAGGGTTTTAACACGCTAAATATTGTCTTTGGCTGCGGCAGCGCGGATACCAGTGCGTTTTCACAAAACTGCTAAATCTGTTCGTCGTCCCTCACAGGCAAAATTTGGCCTGTTAAAACCCAAAACTCGGTTTAAGACGATGCAGCTGTTCGAGCTTGTCGAGACTAGACGCCGTTTAGGGTTTTCACTGGCTATATATTGGCTCTGGCTGCGTCAGAGTGGATACCAGTGTGTTTTTACTAGATTGCCCAAATGCGCTCGCCGACCCGTACATGCATAATTGGGCCAGTAAAAACCCAAAAATCGGTTTAACTCGAAGCAGCGGATCAAGCTTGTCGAGACTACACCTGGTTTAGGGTTTTAACAGGCTAAATATTAGCTCAATCTGCGTCAAAGTGGATACCAGTGTGTACTCACATGAGTACTTCAATGACTTCGCCGCCCCATAAAGGCAATATTTAGCCTGTGAAAACCCTCAACGGCATCTCTCGAAGGATCGACCAGCTGCATCGTCTTAAACCGAGTTTTGGGTTTTAACAGGCCAAATTTTGCCTGTGAAGGACGACGAACGCATTTAAGCAGTTTTGTAAAAACGCACTGGGTTCCGCGCTAACGCAGCCAGAGCGAATATTTAGCCTGTTAAAACCTTAAACGGAGTTCGGTAGCGGCAACCTAGACCAGCTGGATCGTCTAGAAGAAATGTTAGGGTTTTAACAGGCTAAATATAGCCTGTACGGGTCGGCGAACGCATATAAATACTAATGTTAGTACACACTGGTATCGACTCTGACGCAGCCAGAGCAAATATTTAGCCTGTTAAAACTTTAAACGGGGTTACTCTCGACAAGCTCGATCAGCTCCTTCGACTGAAACCGAGTTTTGGATTTTAACAGGCTAAATTTTGTCTGTACGGGTCGGCGAACGTATTCGAGCACTTTTGTGAGAACACACTGGTATCCACTCTGACGCAACCAGATCCAATATATAGCCAGTGAAAACCCTAAACGGGGTTTAGTCTCCACAAGCTCGATCAGCTCCTTCGACTAAAACCGATTTTGGGGTTTTAACGGGCCAGATTTTGCCTGTGGGGGACGACGAACGCATTTAAGGAGATTTGGGCAAACGCACTGGTATCCGCGCTGACGCAGCCGGAGCCAATATTTAGCCTGTTAAAACCCTTAACGGGGTTTCATCTTGACTGCCTCGACCCAGTGGATCGTCTACAAGCCATGTTAGGGTTTTAACAGGCCAAAATTTGCCTGAACGGATCGGCGAACGTATTCGAGCACTATTGTGAGAACACACTGGTATCCACTCTGACGCAGCCACAGACAATATTTAGCCTGTTAAAACTCTAAACGGGGTTTAGTCTCGACAAACTCGATCAGCTCCTTCGACTTCAACCGATTTTTGGGTTTTAACAGGCCGAATTTTGCCAGTACGGGTCGGCCAACGTATCCAAGCACTCTTGTGGTATCCACTCTGACGCAGCCAGAGCCAATATTTAGCCCCCTTAAACCCTATACGGGGTTTCATCTTGACTGCCTCGACCCAGTGGATCGTCTACAAGCGATGTTAGGGTTTTAACAGGCCAAACTTTGCCTCTACGGATCGGCGAACGTATTCGAGCACTATTGTGAGAACACACTGGTATCCACTCTGACGCAATTAGATCCAATATTTAGCCAGTTAAAACCCTCAACGGCGTTTAGTCTCGACAAGCTCGACCAGCTGCATCGTCTAAAACCGAGCTTTGGGTTTTAACAGGCCAAATTTTGCCTGTACGGGTCGGCGAACGCATTCAAATACTCTTGTGAGTACACACTGGTATCGACTCTGACGCAGCCAGAGCCAATATTTAGCCTGTCAGAACCCTAAACGGGGTTTCATCTTGACTGCCTCGACCCGCTGGATCGTCTGGGAGCGCCGTTAGGGTTTTAATAGGCCAAGTTTCGCCTGTACGTTTCAGCGAACTCATTTATGAATTTTTTGTGAAAACGCACTGGTACCCACCCCGGCGCAGGCAGAGCCTCAACAGGGTTTTGTTTTAACTGCTTGGAGCAGGTTGATCTTCTGAAATTGGTGTTTGGGTTTCAACAGGCCAAATTTCGCTGCTATGGGGCTAAGAATGCAACAAGGGTAACCTTGTTGAAAATTGTCGATGTCTGCTAGGGCGCCTGCTGTAATCTGGCCCGTGTTTACCTGGATGGTGTTTTCCTGCCCTGTTAGCTAACCTTAAGCTAGACGGGTCGTGTCGCTAGTCATGCTTGGGACAGAATTCCGCCTTTTCTGGTCAGAATTTGCTATTTTTGGCCAAACTTTGCTTTTTTTGGCCAGAATTACGTTTTTTGTAGACCGGATATTTGGCTTACTATGCTTGTGAAAACTTTTTTGCAGTCATTTCTCGACGTGTCAGATCAAACAGGACGGAAAAGGAAAAATTGACTTTTATGTGATAAAAAATTTCTGGCCAGAATTAGGAATATTGAAAACCGAATATCTTGGGAACCAGACCTGTTCAAACTGTGCAGTATTCATTCCTCGACGTTTCAGACCGACCGGCATGAATTGAAGAAAAAAAAATTCTGGCCAGAAAATTTTCTGGCCCAGATTACACCGTTTTGCTTGAGTCAGCGAGTGCTAATGTCAAAATAGGGTTTAGCAAAAGATGCCGATTCCCATTAACTCAGAAAAATACCGGAAAACAAAGAAGGGAAGCCTGGAAAAACAACATCACATTGCTGTATACGGAAAATCTAACAAAACAAATCCACGTACATGATTGTTCATGCAGCTGTTGGGCTAGGCATGCATTAACATCCAAGTCTATATCCTCGTCTGATTTTGCAAGTCAAAGGACAAGATGTGAGGGTCAGCAATGACTAAGAATAGAAAAGAGTGAAAAATAAGTGTAGGTGTACTTACTAGAGTCGTCCTTCTGCTGATTACTTTCTGCAAAAAAAAAAAAAAAATCAAAGGGTAAAGGATAATTTCTAAAAACATTTGTATTTGTATTGTGACACATGTATTGAAGTTTACTCGAGTCAGGCGTGGAAATACCCCGACTCATAGCATACACGTATACACTTATGTTCGGAAAAAAAGAGAGAAATAAAATTTATAGTTAAAAGTAGCTTACAGTATCGACTATACACTGGTTTTTCAGGTACATCGCAGTGCCTGGCCAGCCCGGACATCATGCTGTCGCCTAAAAATTAAAAGTCGGAGGGAAAAAAGTTATAGTAATATATTACACGGCTGAAAATTAACACATTTTTTGAGGTACAAAGCTAAAAAAATCTGGGTCAAGGTTGAAGGAAATAAAAATCCACACTGATAGTTGAAGATTAATTGCGACCAAACTATATAGCATGTAAGAAAACCACACCCTCTATTGCCGGTATTTGAATCCGGGCACTGAGAAGCAGAAACCAGATAAACTCAGATCAGGAAATCAGGAATGTGTAAAAATGAGTAAACATGAGGGGGGAGGGGGAGAAAAGAGGAAGGACTGGGGTGGAGGGGAATGGGTTGAGGGGAGTGGGAAGAACATTGTCCATACGTTGTGCGAAATAACAAGCTGGCCCGTTCCTTCCGTCAACCGCGGTGCCAGTTTCACTGCGCTCCACCGGCAACCTCGGTTCGACAGGGGGACTTGGCCAGCCTGGCTTGCCGGCGGCGTTTGCGGGGCCCTTCGGCCCCCGCCTCAAGTCTCCCTAGGAGATGATTCCGACAGCTCTAAGCATTTTTGCTCTAAAGCCTATTTTCGTGCATTTCTGTTGCTCTAAACTTTTTGCTCTAATGAGTCATTTCAGCTCTAAGCTTTTGTACTCCACTGCCTTAGTCGTTTTTGCTCTAAAGAATTTTCTTTGAAACCGTGCATTGCAATAAGTTCGAATTTCATCATGTACATGTAGAGGTCTGAAATACGTATTGCCTTCCTTTACAGACAACGTGCCGTAAGTGCTGTTTTTAAATTGTCCTGCGTTGTTATTGGGAACGTGTCCTCCAAGGGAATTTATAAGTAATGTGAAATGAAAATATAATGACTGTGAAAGCGGGTTTATTAACGTGTTAGCGGTACAAGAACGGTATACATTCATTTCAATAAACATAGCATGATTTATTTACACATTACAATCACAACATTGTACAAACATACGTACACATTATTCACATCGTGAGATATATTAAAACACTACAATCACAACCGCCTCCCACCATTCTACGTCGCGCACTACCAGGGAGTGCGCAAAGTCGCGAATCGCGGCCAATAAGCACGTCCTAGATCCTGTAGAAGAGCAAACCTAACTGAGGACGGATGGCGCTCGACGGGTAGGTGACACTAGCTCTAAATGCACGAGTGTCGTGCGGGCTGGCATACCCATCACACTGCCAGGCGCACGGCACCACCTTTGGTGCCGTTAGCGTTAGACAAAGGGAAAGAATTCGGACTGAGTTCATGGCTGACACCACCGTCCAACAAGGCAAGCAGAATCATGATATGACCACGGGGAGGGCGGGGAGGAGCCCAGGGCACGAGCACCGCCCCCCACCAACGAGTACCACCAACACTCCAATCCGTCGTCGCCGACGACGTCCAACAAGGCGGAGAGTACCAGGGTCTCGGTGGAGACGGAGGGTAGCCCAAGGCACCCGCTCCACCCCGCACCAACGAGTGCCACCACTACTTCAACACGGCGCCGCCTCAGGCAAGACGGGGGTCTCCATGGCCTCGGGGGAGACGGGAGCAGCCCATGGCACCCTCTCCGCCCCACGCCAACGAGTGCCACCAACACTCGCCAGAACTTTAACCCGGCGTCGCCGGTGGACAAGACGGGGGTCTCTATGGACTAGTGGGGCGAAACCCAGGACACCCGCTTCGCCCCGCACCAAGGTGAACTTAGAAGTAGCACAGGAGGACACTGCTGCATTTGGGAAGCCTAGTTTTACACAAGGCCAATCTATTTATGAAGGTCCTGTGCTTGAAGTGTTCTCACCTCACTGCAAGATATATTGCAGAGGTGTGCTCAGCTTGAGGTGAAATTGGCACCACCATACATAAGGAGTAACAGTCTCACTTTAACACAATCTATATTGTACATGTCCAGAAAAAAAGGAACTTCTTAACATGATGCATGGTTACAACAATACAAGCATTGTATAACAGGGAAGTCTTGCAGACGTGCTGCAACTCAAGTGTTCCATGTGAAAGAAACCTCAACATGAATTTCATTTAGCTCAGACGCTACAAGTAAATATATGAAACATCAGTAATTGTAAAGTTCAGGTAATGAATATGAAATACTAAATTTTGTTAACAGTTGTATGCTGTTTTGTGCATAACTGAACAGAGATATGCCTTGTTATTGACCATGTAAAGAACAGACACTTCACATATTTTTCAAATGTTTGTGTAAAAGATAACTAGTAAATTTTAACTAAGTTGCAGAAACAGAAAACAGACCTATCATGCAACAGTCACTCCTGAATAGTAACCACCACACAGAAGAAAAGATAGCAAAGAAACTAAGTAGCCAAAAGAAATGAACCACATCACACACTATCATGTCATAACAGACCAGAAAACTACAAAGCATCACAAGATACACATCTTAACAGCTAGCTTCACCAATATGCAAGACAAACCTATATGTGGAGGGAAAAGAACAGAACAAAACTAAGGCTGAAAAATCGAGACGTCATTAAAAATGCTGTCTTGGACCTGTTGAAACAGATCGTATTTCAATTACGTCAACAGATTAAAAGAAATAGCATCAGCATATGCATGAATAATATTACACAATGGAACAAACAAAACTCACAATGCAAAGCCAAGGCAACATTTGTAACTTGATTACACCTTACTAGTACAAGGTCAGGGCTTGAATTTAATGAAAAAAGGGTGACTCAGATGAATCCTGTCACCATAAAGATAAAACCACAAAACTTATTCTGTTTGTCTACACTACAAAAGCAGTCCTACAATATTCATATTTAACCCATAGAATTAATGTAAAAAAAGCTTAGTAAACTTTGCTTGAGCAGCTGCGGAGTGTTTCATCTCTAGTGAAATCTGTCATTTGTTGATAGTGTTGACACAGGAGGTGTCTTAACAAACACATTAACAAACACACAACTTCTGCTTGGTACTGTTGACCAGTTATGCTTAATGCATCGCAAACTTTCAAGGAATGGTGGTTCTTTCTCTACGATGCAGGTGAATTTGAGGAATCTGTAAGAATGCACAGGGAGTGAGTAGAGTCAAAGAACAGGGAGAAAAACAAAATTGAACAGACATATGCAGACATGTGCTTACCTGCTGAGAACGGGGATCAGATAGAACCCTAGTAAATTCCATTCCACAATTTTGTACACTTGGTCTCCCTTCAGGCACTTCTGTGTTACGTAACTGAACTATGTGCAGCTGATGGGTCTTGGTTCTCTCCCTGAAGAGTTAAAAAGATTTTTTTTTTTTTAGAGAACCTGCACAAAGCAGACAGATAGCAGAAAAAACAAGAAAATCAGAGACACATTTTAAAAAGAAAAGGAAATAGAACTTCAGCGAAGTAATCCCTTCCACTAAAACGTGATGCATTTTTGATCTCCAGTTTCACCACCTCAACGTTTAAAGTGAATCTTTCGGTAAGCCAAGCATCTTTTGCAGATGTAAATAGTTGTGGAATACCTTAAGTGATGGCCTGCATTTCTCTGTCTTGCATTGTTTTGCCTTTCTTCACTCTCTATCTTGCCTCATACTGATAGCTCCTGTGCAGGAGGTGAAAAGCCCGGTCATATTCTCAGAGAAGACGTCCTTGATGTTGCAAAGAGAGAAACAAATGGTTCAATTCATGATTGGTTTCACCACTGGTCTGTCACCAAAAATAAAGGGGAAAAAGGACCAGTCAAGTTAAAGTTCTAGTGAAAGCAATTAATTAATTTTACTTGTTAAAATCAATAAATTGAATTAAATCTCATTGAAATGGCATAGCACAGTTTTAAAAAATATACAAGATACAATAAAAAAAGACACTGCTGAGGAATACCTTCAAAGTGATGGTTAGTAAGAAGTTTACATAGATTCTTCAGTCCCACGCTGATTTTCTCACTAAGGTGTCTACCTCTCTGCTCATTTGGACTAAGGTTCGCAGCTGCAATAAGTAGCAGTCATAGGCTTCCTCTGGCATCATATCCTCCATTTGCCCTACAAAGGTAAACACGTGAATGGTTTAGAACTAACAGGGTTTGCACTGGAATGTTTCGATCCATGGGTATATTAAAACAGAATGCATATTGTGTATATATCTATACTGTCAGAGTAAGATAATCAACAATAATTATCCACATTCATAAATTGTACTTCAGTACGTATATATAGATCCTTCAACTTCCACAGCTGCCATGGAAACAATGTAAAAGAATTTACCATAGGCTATCATAGGTTAAAGAATCATGCTATGCTATGAGCAATATAACGAAACGTTTACGTAAAATATAATTTGAACTGGAGGGATACACATAACCTAGTTAAGCAATGCTTAGAATTTACCTTCGCAAGAAATCGCTTCCGCAACTTCCTCTTCGGTGGAGAATGACCGCGTAATAGGTGCCATTTCAGGAATATAATCAACATTACATCGAAGACCGTTGACGTTTAGATTACACACATCACATACACTTCCTCAAGTCAGTGCTAGCAAACTCTCGGTCTCGGTGGTGGGGTAAACTGGACGAGAAAACAAATGAATTACTGCCAACTTCGATAACCAACTTTCAAAAGCCAGCATTAAAAAATTGAAAGCAGTTGTGATATAGATACACCGGAATTTTCTAAACGTGTTGTATAAGTATTCGAAAAATTGACCGTCACAAAATATGTCAACTTTCCGTTCAATGTTGTCAGGCTGGTAACGCGTGATCCTTCAGTTGCGCATGCGCTAGATCACGTGACCGTAGCAGCCAATCAGGCGAGTCGAGGGAACGACAAAGTTAAGAGGCGCTGTGCTTCGTCTTCTCTGAGTGAGTTCTCGGAAACTGCGTCTGTTCTGACGAGGTAGAAGCAGCGAAGCTCCTAAGTGTTGTGAACGTTGAAGGTATGTAACAATTGTTATAGCGTGATTGTATGTCTTAATGAGACTAGGCAGGGTTCATAAACATCAGAAAAGTCAGGGGGAAAGAAAGCGGTCAGGAAAATGTTACGAAAAGTCTTGAAAATTGAATTCGAATGGCACTGACTCCATTCGCACTCGACTCCTCTCTGGTGGCTTGGCTTGGCTCGCCTCGCTTTGAAAGTGGATCTTAAACACCTATACCGGCCATACTCCACGGGTGCGATCCGTGAAAGTAATGGGAAAGGGATTTTTCTGCGCTGTAAAGTGTGGTTAAAGTTAAGGAAATAGAATAATTTGGTCCTGTACGAACCCTGTACAAGGACACCAGTGGGTAAACAGGTTATTTTACCGTCTAATATCTTCACAAAGCTTCAGTAATGCATCAGTAAATGACTTTTCATTTTCATATGCATCAGCAGTGCTTTTGGAAGGTACTCAGTGGTTGAACATGATATTCGACTTTTCGCTGAGGTGATCTTCAGGAGGGGACTATTAAGAGACCACTGGAAAGTCTTTAAGCCTACAAACATTTATGTCTTGGGGAGCTTCCAGAACCTGATACCACAATGGTCCCGTGGTCTCATCATGGCTTCGCCTATACAGTTTGATGGGTTCCTTTGACATAATCATCTTAATGAATGGCGATATCCAGATATCTTTTCTTAATCAATTTCTCTTATTTCAGAGAGCGGTCCTGTTGCATTGCTTTGATTTCTTGCCTACATTTCCGGACTACATTTCGCCTGGAACGGACATGAGTAAGTATAAGTTGATTAAAAATGTAACCTCACAATGAGGTGTCTCTAGGCATGTCAATTATAATGTTTTCATGTAAAGTTCCTAGGGTATTTGAAATGCATGATCCAGTTCTCTTTGTATTATTTCTTGTGTTTACCTTGGCCTCTGCGTGAAGACAAGGGACAGCAGGATTGTATTGTAACTAGTTGTTTAGGCTCTCAGAGTATTAATCACCCACTTCAGAAAAATCCATGGAGCTATTATATCCGTGTTATTATAGTTGGCAGGAGAAAGAAGTTGCAGATCATATTGTAAGATGCTTTCATACACTATTTTTTGTTTGTAATGTGTGATGTTTTTCTGTGTTGCAGCATGACAAGAAACCGGAGGAGAAATTTGGGTGCCCCCAGTGGTGCCGCACATCATTATCAGTTTGGAGGGCCTGAGCAGGGAGGGTGGGGTGGGCAAAGTGTCCCAGTCTCTCAGGGTACCAATGTTCAAGCAGAGCCCATCAGTATCCCTTTGCAGGGCCTGCGCAGGGAGGGTGGGGTGGGCAAAGTGTCCCAGCAGTAACTCAGGGTACCAGGCAGTACCAATGTTCAAGTATCTCAGGGTACCCATGTTCAAGCATCACATCAGTATCAGCCTGCAGGGCCTGCGCAGGGAGGGTGGGGTGGGCAAAGTGTCCCAGCAGTAACTCAGGGTACCAATGTTCAAGCAGCTGCTCTGTGTCACTTTGCAGGGCCTGCGCAGGGAGGGTGGGGTGGGCAAAGTGTCCCAGCAGTCTCTCAGGGTACCAATGTTCAAGGAGCCCATCAGTATCCCTTTGCAGGGCCTGCGCAGGGAGGGTGGGGTGGGCAAAGTGTCCCAGCAGTCTCTCAGGGTACCAATGTTCAAGGAGCCCATCAGTATCCCTTTGCAGGGCCTGCGCAGGGAGGGTGGGGTGGGCAAAGTGTCCCAGCAGTTTCTCAGGGTACCAATGTTCAAGAAGCCCCTCAGTATCAGCTTGCAGGGCCTGCACAGGCTGGGTGGGGTGGGCAAGCTGATCCAGCTGTAACTTTTGTGAAGCAGGATGGCATTCCTCCAGCACCAAAGGACCGTAGTCCTGATTATGAAAACGTTAAAAATGTTACTGAAATTGATGAGGTACCTATGTTGATACTTACTTTTTTTCTGCATTCCTCAATATAAATACCCGTGGTTTGGAATTACATTGTTTTTTTTTTTCATGCAGGACAATGACGCTGAAATGGTGACTTCTGCAGTTTTGTCAATCAGTGACGATGAGGATAATGTTGAAGTTTGTAAAGGCAACCCCCGTAACTTTGGTGCGATTTACAAACCAGGTACCAGTAAGGTAGGATATAGATTTATCAGAATGTTATTCATCTTTTTATGTTCAGTGTATCGTGGTCCCTATGGTTACGTTCCTGTTCTTTTACAGCCGAATGATGTTGACAAATCGGATGAGGAAACTAAGAGTTCTATAAGCAAAGGTGTGTACTTCATTCCTGCGTTGGTATAAGTATCATATACAACATGGATTAACTTTGGTTATTAATTGTTTGCAGGAAAATCTGAAAAGAAGGCCCAGAGACTCTGGAGAAAATAGTTAAGCATTCAAAAATTACACTTACCCATGTGAGCTCAACGCCGCCGAGAAATTTGTGCTCAATTAGTTAAAGTAACAGTCTAAATGCGAGAAAAAGATACGAGCACAAATTTTGAAAATAGGTCAGAAAAATTGTGCTCAATTAGTGCTTTTGAAATGTGTGAAGACTTTCATATGTGCTCATCTGGTTTGAGCGTTAGAACGGTTCAAAGTTGGGTAAGTGTAAAATCACGCTGACTTACCCACAATATATTTTACGCGAAACAAGTAGCTCAGCGTGATCTGCTCAATTAGTGCTCTTCGAAAATGGGCTACTTGTAATTTGTGCTCCACTCCTTACCTTTTAAAACCCCATCTGAATGCCAGTTATTCGCGGGTGGGTGTAGCGAACTTACCCCAACGAGCACAAATTTTCAAAATAGGTCAGAAAAATTGTGCTCAATTAGTGCTTTTGAAACGAGTGAAGACTGTAAGTTGTGCTCACCTAGTTTGAGCGTTAGAAAGGTTCAAAGTTGGGTAAGTGTAAAATCACGCTGACTTACCCACAACATATTTTACGCGAAACAAGTAGCTCAGCGTGATCTGCTCAATTAGTGCTCTTCGAAAATGGGCTACTTGTAATTTGTGCTCCACTCCTTACCTTTTAAAACCCCCTCTGAATGCCAGTTATTCGCGGGTGGGTGTAGCGAACTTACCCCAACGAGAACAAATTTTCAAAATAGGTCAGAAAATTGTGCTCAATTAGTGCTTTTGAAACGAGTGAAGACTGTAATTGGTGCTCACCTAGTTTGAGCGTTAGAACGGTTCAAAGTTGGGTAAGTGTAAAATCACGCTGACTTACCCACAATATATTTTACGCGAAACAAGTAGCTCAGCGTGATCTGCTCAATTAGTGCTCTTCGAAAATGGGCTACTTGTAGGTTGTGCTCCACTCCTTACCTTCTAAAACCCCATCTTAAAGTCGGTTATTCGCGGGTGGGGGTAGCGAACTTAACCCAACGAGCACAAATTTTGAAAATAGGTCAGAAAAATTGTGCTCAATTAGTGTTTTTGAAATGTGTGAATACTTTCATATGCGCTCATCAGGTTTGAGCGTTAGAACGGTTTAAAGTTGGGTATGTTTAAAATCACGCTGAGTTACCTACAATATATTTTACGCGAAACAAGTAGCTCAGCGTGATCTGCTCAATTAGTGCTCTTCGAAAATGGGCTACTTGTAATTTGTGCTCCACTCCTTACCTTTTAAAACCCCATCTGAATGCCAGTTATTCGCGGGTGGGTGTAGCGAACTTACCCCAACGAGCACAAATTTTCAAAATAGGTCAGAAAAATTGTGCTCAATTAGTGCTTTTGAAACGAGTGAAGACTGAAATTTGTGCTCACCTAGTTTGAGCGTAAGAACGGTTCAAAGTTGGGGAAGTGTAAAATCACGCTGACTTACCCACAATATATTTTACGCGAAACAAGTAGCTCAGCGTGATCTGCTCAATTAGTGCTCTTCGAAAATGGGCTACTTGTAATTTGTGCTCCACTCCTTACCTTCTAAAACCCCATCTTAGAGCCGGTTATTCGCGGGTGGGGGTAGCGAACTTACCCCAACGAGCACAAATTTTCAAAATAGGTCAGAAAAATTGTGCTCAATTAGTGCTTTTGAAACGAGTGAAGACTTTAATTTGTGCTCATCTAGTTTGAGCGTTAGAACGGTTCAAAGTTGGGTAAGTGTAAAATCACGCTGACTTACCCACAATATATTTTACGCGAAACAAGTAGCTTAGCGTGATCTGCTCAATTAGTGCTCTTCGAAAATGGGCTACTTGTAATTTGTGCTCCACTCCTTACCTTCTAAAACCCCATCTTAGAGCCGGTTATTCGCGGGTGGGGGTAGCGAACTTACCCCAACGAGCACAAATTTTCAAAATAGGTCAGAAAAATTGTGCTCAATTAGTGCTTTTGAAACGAGTGAAGACATTAATTTGTGCTCACCTAGTTTGAGCGTTAGAACGGTTCAAAGTTGGGGAAGTGTAAAATCACGCTGACTTACCCACAATATATTTTACGCGAAACAAGTAGCTCAGCGTGATCTGCTCAATTAGTGCTCTTCGAAAATGGGCTACTTGTAATTTGTGCTCCACTCCTTACCTTCTAAAACCCCATCTTAAAGCCGGTTATTCGCGGGTGGGGGTAGCGAACTTACCCCAACGAGCACAAATTTTGAAAATAGGTCAGAAAAATTGTGCTCAATTAGTGCTTTTGAAACAAGTGAAGACTTTAATTTGTGCTCATCTAGTTTGAGCGTTAGAACGGTTCAAAGTTGGGTAAGTGTAAAATCACGCTGACTTACCCACAATATATTTTACGCGAAACAAGTAGCTCAGCGTGATCTGCTCAATTAGTGCTCTTCGAAAATGGGCTACTTGTAATTTGTGCTCCACTCCTTACCTTCTAAAACCCCATCTTAGAGCCGGTTATTCGCGGGTGGGGGTAGCGAACTTACCCCAACGAGCACAAATTTTGAAAATAGGTCAGGAAAATTGTGCTCAATTAGTGCTTTTGAAACGAGTGAAGACTGTAATTTGTGCTCACCTAGTTTGAGCGTTAGAACGGGTCAAAGTTGGGTAAGTGTAAAATCACGCTACTTACCCACAATATATTTTACGCGAAACAAGTAGCTCAGCGTGATCTGCTCAATAAGTGCTCTTCGAAAATGGGCTACTTGTAATTTGTGCTCCACTCCTTACCTTCTAAAACCCCATCTTAGAGCCGGTTATTCGCGGGTGGGGGTAGCGAACTTACCCCAACGAGCACAAATTTTGAAAATAGGTCAGAAAAATTGTGCTCAATTAGTGCTTTTGAAACGAGTGAAGACATTAATTTGTGCTCACCTAGTTTGAACGTTAGAACGGTTCAAAGTTGGGTAAGTGTAAAATCACGCTGACTTACCCACAATATATTTTACGCGAAACAAGTAGCTCAGCGTGATCTGCTCAATTAGTGCTCTTCGAAAATGGGCTACTTGTAATTTGTGCTCCACTCCTTACCTTCTAAAACCCCAGTTTAAACTCGGTGTTTCGCGGGTGGGGGTAGCGAACTTACCCCAACGAGCACAAATTTTCAAAATAGGTCAGAAAAATTGTGCTCAATTAGTGCTTTTGAAACGAGTGAAGACATTAATTTGTGCTCACCTAGTTTGAACGTTAGAACGGTTCAAAGTTGGGTAAGTGTAAAATCACGCTGACTTACCCACAATATATTTTACGCGAAACAAGTAGCTCAGCGTGATCTGCTCAATTAGTGCTCTTCGAAAATGGGCTACTTGTAATTTGTGCTCCACTCCTTACCTTCTAAAACCCCATCTTAGAGCCGGTTATTCGCGGGTGGGGGTAGCGAACTTACCCCAACGAGCACAAATTTTGAAAATAGGTCAGGAAAATTGTGCTCAATTAGTGCTTTTGAAACGAGTGAAGACTGTAATTTGTGCTCACCTAGTTTGAGCGTTAGAACGGGTCAAAGTTGGGTAAGTGTAAAATCACGCTACTTACCCACAATATATTTTACGCGAAACAAGTAGCTCAGCGTGATCTGCTCAATAAGTGCTCTTCGAAAATGGGCTACTTGTAATTTGTGCTCCACTCCTTACCTTCTAAAACCCCATCTTAGAGCCGGTTATTCGCGGGTGGGGGTAGCGAACTTACCCCAACGAGCACAAATTTTGAAAATAGGTCAGAAAAATTGTGCTCAATTAGTGCTTTTGAAACGAGTGAAGACATTAATTTGTGCTCACCTAGTTTGAACGTTAGAACGGTTCAAAGTTGGGTAAGTGTAAAATCACGCTGACTTACCCACAATATATTTTACGCGAAACAAGTAGCTCAGCGTGATCTGCTCAATTAGTGCTCTTCGAAAATGGGCTACTTGTAATTTGTGCTCCACTCCTTACCTTCTAAAACCCCAGTTTAAACTCGGTGTTTCGCGGGTGGGGGTAGCGAACTTACCCCAACGAGCACAAATTTTCAAAATAGGTCAGAAAAATTGTGCTCAATTAGTGCTTTTGAAACGAGTGAAGACTGTAATTTGTGCTCAACTAGTTTGAGCGTTAGAACGGTTCAAAGTTGGGAAAGTGTAAAATCACGCTGACTTACCCACAATATATTTTACGCGAAACAAGTAGCTCAGCGTGATCTGCTCAATTAGTGCTCTTCGAAAATGGGCTACTTGTAATTTGTGCTCCACTCCTTACCTTCTAAAACCCCATCTTAAAGCCGGTTATTCGCGGGTGGGGGTAGCGAACTTACCCCAACGAGCACAAATTTTCAAAATAGGTCAGAAAAATTGTGCTCAATTAGTGCTTTTGAAACGAGTGAAGACTTTAATTTGTGCTCATCAAGTTTGAGCGTTAGAACGGTTCAAAGTTGGGTAAGTGTAAAATCACGCTGACTTACCCAGAATGTATTTTACGCGAAACAAGTAGCTTAGCGTGATCTGCTCAATTAGTGCTCTTCGAAAATGGGCTACTTGTAATTTGTGCTCCACTCCTTACCTTCTAAAACCCCATCTTAGAGCCGGTTATTCGCGGGTGGGGGTAGCGAACTTACCCCAACGAGCACAAATTTTGAAAATAGGTCAGAAAAATTGTGCTCAATTAGTGCTTTTGAAACAAGTGAAGACTGTAATTTGTGCTCATCTAGTTTGAGCGTTAGAACGGTTCAAAGTTGGGTAAGTGTAAAATCACGCTGACTTACCCACAATATATTTTACGCGAAACAAGTAGCTCAGCGTGATCTGCTCAATTAGTGCTCTTCGAAAATGGGCTACTTGTAATTTGTGCTCCACTCCTTACCTTCTAAAACCCCATCTTAGAGCCGGTTATTCGCGGGTGGGGGTAGCGAACTTACCCCAACGAGCACAAATTTTGAAAATAGGTCAGAAAAATTGTGCTCAATTAGTGCTTTTGAAACGAGTGAAGACTGTAATTTGTGCTCACCTAGTTTGAGCGTTAGAACGGTTCAAAGTTGGGTAAGTGTAAAATCACGCTACTTACCCACAATATATTTTACGCGAAACAAGTAGCTCAGCGTGATCTGCTCAATAAGTGCTCTTCGAAAATGGGCTTCTTGTAATTTGTGCTCCACTCCTTACCTTCTAAAACCCCATCTTAGAGCCGGTTATTCGCGGGTGGGGGTAGCGAACTTACCCCAACGAGCACAAATTTTGAAAATAGGTCAGAAAAATTGTGCTCAATTAGTGCTTTTGAAACGAGTGAAGACATTAATTTGTGCTCACCTAGTTTGAACGTTAGAACGGTTCAAAGTTGGGTAAGTGTAAAATCACGCTGACTTACCCACAATATATTTTACGCGAAACAAGTAGCTCAGCGTGATCTGCTCAATTAGTGCTCTTCGAAAATGGGCTACTTGTAATTTGTGCTCCACTCCTTACCTTCTAAAACCCCAGTTTAAACTCGGTGTTTCGCGGGTGGGGGTAGCGAACTTACCCCAACGAGCACAAATTTTCAAAATAGGTCAGAAAAATTGTGCTCAATTAGTGCTTTTGAAACGAGTGAAGACATTAATTTGTGCTCACCTAGTTTGAACGTTAGAACGGTTCAAAGTTGGGTAAGTGTAAAATCACGCTGACTTACCCACAATATATTTTACGCGAAACAAGTAGCTCAGCGTGATCTGCTCAATTAGTGCTCTTCGAAAATGGGCTACTTGTAATTTGTGCTCCACTCCTTACCTTCTAAAACCCCATCTTAGAGCCGGTTATTCGCGGGTGGGGGTAGCGAACTTACCCCAACGAGCACAAATTTTGAAAATAGGTCAGGAAAATTGTGCTCAATTAGTGCTTTTGAAACGAGTGAAGACTGTAATTTGTGCTCACCTAGTTTGAGCGTTAGAACGGGTCAAAGTTGGGTAAGTGTAAAATCACGCTACTTACCCACAATATATTTTACGCGAAACAAGTAGCTCAGCGTGATCTGCTCAATAAGTGCTCTTCGAAAATGGGCTTCTTGTAATTTGTGCTCCACTCCTTACCTTCTAAAACCCCATCTTAGAGCCGGTTATTCGCGGGTGGGGGTAGCGAACTTACCCCAACGAGCACAAATTTTGAAAATAGGTCAGAAAAATTGTGCTCAATTAGTGCTTTTGAAACGAGTGAAGACATTAATTTGTGCTCACCTAGTTTGAACGTTAGAACGGTTCAAAGTTGGGTAAGTGTAAAATCACGCTGACTTACCCACAATATATTTTACGCGAAACAAGTAGCTCAGCGTGATCTGCTCAATTAGTGCTCTTCGAAAATGGGCTACTTGTAATTTGTGCTCCACTCCTTACCTTCTAAAACCCCAGTTTAAACTCGGTGTTTCGCGGGTGGGGGTAGCGAACTTACCCCAACGAGCACAAATTTTCAAAATAGGTCAGAAAAATTGTGCTCAATTAGTGCTTTTGAAACGAGTGAAGACTGTAATTTGTGCTCAACTAGTTTGAGCGTTAGAACGGTTCAAAGTTGGGAAAGTGTAAAATCACGCTGACTTACCCACAATATATTTTACGCGAAACAAGTAGCTCAGCGTGATCTGCTCAATTAGTGCTCTTCGAAAATGGGCTACTTGTAATTTGTGCTCCACTCCTAACCTTCTAAAACCCCATCTTAAAGCCGGTTATTCGCGGGTGGGGGTAGCGAACTTACCCCAACGAGCACAAATTTTCAAAATAGGTCAGAAAAATTGTGCTCAATTAGTGCTTTTGAAACGAGTGAAGACTTTAATTTGTGCTCATCAAGTTTGAGCGTTAGAACGGTTCAAAGTTGGGTAAGTGTAAAATCACGCTGACTTACCCACAATATATTTTACGCGAAACAAGTAGCTTAGCGTGATCTGCTCAATTAGTGCTCTTCGAAAATGGGCTACTTGTAATTTGTGCTCCACTCCTTACCTTCTAAAACCCCATCTTAGAGCCGGTTATTCGCGGGTGGGGGTAGCGAACTTACCCCAACGAGCACAAATTTTGAAAATAGGTCAGAAAAATTGTGCTCAATTAGTGCTTTTGAAACGAGTGAAGACATTAATTTGTGCTCACCTAGTTTGAGCGTTAGAACGGTTCAAAGTTGGGGAAGTGTAAAATCACGCTGACTTACCCACAATATATTTTACGCGAAACAAGTAGCTCAGCGTGATCTGCTCAATTAGTGCTCTTCGAAAATGGGCTACTTGTAATTTGTGCTCCACTCCTTACCTTCTAAAACCCCATCTTAAAGCCGGTTATTCGCGGGTGGGGGTAGCGAACTTACCCCAACGAGCACAAATTTTGAAAATAGGTCAGAAAAATTGTGCTCAATTAGTGCTTTTGAAACCAGTGAAGACTTTTATTTGTGCTCATCTAGTTTGAGCGTTAGAACGGTTCAAAGTTGGGTAAGTGTAAAATCACTCTGACTTACCCACAATATATTTTACGCGAAACAAGTAGCTCAGCGTGATCTGCTCAATTAGTGCTCTTCGAAAATGGGCTACTTGTAATTTGTGCTCCACTCCTTACCTTCTAAAACCCCATCTTAGAGCCGGTTATTCGCGGGTGGGGGTAGCGAACTTACCCCAACGAGCACAAATTTTCAAAATAGGTAAGAAAAATTGTGCTTAATTAGTGCTTTTGAAACGAGTGAAGACTGTAATTTGTGCTCACCTAGTTTGAGCGTTAGAACGGTTCAAAGTTGGGGAAGTGTAAAATCACGCTGACTTACCCACAATATATTTTACGCGAAACAAGTAGCTCAGCGTGATCTGCTCAATGAGTGCTCTTCGAAAATGGGCTACTTGTAATTTGTGCTCCACTCCTTACCTTCTAAAACCCTATCTTAAAGCCGGTTATTCGCGGGTGGGGGTAGCGAACTTACCCCAACGAGCACAAATTTTCAAAATAGGTCAGAAAAATTGTGCTCAATTAGTGCTTTTGAAACGAGTGAAGACTTTAATTTGTGCTCATCTAGTTTGAGCGTTAGAACGGTTCAAAGTTGGGTAAGTGTAAAATCACGCTGACTTACCCACAATATACTTTACGCGAAACAAGTAGCTCAGCGTGATCTGCTCAATTAGTGCTCTTCGAAAATGGGCTACTTGTAATTTGTGCTCCACTCCTTACCTTCTAAAACCCCATCTTAGAGCCGGTTATTCGCGGGTGGGGGTAGCAAACTTACCCCAACGAGCACAAATTTTGAAAATAGGTCAGAAAAATTGTGCTCAATTAGTGCTTTTGAAACGAGTGAAGACTGTAATTTGTGCTCACCTTGTTTGAGCGTTAGAACGGTTCAAAGTTGGGTAAGTGTAAAATCACGCTACTTACCCACAATATATTTTACGCGAAACAAGTAGCTCAGCGTGATCTGCTCAATTAGTGCTCTTCGAAAATGGGCTACTCGTAATTTGTGCTCCACTCCTTACCTTCTAAAACCCCATCTTAGAGCCGGTTATTCGCGGGTGGGGGTAGCGAACTTACCCCAACGAGCACAAATTTTCAAAATAGGTCAGAAAAATTGTGCTCAATTAGTGCTTTTGAAACGAGTGAAGACTTTAATTTGTGCTCATCAAGTTTGAGCGTTAGAACGGTTCAAAGTTGGGGAAGTGTAAAATCACGCTGACTTACCCACAATATATTTTACGCGAAACAAGTAGCTTAGCGTGATCTGCTCAATTAGTGCTCTTCGAAAATGGGCTACTTGTAATTTGTGCTCCACTCCTTACCTTCTAAAACCCCATCTTAAAGCCGGTTATTCGCGGGTGGGGGTAGCGAACTTACCCCAACGAGCACAAATTTTGAAAATAGGTCAGAAAAATTGTGCTCAATTAGTGCTTTTGAAACAAGTGAAGACTGTAATTTGTGCTCATCTAGTTTGAGCGTTAGAACGGTTCAAAGTTGGGTAAGTGTAAAATCACGCTGACTTACCCACAATATATTTTACGCGAAACAAGTAGCTCAGCGTGATCTGCTCAATTAGTGCTCTTCGAAAATGGGCTACTTGTTATTTGTGCTCCACTCCTTACCTTCTAAAACCCCAGTTTAAACTAGGTGTTTCGCGGGTGGGGGTAGCAAACTTACCCCAACGAGCACAAATTTTGAAAATAGGTCAGAAAAATTGTGCTCAATTAGTGCTTTTGAAACTAGTGAAGACTTTAATTTGTGCTCATCTAGTTTGAGCGTTAGAACGGTTCAAAGTTGGGTAAGTGTAAAATCACGCTGACTTACCCACAATATATTTTACGCGAAACAAGTAACTCAGAGTGATCTGCTCAATTAGTGCTCTTCGAAAATGGGCTACTTGTAATTTGTGCTCCACTCCTTACCTTCTAAAACCGCATCTTAAAGCCGGTTATTCGCGGCTGGGGGTAGCGAACTTACCCGAACAAGCACAAATTTTGAAAATAGGTCAGAAAAATTGTGCTTAATTAGTGCTTTTGAAATGTGTGAGGACTTCAATTTGTGCTCATCTGGTTTGCGCAATAGAACGGTTCAAATTTGGGTAAGTGTAAAATAACGCTGACGCTGTTATTGAATCACGTCTAGCAAAATTTACTGAACTTGAACTTAAAGAAATAAAACTGCTATGAAGTCTAAAGCGTACTATGAAGAAAGCACAAAAGATCAGCAACGAAAGAAGGGGAGGCAGACAAAAGCAAAGGAAGAAAAGAAGGTGAAGAGGGGGCCAGAGGAACAAGAGAGAAGAGGTCCACAAGATCCACTCTCACTAAACCACTACCAGGTATGATACTCAGTGCTACACTTTGTTCGGGTACTGCATAGGGGTATGTAATTCACTTGAATGTGGGTCATATATTCCACCAGATTAAGTTGCGTAAGTTTTCACAAATCATTAGGGAAAGCTTTGGGTGAAGTGGTGAGAAATACAGCCCCCAACTTCATGATTACTCATACAAAAATATTCCTACTCAGTGTTCCATGTTAAAACATGGAGGTGAGTGGTGAATTAATTATTTCATGGGCAGAAAATAACTGTTTGGGTAATTTCAAAGTGAGCCTGTAATTCTTCTCAGTGTATGGTGCTCAGCATCTCTGGCTTGCTATCATTCATATGAGAGCATGGACTGCTTTTCAAGTGGATAGCATTTCTTCTATTGTCATGCACATTTTAAAGTGTTTTTGTGTTAATCAATGCTTGCAGTGAGGAAATCTGACTTCAGTCCTGAAGAATCGGGAACAGAAACTGAATAAATTAATGCTTTTATTTTAACTTAACTTGAAGTGTGCTTCTTTCCAAAATTGTTCATTCCAATCACCACATTTGTCAAAGAAATTCAGTATCCCACCACCACAATTTAACTCAAAACAAAATTTTACTCGGTGCTTTACAGACTGTCCAATTTGCCTGGGAACTATAATCAGTCCGTATCGGTGCCCAGAATGCCAAAAAGATTTCTGCTGGAGCTGTTTTGAGGAGTGGACCCGTCATGCAGGCAACTGTCCACTTTGCCGCTCAGACGCCGATGTTGTAGGAGTGCCCAATAAAGGTGTCTCTTAATTAGCAATTGCATTACCCTATCAGTTACATTCCCCTCTTCACTCACCGTTAGGTAGCAATGATAGACTTTCCATGAGCATACCTTTAATTTCATTTGCTTTCAGTTCCACAAGCACAACACAAAAGTGACAATGACACTGATGAGGAAGGAGAATATGACAAGGTAGGCGTACGCCAGACCGCGTCGTGGCGTAACAGGCTTCGCTCACCGCGAACCACTGTTCCGCCCCCCCACGCCTGGCGTACACCTACCTTGGCCTGCCGGCGGCTGTCACCGGGCGTGTGGGACCCTGCGGGGCTAATTAGTCAGTTCGGCGCCCTGCGGGCGCCGGTCTTGAGGCGCGAGGGACGCTACGCTTCTAACCTAACCGCTGGACGTACCTACTCCCACAGTATTGTGAACTTCTCTACCGTACTCAATCGTGCTCAACTCTAACTTAGCCTACCCTAGCCTACACCAACCTTCCCTACCCTTCCCTACTCTAACCTAGCCTAACCTACTCTAAACTAACCTACCCTACTCTGACCTAGCCTACTCCAACTTCCCCTACTCATTGTGGACTTCTCTACCGTACTCAATGCTGCTCAAACCTAACCTACCCTAGCCTTACCGGTTCCGGTACAAGGAGGCCCTGCTTTGACAACTGGCACCATCAGCAGCACCTGAGGTTATCTTCAGGATTGTGATTGAGGTCCTGAGTGTATTTTAAGCGTTATCGGTTCCCATCTTTAAGTTCAAAATACTGCTTTTTTTAGCAGTTTTTCCTTTTGTTCCTGCTCCTGCTCAAGAATGCCCTGTTTTGGCCCCCAGCACCTGCAGCAGTACCTAAAGGTCAAATTTGGCATTTTGAATGGGGTCTTACGGTGATTTAAGAGGGGGTCATTCGCCATGTTTAAGTTTGATATTCTGCACGATTTAGAATTTGGCCCCCGTTCCAGTTCCTGCCCAAGAAGGCCCTGTTTTGACCCCTAGCACCTGCAGCATCACCTGGGGTTAATTTCGGCATGTTGAATGGAGTCTCGGGGTGACTTTAGATGCAGGCGGTGGCCATGTTGAAGTTTAAAATTCTGCACGATTTAAAAGTTTGCCCACATCTTCCAGTTTGTGCTCAAGAAGACCCTGTTTTGCCAACCGGCACCTGCAGCAGCACCTGGTGTCCTTTTCGGCACTGTAATTGAAGTTCTGAGTGTATTTTAAGCGGGGTCGGTTCCGATCTTTATGCTCAAAATACAGCTTGTTTAGCAGTTTTTCTATTTGTTCCTGCTCCTGCCCAAGAAGGCCTTGTTTTGACCACAAGCACCTGCAGCAGCACCTGGGGTCGATTTCGCCATCTTGACTTGGGTCTTTGGGTCATTTTAGAAGGGGTCGGTCGCCATGTTATTGTTTGAAAATCGGCACGATTTAAAAGTTAGCCCTCCTGTTCCAGTTCTTGCACAAGAAGGCCCTGGTTTGTCAACCGGCACCTGCAGCAGCACCTGAGGTAGGATGCCCCCGAGGTGTAGTTGACTCCGGTATGATGCAAGGAGATTGTGGTCCAAATTTGAGCCCTCTGCGATGAACCGTTTTCGAGAAATCGCGCGGACAGACAGACAAACAGACAAAACATTTTTGGGCCAGTGGGGTAAGGGCTTCGCTATCGCTCAGCCAATAAATATTGATTCACTCTTTTTCTCTCTTTTTCAGTAAATGACCCCATTAAAATTGTCCAAATCCACAAGGACTTTTTCAAAGAGAGCACGAACGGAAACTTGGTGCCTGCCATGGAGCTCTATGAACGGTATGTTCTCCGACATTTAGTTATACGGGTCATCACCTCTCAGTAAAAAAAAATTTTAAATAGCTGTGACGCATCTAAAAAGAACATTGTGCATCCAAGTCAAGAAGGACTCAAAAAAATTGTGGAAGCAATGAACAATGTGCGAGCAGTGGAATGTTGACCCAATTACCTGTCGCAGAGCCTTTCTTTGGTTAATCAGAAAAAAATTCTTTGTTTTAAGGATATTTTAAAGCCAAGTTTTATTCACATGCTCCTTCCATTGCAAGTATATGCTTTATTGTAGAAAAGGCAAGAAATTTTTATTTTTCCAAATGAATGAATGTAGAATCAATGAATGAGCAGTTTTCCTAAGAAAATTTCAATTTTGATTTGTTGTCTTAAAGTTTCATTGCAATGCTTCAATTGTTAATCTATCAAAATTAAAAATTATGAAAGCTAGGAGACTAAAGTAGGAAAGGCAAGTAAAATTTTAAATGGGTAATTCAGTTCATTATTGTTAACTTTAGTACAATACAATTCAGTCTATTTTCATATAAAATACAAACATTAATAAAGAGATTTGTATGGCTGAAACAGTTTGTTATGTCCTCCCTGAATAATGCAAACAAACAACCAAACAACAACAAAAAGAAACACAATATAGAAAGTGCTGAACTTTTCCTTGCAAAATTGGATCATGATTTAAAGAAACTGAGTAGCACCCTTCTCAAAACAAAAAAAAAAACAAAAAACAAAAAGGAGTTTAAGACTAATTTAAATGCACCTTTGTACAGAGCTGAAGAAAAGTACAGGGATATACGAATACATGCTCAGCTTCCCTCACGTTAAGTAGAAGTCAAACGTATGGGTGTACATCCCCAAATGTGGGAATGGCAGTTTTGAAACCATCTTCCAAGCTATGTACAAACTGAAAGAGAAAGATTTCTTTAAAGAAGATGTTAGTAGATGCAAATGGGCAAAGGACTTGAACTTACTCCATATTACAGCTCTGATTGACAAGCTATGTCGGCTTCATTGTTGATATTCTTACATTCAGTGTAGGAAGACTAGATATGCAACTGACAGGTACCTGTCAACACACAATTTGTAATAAACACACACAAAAAAAAACAAAAAACTATTACACTTCGTGAAATACTGGTAGGCCCGGAGTGTCACAAAACTGGACTGGATTTAGTGCAACTTTCATATTTACTATTTTTTGTAACCAAGAATTTTATGATTAGCTGGTAGTTAATTTTTATTTACAAAGGGAACGTGAACGTGGATGACTTTAAGTTTTTTTGTTTCAACGGGAAATGTGAGGGGAATCGTGGCGAGACTTCATTGTCGATAGGTTGGCTGGTCGCGGCGCGGCCCGCAGCCCCCTAGTTCTCACTGGCACCGACCGGTGGGCACATCGACAATGCTCCGCTCTGAGAGTTGCGCCTCTTGTGCATGTTCTAGGGTCCGAAGCGGTCCCGACTCTTGAGTTGCCTACCTTTTAACCAGGGCTCGACTCGGCTCGGCACATCAACAATAAGGGCTGTTTCACAAGAAAGGGAGAGGTCCGATTTTTAGCGTGGAAGGAGAAGGATGGATGATACTGACGCAGCCAGTTGACGAGCCGAGCACGCTAGCTCTGTCTTTTTCTTTTGCCATTGGATGGAGTGAGAAAGCTGAATTTGAACTCGGTTTTGAGACTGTCTGCTGCATTTCTGGAGTGTAAAATGACGTCCGACGCTCTTGTGTGGGAACTATGCAAAAGTCAGGAAGGTCTGAAAAACTTCTTACAGAGACTTTCGGTTTTGGCGTAAGGGGCACCATAGGAAATTTAAAAAAAAAAAATGTCCGATCTTGAGTGAAACTATAAGGTCACTCGGTGCCTAAAAAATAGATGCAGGAGAGCTGAAGCTACACTGAAAGGGACAACAATGAAACAAATCACCTTTGCAAGTTTCCAGAATTTCAGATTATTTATGCATTGGCTGTGGTTTTTCAGACTCCTGATGGAGTTGCCAGATTTGATTTGAGCTATTAGTTATTTTGGATTGACAAGCAAAAGTTGCATTTTTGTAAACATAAAATAAAAATAAAAAAATCAAAATAATCTGAGGAAAAAGAAGATAAATACATCATTACATTCCAATCAATAAAATACAATTCAACAGAATACAGCACCTCTTTGTTGAGAGCAAAGTCGTAAAGTCAGAAATCTATGAACACACTACACTTACAGTCCTCCACATCTCCACATCATGAAGCAGTGAGATCTGAAATCTGGCAGAGTGTATGAGTCTTGATTTGATTCGGGCCAGGACATCAGCATTCTGAAGATCTGAGTAGCAGCTGTACACAAGAAATAAAGTATTTGAAAATGGAGAGACAGGAGAGAATCAAAGACATGTGTGAACAGACAACAAAAATAAGAAAAAAAAGTTTGTGCAGCTTACCATAGGTGTACAAACTCTCTTCAGACAGGACCAAAAAAAAAACAACAAAAAAAACTGAGAGACTAATGAAGCTCAAGCAGGGCTGCGGGCTGTTGACAGCGGGCTATTGGCATGAACCCGTGTACACTAAAGCTTCATAATTGATGATCTGAAACGTACAAATATGCACATTTGACCGAGGGTAGAGATACCATGAACAAATACGTCAAACTCTATAAAAGTAAGCCAACTTTTAAGTGTTCCGAAATCCACAACATTATCAGGTTAAATTTAGAAAAAGTACAGCTTTAAAGCGAACTGACAACAAGGAAGCCAGATAAAATTATAAATGAACAAAACTAACATACAAAGAAACTGATAAGTGACGTATGACACATTATTTCCTATGTTCGGTCAAATGTGACAAGTTAACAAAAAAAAATGAAACTTTTTATAGTTATTTCAAGCAGAGCTAGCTAATAAAAGTTGCTTTAAAAGTGTATATAAACACAGCCAACACACACATTAAGTCAAACTATACAGTAAACCTTTATCCGATACCTACATGCAAAAGGCACTCAGTTGAGGCTGTCAGTTTAAAAGGCGCTCAGTTGTGGCTGCCGATTCAAAAGGCACTCACTTGTGGCTGTCGTTTTAAGAGGCGCTCAGTTGTATGTGCTGGTATAAGAGGGGCCCACGTAAGACTTGCAAATAAAACAGGCACTCACGTTTCGATGGCAAATAAGAAAGGCGATCACGTATGAATTGTTCGTTCATACTCACTCACTTAGTGCAGGGGTAGGACACCCTCAGAAATTCAGAAACAGGGTAGGTTAGGCTTTTCTCGCCCGTCTTAGAGCTAATGAAGGAGGAAAGAGACCAGTGCCGCAGAGTGCGTGAGGAGGTTGACCGTGCGCCAACGCTGCGTGCTCTCATTTTGCACACCGCGTGTAGAGCGGGAGAGGGGAGTGGGGAGTGAGGGGGTCTGAGCGGTCGGTACCGGACACCGCTTGTGGCTCGGGCAGGCAAGACCGAGAGGGGGGCGGCGCTACTCCACGCCACGCAGCCCAGACTGAGGAGGTTGGTGCCGATTTTAAAATCGTGCCCCGGGCGGCAGCGTTGGGACGTTCGAACATGATGGCAATGGCACGTTGCAAGCAGTGCATTAAATTAAGCGGAGCGTGTTCGAAAAGATTCTCAATCGTCTACCCTGGCGTGGCTGTCAGCAGCCTCCGCTGTCGCTGTGACTGCCGCTGTTTTCGTGCGCGGGTGTCGCGGACAGCTGAATCCTCTAGCACCCTGAAGACAGGAACTGTTTGCGCCGATAAATTCACATGCGCGACGTTTAAAAACTACACCCGTTTAAGATTGAATTCTGCGCTTGTTTCTTTCGTTATGAGGCTGAGTGGACCGAGAGGACTTCGGGAAAAGCAATGAGATGACACGCGTCTTTGCCTCTCGCTCCGTGCCTTGGTGGCGCCGTTGAATCTATCATATCACCCTACTGGCATTTTCCCTGAGTGACTCTCGCTGCGCCTCCTACATCTTTCTAATTTAATTCCTTGTATGCCGCCAGCCACGAATTTAGAGAGTTTTTCCTTTAGATTAAGTGCTCTGCGTTTCTTCATCTACGTTATTTTACGCGTGTGCGGAGTACAAAGATTCATTATTGCATCGTCTCACTCTGCCAGTATTACATTCATATTATATTCTGAGCGTAAGTGGCGAGTGCACGGAAAAAAATAAATTAGCAGCCATAGCTAATTTCTAGTAGCTGCAACAAACTGGCTAAGTGGCTAAGCAAACTGTCTGTACGGCTAATATTTAGCTGTTCAGTTAATAAATAATAGCTGAGAGTCGCAGTAAAATTAGCACGACAAAGTTAGCACAGCTGCTAAATCGCTTAGGTGGCTCGTTCAGGCATTACCCCTTGCACAGCTAGGCAGGGGTTATTTGGTCAAATAAGGCACCGCAATCACCCTCGGAGGGTTTGTCCGTCTTAATCTACCCGGATCACCCCGCACTTCCCTGTGAAAGGCTTTTTCTTGCTTGTTGAAAGGGAACTACTTCTTAACGCGGACGCCTAGCGGCGGAGAGAGTGCGAGCGCGCCCCGCGGAGATATACAAGCTTACTAGTAGAGGTAGAGACCGGCACGCAAGAAAGCGACGGGACGGACGCCGTGTATTTCGAGTTTCGAATTTCGAATTTTGAGTGCGCAGTTTGTAGTAAATGTAAGAAGAAACGCGATGGACTCGAAACTCCTCGAGGTATTGAAGGAGTGGGAAGTTGCTGATGCCTACATCCGGAAATTTGAAGGTGAGTTGTTAAAACAACAGGTTGGTGGCCTAATGCCTAGGCCTAACATTGCTTTAGACAACGGCTTTTACCCCTTGCGTCTTGTCTTGTCCTTTAGTCATGGTTGAAATTTCGTAATTTCTTGTTTTTACAACGACCGATGTAATTGATCGGTTGCTCATTAACTCTGCCATGAGTGTGAGTTAACCTAACTTCAACGCTTCTCACCGTCCGTTGCCGACTGCACACTTCGTGTTTTCACAGCTTGAATTTCTAGAAACTTTCAAGGCCTTTTCGTAAGCCTTTCAATCATTTGCCGTTGTAGTCGGGGACTCCCTCGTCAGTCTTATTTTCCTTGCGTTTACTGTACGAATCGTGAACGTCTGAATAGGCGCCATGCTTGGACCGCTAGCTAATCTCTCCGCGATGGAGCTAATCTCCTGGCAATGGTGCTAATCATTTCGTGCCATGACTAAATCTTTAGCACCACGGCTAAAATTTAGCACGACGTCACTAAAATAGCTGAATGTATGCTGCGAAGTACTTTTCTATTTAAGCTATTCTGAACTGCGCATACAGGTCACCAGTTCAATACATTTTTTATGTTTGACTCATTTCTCTTATTTTATGGTAACCTAATTGAGTTTCATGTTTGTTCACAGAGCAAGAAATCAACAGCTTGGGTACACTGATGCTGCTGGGTGATGCGGAAATTGACGAGATCTTTGACAAGTTGGGTCCCAGAGCCCAGTTCAAGTTCAACCTCAGAGCCGTGGTGAGATCAGAAATTTGTTTCTCTAACAGTTTTGTTGGTTTATGTTGAAGCAACTCGATCAGCACAGTTCTTGGGTTGGTTTTCAGAGCAATGTAATTTTGACGGTAGAGGACCTAACCAACATTGCTAGGGAAGTAATTGAGGAGGAGAATTTGAAAAGGGCGAGTTTTTTAGCAGTTCTTTTATAACTAATTATCAGGAGTGCCTTAAAAGGGTTTTTCAGCGGCACTTGTATTTTTGACTCTTGAAAGCAAAATGTTTCAGGCAACAAGGAGTCAAACGTCGGCAGAAATTCCTGGTAAACAATTAAACTCAGACAACAAACTTGATTCTGCAAGTTCCTCTGACGTGGATAATGAAGGCAATAAGGCCCAAGACGATCCAGTGAAGGAGCCCCAACGCATATCTGAGGATAAGACACTGGATGAGAATGCCAACAGAGAAGTCCAGAGCAATGTCAATGCAACAGCAAGTTTGACGTCACCGCCCAGGACCAGTGGGAAGAAAAGATCAGCAGACTCCTCACAACAGGACTCGGTAAAAATCTCTTTATAAATAACAGCTGCAAATCTTACTGTGTGCGCTTGTAAACATTTTTGTGTCTCAGTCTCAAATCTGTTGTGGTTTAAGGTTATGTTTCTTCTTGGTCTTTTGATGCAGAAATTGAAGCGCTTGTGCATGGGGTGTTTTAACGGAAAAGTTGTGCTCAGTTATTTCAAGGAAAACAATGAGTTAAATGATGAGCACCGCAACTACCTGGCTGATGTCATTCTTAATGATTACTTGCAAGAGGACTTCAGTAAAAAGTAAGCTCAATATGCTCTGCAAAAGTTTTGGTTTCTGTATTATCAGCTTATTTTATTGTGGGTTGTTTCTTGGTTTTCTCTTTCTTCTCTGCAGGATCCCTGTAGAGGTGGAAAAGTCTATGACTGACAGCATCATAGATCTCTTCCCAACGGAAACCAAGGTCCTAATAGGATACTGCAATAATTTTGTCAGATTTCCATGGGTTTTATCTTGGTGGATATTCTTTACATATGGTCATTTGGTTTTTAGGAAATTTGGATGTCATCAACCACATGTAGCAGAGAATCGGCTGTTGGGCGTGGCAAGCTCATCACCCGTTACTATGGAAAGAGGAGAATTATGAAAAAAGCCGGCCTCGTGAAGAAGAAAGATACCGAGAAGTCCACACATAACCCACATTCACAGCATCTTGAAGATATAGGTTAGTACTGAATGTGATATCAATATTGGAGAAAGTCTAAATTTAATGCATTTGGTTAGGTTCATTATTCGGCTTCTCAACTCGCAGATTAGATATTTTAAATAGCAGTCTTGTTTGTTGGACTCAAGGAGGTCAAGCCAAAATTTATGAAGTATTATTATATGAGCCTTCATCAGTCATAAAGGTGACTTCTACTTTTAGCATTATCATTGTGTTCATTTGGTTGTCAATATTTCTATTGCAGATGATGATCTGGAACCTGAGGCGTTCGATGAAAAGGTGCTATGGCTTACAAACAACAAAAGACCGTGGTCAAAATTAATGGATATGTGGAAAGAAACCTCTAATGGCCGCCTGCGGCGGTTCTTTGGTACCAAGATGTCTGTTGGTGATTACATTGGCTTGTATCCAGCATTAGAGGAAAAGACGGGTTATATGTTGGTAAGTAATTTTTTTCCAATGCTGGTCCTTTAAAGTACTGCATGTCTGGTTGAGCATATTTTTGTAACCTTTTTTTTTGTGTCTGGTTTTGCAGCTTGAAGCAGACTTTGAGTTTCTGCATAAAGAAACTTCAATGAATTTATATGCAGAGTGGCCTTCTCTTGCAGCTTTTATTGAGTCCAAATTACCGAGATCAGTGAAATCTGAAATCGATGACTGTCTCACACCAGGTATAAATAAGCAATTTAAAAAAAAAAAATTATCATTATTTTTTTGAACTTGTGAGTAATAATGTCTTCATTTCACAGAGGGTAAGAAAATTAAAACCATCCAAGCTCTTCCCTACTTGTTTCAAGTTGTGACTGCTGCCAAAAAGGGAAAGAGCAGGCAGTGGAGACCATCCCGTGAAGAAGTAGCAGAATCTCTACTCCTCCATGTTGTGGTGAGTGGTGTTTCTTCTGTAGATTTTAGTGTGGTGTTGGTGTTACTCCTTAATTTTTCAGCTAAGTTTCCAAACTCCTTTATTTTTTTAATTTATTTTTTCAGGTAGTTGCAGATATTATTACAAGCCTTGCCAATCGTCTTCAAGGGAAGTACGAACCATATGGGTTAAGTCTGAGTCCTCAAGCCGTAGTGGTAGGACAAACAGTGGACAGCATAGAACAAAGTTATGTTCGTGTCAATACTGTGCTCTATGAGGTGGAAAACCCTTTAAAGGCTCTTGACATTGCGTTCAAGATCATGCACGTCCTTGATTGCGAGTACCCAAAAGAGAGTGAACGTGAGTGGTATTTCCTTGAAAGAAGCATCTATGGAATTAACCTCGACAAGAAGAATCCCCTGATTGCCAAGACCACAGCAGTTAGCAATTACTTCTCTCGATACAAGAAGTCTTAGGTCATTACCAGTTTTACCCAGATGCATGAGTGTGGCTGTTGGAGGTCTATAATGTCCTGATTGTGTAGTGTGATGTGCATCATTAGTTCCTGTTCTTCAGATCTCTGCTCAATATTTTGGTCATTTAGGAATATTTGTTGACACTTTCTGTCAATAATTTTGAGTTTGAGCTTTTTGAGTTTAAGTTTTTTGATGATTTTGTTGTGTTGTATTAAGGAATCTGATGGCCAAGACCTCCGCAGTTATCTCTGACTTCTTTCCATAGAAGAAGTTTTACATCAGTGCCAATTTAACTCAGAATCTTGAGTCTAGCCATCATCTGATATGTGGAGTGTCTCGTGCACAATTAGTTCCTGTTCTTAAGATCCCTGTCGGTCAGTATTTTAGTAAGGTACTTTTAAGTATTTGCACTGAATACTTTTGTCAATAATTATTTTTACTTTAAGTTTTTAGTTTTTGATAATGTTGATGTGTGTTGTGTTCTCCAAAGAATGTGTATTCTTATGCTCAAGTTAATTTTGCAGTTCTTGTCAGTTAGTGGTTAAATATCTTGTGAGAGAAATATAAGGTGATTTAATGTGCTGCAGCAGTGTTCTGTGCACTTGGTATGTGTTCCCTTTGTGATGTATCTAGTTCAGTCTCTGTGATCTGTCTGCCATAGATCTTTATCTGGGCTGTGAATCTGCCATTGTTAGTATTATATTTGATTTCAAACTAATTTCCTTCTTTCAGTTTTTTTATATTTTTAAAAAAGTTTAATTTTAATTATAAGACCTGAAAGAGCAGATCTCATTGTAATAACGGACTGATATGCTCTCAAGCACATTTGTAGTTCATAAGTTAGTTTTTCCATACTCTTCTAATTACGTATTATTTTTCACTTTTTTTTTAAAGGTTTGGTGGTACAGTAATTACATCATGGTATGTATTCCATGTTCTGAATGTGATAAAGAGTTCAAGGACATAGCCACATTTAATTTGCATTTTCGAATAGCTCATCAGAGTTGTAATAAGTATGTCTGCAAAATTAACAACTGTGGGCGGAAGTATAATTTGTATGCCTCTTTCACAAAACATCTGGTGTGTTCCCATAATGTGGTGCGTCGTGCTCATGGTGATTTACCGTCTGTTCTTGTTCCTGAAAATGGTTCAGGTGATTTAAATCTGCAAAATGCTGATCCGTCAGACAGTACTGAAGATCATGCAGGTCACTATGAACATGTTCAGGACGACATTTCAGAAACTGATGTAAGGGAAATGCTTGTGACTCAGCAGGATTTTATAGTTGCTAAACTGTATGCCAACCCTTCTTTTCCCCGCAATCTGGTTGATAAGATGGTCAAAGATTTCAGTGACTACCTCACCAGTCCATTCTTTGACCATTTCCGGGAACTTGTTACTCAATCATTAAAGCCTAATTTGCCTTTCAGTACCAAGGAAGAAATTGACAAAATGTTTGAACTTCTTATGAATCCGTTCAGTCACTTACTCACTGAGTACAAGCGCTTCCAGTATTTTGAGTTAAGCGGACATTTCATCAAACCAATAACGTACCGAATTGCCAGTAGGGAAGAAAGAGTTAAAACTAAGAAAGGTGTTAGTCTACAAATGAAAGATGTCACTGGGCAGTTCATTCCTTTAAGGCAGCTGCTTTCAAAGTTTTTTGAGCTTCCACATGCTTTGAATGATACCCTTTCTTACATGGAATCTCTCCAAAATGAAAATGATTGGATCTGTAACTTAACTCAGTGCGAAGTGTGGAAAAGGAAACGTGCAGCTTACAGCAAGGATGACATTGTTATGCCCATAAATGTTTACTTTGATGAGTATGAGCCCAACAGTGCTCTTGGCTCACATTTAGATCCTCTTGGGTGTACTTATGTCCACGTCCCCACTCTTCCTCCTGAATGCAGTTCTAGTTTAGAGAATATATTTTTAGCCCTCCTATTCGATGCTGACAACCGTGTTGTTTACGGAAATAGAAAAGCGTTCAAACCCTTGATTGACGAACTACTGTATTTAGAGGAGGAGGGTATTTCAGTAAAGGCATCAGATGGACTCAGTGTCAGAATTTATTTTGTTACTGCCCTTGTGTTGGGGGACAATAAAGGTTTAAATGGTATCTGTGGTTTTGTTGAAAGCTTTTCCGCTAATCATTATTGTCGGATATGTTCCATGCACAAAGATATTGCCCAAACGACTTTTGTGGAAAATGTAACATATTTAAGAACTCCTGAAAACTATGCCTCTGATGTCTTGTTAAAAGATCCATTAAATACAGGAATCAAAGAAGAGTGCATTTTTAATGCACTCCCATCCTTTGAAACGCCTACTGATATAAGTGTAGATGAATTTCATGATCTTGTCGAGGGTGTTGCCCATTATACGATGTTACCAGTCCTAAATCACTTTCACAACTTAAATAAAATGTTTATTCCAACTATGAATAGTAGACTCTATTGTATTGATTTAGGAGTGGATGCAGATAATAGGCCTCCTCTTTTCAATGTTGACAGACTTACAAAATCCAAAATTAAAATGACAGGTGCTGAAATGTACACCTTTATTAGAATTTTTGGTGTTTTGGTTCATGATATGGTGTCAGAAAATGATCAGTATTATCAGTTGTACCTATTGTTGCATGATATTGTGTCTTTAGCTCATGCCAAAGGATTACCAAGAGATGCAGGTGAAATCCTGCAAGTGAAAGTGAAGGAACATCATCAATTGTATGTTAGTCTTACCAAAGAGACCCTGAAACCCAAGCACCATATATTGTTACATTATCCTCGTTTATTTGCTCAATTTGGCCCTTTTGGCTCAATCTCTACAATTAGGTTTGAGGCTAAGCATCGCAAACTGAAAATGACATCCAATACTTGTATGACAAGAGTTAACTTAAGTAAAACTGTTGCTTTGAAGGAGCAACTTAGCTTTTGTTTCAGAAGTGTTGCTAACTCTTCCGTTAGACCCCCTATGGAAGTTGGTTGTATAACACTTGTTGATTTGAGAGACCTAGAGACATATGCTTCATTTAGTCTGACGCTACCTGAAGATGTGTTCTCTGATCCTAATCAGAAGCTTGCTAGTTGGGTGGTCTTTAAGGGGACCAAATACCAGGCTCAACAAGTCGTCCTTATTGGCACTGATGATATAGGCCTTTTTGAATTTGCTGAAATCAAGCTTATATTGATTCTAGAGGATAGACCATTATTTATATGTTCGCCATTCGAAACCCTGGGTTATTTTTCTAATGTAAGGGGATACGAAGTTTCTCCTGCTGCAGCGGGCTTGAACTGGTTTGCCGTTGAACAGGGGAAACTGCTTGATCCACACCCCCTTTGTGTTTACATAATGTCCACAGGAGAAAATGTCATTATTCCTAAATATGTTATATAATATTTAATTGGGTTAGTGCTAATTGTGATACTGTTGCCAATGGTTATGTAACTTGAAATTTCTATGGAATAAAACAAATGAATATATTTTACACACTTTTTTATTATTATTTAACAGCGATGGGTCCTGTGGAGGGGTTCTGAATATGGAAACGCTGTACCCCCACCCTACAATATTTAGCTGAGCGTTGTTGCTGCTCTGCTAAGTCTTAGCTGCTGAGCTAAAATTTATTGGCCAAGTAGCGGAAGTATTTTTGCAATCCTGCTAAGCCTTAGCTCTTGGGCTATTTTTTTTTAGCCAAGTAGCTAATGCAGGCTCCCTAATAATTCTCATCAGATGTCAAAATTAGCATACCAGCTAAAAGCACTTTGCAGGGCAGCTAATAAGAGTTTGCAACTATTTTTAGCTGTGCGGCTAATGTATTAGTTATCTCCCAAAAAGCAAATGTTATTAGCTGTACAGCTATTTTTTAGCTGTGTGGCTAATTATTTTTTTCCGTGTGGGCTGGAAATAAGGTGTGCACCGAGCCGGTGCCAAAAGGCCGAGACACTCCCGGGAATTTGGGGGGGGGGGGGGGGTTGACCGTTGTGGACCGTACAGCGGGTGAAGACTGAGGGTACGGGGCGTCCGCCTCTGCATCTGCAACCGGGCACAATATTATATCATGCACCATAAGGGTTCGGCACCGTTTTAGGGAACATCAAAATTCGAACTTTTTAAAAACAGGTTGTCCTTTTACACCACCCTCTATCTCTCTCTCTCTCTCTCTCTCTCTCTCTCTCTCTCTCTCTCTCTCTCTCTCTCACACACACACACACACACGCATACACTTCGTTTATTTGGCCACCCGCACGCTCAGCGAGTCTCGCTGAGCGTGCGCTGAGCGAGAACTCGGGGAGCGGCCCGCCATGTGCCTCTAAGGCCACGTGACCAATAGGCACGCTTAAAAATTCAGTTTACGACCCTACGGCCATACGCTTACACGCAGCTCGCCCGGCGGCGGCAAGGCCTTATTTGCGCATTGAAATTTACGCTAGGCAGATGCGCCAATACGGAGCAATGATTACCTGGAACAGGGAACCTGAGAAATAATGCTTATCTAAATGTGGAGACAGCGACGAATTTTTAAAGCTACGCGCTTAGCTGGTCGCTAGAATCAGAATCATGCAAGCATGTGTGGCGGAAACGCATGGTTTGGCCGTGGCGGGTAAAAGACCGCGGCTGCCGGGGCAGAGCATGCGGCGGAGGAACGCGGTCCCCGACTTCTCCCGCCCCTCCCCCCTCTCGCCCTTCTCCTCTGCATGATGTCACCGTGGCTGGCGTTCTGTGAAAAGCCCAGTGGCTGCCAACCGAAGGTGGTGTTATTGAGAGTGGGCAAGTGCGAGAGAGATGAGAGAGGGTCCAATTTTACGACCACGTGATACTGTATCAGACAAGCCTTCTCGTTGGTGTGTGTGTGTGTGCATGTATTTGGAATGGGCGGAGGGGGGGGTATGATTTCCTCATTTGTTTGAACTTGTCGCGTAGAGACGCGTTACCTCCCCCCCCATCCCGGCCAGGCCCGGGAGGAGCTGGGCAGTGGTATCGCTGCGTCCTGCGTTCCGTGTCCGCATGTCGTCCGGCTCTGTCTGCCAATCCGTCTGTCATATCGCACCACTTCTGTCTGCGAGGGCTCGCGCCGCGCCTGCCTCGGGCCCGGGCGCCCGGCCCGGCAGCGCGGCCTGCCCGAGCCTGCCCGCTGGCCCGTCTGGAGGTGGCGCGGAGTGGTGTAGGGAAGACGCGCGCGGACAGGGAAGTACAGAGATTCCGGAAACGGGAGGATGTCGTATTCATCGCGATGGTACGCGTCTTCCAGTTACCTCCGAATACTACTCGATGACACTCCCAGATGATTTTAGCGTATATTACAGACTGTTGAGTTATTTCCAATAAAAAAAGTGTTCCTGTTCGAGTCGCCGAAGTTTTTTTTTAAATATATGATGTCGTCGATTAAAGTAAAGAAATAGCGAACGCATACCCGTATGGACCACTTTTCCTCTTTCCAACCTATGGGTTTGATTGTGTGGAAGAGAAAATAAAATAAAAAAATGGTAGAATCGTATCAATAAAAAAAACCTCCGCGATTATATTTTCTTTATAATGAATAATCGAAATAATTTCTGAGAATGTGCGGCCAGTTCTTTGTTTTAATAGACTTGCAGCAATTTGCATCTTTTCAGCAAGATTTCACCCGGTGCACGAAATGGGCCACGACGGCCGGTCCGTGACGGGAAAGAACTGAAAGGGCCTAACTTTCAGGGGCTCCGACCCCGTTTTCGGCATTATTTTGCCTAATTTTGCGTTTAATTGCGTTTCTTGTGCGGTGGAGCAGCTTTTCAGACCTTCTGAGAGCCTAATAAGGGCTCTTCGGACCCTCTAGGATTCTAGCGGTGCGTCAGAAGGGCCCGGATTGATTCCTTTTCCTCGGGGCCCACCTCGGTTTTCCCAGGTAACCCAGGCGGGCCAGTCCGTATCTGACGGCCGGAACCCAACGCCCGCTGGCCCACGGCCTTGACCCCCCCCCCCCCCTTCTCACCGGCAGCGTCTCGGCCTTTCGGCGGCAGCTTGCTGCACGCCTCCGTCCCTCTTGCCACTTCCGCTCAAAATATTTCGGAAAATATTTACATTGATAGAGTGGTGACGTTGCGGGATGTATCTTTGTACTTCAACTGTGCACACGCGTAAAACTATGTAGCTAAAGAAACGAAAACGAAGTGAATTTGAAGAAAGTAGTGGAATACTTCTTGTAGTGGTAGCGGTGACCTAAACGCGCGACTGCGTTCGGCAGTTATGGAGGGCTTACAAAACAAGTCAGTGGGAAAAGATTAATTTAAAACATTTTGTAACCGATTTTGGGAGGGCGGGGGCACTGGTGGCCACCAATTGAGCACTAATTTATTTAACATTATCAGGGCCAACTTGACGTCGCGTATACTTGACAAAAATTGCTGTTTATTTATTGCCTTCCATGTACTGCTCGATTATGGCCCCATGAGAGACCCCTGCCTTTGGTAATAATGGCCGTAAACTACTTTGGGCTTGGGCGGGCAACCATGGAGTGTTGTACTGTGAACTTGCCATTTTCGAACCTCTCACAATTTGAACGTTATGTCATTGGGCAAAGGCTTCAAAAGCACGGTGGCCACCTTGGAACTACTTCCGTTCCCTATAATTAACGCGAGTCTCAGTCGCAGTCTACTGCCATTTTGCAAGAATATAGTATCAATTTTCTTATTCATCGAAAGTTCCTTTTTCTCAGCCCCCCCCCCCCCCCCCTTCTCGCTGAGCTTGTACCGCCCCACCCGCACCGCTTTCAACGTGCCACTACGTTCAACGTCCCAACGCTGCCGCGCGGCGGGCACGATTCTAAACTCAGGACCAACCTCCTCAGTCTGGGCTGCGTGGCGTGGAGTGGCGCCCCCTCTTGGTCTTGCCAGCTCGAGCCACAAGCGGTGTCCGGTACCGACCGCTGAGACCCCCTCACCCCCCACTCTCCTCTCCCGCTCTCGACGCGGTGTGCAAATGAGAGCACGCAGCGTTGACGCATGGTCGGTCAACCTCCTCACGCACTCTGCGGCACTGGTCTCTTTCCTCCTTCATTGGCTCTAAGACAAGCGAATACAGGCTAACCTACCCTGCTTCTGGATTTCTGAGGGTGTCCTACCCCTACACAAAGTGAGTGGCTTTACAACGAACAAATCGCACATGAACGCCTTTCTTATTTGCCATCGAAACGTGAGTACCTGTTTTATTTGCAAGTCTAACGTGGGCTCCTCTTAAACCAGCAAATACAACTGAGCGCCTCTTAAAACGACAGCCACAAGTGAGTGCCTTTTGAATCGGCAGCCACAACTGAGCGCCTTTTAAACTGACAGCCTCAACTGAGTGCCTTTTGCATGTAGGTATCGAATGTGCTCACATGAACCATGAGACTATGATGGGATTACTGGATAACTGGAAAAAGCACACCCTAAAATGGCAAAAAACTAACAGAAGATTGAAGGGTCACACAACATACCTCCTTTGTTCCACAATGTGTATGAATGCAAGCCAAGATCCATTTCAGAAAGAATATGAGCGCTGAACCCCTTCAATCACGCTTGGAACTCGAGGTGACCATTAGGAACCCTTGGATACCAACTGCAAGCAGCAAAGGCGAATGAAGTATTATATTGAAGACAAGGGAGTTAAGTAAAACAGACACACGAAAAGATTTCACGCTAAACCATACAACGACCAAACTAGAAGTGCAAACAAAGAAATGAAGAAATAAACAAAAAAACGTGTCGGGATGGCCTAAAAAGAAAGTATTTCCATAACAATTAATGATTCGTGGGACATAATTTCCTTCTCAGTGTATTCACTATCTTTACAATCAGATAAAATAGTTGAGTGGCAATATCTGATGACGTGATGATTGATATGGAATTATTTATCATGTGAAAGTGAAACTGAAGAAGGCTTGACAAAATAATTTTGAAATTCCTTTTTTGCGGTTTATCAAGTGGACTTTACCCAGAGCTTGCCTGGTTAATGCAATGTCTATCCAGCTGCTTGTTGTGTGTCATGTGGACTTTCCCCAAATGACCAATGAATTGACTCTTTGAACAAACAAGTTAATATTTATCCCTGTTGAGTTAGATGAAATTCATCAGTTCTTCATAAATCAAATAACAATTCCAAATTTAATTAAAAAATAATAAAGAAACAAAGAAATGTGTTAGGACGAGTACAAAGAAAGTATTTCCATAACAAATAATGTATCGTGGGACAAAATTCCCTTACCAGGGTGTTCACGATCTTTACGATTTCATGAAATGTTTAATGACAAAGTCTAATGTCGTGATGATCGATTTGGAACGAATTAGCATGTGAAAGTTAAGTTGAAGAAGGTTTGACAAAGAGGACTTAGGAAATAACGAATAGGAATGAAATTAAACAGTTGACAAAATTAAATAGACATACCTCCTTATTCCACATCATGTCAGCCAGGATCTGTTTAAGAATACCAGTGCTAATTGAGTTCTTTTACATTTGGGTACGATTAAATTTAGAACACTGAGTTCATTAACAAATGTCTGAATCAAGCAACAAAAATTGTGAAGAATACCATGATCATCTCATGATGAAACTTAGACACTGGATCTTATTCTTCTACAGTAATAACCGAGAAAGATAGGGAATTTGATAAAACCATTACATAATACAATGCAAATAGCATAACAATTGCATACACATAACCTCAACACACCAAATACTTACGAAATTCAAGGTATTCCTTTTAATGATGGTTTATAACATGACAATTAATTGCAACCAAATATAATGACATTGGCCAGACACATTCGCGACTCAAGCCATTGCTAGACTAGAAACCACTTGTTGTTATCTTCACTTCGAGCCACCACGGCATCTGGAGACGTCAGCAGCATTAAAAATAAACTTGCCGTAGAATTTCGATCGACAACGTGAATCAACAGACACAGAACTCGATTCGCATACAATCTTTCAAGTTCCTAGCCAAATGTAAACAATTTTCACTACAGCAACCACCGCAGCAACTTCGGTTCGCTCCTCCGCCGCGCGCCGCACACCGCACCGAGCCGAGTCGAGCCCAGCCAATCACAGCCCCGCGCCGGCTCTCACCTCCCCCCTCCCCTCCCCTCACCCAGAGGGCGACCGTTTTACGCTAATTACTCGCATGCGACACAAAATCAAAATTGTTGCCACCGTACGTGGATATAGATAAAAAATGGAGTCTATCCTGAAAATTAGTAGTTTATGTGTGAACGATTAGTCTGCGTACACACGTCCGCCCGAACGAACAAACAGTCGGCATCAGACTATAAGCCCGGCTCCTTTTCGTTTCTAAAGAAACGTGTCGGGACGGGCTAAAAAGCACAGAGAAATTAAGGATTGAACTGGCACAGCAGTTACCTCGTCTGTTTTTCTCACCTTCCACATGTTTGGCACACGTATGTCACTAATATCATGGATAAACCAGTGGCAACGTTCAAAGATACGTATGATAACATAATAGGAGGCGGGGCAATTTCTGCAGTCAATATCACAGTTTGTTTTACATGCAGACCACCTTACAAACCTTACTATTCTTCCCAGCCCTGTGGAATCCACATTGCCAACAAACATTACATAGCTTGGCTTATTTCTTTTAGACACAAGATTATATTCCTCTGAAAAGTACATAACACCCTTCCTCTTCAATCGATAAAAAATATTACACTGCCCTTCCACAATATTCAAGCTTTCTTCCATCACTTCCTTGGAATGCTGAACTTGATTGAACTTCCTTTCATACTTCCCAACAGCAGCAGTGACATTGTCTACGATGTCTGCCAATTTGAATGGCTTGGAACTACTCTCTAAACGGTCACAAAATTTAAGAACTTCGCTGTCTGGAGGGAGACTCCTTTTAAAAGTTGGCATTTGCATACGCATTGACACTGATGAACAAATTTGAAATGCAACATGCTGATTCCCATGGAAACATTTGCTAAGTCTACCATTCAAACTTTCAAGGAAAAAAGTGGAAGAAACAAATAAAGGACCAAGGTCAAGAACAACCTCACTTAAATGTAATAATTGATGAACATTAATCCCCATGAATCTCATTGCATAAAGTCTTGAAAAATCTGCTACATATGATGACAGGAGAGATGCTGCTGCCTCAATCTGATTCAAGGCAATGCTGTCCTGAGATAGTAGGAGGATGACAGCAGACACCAGCTTGCAATGGTGTTGTAGATATACATCTTCCATTAGGTTCTTCAGTACAGGAATTGAATAATAAAATAAAAAGAGCTTATATTCAGAACCTTTCCAAAATTTCAACTCTTTCAGTTTACGAGGAGCACGTACTGCATGGCTTGGTGGCTTAATTTTTGCTAACTTCTTATCAATTAAATCTTTCACATGGCATAATGTCCACGGTTGGCCAGAAAATGATGACTCAAACCACAATGTCATGAGCAGTTTGCAAACTCCAAGGAAGAGTCCATGCAAAACATCAACACCTGTGCACCTGATTATATCTGGCACCATTTTAGATAAAAGGCTTGGTCCTTTAACTCCATACACCGTCGCATTTTTGTCTCTTCTCCTCGCATTCAAAGCTTGACGAGCATGTTCCTGGGTTTCTTCATGGGATCTTTTCTGAAGTGTAAGAGTATATGGGTAAACCTGCACAGTGGTTTTGTTAACAGCAGCTCTTCCTCCAGGCGAAAGGCATCTTGCACAGCCAAACTCACCATTAAACTGTTTGAATCTAAGAAACTTTGCTTTGGCTGGTAAATCACAAGTTCCAGAGATGATCTTGCCCTTCACAAGGATTTCAGAATTGTCAGGTAGTTTAAAATTATATCCTTCTTGTTCAAATCTCTTCATTGTGGTATGCAGTGGACGCAAAAAAATATTAGGATTGGGTTGATGTCTACCAAACCACAAGCCAACTAACAAGATGTTAACAGGCAATGTTCGCTTTTTAGCCCGTCCCGACACGTTTCTTTAGAAACGGCAGGAGCCGGGCTTATAGTCTGATGCCGCATGTTCGTTCGGGCGGACGTATGTTCGCCGACTTACCGTTCATAGAAAAACTTCAAATTTTGAGGATCAACTACTTTTTTAACGTAGAATCACGTGCGGTGGCAACAATTTTCGATTTGTATCGCATTTTTGATTAATGAAAATTTGTCTGTTTTTGATTTTTGAGGTTAGGGTTGGCCGCCGCGCGCACACTATTACCATCGCGGCGCGCACAGGGACGGGCTCAGGTTTACGGTTTTAATCGTAACAAATACATCTGCTATCGGGCACTTCTAGGGAGACTTGAGGCGGGGGCCGGAGGCCCCGCAAACGCCGCCGGCAGGCCAAGCTGGCCAAGTCCCCCTGTCAATCCGAGGTGCCGGTGGAGCGCAGCGGAACTGGCACCGAGGATGACGGAAGGGACGGGCCAGCTTGTTATAAGGCAGCTCATTGATAACTAAACACATTGGCCAGATAGAGTACGAACATGATTTGAAAGCCTTCACACCATCGGTATACCACATGAAAGATCTGTTGCTCCTTTGGCTAAGGAACCCATTATTTGCCATTTGTTCTTGATATATGCGCCCATCATATATATCTTCTATATTTTCTTTTGTCCGTTTCCTGTTTTCATTAAATCTGTATTGCAAATCTTCATAAAAATTCTGTCTGGTGAATAGTGCGGTATTGCAGCCCGAGCGGTGTACTTGATGTGCGAGGGAAGGAAAGGGAAGAACGAACGGACTGGTTTGGGACCCAGAGAGCAAGTGCGTAGTTTATTGGGCCTGATTGACTATCGTCTCCGAAGGTTGCCCTGGCGCTGTCGACAATAGCGCCCGCGAGAGGGGGGAAAGACCATAGCTGGTAACAATAGCACACTGGCTCAATTGCTAATACTGCACTTCATCCCCCTCCGGGTTTGCGGAGCGTGAATGAGCGTGTCCACCATTCGGTGCCTAAGGAGCAGGGAAACCCGAGCGCCGACACTCCATTCACGAGGAGACCGTTCTCGACGAGAGAGTCGGCCTCTTTACCGTGTTAACTTCGGTTACGGCTCGGGGCCGTCGCGAGCAGCTACGGACTGTCCGTCAAATGTCTTTGGTTAGTCCGAACGGCCTCGGATGGGCGGGCCGTGTGCTCTCAGAGAGCTGCTGGTACTGGGTCTTGGCTTCCGCGTGGGTGGTCCGGAACTGGCGGACAGCGGGCGGGCACGGCCAACAAGGCCGTCCGCGCGACTCGGGTGACAACGGCGGCAGTGTGCCGTCCGGGAAGGTGAGGGGAGGCGGTCAGTGGGCCGCGGCAGTGCGACTGCCGGCCGCACCAGCCGAAGAGGCGGCGCTAGCAGCGGGCGCTGCGGGAGGGGACGGCCAGGGCGCCGTCAGCGGCGGCGGCCGCGCGGCTGCAGGGGTCAGGGCACTGCAGCCGAGGTGAAGAAGGACACGGGCTTGGTCAGCGGCCCGCGGCAACCTGATCAAGGAAAACAATCACTTGGCGCAGAATTTCCTCCGGGGAGAGATGCCCGTTGACCACGAACACGCGGTCGGTCTCCTCCACCAGGAGCCACTGATCAGAAAGTTCATGCAGGCGGCGCAAGTAGTCCAGGGGGAGTGCAGTCTCCTCCGGGCGTCCGCGGAGCGTCATTCTCCGGTGTGCTTCCTCTGGGGAAGTGCGGACGTAGACGTAGACGTGACGGCGGCTGGAGTCTCGGAGGGCGCCGAAGAGGGAGCGCAGCACGGCCATGTGGGCCGGGAGCAGGTTTCCGTCTTGCAAGTGCGCCCTTGCGAAGACGTACAGCGAACATTCCATAGAGCGTTCGAAAACTTGCAACAGAGAGGACCGAGTGAGGGCGCGAACATGCAACGTGGCCAGAACGAGGGCTTGGAACGTGAAGCTCCAGGCCGCGCAGTCTTGTCCGAGGAGGGCCAGGAGATTATGGCCTTCTACGTCTTGCCAGGCGCGCACGGGCTCTTTGTAGACGGTGCACTTGCCCGTTCGCTGGAGTCCGGTGGCCAGGGTGGATTTCCCAGCGCCAATGTTGCCTTCCAGGTACAGGTCCGGTAGAGAGCGGGGTCGTCGTTGGTGGCGGGCAAGGCGCAAGGCCAAGACCACCGAGAGGGCGGCGAGGAGGAGGAAGACGGTCTGCAGGAGCACGTCCATGTCGAAGCGTTGAGGCGGGTCGACTGAGGGCGCAGCAGAGGCGGGCCCAACTGCAGGCGGGGGACAGGGGACAGGGGAAGGCAGGTGCGATTGTTTTCGCTGCGAGGCACGCGTCCAGCAGGTGCCTACTGTTCGAACCGATCCAATTTCACTTGAACCGCGGAGTGATAAGCGGCGTGCCAGGGACTCCGGTTTGTCGCGCGTCGCTGGAATGTCCGTTGTGCCCGCAGGCAAAGGCAAGAAGACAGGAAAAAGGGGAAGGGAGAACAGGCCTGGATGCGCGGCCTAAGTCATGTGAAAATGACAAGGCTCCCTTTCCTAATTCTCATCCGCCCTTCGTCCAAAAAGTTGGGGCTGTGGGGGGGAGGTACCAGTTTTGTGTTACAACGTTGTTCCTATGCACCTTGTTATTTCCGTGCAACCAATGCGCCCAGACTGTAATGCGGGCCAGAACCGCATGAGCCAAATAGCAGTCCGGGATGTAGAGAAATATTCTATTGAGGGAATGTTCCGAGCAAGGACAAATGACCAATGTGTAGTGTTGTTGAATCATCTCAACCCCGACTGGACTCGAACCCGAGCCAGCCGCACACTAAGCGAGTGAGCTATCCACTATGCCAACAGCCCCGTTGCAGCTGTGTGGAAGCAGGCTGGAAGGTCTTTTGCCCGGCGGCGCGCGAGGCGCAGGGCGTAAGGTGACAAAGGCCGGGCCGTGGTGTGCCAAGCCGGGCCGGTCAGACAGACAGACAGACAGGTGGGCAGGGGCTGGGGCCTGGCGAGCCGGACCTAGCCGTTGCCGAGGCGGCGATCCCGGTGTTGTTTGAAAGATGGGCGTACGATTCACTGGACAGGGGCCTCCCCGCAAGCCGTGCCTGAAAGGGACTTACTACAGGGCGCTCCGGCACAACGGGTCACTCTGCTGGGTAAGGCGAAAGACAGGGAAAAGGCTGGCCTAAAAGAAATGGCGAGGAACAGGAACCGTTGGTGAGAACTTTTGTCTGCTACAGATCTGCTCTGAGTGCCGGCGGTGGGCAATTCAGTACGGCTGGAAGGTGTTGACGATGTCGACGTCCGTACACATGATTGCGGAGACGGCGTGGAAGGCGAGGGCGGTCCGGTGCGCGGGCTGGATGTCGAACACGGGGACGTGTCGGCGCTATGTCACGCAGCTGGTGGAGTGCAGCTGCACGGCCCGGGATTTTGAAGAGCACCACCTTCAAGAAGTGTGTGTGGACGGGGACCGGCAGCCGAATCCGGCTCATTTCGCGATAGGATTTGTGGAGATGTAGCAGTTGGCAGTACTGAGCCGTGGGCCGTGGGGAATACGGCGCCCGTGATTGGCAGGACTGGAGCCGGGCCGCGGCGAGCCGAGCCGAGCGCGTAGCAGAAGACGCGGTGGAGCCGAGAGTGCGGTGATTGTCGAGCCTGTCGGAATTCTCCGAGCGGCCGGGCCGAAGGGGACGGCGCCGAGCCGGGATGATCCGAGCCGAGCTGAGCTGCGGCAGCGGCGGCGATGTCAGCGCCTTGCAAGGAACCGAGGATGCGGTTGCGGTTGTCTGAGCCGTGGCGAGCCGGGCCGTGGTGTGCCGGCCCGTGTGCGTGTGTGTACGGCCGTCGGGCGGGGAAGGGGCCGAGCCGTGCTTGTTGACACGAGAGAGGTTAGGAGCTCCATGGCTGGCCGATTGTTTACTTTTTTTTAGAAAGCCCGGAATTTTACTAGACTGAATGTCATTCCGATGTAATTGCGGCCTTGTGCCCATGAAAATTTTCTGTGTTTAGTGCCCTCCGATTTGTCGCGGAGTCCTTTTGAAAAATTCCAACTTGTTAAGTTCAAAATTCCTAGTCATAAGCTCTGAAGACTGTGCAGCAAGATTTTAACTCCAAGTGTTTCATGTCATCATTTCCATCATTGCTCTTTCATTTTCATGTTCCATCTGTGTTTGCCATCATCATCTTTAGTTGCGCTCACCAGAGCCATTGCAATAAATTCCGTTACTTTTCAATCTGAGATTCTCGTTCTTTGGTCGGCCTTGCCTGACGACAACGTGAGAGGGGAGGGAGACAAACTACCACCTGACCTTCAAGAAAATGTTGGTTAAGGATACAATCAAATGTATTCCAAATAATAGTAGAATGGTAGTGCAAAATTAACACTACACGGGGAGGAAGCCTACGACCCGGAAGAAAATCATGGCACGTAACAGGGTGCAAAGGCACGGGGAGGAAGTCTACGACCCGGAATTAGAAAAAGTGGCACGGAACATAGTGCAAAGACACGGGGAGAAAGTCTACGACCCGGAAAAAGAAACACAGAGCAATAAAGAATGAGGACTGAAACACTCACACATCACTCAGGCTCAGGGAGTCGGAGGTCAGATCTATCAGCGGCGAGCTGCGCGCGTCTGAGAAATCGCTGGTACTCGACGACTCTGCCGCGAACTCGGGGGCCATCCTGGCCGAGTCCTCGCCCACTCCGCGGCTCGAAGACGAAGCCGACGAGGGCCGGGAGAGGGGTAGGGGCGCCTGGGAGGCCTCGGTGTGGCCGCGGGGAGCGGCTGAGGAGTGGCGCACGGGGGTGACCAGCGCCGCGCGGTTGGGAACCATGGCGCCCAGGAGGGGGACGCGATGCCAACGTCCCTCGCCGTCCTGGACGCGTCGCCACGGCTTCGGGCACATGTTGGTCGTATGCCGAGCCGCACGGCAGTTGCCACACCGGCCGCGGAAAACGTGGCGGGTGCGCGGGGCCTGGTGCTGTTGGAACCGGGGCGGCACCTGGGCCTGCCGGTGCTGGGGGCGGGGCGCCTGGTGGTACGGCTGCGGCTGAGGGCGCACCTCCTGGTGACGCGGGAGGGGCCGCTGCCGTTGCACATACCGCTGCTGTTGCTGCTGCTGCTGCTGCTGCTGCTGCTGCAGCTGTTGCAGCTGTTGCAGCTGTTGCAGCTGTTGCAATTGTCGCTGCTGCTGCAGTTGTTGCTGTTGTTGCTGCTGCAGCTGCAGCGTGGCGCCGCCGCCAACAGAGGGACAAGCGTCCCAGGCGTGGCCCAGCCCGCTGCAATTCCGGCAGCGACTCGGGGCCAGGGCGTGGGGCGCGTTGACGCCGAGCCGCTGATGAACGGAGCCCGCCGGGACCACCGGGGCCGCCACCCGGTGCCGGGGGGCTGTTTGGCCAGGGGCCGGGGCGGCGACGCGCGGATGCTGGCCGCCCTCCAGGGCAGCGGGGGCCGAGGCGGAGGCCGGGCCCAAGAAGGAGGCGGCGCGTCGACCGTCGGCGGCGACCTCCACCCGCATTGGCTCCGGTGCGGAGCGAGGCCGAGGCGCGGGCACGGCCGCAGTCACCGGCTCGGAGCGGGGCAGGGGCGCAGGCACGGCTACGGGCTCCGCGGCCCGGGGTGGCTGCTGCGCCGGGAGAGGAAGCAGCGGTGCTGGCAGGGCCGGCCAGGCAGCAGCGTCGTCCTGCCACAGGTCGCGGTGGCGACGCCCGCGGCCTCGCGGCATGTTCCCGGGGTCGAAGAACTCCGTCGTCTCCTCGACCTGCTCCAGGACATCCCCATTGGGGAACGTGATGGTCCGCACTGTGCGCTGGTCCGCCCGCGTTCCTTGAAAATCCATTCCGGCGTGGTGCAGCGAGGACAACTGAAGGAACCACCCGGGGTGTCGGCTAGGACTAGACTGCCGGTGCTGAGGCCGGACCGGTGCTGCCTGGCTGGTGGCGTGCCTGGCTGCCGGCAGGGCGACGGGGTTCATTTGATAATTTGATAATTTGATAATTTATTTGGTTTAAGGTTTTTTTGCAAAAGGACTATAAAGTCCCACTTCAGCAAAAAAACCGCTCTCAACAAATTAACAGGAATATGACATTAAGAAACAAAAACAGAAACAATGACGGAAATTGGATAAGTTAAGCACTTAGTGCAACAAAATAACAAAATAAATACAAAATAGCAAAAGTAACAATAGATATGAGATCCTCGACATAAACTTATGCAGATCAGGAAAAACTTAACATATATAGGGAGAAATGTTTCTTGAACAAGTTATCACTTAGCATACAGTAGTCATATAGTTTATGTTCATTCCATATTTTACAGGCAGTAACGATAAAGCTATATTTATATTTGTCAAGTCTGCTGTAGGGTATTTGGAGTATAAGCTCTGAGAAACGATTTTGGTGGGAATGAATGCTGGACATAAATGTAAAATTATTATATAAGTAGGGAGGGTTTTTACTCAGAATAATATTGCGAGTAAGTTTAGCAGTAGAGTAGATTTGTCGTTGAGTTATGTTAAGCCAACACAGCTCTTGATAGTATTTACTTACATGGTCATATTTCTTAATATCCAGAACAAATCTTACACATGAGTTAAGTATTCTTTGCAACTTAATTTGAGAGTGTACTGTAGCATCGGTAAATAGGACAGAACCATAATCTATTACTGGAATGACTAGAGCTTGAATAAGTTTCTTTCTTACACCTAGGGGTAGATAGCTGGAATTTCTCTTGAGCTGTGCAAGAGTTCCCAGGACTTTAGTGACAATAGAATTAATATGTTCAGTCCAGGATAATGTCTCATCAAAAATTACACCTAAGTTCCGAGCACAGGTAACATAGGGTATATTGGCACCATTTACAAGTAAGGGAGGTCTTACAGTTAACATGTTCAAGTACCGACGGGTGCCAACAATAATAGCTTGGGTTTTGGGTATATTAAGACATAAGTTATGATTAGTTAAGTACTCACTGAGACTATAAATATCAGAGCTGACACATTCCACGGCCTCCTGCATGTTATCTAATTTAAAGTGGTAATAGATTTGAGCATCATCAGCATAGAGGTGGTAATGACAATATTTAAGTACCTCATACATATCATTGATATATAGGCAAAATAATAGTGGTCCGAGGACACTGCCTTGTGGCACTCCAGTAAGAATGAGGCCCCAGTCTGAAAATTTATCAATATCAAATTGAACTCTTTGATATCTATTTGACAGGTATGAGGTAAACCACATTACAACTGAATCTGAGAAGTTGAAGAGTCTAAGTTTAGTAAGAAGGAGCTGATGGTGAACACAGTCAAACGCTTTGCTTTGGTCAAGTAAAATAAGCATTGTTAACATTCGTTGATCCATGGCTTTTCTAATATCATCATTAACTTTTAACAGAGCGGTAGTGGTAGAGTGATGTTTCCTGAAGCCGGACTGGAGAGGGCACAGCAGGTTATTTTTATCAAGGTAGTCAGTAACCTGAATATGAACAACTTTCTCCAGGCCTTTGCCCAAAAGAGATAGAATACTAATAGGTCTAAAGTCTTTACAATCTTTGGGATTTGCCACCTTAGGAACGGGGATAACATTTGCGTTTTTCCATTGGCTGGGAAAAGTTCCACTCTGAAGACTAAAATTATACAGAGCACATATTGCAGGCAAGAGAATATCTAGTCCCATTTTGATGAAATTTACTGAGAGAAGGTCGGGGCCCTTTGCTTTAGAGGTTATTTCCATGAGGCATTTTCTCACAGTATCAGGTGAAACATCACCGAAAAAAAATTTATCATTATTTGGTAATTTGGACTGCTTATGACTATAATGCTTAATGGTATCTGCAATAGTCTCCGATGGAGAGATGTTTCCTACATTTAGATAATGTTTATTTAGGCAGTTTGGCTCCACAGTTGAGTGGGGGTTATATTTATTAGCAGGATTTTTGTTGTTTATACCCATTGAACGTATTGCACTCCATAATGCCTTAGGTTCAGGATTTTTATCAAAAAGATTATGCAGATATCTCAATTTAGCATTCCTCATTTCTTGATTGGCACGGTTTCTGAGTTTGATAAACTCTTGCTTATCTGATTCAGCTTTAGATTTTAAGTGCTTTGCTCGTGCCTTGTCCCTTTCTTTTTGAATTTTTATAATCTGTGGGGTGCACCAGGGAGCTGAGAATTTTTTAGACTCTACAATTTTTAGAGGAATATGCTTATCAACAATATCCAACAAAAGCTTATTAAAACACTCCACCTTTGCATCAATATTTGTGAGACTTAACATACTATGCCAAGGCGCGTTGTAGAGATCTTCTTGATAGAGTGAGAGGTCAAAGTTTTTATAATCTCTAATCAAATGTTTGCGTTTTACATGTCTGGGTGTGGTAAGGTTTAGAACAACAAAGATCATGTCATGTTGGGAGAAACCAGGGGCAGATACTTGGCCATAGGCCTTCACACGACCTGTGAAGTTGAGGGCAATAACATCAAGTGTACTGTCACACTGAGAACTATGGAAGGTTGGTTGAAAAGGAATACATGTTAGGTTACACGCATTCAAGACAGATAATACAGTTTCAGCATCACCAGTATTACAGTTCACATCACCGCAGACCATAACATATTTAAAGTCTAAAATAAGTTTATACATGTCATCAAGAAATACATCAAGCTTATAAGTTTTTGGAGGTCGATAAATACAGGCCAACAAAATTTTAGCTTCTTTAAAAGTAACTGATAAGAAAATATAATCAGATGGGTGGCCTGAAGACATTTGTAATACTTGGGCGTTATGTTCCTGTTTCACATAGACCGCCACTCCACCACCAGGTCTCGTTACTCTATCATTTCTAAAGGTATTATAGCCAGATATGTCAGCAGTACTAGTTGACTTGAACCAGGTTTCACTCACAGTAATAATGTCAATATCACTATCAGAAAAGGTCGCAGAAAACTCCTCAAAATGATTTTCATTATGTAGGGATTGAGCATTTAAGTGAACAATTTTAGGTGAGTTTAGGTACTTAGTTGACAATACTTTAACGCAGTTATTAATGTTTCCCTCAAAGTAGTCGTTGACATAAGTATCAGAGTCCTTAACAGTAAAGTTTCTGTTTGGGTCGTCCAAGTGTCCAAAGAAATAATTATTTCTATTGTCTTCAATGTTATCCATTAGGATACAGAAAACGGAAAGAAGAACAGGCACAAGCACTAGACACTAGACCAATTTATGTAGGTCACTCTTGGTGAAGATATGCAGAAGGTTACGGTCAGCAACATTTTTCTTGGCAAGGATTCGGTTTTCTTTAAACCAAATCAGCTGGTATCCCAATGGGCGGCCTTTTTGTTTGGCCTCCCAGAGAAGAGTGCGCCAGTGTTCAGCAAGGTGCCGGTTTATGTACACAGCACGATTTACACTAGCATCAGGTACAAGTTTCAATGAGGAGATGGACTGGTTTCTCTTCTCGAGCCAGCGCTCGCGAATTGTGCGGGAGGAGAACTGCACAATTATTTTGGGAGGGGCCCCTCGGCTCTTGGTGGGGACCCGGTGCATGACATCAATGTCACCTGGGTTGAGAGGGACTTGGATGTCAGCAGCGAGACTGGCCATTATCTTGTTTAGGTCTTCACCCTGTCTCTCTTCCACATTAACTATTTCAATGTTTCGGTTTCGGGCATATTGTTCACTGCTGACCATACGCATTTGCAGGTCAGCAATGAGTTTGTCCTTTTCAGCCATGTCTCTCTGAAGGTTTTGGATTGCAGTGTCACTTTCAACTTGCTTGGTTTCCATGGCAACCAGTTTGGCACTAACCTCATCGAACTTATCACTTATAAACTGCACTGATTCTTCAAGCTTTTTCACGAGAGGAACTAATTTCTTGATTTCCTCCATCGACTTTGATAAGCCGGCCACAGTGTTCATAAAAGCTCTCATCTCTTCTGGACTCACAGCTTTTCTACACTCATGACATTTCCACTGCTTGTTTTTGCGGTAGCTGGTTTCTTGTATGCCAGCGCAGGAGAAGTGCAGCTTGCAGCCTTTTCCTGAACACAGCGCGTAATCAGTTTGAATGATTTCATTGCACGACGTACACAGCACTACGTCGTCTGCAGGCATCTTGTTTACACACAACCGGAGTTGCCAACCTCAGAGGATTTGAGGATTGCCAACCTCGTTTTGTTCAGAGCAGACGGTGGGCCCGGTGCACCCTAACCTCCAAACTTGGAGCACGGCTCAGACAGTCACAGTCAAAAACACTTTGCACGGCCTGACACGGTTACACCAGCATGTCCACAGACTCAGCAATGGTTGTTTTAGCCGTCACACAGTATCAAACTCTCTCTACTTATCGTTATCACGAAAGATACGATAGAAAATACGGAGGGCCTAGGCACTGTCCGTCACCTGTGCGCGAGAGGGAGAGGGGGTTCATTGGCTGCCGCTAGGACCGATTGTTGCACCTCCGTGACACTGGCATCACCCGTGCATGCACAAATTATGAGTCATAGGTCACCAATTTGAGCATGATTTGAGCAATCGATTTGAGTATCGAACCACCTTTCATATACCTGAACTAAGTAGCATTACATCTTCTCCTTTTTTTTAGAATAAGTGTTCCGAAACGCAACCTGTCTCTGTATGTTCTGTGAGAAGGACTTCTCATTCACCACCAACAAAACATCGGAAAACCTCTACTCAGTTATGTCAAGTCATGTGCACTGGTAAAACTAAGGCGTAAACCTACCTGATTCCAATGCTTCCCAGAGGCGTTAACTCCAAGATTTTAACCAAAATTGAATTTTAAATGTTCCAATCGGTGTTTTTATGGCCACAATAAATTTAAATAAATCATTAATTTATCTTACTGTAACATCTCTGAAAATAGGATCACTTTTGCGTCTGAAACATTTCAGTCAGATGCTAAAATTGATTAGTCGCTCTTTTCGTGTGAAAATGGGGGATGGCTCACCTCGTGAAAATGGACTTCTACAAATGTGGTTTGAGAAAGACTTCTGACCCCTTCTTTAATCCTCTCATTGCACTGAATTCAATAGTGCAATTAGTTTTTTTTTTCAATTAAAATAGAGATTTACTGGGAAAATGCAAAAATATTGGAAAACTGTGCTTAACGCTTCAGTAGAGCACAAGGTGGCGCCTAAGTCTTACCAGAGAGTATGTGTGTTGTGTGTAATTTTAAGCACTCTCCTCTTGCTTGTTGTGAACTTAAATGTTTCACTATTTCGAATTTATTCTAATTTCTCATCTTCTTTTTGTGTCTATTACTTTTAGTGACTTATTTATTTACATTTTGATATATTACAATAAGTTGCTCCTCTGATGTGTGTGTTTGATATTGCCATAACCTTACCTCCACCACGTTCTCAGAACAACTATGTTTCTTTTAATGTAACTATGGTGCTTATTTTGCCCCAGCCATAGCTGTAGTCACGCTTACTACAACTGCGCTTGATAGGACACGTGCAGTTACTCTGAGCGCAATGGCATGCCGCTAGTGGATGCCGCTATCACTATCGTTGGGTCCACGATACTACCATGTGCGCCGACTGCACCCACTGTAGTTGCCCCAACTGAAGAGCGAGTCGGCCTCACTGGGGTCGCGCCACTAGCGCACTGCAGTGGAGCCAACGATAGTTAGAGTGGGCCCGTATTCGACTGAAGACTGCAGTTGGCCCAACTATACCTATGGTCTCTTCAACTGCACTTTTTTCTCCGTGCGATGAAACTCGCTGGGTCGGCGCTCAGACGATGATTGAGAAAGGTAATGTCAAAATTTCACCCTTAATTTAAAGAACCTTAAAAGACTTAATTACTTAAATGCCCTAAGATTTAGATGGTTTGATTTCTGTAGTCGGCCTCAAGATGCGACAAGTCTCAGTTTTCTCCAAACTTCAGGGGTAGGTGACAAAATTGTTGCCGATATTTTAAACGGTCCACACTTTTAGAGCGTCTAGTCGGACCATCGAACCGACAGGAAATGGCCTAAAAAGTACAAATTTCGACCGGGAAGAATTTTGTCACCTCGCTTCAAGATGCCACAAGTCTCAGTTTTCTCCAAACTTCAGGGGTAGGTGACAAAATTGTTGCCGGTATTTTAAACGGTCCACACTTTTAGAGCGTGTAGTCGGACCATCGAACCGACAGGAAATGGCCTAAAAAGTTCAAATATCGACCGGGAAGAATTTTGTCACCTCGCCTCAAGATCCTACAGCGAACAGAAATTACACAAGTCTCCAAGTTTTTTCCAAACTTCAGGGGTAGGTGACAAAATTGTTGCCGGTATTTTAAACGGTCCACACTTTTAGAGCGTTAAGTCGGACCATCGAACCGACTGGAATTGGCCCAAAAAGTACAAATTTCGACCGGGAAGAATTTTGTCACCTCGCCTCAAGATGCCACAAGTCTCAGTTTAGTCCAAACTTCAGGGGTAGGTGACAAAATTGTTGCCGGTATTTTAAACGGTCCATACTTTTAGAGCGTGTAGTCGGACCATTAAACCGACAGGAAATGGCCTAAAAAGTTCAAATTTCGGCCGGGAAGAATTTTGTCACCTCGCCTTAAGATCCTACAGCGAACGAAAATTACACAAGTCTCCAAGTTTTCCCAAACTTCAGGGGTAGGTGACAAAATTGTTGCCGATATTTTAAATAGTCCACACTTTAAGAGCGTGTAGTCGGACCATTGAACCGACAGAAAATGGCCCAAAACGTTCAAATTTTGACCGGGAAGAATTTTGTCACCTCGGCTCAAAATGCCACAAACCTCAGTTTTCTCCAAACTTCAGGGGTAGGTGACAAAATTGTTGCCGATATTTTAAACGGTCCACACTTTTGGAGCGTGTAGTGGGACCATTGAACCGACAGGAAATGGCCCAAAAAGTACAAATTTCGACCGGGAAGAATTTTGTCACCTCGCCTCAAGATCCTACAGCGAACGAAAATTATACAAGTCTCCAAGTTTTTTCCAAACTGCAGTGGTAGGTCACAAAATTGTTACCGATATTTTAAACGGTCGCCATTTTCCAAGGCGGAACGCAGACCCGCCGAATATTGGTTTTCTTTGGTTGGACCGCACCAGGGGCCACATAAAACGGTTTCTCATTTATTTGCCCCTGGAAGGTAGGCAGACCCGCTGGACATCGGTTTGCATAGGTTTGGCCCCACCAGGGGCCATAAGGGCCTCCCAGAAGGGTTTTTGTCGAAATTGCCCCTGGAGGGTAGGCAGACCCGCCGGACATCGGTTTGCATTGGTTGGGCCCCACCTGGGGCCAGAGGGCCTCGCGGGAGACCGGTTCGCATCGGGATATGAATTTTAGAACTTAAATGACGAACGAACTGTACCTACAGTCCCTCCGGATAAGCTGACCGAGTTGTGGCCACAAAGTTGTGGCCACATTCCCGCTCGTACTTAGTTCAGGTATATGAAAGGTGGTTCGATACTCATCAGATTTTTGGGAGGAACAACACAAGTCTAACTTTAAAATAGAAATATTAAGAAATATTGTTTCCATTGGTTTTGATTGTAATTATACAGTTTTATTTCTGAAAAATTAAGAAATGAAAACAAGTAGCCGGGGAGTTCTTCACAACTGAAAATGTGGATGGAAAGATGCTACAAACCTCGAAAATGCTGTGGTCAGAAAACAAATCTTCGAAACTTTTCTTGTCTTGTTTATAAAAGACGATTCCTTCAAGTCTGGTAGGTTTCCTTGCTAGCTTCAGGACTGAAGATTGACTTTTCTGCAAAACACAAACATGACAGAATGCAGTGCATTTTATGTAAATAAGGCAACATACTTTTTCGGGTGCGTTACGTTTTCAGCAACACACATCGTAAGAAACACGATTACCGCAGTACATAACTAACTATTGCTCACCTTCCCAAAGTTGGATGTAAATAGCTTGCCGTACTGGGGCCCTTGGCCCTCTGCAGAAATTTTACTTTCTTCTCGATCACTTCTTATTCCGTTTGGTAATTCCGGATGCTACTCAGCCTTCTCTTCACGTCGAAAATTCGTTACCAGTAGCAATTCGTGATAAAGTCCGCAAATAATATCGAGTGGGAAAGAGAACGACAGTTTCTTTTGGAATGACTGGTACTGACAGTTGGAGAAACGTCTGTACTATAGTTGGTGTGACTATAGCAGTGTGGTTTTAGCACTGTAGTGGAGACAACTACACTTCAGGTTGGGCGAACGGGGAAAAACCCCACTACGGCACTGCAGTTGGGCCAACTATACCTTTCCTTGCCGCCACTACACCAGTATGGATAGCGCTACTCGAAGAACAATTGTCATCACGACAGGGCTTCCAACTATATGACTGTAGTACACACAACTGTACCATTTTTCTCCGTGTAGTAGTCCCCGTTTCCAAGTGTGGACCAAACTGTGGCCCACAGTGTATAAAAGAACCAAGCAGTGTAGCAATTTTGGCCAGGTGATGGTGCTGTGATGTTAGCATCACGCCACTGTAAATACGGCAATTTCTCGTACTGAAAATGTGCTAGATCGGTATGCCTAAATTGTGCTCAAATTGGTAATGACCTCCGTTGAATTTGTGCGTGGTTGGGTGAGGCCGGTACTTGTTGACGTCACCGGTGCGCTTCCTAGCTATTTCAGCCGCGTTTCAAGGGTGCGAAAATGCATGCACAAATTCAACCGAGTTGCGAGACCGGTTGCTCAAATTCAGGCGGTGAGCAATCTGCTTTGAAATATCCGAAATTCGAATTAGGTCATGCTGACGTGATTTTGGCATCGCCACTGTAAATATGGCAATTCCTCATACCAGAAACGATGCACAAAATCTATAAATGTGCCAGATCGGTTGCTCAAATTGTGCTCAAATTTGTGGTGACCTCCGTTGAATTTGTGCGTGGTTGGGTGATGCTCGTACTTGTTGACGTCACCAGTGCGCTTCCTAGCTATTTGAGCCGCATTTTAAGGGTGCGAAAATGCATGCACAAATTCAACCGAGGTGCGGGATCGGTTGCTCAAATTCAGGCGGTGAGAAATCTGCTTTGAAATATCCGAAATTCGAATTGGGTGATGCTGGCGTGATTCTGGCATCGCCACTGTAAATTCGGCAATTTCTCATACTAGAAACGATGCACAAAATCTATAAATGTGCCAGATCGGTTGCTCAAATTGTGCTCAAATTTGTGGTGACCTCCGTTGAATTTGTGCGTGGTTGGGTGATGCTGGTACTTGTTGACGTACCCAGTGCGCTTCCTAGCTAATTCAGCCGCATTTTAAGGGTGCGAAAATGCATGCACAAATTCAACCGAGGTGCGGGATCGGTTGCTCAAATTCAGGCGGTGAGAAATCTGCTTTAAAATCTCCGAAATTCGAATTGGGTGATGCTGGCGTGATTTTGGCATCGCCACTGTAAATTCGGCAATTTCTCATACTAGAAACGATGCACAAAATCTATAAATGTGCCAGATCGGTTGCTCAAATTATGCTCAAATTTGTGGTGACCTCCGTTGAATTTGTGCGTGGTTGGGTGATGCTCGTACTTGTTGACGTCACCAGTGCGCTTCCTAGCTATTTCAGCCGCATTTTAAGGGTGCGAAAATGCATGCACAAATTCAACCGAGGTGCGGGATCGGTTGCTCAAATTCAGGCGGTGAGCAATCTGCTTTGAAATCTCCGAAATTCGAATTGGGTGATGCTGGCGTGATTTTGTCATCGCCACTATAAATTCGGCAATTTCTCATACTAGAAACGATGCACAAAATCTATAAATGTGCCAGATCGGTTGCTCAAATTGTGCTCAAATTTGTGGTGACCTCCGTTGAATTTGTGCGTAGTTGGGTGATGCTCGTACTTGATGACGTCACCAGTGCGCTTCCTAGCTATTTGAGCCGCGTTTTAAGGGTCTTAAAATGCATGCACAAATTCAACCGAGGTGCGGGGTCGGTTGCTCAAATTCAGGCGGTGAGAAATCCGCTTTTAAATTTCCGAAATTCGAATTGGGTGATGCTGGCGTGATTTTGGCATCGCCACTATTAATACGGCAATTTCTCATACTAGAAACGATGCACAAATTCTGAAAATGTGCCAAATCAGTTGCTCAAATTGTGCTCAAATTGGTGGTGACCTCCGCTGAATTTGTGCGTTATTGGGTGATGCCATCGTGATTTTGGCATCACCAGATTTGAAACTCTGTTTTTGACCTTGTTTGATATGCACAAATTCTAAAACTTGGCAGAGAGATTGCTCAAATCATGCTCAAATTGGTGACCTATGACTCATAATTTGTGCATGCATGGGTGATGCCAGTGTCACGGAGGTGATTGTTGCCCGGGTCGTCTTGCCGCCCTTTGGATCGTCATCCGAAGCGTCTAGAAGCTCGCGGAGCAGGGCACGGCCGAGGCGCGGTCGGGGCGTGGCACGGGGCGTTGCCAGGCGCGCGGCAGGGTTGAGGAGGGGCGCGGCATGACGTGTGCCGGGCACGGCCGAGCGTAGCGCGGCGAGGCACTGGAGCACGGTGCGGCGGAAGCGCGGCGGCACAGCCGGTGCATCGCGGCTAGTGTTAGGGAGGCAAGAATGGGGGGGGCATGACCGAGCTCAGGCGGGGTGCAGTCCCGCTGTACGGCCGGTGCGGCTCTGGGCGATGCCAGCCCGCGCGGCTCTGTTGGCCGAGGTGTTGCCTACCCCTCCGGCGCTGGACTAGTCACCGTCCCCTGGGGGTGCGGAGACAAAGGACAACCAGAAGTCGCGGACGGGACAGTCGGGGTCCATGTACGGGGTGACATTTTGGACATTCACAACCCGCTTTTTGCCGGTGTCGACGTGCTGAATCCGGAGCAGCAAATCATTGATCCTATCCAAGATGAGATAAGGACCCTCCCAGCGCTTTGAAAGCTTGGGGTTGCGTCCGCGATGCCGGGTGGGTCGGTACAACCAGACCATGTCACCCGCGCGGCTCGAGAAGATAGCCGAGTGCACGTCGTAATTTTCCTTCAATTTCAGCGAAGCCGCCGCGCGCTTGAGACGAACCTGCTCATGCACCGCGCGCATGGCTGCGCGAAGCCACCGGGAATAGTCCGACCTGCGCGTGTCGAGGGCGGTGGCCTCGTCCGGGGGCGGTTCCCGGGCCAGATCAGCTGGAAGATTGATCATGCGGCCGTACAGCATCTCGGCCGGAGAGACGCGGAGCGTGGTGTGCACGGCGGTCCGGTAGGCCAACAAAATCAGGGGAATGTGTGACGGCCAATCGCGCTGATCGTCCCGGACAACGGTCGCGATGTGCTGGACAAGGGACTTGATGAAGCGCTCGCATCGCGCATTTCCCTTCGGATAGTACGCCGTGGTTCGTGTCTTGCGAATCTGGAGCAAGTTAAGCACGTCCTTGAAAACGGCGGCTTCCCAGCTTGTGCCCTGATCCGAGTGGAGCGTGGTGAACGCGCCGTACCGGGAGACGATGTTGGAGACGATCTCCCGCGCGCATGTTTCTCCAGAAATGTCATGCGTGATCATGACTTCCGGCCAACAGGTGAACGTCTCGACTGCCACGAGAGCGTACCACTTCCTGTGTTTTTGCGCGGCCTCTGCGTACTGCGGGCAGGCTGTCGGGGGCGGGAAAGGGCCTGCAAAGTCAACTGTCCATCGGCCCAGGAAGGTGTTGTCGTTGAACACGCGCATCGGCCCGGGGGTGCGCCCGTGGCCGCGGCCGGTGCCGGTGGTGCGCCTGCACTCCTCGCAGCTGAACACAATGTCCCGGCAATCCTGGAAAGCGCCTGGCCAATAGAAGCGCTCCTTCAGCTTCTCCATGGTCTTAGTGACGCCGAAGTGTGAACCGGTTCCCGGGGACGAGTGGAACTCGACGACCTGGTCAAAGACACGGTTTTCCGGCAGCACAAGGGCCTTTCGGTGCTTAGTGGGGTCCCCGGACGGGTGCTCCCAGCGCAGGTAGAGGACGCCGTCATGCAGCTCGAGAGAGTCCCACCGCAACCACAGGGCGCGCGCTGTGGAGCCAAAAGAGACTGCCTCGCCGGGTGTAGGGCGGACGTCGCGGTCCTTGGCCTCCAAGATCGGCCTGATCGTCGAGTCTGCGAGCTGGTCGGCACGGATGGCCGGCGGCTGCCATGTTGGATCGGCCTGAAGCCGTGTCAGCCGGATGTCCATGACAACGGCGACCTGCTTTTCGTCCTCCTTTTTCTCGAGGCGCGAACAAGTTTTACAGTCTGGCGGGCAGGGACGCTGGGGGTACCGACTGAGCGCATCCGCGTGCGTGAGGGTTTTTCCCCGCTGGTACAAAACCGTGAAGTTGTGCTGCGACAGTAACTCGATCCAGCGCGCGGTTTTCCCTTCCGGATTTTTGAAAGTCCGGAGCCACTGTAGGGCCTGCGAGTCTGACTTAATGATGAACGGCGCCCCGATCAAGTACTGGTGGAAGTGCTTCACCGCGAACACCAAGCTAGCCAATTCTCTGGACGTGGCGCAGTAGTTCCGCTCGCGCTGGGAGAACATGCTGGAGTGATAAGCGATGACACGCTCCTCTCCCTGCTGCTCCTGACTCAGGACACAGCCGCTTGCGAACGCGCTGGCGTCGACCGCAAGAATGAGGGGGCTGCCGGGAAGCGCCGGCTGCGCCAGGACGGGGGCACTCACCAAGCCGTCTTTGAGCTGCTGGAAGGCCTTGTCGTGGGCGTCGGTCCAGTTGAAGGCGCTGGAGGGGCGCGTCAGCTCGTACAGCGGTGCGGCCAGGGTGGCAAACCCTTTCTGGAACCGGAGGTAGTACTGGGCCAGGCCGAGGAAGCTGCGCAACTCCTTGACGTTGTGCGGCACCGGCCAGTTGACAACCTTGTCGACCTTGGCGGGGTCCGGGATGAGGCCGTCTCGGGTGAGGACGTGTCCGAGGTACAGCAGCTGTCTCCGAAAGAGGAAACACTTAGGGCATTTCAGGTACACTCCGGAGTCGCGAACACGGAAGAAGGTGCGGCGAAGCATTTGGAACCCGGCTAGAAAGGTCCGTCCGCCCCCTATCACATCATCGAGATAGTGCTGGGCGCCGGTTGGTCCGTCCGGCCCCTCGTTCAGCATGCGATGCATCTGGCGGGAAAAGAATGCCGGCGCGTTTTGGAGACCAAAAACCATCCGGATGTACTCGACTAGGCCGAAACCAGGAACTAGGATGGCCGTCTTGCAGCGGTCCTCCGGCGCTATCTCAAAGGACAAGTAGGCCGAGCTGATGTCAAGGTTCCAGAAGTACTGCCAGCCTTGTAGCGCATCGAAGATGGCGTCAATTCGTGGCAAGGGCCCGGCGTTGAACCTGCTGATGGCATTTAACTCTCTCATGTCTGCACACGGACGCACTTCGCCGGTTTTCTTGGGCACGCACAAGATGTTAGAGGCCCAGGCGCTGTTACTCATCTGAACTACGCCCTGACTCAGATAGTTCCGGTAGGTGGCGTGCACCTGCTCGCGGAAATGAAAAGGCAGAGGGCGCATCTTTTGCCGGAACGGGGGCGCATCTCCCGTGTCGATTCTGAACTGCTCCCACTTGCACAGTCCTATCTGCTCTCCCTCGGCAAAGATGTCGGCAAACTCACGAAGAAGGTCGGCCACCTGCGCACGCTCCTCTGGTGTGATGTCCTCGCACTTGTCGACCAGGGACTGCAGGGAGGCGGGCAGTGGTTCGCCGGGCGCGATCACACGGCGGCGCGGCGGTGCAGCGGGCGCCGCCGTTCGAGCAGAGGCTGTTGGCGCCATCGAGAGAAGGGAGGGGGGCACGACGTGTACCTCCGCTAGGACCGTCAGGCGAGGAATGACGGCACGGTGCCGGGCGTGATTGTGGAGAGGGAGCGCCACCCAGGCGGTCACGCAGGGAATGACACCCCATTTCACCTCTACCCCCTCTGGGAGCGTGGAGAACTCAGCTGGGCGCACGATTCCAGGGCGTATGGTGTCCAGCCCCGGGCATGTGTCTGCTCCCCAGGAGTGACGTGGAGACGTACCAGAGGCTTCCAGGCGCATGCCGACTCCCCCGGAGTGGCGTGTGTCCCCAGGACTGGTGCCGACTCCCCCGGAGTGGCGTGTGGGCGTACTGGCGGCTCCTAGGCGTGTGCCGACTCCCCCGGAGTGGCGTGAGTCCCCAGGACTCCTGCCTGTCGTGGTACTGCGGGGTCCCCCGGTGGCGGCGGCCGGGCCGCACGGCGAGTGTCCTCTTGGAGTCCCGGACAGCGATCCTGCACGGTGACTGTCAAAATCCGTTGCCGGGCAGAGAGTATGAAAGGCGGGTTATAGGACTCCGCTGGTTCCGCTGGTGCGGCCGCCGCTGGTGGCGGTGGCGCGGCGCGGTGGCGCGGCGTGGCGTGGCGGCGCTGCTGCTGAATGCCCCCCCCCCCCCCCCCCCCGCCTCTGCTCCCGCCCCGCGCCCCTCCCTTCCACCCCCCCTCCCCTTCCCCCTTCTCCCGCCTCTCCTCTCGCCCACTGTGTGTCTTGTGGAAAAAAAAAAAGGACGTCTAGGTGAGATTCGAACCTGCAACCTTCTGCTTGTCATTTGGCGGGTATACCCGTTGCGCTACCAATGCGCCGATGGCAATATCGTGGACGGATATGCACTAGACAGCCTAAAGGCCAATCGCGGGCGAATTTTCGTAGGTTCTATCCTTTGTGTTTGTGTTCTTGTGGGGTTCAAAATTCGCGTCGCTCGCTCACTCGATTGTTTGTGGATGGACTATTTACCAAATACCATCTATATGTGTCGGAGTTACAACTAAATGTTAGAATGAATGGTAATAATAGATGGTCATAATGTGGTAGCGGTGCATTGAGGGTCGCCCTACCTTGCGCTCGGCAGGCGCTTGGCGGGTTGGCTGCTTAGCGCCTGTAAGGTGGGCACTAAGTCTTTCACGCCTGTTAGCCGTGCACTGCGGGTCTGCCTACCCTACTCTTGGTATGTCTCTCCGCCTATCACGCGTCTAGCAGATTGCGTTCACTGAGAAAAGAAGTGTCCTACTCAGAACATGACGAAACGTTTTACATATTACGAGATGGTCACATTGTTATAATGGGTGGTTATAACACATGGTCATAAATGTTGGTCATAATGGATCTTCATAACGTGGTCAGTATTGATGGTCAGAACGGACTGTTATAACGGACGGTCATAATGGATGGTCTTATTGGACGACTTCATCCTTTACCCAAGTTGTAGCTACTTACTAATTTGCTGTTATGTTTACCAAGAAGTAGCCATTATTTTTAAATAAAAGTGATTTTGTACCGTTTCCAAGGATACTCATTTCACTGTCATTATTGCTTTGGTTTTCACACCATTTTGTACCCTTCATCTTTTACACTTTTTATATTTTGTATTCTTCCATTGATACTTATTTTACCTTCATATTTGTATAGATTTTGTTACTCAAATTTTTCCTTTTAACATTTAATTATTGTTGATTTTTTTTTTTAACAAGTCACTCTTACATAAGTGATCTAAATTACTTCAAATGTCTGAGCATCATGTCTTCAATTCAACTACAGAGGTTCGTTCTCTTACAGTTCTTCCCATTACTTGGCATTCTTTCTATATTTATCATTATAATATTTTTTTAGCCTTCATTCCATGACATTCATTTTGATGATGGTACTGAACTACAATATGAAGATGTCTCTCTGGAAGAAAATTTTCTATTTGATTCAATCAGGAAGGTCTGTTGTTTTTCACACACTGTTCTATCTGAATATCTCGAAATCTTGTCTTCTTAAAGCTTATTTCTTATCGTGTTTTAGCTGTATAGTAATGATGAACTGTTGACTTCTTTAAGAAGTAATTGTGAGGATGCAGAAAAAGTTTACTTGGAGTTCCAAAAATTTCAAAAATTTCTTTCAGTGGCTCAGACTTCAAGTATGGTATGTAGTTTGTATTGTATTTCTTTCTTAAAAATATTATTAGAAAAGGAACCACAATTCTTCCTTGTTAGGTAACTGAAACTCCATCTATGAAATGTAATAAAATTGAAGAGGTTCAAAAGCTATACACGGAATTTCTTGAATTTGAAAGATACATCAATGAACATCGCAATAAGCCTAAGGTACCAAATTTTCACCTCTTATTTTTTTTGAAATTTTATTAAACCTATTGCTTTTCCTTCTCTCTAGGTTTGCATGCACAATTGCATTCTTTCATCTGAAGTAAGTTTGAATTCAATTTGTAAACATAATTTTGATGTCCAAAATGTTGTACTTTAATTATGTTTGTTCCTTTAGAATGATATACCAGCCAAAAGAAGGAAGATGTTACAATCTTCATTTCAAGTAAAGTACTAATGACCCCAGCCATTTAGTTCCAAGTTCAATTATATAAGGTCAAATTTTTATTCTAGGTCCCAATGACTTGTTCACAAACTTCAAACAATGATGTTAACTTGGAAGGTACTTTGGTAAGTGAAAAATTTCATGCTCTCTTGCAGCTGTTAATTAATAAAAATTCCCTTCCTTCATTTCATTGACTTTAATCTGTTTCAGAAAGAAAATCTAAAAGAACGTAATAGAAAGAACCAACAAAGAAGACGTTCAAGAATGTCTGAAAGACAAAAGATGAAAGAGAGAGAAAAGGCCAAGGATGGAATGAGAAGTTTTAGGAAACAAACTTCCTCAGAAGAAAGTATTTGTAGAAAGCTTTACGAAAAGGAAAGACGGAGGAAGAGCAGGCTATTGAGAAGGTCTAGTCTTCCTTTTTCTGAGTCCATGGATATAGAACAATACAATTTTGACATTTTCAACAAATCCATTACTTGGTATTTTTGTAGTATCTGCAAGAAGAAGCAACTAGTTAAGCAGTTTGACAAAAAACCATGCAAAAGTTGTCAGGATTTCAGTTCTATTAATGATATGGATCCAGGTGAAGTTCCTGAATGCTTAAAAGTTTTAACTTTTGTTGAAAGGCAACTCATCTCTCGCATTCATCCTATAGTGTCATTATATAAAGTCAAAAACTGTCAATATCGTTACAAAGGTCATATTATCAATCTTCCTCAGAATGTTCAAGAAGTAGCTGATATTCTACCATTAAAGGTTGGAAGTTTAACAAGCATTATAACCTTTCGTCTGCAAGGTTCTGAAGGATTTAAAGATTTTACTGTCCGCAGACATGTAATTAAGGATGCATTGGAATGGCTTAGGGATAATAACCCTTTTTATAGGGATGTAACTATAAGTGAAGAAAATATTCTTGAATTACCAATATGTGGATCAGTATTTGACTCTCTTAAAGTCTTTGATTCATCAAATGAACCAGAAATTGATGAAAATTCTGATGATGAACTTCATTTTGTGGGAAATGAAGATGAACTTGAGGATTTTTCAGAAGAAGATGAACTTGATGAGGTTGATGAAGATGTTGACAATTTAGGCGATGACATAACATTTACTGATATACCTAATATTTCTCCTTCTTCCCAAAAAAGTCAAGTTCAAAATGCTTTTAACTGGCCTACAATTGGCAGATCTCCAATAAGTGAGTTTAATACTCCTGGATATGTTACTATGGCCTTTCCAAGCCTATTTCCATTCGGTAAGTGTGATTTTTCAATTGAAAGAGGGAAGAAAATTACAATAAAAAACTATGCCCATCACTTAATGTTGTATCATGATGGTCGGTTTGCAAAGGATGAGAGGTTCCGATATTACATTATGAATTCTGAAATGAGATGGAGCTCATTAAATATTGGTAATATTGTAGTTCAAAAAAATGATTTTTTTTCAAAGTCTACAGTCATTCAGCTAAAGGAACATCTAAAAAGAAATCCAGGTCTGATCAAAAATATAATTTTCTATTCATCACGTATTAGAACTACAAGGCCCTATTGGAACACTAGGTGTTCTGAACTATTAGATATGGTCTTCCAGGTTGGTGATCCAACAGTTTTTTTTTCTCTTAGTAGTGCTGATTTCCATTGGCCTGATGTTTATAGGTTACTAGGCTATGATGTAACAACATTAAGTCATACTCAAAAAAGTAAGATCCTTTCTGAAAATCCCTTAATTTTTGATACTTTTTTTGTCTTAAGGGCTAGATTTTTTGTTGAGCACTGTTTCACAAAGAAATTTAATGTAACAGACTTTTGGTATAGGTTTGAGTTTCAACACAGAGGTAGTATTCATTTGCATGGTGTAGCTTGGTTAAAGGATGCACCATTAACTTCAGTTACTGATGATGAAAACGGACAAAAGAAAGTTTTGGCTTATTTTAACAACTTAATTTCTTGCCAAAATCCAAACCCAAATACAGTGGTTTCAATCATTCACCCATCTCAAAAGAGATTATGTGATGTATCCGACCATGATGAAGATTTATCTGATTTAATTAATACATTTCAGAGGCATACTCAATGTTCGAATATCCATTGCCTGAGGAATAAAAGAGGGAAAAAAAATAAAGTATGTAGGTATGGTTTTCCTAAAAAGCTAATGAAAGAATCAACCTTGGAAATTGTAGATGGTGAAATCAAAGATATACATTTCAAAAGAAATGATGATCGAATAAACAAATATAACCCATGGATCTTACAAACTTGGAGGGCTAATATTGATTTCAGTCCGATAGTTAGTCAAAATGCAATTTTAAGGTACATTGCCAAATATGCTTCTAAAGCTGAATCCAAGTCTTCTACTTTCCAAGGTATGATTAAAAATATGTCCTCTTGTGTTGATGAAGAGAATGTTAACTGCAAGAAATTAATTAGGAAGATATTAATATCTACATGTGCTGAACGTGACTATTCAGCCCAAGAAGTTGTACACTATCTGATGGGATATGGTTTTTATCACTGTAGCAGGGAATTTGTTGTCCTCAACTTAAAACAGTTTTTATATGACTCTTATGGCACATGCAAAAGATACAAAAGTATCCTTGAGAAGTATATGGAGAGGCCTTCATATTTAGATTCATATAGCTTATATTTTTTCGCAAGAAATTTCTTTGTTCGTAATGGAATTGTTACCATGAAGACAAAACCTGCAATTGTCCGAATTTTTCCAAGGCCTGTGTTAAATGATGTAAATGAATTGGATACTAATGATATATCAGCTCTCTTCGTTTTCTTCTGTCCCTGGAGAGATGTATCTGAAGTTTTGCAACCTTCAAACGTTAATGAACCTGTTGTTAAAGAAACTTATGATATCATAACAATTGTTTTATCTGGTAGTACCATTGATCAAGTTGTTGATAAATTCAATGATGAAGATGATGAAGTTGGATGTTTTGGTCACCTCTTTGAAAGTGATGTACAACCTAAAAGTTTTGAACCTATTTCAAGTTATCATCCTGGACAGAGTTCTCGTCGTACTTTAGGTAACAGGAATGTTGATAGGAAATATGATTGGAACCAATGGGACTGCAACCTTGATTACAGTGAGTTGGAGGTTTTATACAGTTCATTGGTTTCAACAAAAGTTAAGAAAAGTTCATTTGAAATTCTTAATCATGATCTTAGTGATACTCAAAGCAGAGTCTTAGAAAAACTTGCAGGTGAAATTTTTGAATTGAAAAACTCTGAAGATTATGAAGGATCTGTAACCTTTGTCCAGGGTGGTGCTGGTACAGGGAAAAGCTATCTATTGAAAAGGATGTACAACATGTTACTATCTGAGTTTGGCCCACAAGTAGTTAGGACATTGGGATCCACAGGCATAGCTGCAAAAAATGTTAATGGAGAAACTGTATATTCATTTTTAAGATTAGGAAGAAGGCTATCTAATCATGTTTCACTTATTGGAGATGATCTTGTAAAATTCCAACAAGAGAGGTCAGAAGTCAAATTTTTGTTAATAGATGAATTTTCAATGATTGGTATTAGACTTCTTACTGCCATTGAAAGTAGGATAAGACAAATGTCTGATAAGGAGGCTTTCTTTGGAAACATTTATGTGTACTTTTTTGGAGATTGTAACCAGTTGCCTCCCATAGGTGATTCTCCTTTGTTTGCTAACTTTAAGTCCAGCTATCATTGTAGTTTAGCTTGTAAAGGAAAGGTTTTATTGAACAATATTGATTCAGCTTTCGTCCTTGATTTTAATTACAGATCATCAAGTAAAAAGTATAGTCAGTTCTTGAATGCTGTAGCTAACGGTAGTTGTACTTCTAGTGATGCAAAGAAACTAAGAAGTCGATGTTACACCAGACTTTCACGAGATGAGCGTCTTTCATTTGAAAATAGTACCAGGGTTTCTTCAACAAATGAACTTGTTGATTCTTATAATAATGAAAAATTGGAACTTTTAGGAAAACCAGTAGCTAGAGTGGAGGCTGAAAATTCTAGTAAAACTGCTTTTAATTCAAAAGATGAAGATGCAGATGGCTTACAGAATGTAATATCTATTTCAGTAGGTTCTAAGATAATGTTAAGAAGAAATTTGAATGTTTCAAGAGGTCTAATAAATGGTTCAATTGGGATAATCCAATCAATTCTGTATTTGGATTCTAAACCACCAATGTTACCATGTTTCATTTTGATTAATTTTGACAATGTTTCATTGGATGACTTTGATGTTAATTATGTTCCTTTGAAACCCGTTCTTAGTAGCTGGCTAAAGAACGGTATTAGGTGTACGAGACTTCAGCTACCTATTTCGCTTGCATGGGCTTGTACCATTCATAAGTCTCAGGGCCTTGGTTTTGATAAAGTACTACTAGAACTATCTGAAAGGGAATACTGTATTGGTTTATTGTATGTTGCATTGTCAAGAGTCTCAAAATTTCACAATATTGCTCTGTTAAATACTCTTACTCTTGAAAGACTGAACTCTGTAAGAAGATCTAAATTTTTTGAACATCAGCAACAGTTTTTAATTTGGCTTAGCTCATTCATTTGAATTTGTTTTTCTTTGCTGCGACAACTGTAATCCACACTAATCTACAATTGTCTTTAACTTCAGTAACATTCTAAGGCTTGTATAATGTGTAATGGGTTATACTCTAGAAACGTTACCTGAATGTAAAGATAGATCTATGTTTAATTTTATTGTTTCTTCAGCTGATCATACATGTCATTAATGCCATTAACCAACCTACCCATTGAACTATGTGACAAATAGATTCCTGGTTGTCATTCAGTTACTTATTTTTATAACTTCATACCAATCTGCAAACCCAGCAGATAGATGACTCTATGGGACCATTCACAAATATGTAGTATTAAATTTTAAGTTCACAACCTACTTTCTTATAGTTATGTTATATTGTTTTGGTATTTTTCTTAAATCCTGAATGTTAAAACAATCATAACACTAATGGTACAGTGTATGATCTATTTCCTTCTATCTCTTCCTTGAGTGCAGAGCTCAGCTGTGGAACTATAAAATTAAAAAAAAAACTGCAGAGAGAAATACCAAGGTGAAGGTCCTCATACAACTACCATCTGTGCATTGCACAGTTACTACACAGATACATATTTTTTCATCGTTTCTTTCTCTCTTCACCCCCGTCACTCTCATCTTCCTGGTTGTTCTCTGCACAAGGACCTTAGTGTTTAAACCTTTGTTGGTTTTTATTACTTCAAAGTCTACATTTCTTGTAACTCATCCACAAATTGATAGATTCTTTTTATGTCATTTAGGTTCGCAAAGCCAACGAATGGTAATACATTCAATTATTGATAAATTCACAGAACTGATGTAATACTGAGCCTGTTAGGTGATGAAGATTCATTAATTTATCTAATGTGTTCAGTATTTTTATTTCTGTTTAGATTTACATGTTGTTATACAACCCCTATGGTAACCTGTTAAGTAAGACTTTATGTTAGTAGTAACATTTGTTTGGTTGGCGCTATTGACTATGTATTTACTCCTATTATTTAATAAATTTGGATGTAACAATTTCCTGTTGTGGACTCTTTTATTTCCAATCACTGTCTGAAGGTTATTGTTATGCAGGTGGTATTCTTGGTGGACCTATGGTTTCATACTGCATATTTCCATTGTTAAATTTTTGTCATCCTATATTGAACTTTCTTAACTTTTAGACCTAAAAAACAATCTATTTTCTTGATGTTTTTGAGAATCCAACTTTAACTTTCTTCACAAAATTAATTGTCCTTTTTTAAAATTGTGATCTATTAAACTCTATAATGGATTTAGCTGGTTCTTCAAAAGATGATGATTCAACCAAGGTATGGTTTAATTGAAACTGTAATTATTTCTCTCATTCCTTCCTTCCTGTAGTGACTTTTCTACCTTTTTTTTGTGCAGTCATCTGATTCTGAAGTGGACATTACCTTTTCGGGTGCTATGTCCGAAATTGAAAATTTTGAGTCACAAGATATCCTAAAGGTATTTTATGAACTGTAAAATTTCTTAATTAGAAAAGATTTTGTAAGTGTTCTATATTGTAGGTGTACAACGAACATGAAATTAAAGAACTCCTAAAAGAGAAGACCGATGACCTCCATGCAATGTTCGCCCAGTTCTTGCAATTTAAACAATTTCTTGGGCTTCATACAAATCTTCCTGGTCCTTCATGTTCACCTCAAACTTTTGATGCATTTGAAAGTCATCATCGTGGGATTGCTAATCAAGTAATCAGTCATGATGCAAATTTTGAAATCTATACTATTCTTGTAACTTTCTTACTTCTTTCAATGAATTCATTGTTCTCACTACATTTGTATTTATCTTTAGGAACTACCTCACCAATGTGAGAAAGCTTCTGAAGTTAACGATGGGAAGGTCAGTTTTTAATCACAGAAATTTTAAGCAGTTAATATATTAGTAATACTTATATATTTCCTTCTTTTAGGAGGTACGATCAGATACTAAATTGTTGGAAGATGTAAGTTTTTGATTGGCCATCCTCTATTAGTTTCTTTGTATTGGATTGTACATACACAGCACTTGGTTTTTTTATCACCTTGTTTGTAGGATAGTTCGGATGACCAGAAAGTTGTGGAACCTCCACCCAAAAAGAAGGTAGATTTCAAGCAATTGGTTTAAAATCATTATTCTGAGTATTGGTATTAACTTAGAGTTATTTTTAACTTCTTCAGAAAAGATCCAGTTCGTCAACAGAAAGTGTAAGTTTATTTTATTCATTCTATTTTCTTCATTGCCTATAATTTCATGATTATAAATCTAAAACTATATTTCACTTTCATTAAGTCAACAAGTAAAAGTGAAAAAGATAAATCAAAAAAAGCTGGGAAGTCTTCAACATCATCACCTAAGGTACATTTTGTTTAATGAAAATCTACAGTTGATTTCATCCTTTTTATATGTTTTGTTGTACTACTAGAACTTTTCCGTTCTTAGAATAAAACTTCGAAGAGTAAGAGGTCTCATAAGAAAAAACAGCCCAATAAGGTATCCTATGAAATCTTTTAACTTAGCACTTGATATTAGTTTATCCTCTTTTTTGAAATTTGGGTCATCTTATAGGATCAAGAGCAGAATAAATCAGATTCCTCTGACAATGAAGAAGATGTAAGTGATTACTTTGAAATCTCCTGGTAATCTTTTGATGTTATATTTAATTCCCTTGTTTTTTGATTTGAATACATCTCACAGCAGCCAAAGACTTCTAAGTCTAAACGTACATCGAAGAAGGTGTGTACTGGTTATTAAGTATTTTTATTAATTGTATAACATCTTTGAATTGTCATGAGTAACCTCTTACAGGACAAAAAAGAGAAGAAAAAGGACAATGATTCAACCGATAACGAAGTAAGCTATTTACTGCTTATTTTTTATGATTTTTAGTGGTTTTTTCTCATAGCAACAACTGATCTTTTTAGAATTCAAGCTCAGATGAAGATGTCAACGAAATCAACAGGGTATTCAAGACAGTACCAGAGTTTAAGTCTTTGAAAGATTTGGTTCACGGGAAAAAATATAAGTGCTCAAAATTTGAGCTGGTTAATACTACAAAAGGCGATAGAATTAGGGTTCAACTTGAAGATAATGAGTTTTCAGATCGCTTTGCTTATGTTCACTTACCTGAAAGGGTGAACACAGTTTTGATTCGCAAGCTAGAAGTCTACAATGAAAAGTGTAAATCTGCTAGACCACTTTATCTTATTTTCAGAGGAGTTAAGGGAAAGGCTTTTGATATTAGACTTACTAGAAAACAATAGTTACTTATACTCTTTTCCTATTCTTTCAAAAATTAAGGGAATTTCATAAATCATAGAGGCTATTGAAATCTTATAACAGTTAAAAAAATTAGGTCTTCTTACAAGAAAAATAAATGCTTACAGGAACTTACATCTCATTCACCAGATAAGAAAGAAAGGTTAAGGGCCAGCTGGAGAAAAGCAACTGCAAAATATAGATCCAATATGTCCGAAGAACAAAGGTCTAAGAGATTATTATACAATAAAATGTATAGAAGGAAATCTAAAGAATAGTTGTTAACTTTAAAATGTTTCTGAATAAATGTTTTATCAAAAGATTACATCACTTGTGTAACTTTATTTCTTCCCTTCAAGTAAACATCACAAACAATCATAACCATAATTACTGTGAAATCACTTTTTGGTGTGAGATAAATGAGGAAGTTGTTATTTAGGTTGTAAGTTTTTTCGTTTTCCACTAATATTTAAAATATGTAGTAATGTAATATACACGTTTCCAGGAATTTTGTCTCCTTTTCTAATAAGTAAACACAGAAAAGTAGGTAAAGGGAAACTTTTTGTATCGTCTGCTACTCCTTGTAGCCTCGCACCAGGTCACTCTTTTGGGGTTCTGATACAATAACAACAGCTACAACAACAACACGAGAATTTTGGATAAACAATGGTACCGAATAGTTGTTTACCAAATTTTAATCAAAAATTTCATTGATTTACCATCTCTTTCATACCTGTAGTTTCAGAGTTCATGTCCTTTCAGTAAAGCAAAGTGCGTCCAACCTTGATTGAAATATTACTACCATTGTGAAGTTAAATTAAATACATGTAATACATGCCTGAAATAGGGTTATTTGTGGTACTTTAAACTTTGAAATAGCTTCTGTTTTCAGATAGTTTATTGAAAAATTTAAATACTTAAAATTTACATGGTGTACATTTTTGTATTTCTGTCACTGATATGATTGTAGATGTGTGAGTTATCATTGTCGTGAAGATTAGGTGAGGCACTTGTCTGCCTGGACCTTCAGCTCTCCATTTGCTGCACCAGTGAAGCACTCCACCTTATGAATGGGCTGCCAGTGTCATATTTTGTATCACTTGTTGGACACCTGCCCTGCACCGTGTGGTCATCTGCAGCTCTATAAATGTTGGATCAATGAGCCATTTTACCTGCTCCCCTGGGGCTTAGGGCTGTCCATCAGCAGAAATATGTGTAGTCACTCGGCCTCCAGATCATGGGCCTTGTGGGGCTACCCACAATCTCCCTTACTTACTCCCCACCGTCATCAATATGTTGAGCTACTAGCTCTACAGCCTGCAGCATCATTGTAGCTTTCCATTTGCTGAACATTGAGGCATTCTGCCTGTTCACCCACTGCCAATGGCTGCGCGTGAGAATCAATAGGTGGCGCCAATTGGCTTTCTTTAACTTGGTTGTCAAGTGTCTCTCAACCTGTTGTATTAGTGTGGGGCTTGATATAGCTTTAGCCTTTTTCTTCCTGGTCCTTTTGTCGTGCATGTTGTGTTGAAGAACTGTAAATATCTGTTTACAATTTACAAATTTTTATATTATGCATCAAGTTGTAAACTGTATTTATGTGTATGAAACAAATTACTATATACTTAATGTATCATTTAATGTTAAATTGAATTGCTTGAGATGATTAGTTGTGAATTGGGATTCTTGCTATCAACCTAATGGATGGTCTATTAATTTGTATCTCAATATTTTGTTGTCAGTGTGGGGAAAATAAACATTCTTAATGTTTTCATTAACTTGTATAATTTCTCAAACTCATTATTGGAAATATTCCAAACAAAGTCAAAGTAACTGACATCACAACATATTTATAACAACAACCGTTACATGGAATTTTATAATCAGCTTATGATATTAATTTGAAACTCATTTAAAAGCCAAAGGAACATATTAATGTACATTATCACAACTGGTTCAGTGTTCAGCGAAACTCCTGTATACGTTTAGTTCAACAATATGATGATAGTGTCATAGGCTCATTGAGTTTGTGGTCATTTCGTTGGAAACAGAAGATGTATGTTTTAAAACATAATTCATTAAGAACTTCTTCAGTTTCACAAGCAATGGTTCTGGAAAAATTCTTGATGGTAGCTTAAAGTTAAGGTCTTATACATTTATTATTTTAACTTCTGCCATGCTATAATTTTGTATCTTTAAGACTTAACATTATGCTATTTTTAATTTTTTCCAAACCTTTGGAATTTGGATGTATTTTATCTATCCTTTGAGAGTATCCATAAAAACTGCAGTACAATGAGTTTCTAATTTGTTTGTCATAAAAAGTGTCATCCATTAAGCAAACCCGAACTCCAGAACCAGTAAAAGAAGAAATATAACAATTGTACTGAGAAATGATTTTGTTCTGGCTTGAAAAATCATCAAATAACATGATGTCAGGGATTTCACACAAAATTATTTTACAACGTAACCTTAATAGGTACCTTATTAAAACTTTTAACTGAATTTTCATGTCGATTAAATCTGTGTTTTGTAGTACATTGTTTGTTCCTATCATAAGTACAATGTTGTATCCCTGAAGTACCTTATGGTTCAATTTGACATTTTTATAGCAAAGTGATATGTTACAGCCACTTATAACAAATTTATCACTTATATCATCGAAATCATTCTTAAACTTATTGTACAATCTCTTAAATATACTATCACCAATTAAAACTGTTTTATCAGCCATTTGTCTTTTTAAAAGTTCTGTGAAATTATCTGGAGTGTATTTTGTTGAGGGTACAGTTTACGTATATGGAATATTAATGTAGTACCTTTGTTAATGGTTGGAGGTAATTTTTTCAACTTCTTAGTTCTCTTTATCTTCTCAGATCTGCCAAAACACAATTCAAAAATGTTTGGTTAAAGTTGATTTATACTTGAGGTACACTACCTTTTGTTATAAAAAGAAATTGTTTTTAGTTTTAAATGAATATTAATAATTACATACCTGCAAGGTTTTAGGGGAGTTTAACTTAAATATCAATGATTTTTCATATCAAATCATATTCAACCATATTCAATCTACTTTGTTGTTATTGAGAATGGTCACCTAGGTAACATTTTGTAGTTAGAAAATGATATTAAACATATCGCCTTGTGGCAGGCTATTTGCTTTTGGCTAGGAATGGCTGGATTACCAATCATCCGTTGTGACCATCTATTATACCTATCCATTATTATCATCCATTATGTCCATCCATTGTGACCATCCCATATAACCATCCAATATGATCAAGGTTTATGATCATCCCATATGACCACCCTTTATATCCATCACTTGTTTTCATCCTTTGTTTATGACCACCCAATATTACCAGCCATTATGACTTCTGGTTATTACCATCCCATATGACCATCCCATATGACCATCCATTATGATAATACTTGATGATCATCTATTATGTTCATCCTTTATTACCATCTGTTATTTCCATCCATTTTGAACTTTCTTTATGACCATCCTTTATGACCATATGATATTATGACTATCCATTATGACCATCCGTTATGACCATCACATGTTTTCATCCTTGGTTTATGACCACCCAATATTACCAGCCATTATGACTTCTGGTTATAACCATCCGATATAACCATCCATTATGACCATCCTTGATGACCATTCTATATAACCATCCAATATTATCATATCATATTCTCATCCATGGTTTATGACCATCCAATATTAGCAGTCATCCGTTACGACCATGACATATTTTCATCAATGTTAAATGAGCCCTTGATATACCAGCCATTATAGCTTCTGATTATTAACATCCCATATGACCATCCGTTATTACCATCCATTATGACCATCCGTTATGACCATCACATATTCCTATCCATGGTTTATGACTACCCAATATTAACAGCCATTATGACTTCTCGTTATGACCATTCCATATGACCATCCATTATGACCATCCTATATGACCATCCGTTATGATCATCCCATATTATCAACCATCGTTTATTACCACCCATTCATTATGACCATCCGTTATGACCATCACATATTCTCATCCATGGTTTATGACTACCCAAATTAGCAGCCATTATGACTTCTCATTAAGACCATTCCATATGACCATCCATTATGACCATTCTATATGTCCATCCGTTATGACCATCCCATATTCTCAACCATCGTTTATGACCATCCAATATTAGCAGCCATTATGACCCGGTTATATTTATCCCATATGACCATCCATTATGACCATCCATTATGACCATCCGTTATGGCAATCCATTATAACCATCCATTATGACCATCCGTTATTACCATCACATATTGTCATCCATGTTGAATGAGCACCTACTATACCATCCGTTATGACCATCCATTATGACCATCCGTTTTGACCATCACATATTCTCATCCATGGTTTATGACCATCCCATATTCTCAACCATCGTTTATGACCATCCAATAATAGCCATGACTATCCTATATGACCATCCGTTATGACCATCCATTATGACCATCCATTATGACCATCCGTTATTACCATCACATATTGTCATCCATGTTGAATGAGCACCTACTATACCATCCGTTATGACCATCCATTATGACCATCCGTTTTGACCATCACATATTCTCATCCATGGTTTATGACTACCCAATATTAGCAGCCATTATATCTTTTCGTTATGACCATTCCATATGACCATCCATTATGACCATTCGTTATGACCAAGTCATATTATCAACCATCGTTTATGGCCACCCAATATTAGCAGCCATTATGACTTCCGGTTATGACTATCCTATATGATCATCCGTTATGACCATCCATTATTATCATCCATAATGGCAATCATTATGACCATCCATTATGACCATCCGTTATTACCATCACATATTCTCATCCATGGTTTATAAGTATCCAATATTAGCATTATGACCATTCTATATGACCATCCGTTATGACCATCCCATATTCTCAACCATCGTTTATGACCATCCAATATTAGCAGCCATTATGACTTCCGGTTATATTTATCCCATATGATCATCCATTATGACCATCCATTATGACCATCCGTTATGGCAATCCATTATAACCATCCATTATGACCATCCGTTATTACCATCACATATTGTCATCCATGTTAAATGAGCACCTACTATACCATCCGTTATGACCATCCATTATGACCATCCGTTTTGACCATCACATATTCTCATACATGGTTTATGACTACCCAATATTAGCAGCCATTATGACTTTTCGTTATGACCATTCCATATGACCATCCATTATGACCATCCTATATGACCATTCGTTATGACCATCTCATATTTTCAACCATCGTTTATGACCACCCAATATTAGCAGCCATTATGACTTCCGGTTATGACTATCCTATATGACCATCCGTTATGACCATCCATTATTACCATCCGTTATGGCAATCCATTATGACCATCCATTATGACCATCCGTTATTACCATCACATATTGTCATCCATGTTGAATGAGCACCTACTATACCATCCGTTATGACCATCCATTATGACCATCCGTTTTGACCATCACATATTCTCATCCATGGTTTATAGGTATCCAATATTAGCAGCCATTATGACTTCTGGTTATGACCATTCCATATGACCATCCTCATTCAATATGGATGACAATATGTGATGACCATTCCATATGACCATCCATTATGACCATCCTATATGACCATCCGTTATGATCATCCCATATTATCAACCATCGTTTATGACCACCCATTCATTATGACCATCCGTTATGACCATCACATATTCTCATCCATGGTTTATGACTACCCAAATTAGCAGCCATTATGACTTCTCATTAAGACCATTCCATATGACCATCCATTATGACCATTCTATATGACCATCCGTTATGACCATCCCATATTCTCAACCATCGTTTATGACCATCCAATATTAGCAGCCATTTTGACTTCCGGTTATATTTATCCCATTTGACCATCCATTATGACCATCCATTATGACCATCCGTTATGGCAATCCATTATAACCATCCATTATGACCATCCGTTATTACCATCACATATTGTCATCCATGTTGAATGAGCACCTACTATACCATCCGTTATGACCATCCATTATGACCATCCGTTTTGACCATCACATATTCTCATACATGGTTTATGACTACCCAATATTAGCAGCCATTATGACTTTTCGTTATGACCATGCCATATGACCATCCATTATGACCATCCTATATGACCATTCGTTATGACCATCTCATATTTTCAACCATCGTTTATGACCACCCAATATTAGCAGCCATTATGACTTCCGGTTATGACTATCCTATATGACCATCCGTTATGACCATCCATTATTACCATCCGTTATGGCAATCCATTATGACCATCCATTATGACCATCCGTTATTACCATCACATATTGTCATCCATGTTGAATGAGCACCTACTATACCATCCGTTATGACCATCCATTATGACCATCCGTTTTGACCATCACATATTCTCATCCATGGTTTATGACTACCCAATATTAGCAGCCATTATATCTTTTCGTTATGACCATTCCATATGACCATCCATTATGACCATTCGTTATGACCAAGTCATATTATCAACCATCGTTTATGACCACCCAATATTAGCAGCCATTGTGACTTCCGGTTATGACTATCCTATATGATCATCCGTTATGACCATCCATTATTATCATCCATAATGGCAATCATTATGACCATCCATTATGGCCATCCGTTATTACCATCACATATTCTCATCCATGGTTTATAAGTATCCAATATTAGCAGCCATTATGACTTCTGGTTATGACCATATTGACCATCCGTTTTGACCATCACATATTCTCATCCATGGTTTATGATTACCCAATATTAGCAGCCATTATGACTTTTCGTTATGTCCATTCCATATGACCATCCATTATGACCATCCTATATGACCATTCGTTATGACCATCTCATATTCTCAACCATCGTTTATGACCACCCAATATTAGCAGTCATTATGACTTCCGGTTATAACTATCCTATATGACCATCCGTTATGACCATCCATTATTACCATCCGTTATTGCATTCCATTATGTCCATCCATTATGACCATCCGTTATTACCATCACATATTGTCATCCATGTTGAATGAGCACCTACTATACCATCCGTTATGAGCACCTACTATACCATCCGTTATGACCATCCATTATGACCATCCGTTTTGACCATCACATATTCTCATCCATGGTTTATAGGTATCCAATATTAGCAGCCATTATGACTTCTGGTTATGACCATTCCATATGACCATAATGGCTGCTAATATTGGGTGGTCATAAACGATGGTTGAGAATATGAGATGGTCATAACGAATGGTCATATAGGATGGTCATAACGGATGGTCATATAGGATAGTCATAACCGGAAGTCATAATGGCTGCTAATATTGGGTGGTCATAAACGATGGTTCGCCATCTACCCCCTCCCTCACCAGCCCCCCCCCCCCTCCCTTTGCCCCTCCTCGAGGAATACCTTTGACAGCTGAAGGTAGGCAAGCCTTAAAAATTTACCTCTTTAGATAGGTGAGGGAGGGGGTAGGTGGCGAGCCCTTCACCGGCCTTCGGCCGGTGACTAACGGACAAAAAAAACTTCTGTCGCTGATAGCGCTCCGCCTCGCGGCTCGCTATCGCTCGCTCGCTCGCTCCGCGAATGAGTGTCTAGCGCGGAATCGACGCTGCTGCCTTCCGCGCCCCCGCCTCTGCCCCCGCCCCCGCCCCGCGCCCCTCCCCTGCACCCGCACCCGCCCTTGCCCCCGGCCCTGCCCCCCGCCTCCGCCTCTGCCCCCGCCCCGCGCTGAGCGGTGCAGTTCGGAGCCCGCGCCCGCGCCACCACTGCTGTCTTGGCATTCTTCTAGCCGCCTCCCGCCGCCGTCGCACCGTGCAGGTGTCTGCCCTCCCGCCCCCCACCCCCTACCCCGCTCTCGTTCCCTGGAGTGCCCCACCCCTTTCTCACTCTCGCCCCCCCCCCCCCGCTCCCGCCCTCGTCTGGTGTTTGGTACGCTTTAAATGTGCTTAAAACTATCGTGCATTGTATTCGATGCAAAATATTGATTTAAGGGAAGTAGTTGCTTTAGGATGGTCAGTACCGTGTTTGCGGGGTGAGGCAATGTCCGCGGGTTCAAATCCTCACCATGTTCATCCTAAAGCAACTCCTTTTGCTTACTAAAAGGCCCCTCCTGTATTGAGAGAGGGTATTTTTCCGTGGCGCTGGTGTCTAGGCGTGGTATGGTTTGCCTACCTCCCCGGCGCAGAGGTGCCTGCCCCGCCCCGGCCCTGGCCCCGCCCCTGCCCCCTCCTCCCCCCTCCCCTACCCCCTTCTCCCTCCTCTCCTCCCACCTCGTGTCTCACTTGTAGAAAAAAAATGTGAAAAAGGTTAACATGGATTGGTCGGATTCGAACCTGCAACCCTCTGCTTGTCATGGTGCGGGCATAGCCGTTGCGCTACCAATGCGCCGATGTCAATATCGTGGACGGATATGCATGAGTGTCTAGCGCGGAATCGTCCCCCCGGCCCTGCCCCCGCCCCCGCCTCTGCACCGCCTCGCGGCCGCTCTGCCCCCGCCCCCGCCCCGCGCCCCTCCCCTGCACCCGCACTCGCCCCCGCCTCTGCCCCTGCCCCTCCCCTGCCCCCGCACCCGCTCCTGCCCTCGCCCCCGCTCCTGCCCTCGCCCCCGCTCCTGCCCCCGCCCCTGCGGCATCGCCGGACACCTCGCGCCGCCGCCGCACCATGCAGGTGTCTCCCCCCCCCCCCCCCGCTTGAGGTGTTGCAAAAATCGAATAAGTAGTGGTAAAAGATAATGTGCAATGTATTTCATTTCACAGAACGGTTGTATGAGAGTAGTTACTTTAGGATGATCAGTACCGTGTCTGCGGGGTGAGGTAAAGTTCCCAGATTCAAATCCTCACCATGCTCATCCTAAAGTAATTCCTTTTGGGTCCGAAAAAGCGTCTTTTAGTATTAACCTTGCTAGTCGCTAGTGTCGCAATCATGTCTGGAAAAGAAAAGAGAAACAAATGCAAAGTGTTGAAAATGCTGACACAAACTTTTTTGAGTAAGGAAGAGCGTTTGGTTTTGACTTTTCTGAGTGGTGGATGGGAGGTAGGGAGGAATGACCTAAGGCAGACCTGCTCAAACCTGCATAAAGTAGTTCACGTTCAGGCAGAGTGGAAAAAGTGATTACTCCGCGCAACGCGGGAGCTCCGATCATGATTGTGTGGTGTCAGTTGTAAGTCGTGGAGTTAGTTTGGTGCTGGGTGCGTTGCTGTGCGGTTCTCAGTTTCACATCATGTCTATGCCTACCATAACCTCTACCCCTAGTCAGGTGGTGGACCTGAGTGCCATGTCAAGTGACGAGGTTGCACGATTTTTATGGGGAGTGGAGCCCAGCGGTATCACTCCGACGGCTCCTCCGTACGGTGAGTGATGTTAGTTATTTGTAACAGTGGTTATGCGCACCTCTAAACATCTCCTGTTCGTGTTTCTGCTATGTAATTTTTAATTATTATTAATTTTTTTTTGCAGAGGAGGTTGTCTATGAGGGTGGCAACCGTGCTGCTATGTTGAATGCTATTCCGGATCAAAAGGAGGCTAAAGGTTAATAATTTTACTGTATTTGTAGCTTAATAGTGATTGGTTTTGAATACGTGAGTTATAGAAAACTAATGTTATAAATTATGTGCCTCTAGGTACACGTGAACGCTCGCGTTCTACTCGTGGTGGCAAGCGGCCGTCACCCTGTCGAAGAGAAACGAAAGTGAAGAAGGAAAGCAATACGGTAAAACCTCAGCTTGGTGTGGACAATGATCGATGCCGCCTCGGACAGTGCGCTCACGGGCGGCAGTTTTTTGACGCCCTACATGACATGTGTCGTGTTCACATAGGACCCTCTATATGTCGAAAGAGTAAAATGGCGAATGCCAAGTAAAGCTAAATTGTTCTGTTAAGATGTCAAGACAAAGATTAAATAAAAAAATATACTGTACGATTTTTTGAAAGTGTCTTATTTCCTTACATATTTCCTAATAGGTTAATGAGGAAGAAAAGGGAGTCGAGACAAGAACGCAAAGTCCAATCGCCAAAACAAGTTTATTCAAGCAAAGTCAAATTATTCACTTATGAGCATTTCCACATCAAAGGCCTTTCCTCGTTGACCATTGTAAACAAGACAAAGTGGTACGCCCTTCCCAACAATTGCATTAAAATAATTCATTGAAGTATCGGACAGCTTGCTGTGTCTTGAAGGGAGGATAACATCCCAATCTTCATTGGCTGCATATTTCACGGTACACTTAACTTTTAGACCGAAGATTGTCTCGATGCGTGATAGGGCACGCACTGGATACGGTTTGCCGATCACAAGTGCCGAGACGCTGTGAAAATCGTCTGCAAGGTTCAGGTTGTTGAAGGCGGCCACTGCCTGCGCCTCGACGTCGAATCCTGCAGCCATCTGCAACAATCAGAAAAGTAGTTCTTTAGTATTGAAGCCTATGCATTAATCGAACACTAAAATAAAAATAATGTTCGAGTACTAACCTCTTTAACGTGAACGACGTGTAGATCAAATGAATTTGCAACGACCGCACCCCAAACGAAAGAAAGAGCCGGGAGGTAGTATGATATCGCACTGACGTAATCACACTCACCTAATCACAACTGTAATAGAAAAGAATGGGGACGTGAAGTTTTCTACCCAAATGGAACACTTCAACAAAAAACAATTCATAAAAAAGAAAAAAAAACACTCGCAAACACAACTAACCTCAAAATCGGCGGTTCTGCAGTGAGGTTGTCAAGGAGCGTTGCACGAGGTCTGCACTGTCGAAGCTTGCCCTGTTACGACTGATGCAAGTTGCGTTGATTGCGCTGTCTTTTGTAGGGCGATGCTCGTTTTGATGCGTTTGCGTTCCGCTTCGCCCGGCTTGGAGGGGGACGGATCGAGGTAGACGCAATGCAACGCTTGCTATTTACGTGACACTGAGGCGAACAGGTCTGGACATGCACGCTTCGCAGCGATGCTCGTCGGAAATGGGTGTTGCAAGTGAAATACTCATTGAACATGATGACGGCTGTCTTGTCATTAACCCTCTTGTTATTGCTAAAATTACTTAGAAACTCCTGAAGTGAGAAACCCACTAATCTACTGATTGCGTATATACAAGAATATTCCCCACATACATCAGAAAATTCACTCTGCAGAGCACTGGAATTAAATGATATCAAACCCCCATTACGTGCTATGAAGCGACTAAAATATGCATGTTCCGGTGGTTGTCCTAGACTGCAAAAGAATTCAACACCCTCAATATAATTAGGAAGATAAAAACATACCTGGAGAGAGACTGATGTTCATATGTATTGTTAGCTGGGCTTTTATAGCCCTTCGAAAACTCAGTGTGGATGTGTGTGTGTGTATGTGCACACCCGAAAGGTACATATGTTTTTTTTGTTTTTTTTTTCTCACGTAAAAGAAAAGAACAGAAACACTTTTTTCCTCGATACAAAAGAACAATATTTATTTGCAATTGCATAATACATATACATTTTATACAATTCATGAGACAGAACACAAACTCTACATTTCATCCATGAGCGAAACTAGCTGTGCCAAATTTTCAGCTCCTTCATCTACATCGTCCATAAGTGAAACTAGCTGTGCCAAATTTTCAGCTCCTTCATCTACATAGTCCATCTCATCTTTTTCCACATCAATGGATTTTTGTCTTATTTTATAGTGTCCATATGGTAAAGTATGTACATTATCACTTAAAATATACCGTTTATCGTCATAGCAGCACAAACCTCGTTTACTTGAGAATGTTGTAAAGAGGTGATGTTTTCTATTAGTTCCAATTTTCTTATATGTTACAGTTTTTACATTAAAATCCTTTAAACAAATATCATAATCTTCAAAGGAAACTTGAGATTTCATGGCAGCTTTTGGGATACCTTTCCCAACACATTTCGATTTTTCATTACTTTGACGAAAAGAATACATTTTAGCTCTTAAACCTCGAAATTCAGAAATAGGCTCCCCATTCATCTCATCCTTAAATTTACCTAGAACCTTCTTATTTGTTACATCATACAGAGGATGTTCCTTTGGATAATCAGACGTGTCAAACCATTCCTTCAATTTAGACATATCAGCATATACATCATTTGTTTTTATTTTATAAATCAGCGAGTCCGTATCAGTACCACAAACAGTAATTTTGTCACCGTACTCTCTTTTCATGCACTTATAATGAAATTTATACATTATTTCTTTTGAAATATCTAATACAACTTGACCTGTGTAAACAGGACGGTTCAAACATATCTTAGCTTTTCTTCTTTCTACTGCAACCAACCCATGATCAAATATGTCAAAACTATGAAAAAGTGGTGATTTTACAAGTTTTTTGAACTTTTTTAAATCTGTTGTAAAATTTACATTTTTTCTCTTCCTCACCTGCTCAATTGCCTTTCCATACACTGAGTTATTCATTAATTTCCAGAAATTCTTTTGAAAATCGGAATTGGCCTTTTTCCTCATCTCTGTATTATGGGTTATGAAGGTAGCCAACCAAGGCTCTTGCCAAAATTTAATAACCCTATGGATTTTTTTTAACTTCATACCCAACTCTAAATACAATTTAAGAGTGGTTCCATACACTACATAATTTTCCTTATCATAGAGGTTAGGTATTAACTTTTTTGTCGATGAACTTTTGGGTAGATCATACATTTCAACCATCCTCTTTTGCAGAGGTGAAAGTTCGTCAGTCTTTGGAATAAGATGCTCTGGTGCTAGACAGAAATCAGCATGTTCATCATGCTTCTCAACTGGGTACTCTAGTGAACATTCTATAAGATAACCTATCTCACAATCTTCTCGAATTGACATTACATCCAGTTTTTTAATTTCTGCATCATTTAGTGTTTGGAAATGTCCAACAGGTAAGGGTCTACTGAGCGCACAACCGTATAAATTGTTAGCATCAAAATACATAATGTATTCACTCTCTTCTCCCTCTTTTGGTGGTGAGTTCACATGAAAGTTTTTAGCAGTAGCCGATCGACAATTGATACTAGCCACCCCTCCACGAATCCCTTCCTCAAACATCATATGCTGATCTAAACAAGTCAACAGCTCGAGCTGCTGATGAGTAAAACTCAAAGCTGCTGACCAGGCCAGGCCGGGTGTGGTATAATAATGTACAGCATCCAGTTTAAAATGTAACATAGTAACTTTCCTAAAATTTTCCATCACATCACATAATAGAATAACATCAGTAAGCAAGTAGAGATCATGATAATCCCAGAGACTGCTCATGTTAAATGTAATGAAAACATTTAAAGCATGCTTGTAATCATCATCGGTGATTTCCTCCCCAGTTAGATCATTTTTAAAACATTCTTTAGGTGGTATTTGAGACTCCTCGAACCTACTCTCATTTATGAAATAACTGTAAGGAAAAACACCCTTCCTGGACACAAGTTTTCGCTTTGAATCATCTGGAAACATACACTTTAATTTGTCAAAGTCGGTTGGTTCTAGGTCTTTTACAAGCTTATCTAATGAGCTACTTAGAAAGTTGTACGAGTCCAGAAATCGCAGTTTGCCCCATGTGAATGATATATACTTTTCCTTTGATTTTGGAATGCAACACAGATCAGTTCCATCGGATAAGGCTCCAATTTCTGATACAATACAATGAGCGTCATACCCAGAAAAGTTATGGAAAAATACTGGGATGAAATCCCGCTTTTTTAGATTTAGGTTGCACCCTTGGCAAGCAGCACCGCGGTAGTTGTCCTTTTCCTTTGTATGGTCATGATCCTTTACCTTTGGCACACCTGCACGTGGTACATCATCCCCACACAAATAACATTTTGTAGCCTTTTCAAATTCCTTCCAAGTGGCTTGAGTCATATCGATTGGGTATGCTGTACCACGAAGTTCCATGATGTTGTCCTGTTCCTCCTTCAGACGAAGGAGAAGGCGTTGAACCACATTCTCTCCGCCATGCTCCAACACAGGCTCCTTAAACAGCTTCCCATCGGGTCCAACAATGACATACGAAAAGCCGCACGGAACATGTTGATTGAGCTTCGTCGTGGAGGACTTTTCAGGATCTGGAACCACCGTGCTGATTGGTTTCAACACGCACTCAAGATCGCAGTATATCACAAAGTCATGACGGAGCTGCTTTTCGAAGTCCGTGAACTTCATTCTGCTACACTTTTGATCAGGCATTTTCACTGCTTGGGCATCAAACCGTATACAACGTTCTCGGTGTTGAAGATGTTTGTTTAAGTCAGCACGTGGAGTCAGACAGTTCTCGCACCAGTAAAGTCTTTTTTTACACTTTGTTAGATGTCCCAGAAAGCGACTTAAGTCTGTAATGAGCACGTAGTGTGAATCATCATCGTCATCCTCAACGTAAACGTCATTGTCTCGGTCCATGTCATTACCACGCAACAGAAGTAGGTTGACGTGGTTTGGTCGAAGAGCGTTTGGACTGACCCGGAGTGGTACTATTACTTTATGCCCCTCTAAGCCGAAAACAGATACACTAACTTCAGGATTGTTAGTCTCAAATTTAGAAATATCCTTGATTTTTACAGGATACTTTACACCTCTCATATCAAATTCATTTAACCGATGCCGGTATTTCATCACTTTCTCAGGATGATGAGCAGGTAACCGGACTCCCGCCAAAACAGAATACAAGAAGCACTTGTCATCATTGAAATTTTGAATATTTACTAAAGCTTTTTGGGGAGTGCGTAACCAGTCTGGAAGAGGGAGATATGATGAACCCGCGAGTGGCGAATACTTCGCCACTCGCAGCTCCAACGCCTGCACTCTCCGGAAAAGAATTTTAGAACCCTCATCTACAGCCTTGTCAAATGAATTTAGAACTCCTAGTATAGCCTGCTCAACCTGTCCTTTTAGTCCGTATTTAGTCAATGTGATCAGTGGAGCACATCTCAGATAGAATTTGTTGTCCGTCGTGTCGTCTTTCCCTTCTTTTCCTTCAATTTCAACACGTGCAGCTAGATACCACTTTATACGTTGTAATTTTGTCATGTCCTTCCTCAACACACTTAGTATGTTGTCTTTGTTCTCAATTAGCGTCAATTGCAGATCATATTCACTCTTGATCTCAAAGTAGTGGATCAGAGCATTTCCATCAAGAGCGCTTATGGTCTCCCACTGTTCATCCACAGACGTTGGGTCTGCTTCAAGAGGATCTCCAAAGTGCTGTTGACGGAGGCGATCGAATCTACGTCTCGATTCCCTCTTTTTAAGACATGAGCGAATATGGAATGCAAATGTAGATTGTCTCAAGAAGGCACGTCTACAACCACCACAATACAACTGTCGACCCACTTTAAACGGGTGCTTGTCGCGTTTGTGTCTGTACAGTGCTTTGAGTCCAGGGAACTGCTTCCTACACTTGACACACTTGAAGGCATGTCGCCGCTTCACGGATTTGGGTGCACACCGCTTACGCTCCATGTGTATCCGTAAATCATGTCTGCGGGTAAAACCCCGATTGCACTCTGTACAAGTGTGTGGATTGCCTCTTTCACCTCCATGTTTTGAGCGTACATGCTGCTGCAACGTGCGTGCAGTCTCAAAATCTCTTGTACATTGAGTACATTTTAACCTTCCCGGTTCTTTCTCAGTATGACATTCTCGTATATGCCTCTGAAGTGAGCGTTTTTGCACATACGCCCGAGCACAATCCGCGCACTTGTACTTTTTCTCACAACTACTAATCCTTGAAGCGGGCACAGTGCTACAATTAGGAGGCAATTCCCGTGAACTCACACTCAATGTAGTTGTCGAGGTAGACGGTGTAGACGTGGGTGTAGCCGTTGGTCCATGTTGTTTACCGATGTGCCCAAGCAGTTCACTCGCCTCTCCGAACCCCACACCACACCAGAAGCAGGTATGCACCATCTGAGGGACAAGTTAAAACACGTGTATTACTACTCCATTCCTTGTTCTATTCTTCGCTCATATAAGAACAGTTTACTTACTGCTCAACTCGTAGGTTCAAATGAAGCGACTATTTCCATTCACTTCTGAAGCTCCAGTACGGTCCACCCTAAAACACATAGTACAGGTTTACACATAACACTGACAAATTCGATAACGTGAGTTTACACAGTCATGTGCCACTACTTACACAATCACAAGCCCTGCTCACTCCGATCCGATACCAACAGACACCAGCGGCGGAATGAGCAACCTACCAGCCGGTGGCGGCGACTCCGGGTGTTCGAAATATGCAAGCAAACGGAATAGCACAGGCCGTGTGCATGGGCATGCGGAACTAGCATAGTTGGCAACTTGCACTGGTGACTCGGAGCAGAAGGGGGGGGGGGGGGGGAGACACCTGCATGGTGCGGCGGCGGCGCGAGGTGTCCGGCGATGCCGCAGGGGCGGGGGCAGGAGCGGGGGCGAGGGCAGGAGCGGGGGCGAGGGCAGGAGCGGGTGCGGGGGCAGGGGAGGGGCAGGGGCAGAGGCGGGGGCGAGTGCGGGTGCAGGGGAGGGGCGCGGGGCGGGGGCGGGGGCAGAGCGGCCGCGAGGCGGTGCAGAGGCGGGGGCGGGGGCAGGGCCGGGGGGACGATTCCGCGCTAGACACTCATGCATATCCGTCCACGATATTGACATCGGCGCATTGGTAGCGCAACGGCTATGCCCGCACCATGACAAGCAGAGGGTTGCAGGTTCGAATCCGACCTATCCATGTTAACCTTTTTCACATTTTTTTTCTACAAGTGAGACACGAGGTGGGAGGAGAGGAGGGAGAAGGGGGTAGGGGAGGGGGGAGGAGGGGGCAGGGGCGGGGGCAGGGCGGGGCGGGGCAGGCACCTCTGCGCCGGGGAGGTAGGCAAACCATACCACGCCTAGACACCAGCGCCACGGAAAAATACCCTCTCTCAATACAGGAGGGGCCTTTTAGTAAGCAAAAGGAGTTGCTTTAGGATGAACATGGTGAGGATTTGAACCCGCGGACATTGCCTCACCCCGCAAACACGGTACTGACCATCCTAAAGCAACTACTTCCCTTAAATCAATATTTTGCATCGAATACAATGCACGATAGTTTTAAGCACATTTAAAGCGTACCAAACACCAGACGAGGGCGGGAGCGGGGGGGGGGGGGGGGGGGGGGCGAGAGTGAGAAAGGGGTGGGGCACTCCAGGGAACGAGAGCGGGGTAGGGGGTGGGGGGCGGGAGGGCAGACACCTGCACGGTGCGACGGCGGCGCGAGGCGGCTAGAAGAATGCCAAGACAGCAGTGGTGGCGCGGGCGCGGGCTCCGAACTGCACCGCTCAGCGCGGGGCGGGGGCAGAGGCGGAGGCGGGGGGCAGGGCCGGGGGCAAGGGCGGGTGCGGGTGCAGGGGAGGGGCGCGGGGCGGGGGCGGGGGCAGAGGCGGAGGCGCGGAAGGCAGCAGCGTCGATTCCGCGCTAGACACTCATGCATATCCGTCCACGATATTGCCATCGGCGCATTGGTAGCGCAACGGGTATACCCGCCAAATGACAAGCAGAAGGTTGCAGGTTCGAATCTCACCTAGACGTCCTTTTTTTTTCCACAAGACACACAGTGGGCGAGAGGAGAGGCGGGAGAAGGGGGAAGGGGAGGGGGGGGGGGTGGAAGGGAGGGGCGCGGGGCGGGAGCAGAGGCGGGGGCGGGGGGGGGGGGGGGCAGAGGCAGAGGCAGGGGCGGGGGCAGAGGCGAGGGCAGAGGCGGGGGCAGGGGGGGGGGGGGGGGCATTCAGCAGCAGCGCCGCCACGCCACGCCGCGCCACCGCGCCGCGCCACCGCCACCAGCGGCGGCCGCACCAGCGGAACCAGCGGAGTCCTATAACCCGCCTTTCATACTCTCTCGGGCACTTACCAGGCGGTGGGCCCCACGTCCTCCTGCGGGCGTGAGGCCCCTCCCGAAAATCCGATGGGGGCGGGCGTGCACGGACCAGCCGGACGGCGCCTGTCCGACCGTCCAGACCCGGTGGCCCCTCGGGAAGGAAGCCCTCGCCGTCGATCCGGCCGTCGTCCCCGGAAGCCGCAGGCGGAGCCGGCCAGTTGAACAAATCTGCCTCCTCTGTCTCTGCCTGTACATGAGCCTCATCGTGCGCCTCAGTGCGCTCCCAATCTTGCGCGTGCGCCCAAAGTGGAGTCTCCACCTCGCAGGTTTCTCCGGCCGCCAAGTCCAGGGGCCGTCGCGCGCGCAAAACATAGAAGGCCGAGAAGGGTGCAAGGGAGACGCTGTGCGTGCTGACCTCGAAGTGCATGCGCACGAGCTGCCGTTGTCGCAGAAGATTGCGGTCGGGGTCACGGCAGACCTGAATCGATCTGTTCGAGTACAGAATGTTAACCTCGAAGTGAGCCATCATGTCGGAGCCCATGATGCACTGCTCAGCAATGTCGGCCTCGTACACCGGCCACCTGTACAAGTAGGTGCCGAGACGGAAAGCTACCATCCGTGGCCCTAGAAGAGTAGCGATGCTGCCGGTGACGGAGCGCAACCGCAGGGTTGACTCAGGTGGCGGCGGGCCTGGAAGATGGCCTCGCCTTACCAAGGAGATTACCGCGCCGCTGTCGACCAAGCAGGTGGTCTCGGTGTCGTCCACGACACAGCGAACCTGTGGCGACCCGGGAGTGGCGACATGGGGCGCCGAAGACGCCGCGGAGTCCGGGGACTCGATGTCGTCCGGGACGGCGACGGCAATGGTGACAGTAACTGGGAGCGCGGCGGCGACAGGAGTGGCGGTCGCGCCGGCCGAGACAATGGCCGTGGCGGGGAAAGCGGCCGCGTCCTTGTCGACCCGAGGAGGGGCCGGTGGCGCGGCCCGCCTCAGTTTTCCGACTTGGACGAAGGAAGGCAGGGGGCGCAGTGAGCCCCGCTGCAGGACGGCTGCGGCGTGTACGGCACCGGGACGTACTGGATGGCCGGGGTGACGGCAGCGGCGGCCACGGCGGCGGGGGCGGGGGCCTCCTGCTTGGGCGCCCTCTTGGGACCGCGGCAGTCGCGGGCGTAGTGGCCGGGCTTACCGCAGTTGTAGCACTTGAAAGTGCCCCGGTTGCCCTTGCCGTTGTTGTTGTTGTTGCGGTTGTTCCTGTAGTTGTTGCCTCCGTTGTTGTTGTTGCCTCCGTTGTTGTTGTTGCCTCCGTTGTTGTTGTTGCCTCGCCGCTGTTGTTGTTGCGGCTGCTCGTCGTGGATGGCCTGGACGGCCTGACGGACGGCGGCGTCGAAGGCGGAGTCGCGCTCCTGGAGCTGTGCCTGGTGCAGCTGGAGTTGCTGCTGCTGAGACAGCTGGTTCACCGTGGCGACCAGGGCATCGATGCGGCGGTCCTCGTAGGGGACGGCTGGGGCCTGAGGAGGCGGCGGCGGCGGGGGAAGCGCAGCGGGCGCCGGTGGTGCGGAGGGCAGGACGTAGATGTCCTCCGTGTCCGCGAGTCGCACGCGCTTGGCCGGGGAGGGGCCGTCCGCCGCGGGCAGTGGTTCGAAGCCCAGCGAGGCCTTGTAGGCGTCGGCCCAGGTGACAGCCGCCCGGAACGTGGAGAAGGTCTGGCGTCCGGCGTCCCGGCGGAGGCACTCGTTCCGGAGGCCTTGCAGGTAGAAGATCGTGAGCGCCTGATCCGGGATGTTGAGCTGGCGCGCGTGGGACTGCACGCGGACGCCGTAGGCGCGGGCAGACTCCTTGTCGGTCTGGCCGGACCGGACGGCGGCGCCGTGGGCGAAGGGGGACGCCTGGCGCCCGAAAGCCTCCTCGAGGGCGGCGTCGAGGGCCAAGAAAGAAGCCCGTTGCAACGGCTTGAGCGTAGACAGGAACGAGCGGGCGGGGCCTGTCAGGCAGCCGATGAGCGCGGCGCAGCACGTTTCGTCGTCGTAGCCACGAAGAAGGGCTGTGCACTGGTCCCGAAGCTCTGTGTAATCCCACAAGCCGTCGTAGGGCGGAAGGCGCGGCGTGGGGCCGGAGCGCGAGGCAGTCGGCGGCTGACGGGCGGCCGACGTGGACGCGGACGCGAGGGAGCCGGTCCGGAAGGCCTCGATGGTGGCGGCTAGCATGCGCTCATTTGACGCGACGAGCTGCGCGACAATGTCCGTGGACGAAGCGGGGGCGGGCGCGACGCGAGCGTCATCGCAGGGCGCCGGGTGCAGGAGCTCAGTTCGAGGCACGTAACGCCCGTCTGCACGGCGAGGCGGAGGGCCAAGGGGCCGTGGGGGTGTCGGAGGCGGAGGGAGCGGGAAGACGTCCGCTTCTCCTACGTCGGCGCCGAGAGGCACGACGACGACGGGCTCGTCCTCTTCCATCGGGTGCGGGGAGGGGGAACGGCCGGCAAGACGGCGCGATACCCGGGACGGCGGCGGTACCATGACACGGGCCGGGGAGAAAGGGGAGCTACGGCCCGGACCGCAAAGACGACGGTGTAGGTGGCGAAAGAGACTGGCCGAACCGAGGGACGCTAGCCCGAAGGCGAAGACACAAGTCTAACGGAACCGCGTAGACGAAGACGGTCCGAACGGAGGCGGCCGAGACGAGGCGCGGGGGCACAAGAACCGAAGCGCGGGGGCACAAGAACCGAAGCGCGGCTCAGGCACAGTACCTCCGAGGTGGGGAGAAGCGGCCGGGCAGGGAAGGGCCGGGGCGGGACGGTCAGCGCTGGGTGGGGCCAGGCGGGGTCCGTGCAGCGGCTGGCAGCAGGCGGGCGGGCGCAGGGAGGCCGGGCGGCGAGCTGGTAGCCGGGACCACGGGACGAGGCGCGAGGGCCGCGAACCGGTGGAGCTGGACGCTGGTTCTGGTTGCACTATTTTCTCTCACTTTTCACTTTTTCACAATTCTCTTCCGACCCGCCGGGCGTGAGTACCGATAGACCGCTGCCACCAGTGCGGTATTGCAGCCCGAGCGGTGTACTTGATGTGCGAGGGAAGGAAAGGGAAGAACGAACCGACTGGTTTGGGACCCAGAGAGCAAGTGCGTAGTTTATTGGGCCTGCTTGACTATCGTCTCCGAAGGTTGCCCTGGCGCTGTCGACAATAGCGCCCGCGAGAGGGGGGAAAGACCAGAGCTGGTAACAATAGCACACTGGCTCAATTGCTAATACTGCAATAGTTTCTGTAGTTGATCTAAAAGTGGTAACTCCAAAAAAAAATGATTCATTCTCCCCTCCTTTGTTACACTTTGTACAAATACTTTCTTTAGTTTCTATAGGATACATGCACTCAAAGCAGAAATAATGAAAGACAAGAAGACATGATCCCAGTTTGATAAAATAACTTTTGAATGTGTGAAGTTTTCTTGATAATACTATTTGCTGGACAGTGAAGAGCAATCAATGGCAGTATCTTTCCCACCAGTGTTCCACTTAGATGCTCCGTTGCCATTAAGGTGAAGATTGCCAATAAACTTTCATGCAGAGAAATGGGAGCACCGTCGTTGATTGGTTGGTCACCATCAAGGTCTTGATCCTCCTCACCATCATCTGACTCGTCACTGGCAGCGGCTTCAGATTCTGCTTCGACACTTCCATCTTGTTCTGAATCATCAGCTTCATCTGGTTCACTGCTTGCATCGCTTTCATCAGATGGAGCGACCCAAGCACCTACAAATATAAAGGCGATACAGAAATAAACACCAACTTTAAAAAATCACCTAGTTAGTCAAAATAAGTTTAACCCTCATAAAGATCTGTAGAGAAGTTAATAACAATATTATATTTTTGAATGTAATTAGCTTCCTATTCTCACCTCGATCCTCATCATTGCTCGATGATTCCTCGGATTGCTCGTATTGCTCAGGGACAGGCACTTCAAGAAGATTGTCACCTCCTGCGATTAAAAGTAACCACATGACATCATTAGAAGCATGTCATAGGAAACAACAATAGGAGCTTCTTAGTTCAAGATAGAGGTACTAACACAGCTCATACCATCAGATTCTAATGACACTTCATCTTCCATTTCAACTGCAGCGGCATCAGTTCCACTTCCACCTGGTTCATCGTGTTCGTTTCCCTCATTTGTACCATCTGCTTGAACAAAGAGACAAACGATATTGCGATCCCACGGAAAAATTCCGACGAGGTGACCGACGGGTCGTCGGAATCCGTCGGATCGTCGGAACAGTCCCCGGCGGATTATGGCGTCGGGAAGCGGAACAAGATCCGACGGGGGGTATCGACCGACGGGAGTATCGACCGCCCAGGTGAAAACCGACGGGATGCATCAACCGACGGGTACTACAACCCGTCGAGGGAGGTTCACCCAAATATCGTTCGTGAAAATGTGTCCGACGGGGTAATCTACCGACGGGAAATTTCGTTTGTGAATGAAGGTGTATAAAAACAGGGTAGATGTTCAATAAATAAATCGATAATGCTTAAAAATTGTTGTTTTATTAAATAAAACCAATACACAAGATATTTTTAAAAATGTCCATGCTCAGAATGAGCACACATACAGGGTGTCCTTTAGAACAACTACAGAAAACGTAAAAACGTGTCCCATGTGACTTCACATGAATTATACCATAATTGGTATTCAAACACATAAAAAACAAAAAGAACTGTTCACAAAACTGCTTTAAAGCCATCAAAAACAAAGAAACAAAACAAATTGCTTTTACAATTTTTCTGTGGGACTTCACAAGAATTATACCGAAATTGGTATTTAAATAATTAAAAAACAAAAAGAACTGTTTACAAAACTGCTGTAAACCCATCAAAAACAAAGAAACAAAACAAATTGCTTTTACAATTTTTCTGTGGGACTTCACAAGAATTATACCGAAATTGGTATTTAAATAATTAAAAAACAAAAAGAACTGTTTACAAAACTGCTGTAAACCCATCAAAAACAAAGAAACAAAACAAATTGCTTTTACAATTACAAAAGCAGTTAATCGCTGTCGTACTCAACCTGGGGGGAGGGGGGTAAAAAAATAATCAGTTTTTTTGCAGCAACATCAAATTTGATTGAAACTTCCATAACAAATAATTACCCACCAATGGGAGACCTCTCCGTTTGAAGTGGAAATCATTGTCATTCTCCACAGCATTCATCTCATCTAGTCTGCTTCCATGAGAATAAAATAATTTCTCAGAGCTCTGAAAAATAGCACACAATACAAGCATCAGCTATTAAACACCACATGAAAATTACCAAAGCAACCATAGAGTTATCACTACTCACTTTCGTTGCAGGCATTTCATATTCATTTCCAAAAGTGAGATTAAAATTGTTACCTTCTTCCTCATCATTGAACTCACAGTCGTCCTGACTGTATTCGTGAGTGGAAAGGTTTGCAGAATCCTGAGAATAAAACACCCAATAAAATATCAGTTTTAGAGATACTAAAAATGAGATAAATAATTTCCCACTAAAGCAACATAACTGTCATTGTACAGACTTCTTGCCGAGACTCAAAATGTTGGTCACTCCCATAAGCTTGTGCATAGCCTTCACATGGATCGTTTCCATTGGACCCTATGTCCTCAGTTATGTCTTCGTGGGAGAAGTTCAAAGAGTCCTGAAAATGAAGCCAATAAAAGCATCAGCTATGAAGTTAAACACTTAACACCACATGAAAATTACCAAAGCAACAAAAGAGATACACGATTACTCACTTTAGTCGCAGATATTTCATCTTCATTACCTAAAATGAGGTTAAAATTGTTACCTTCTTCCTCCTCATTAAAGTCAATGTCGTCCTGATTGTATTCATGAGTGGAAAGGGTTGCAGAATCCTGGAAACCAAGAACCAAATAATTATGTCAGCTGTTGAGGTACCTAAAACAAACAGTAATTATTTTCCACTAGGGCAACAGAGGTATAATTGTACTAACTTTGTGCAGAGACTTAAAATCGGGGTCACTTTTTCTGATAGCCTGCGCAAAGTGATTATTTCCATTGGACGAAATGTCCTCAATCCCCATCTCATTGTCTTCATGCGTGGAAAGATTGGACGAGTACTGTAATAAACAGATTCAATGAAGGCATTACATGTAGAATTACCCAAAACTTCTGATAAATGTTTCCACTGAAAAAACAAAGGAGCAGAAATTCCTACATTCTCAGCAGACTGGTCATCATGTTCAGAGGCTTCACCTGGATCATCAGACATGTCATTCTCTACATTCAACTCATGATCAAAATGCTTGCGCTTGGCCTTAACACAGGGGAACTCCAGCTTTCTCTGTAATGGAAAATGAGTATTTGGTGCATGTATAACATAAATAATGAAGAGATTGTCATGCGTGAACTCACTTTGGCATTTGCTTTGCTCTTCCTCCTCTCGGAGCGAGCTTTCGCAGACCTTGGTGAGCTTTCTTGGAATTTATCCTTAATTGTCCTCTGCATCAGATGCTTACATGCCATGTCGAGATGGTCTTGGTTTGTCATACCTTGCTGCCTGAGTCGTGCTTGGTAAAACCCTGCATAAATATATGTAAATGTACATTAAAAGTCTGCAAAATAAAAATACAATAGTCAAGAAACAGACTTACCAACTATGACATTCATTTTCGCCGGAGTGGCCTGTTGTTTTACAGGCCTCGAAGAATCAAAAGGGTTACGAACACCATGGACACTTCTTTGCCCAAGAGCCTTTGGGCCCCAGGCCTCCACCGTGAGGTCCCTGACCGCAATGGTGGGCCTCGGATTGCACTTATGCCTGTCCTCCCAGTTTTCTTCACTGACCCATACACCATTCCCTAAATGGACCTAATTCATACAATAGTAAAAAAATGATCAATAAAAGAAATTCACTTACATCTCCCTTAATTAGGAGATAAGACAACTACCTGACCCAGCCCATTGGATTGAAGAGGCGCAGTGCCCTCGAGATCGTTGAAGATCATTTCTGCTATTTTGGTAATGGATAAGAGTTTGGGCTTTTTCACTGCACTTGATTTGCAGCCAGTGGGAGCTGACCCCTCGGCGGTGCATCGGCGAGCACGAGAGTTGCCTCCAGCAACTACAACATATATCAGCAAAGATTAGGAAATGGAGAGTAAAGGGATGAACAGACAATAACCAATACAAACAAAATGTTACGATTCATTGAGTGCAACGTACATGGCCTTGTGGAATGCTGAATTTGAGTGCCTTGATCACCTGATCCAGTTGGAGGATTGTTATCAAATCCTTGTTGGCTCAATCCCAAGCGAGAAGATGAGGATGCAGGACTAGCACGTACTGCAAAGAGGAAAGGAAAAAAAATTAGTTTTCCACTTCTTGCATGCACAGAAAAAAATTGGGAAAGTAGTAAGTAAGTAAGTAAGTATAGACAGCTAAGGCGCCCCCTCGCAAGGAGGGACACTGCCCCTGAGCAGGGTCATGTGCTGACCCGAAGCCAGATATGCGCCCTAGGGCCATATATTCCGCTGGCACGGGGCTCAGGCTGTCAACCTAGAAAAGAATGGGTTAGACTAACTATAGGATGGATCAACCCCAGCCGACCCTCGACAGGGAGAGGCAGGGCCCCCGAAGGGCTAGGACCCGGGGAAGGGAGTGTGGGGGAGGGGGAGGGGCTGTTGAAGAAAAAAATGGTGGTCTGCCTCGTGGTAAAGAGTGCATGTATTGATGCGAAAGGAAAATACAGAAATACAGAGTTTACAGAGCCAAGCCAGGCAAAAAAAGCAAGAGCAAAGCAAAAGCAAAAGCACGCATGCACGCAGCGAAGGATACAGAAGGATACATATTGCCGCCGCCGCAGAGAGGAGCATGAGGTGCGATCAGCCGCCGAAAGGAAAATACAGGAATACAGAATTTACGAAAAGCCAAGCCAGGCAAAAGCAAAAGCAAGCATGAAGGATACAGAAGGATACATAGTGCCGCAGCCGCAGACAGGAGCGTAAGATACAATAACCGCCGGGGGAGGCGCGCAGGCCCTCCACCGATCCGGGCCGAAGTAGTTTTGATGACAATGTACTTGATTTGGAACTGAGTGATTTTTTTTTTCAAGTCGGTCGCTCCGCTTCTTCAATGCTACGAGGATCTCCAGAGCATTCCTTCAAAAGGACCCCGAGCTGTGGAAAAGTGATGAAAATTATATAAAGGGACTTACCATTGTCACTAATCTTTAAACTGCAAATGACTTAACCATAGTTACCTGAAAGGAAATCACATGACGAACATACTCATCACGAAGAACAGCGACAAATGCTTTTGTTAGTTGTCGCCGAAGACCGAAAACAAAACAAAATTGCAATAGAATCACTGTAACTGGAGCCGTTTCCTTACCTGTAATTTATAGCAATGTACCCTTCTGCTTTAATAAGTTTAGGCACTAACTACAAATTAAAAAAAACAAAACAGTTGATCACCAGAAAATCAATACATTTGACAAAACAAGAAACTATTTCATACCTACTTTTTCAACTAAGACAATACATGTAATCCTACATTACTTCAAAGTGTTCTACATACCTCTTTCCATTTTTCGCCCCTGGAAGCTAGGCAACAATTTTCAAAATTTGGTTTTTCGAAAGCGACTGTTTTTTTTCTAACAGTAATTCGAACATTTCTGACACTTTTTGTTCTATGCATCTTAGCCGTAAAACGAATATTTACCATGGTTTTAATTAAGAAAGGTACGCTACAAGTTGCCTAACTTCAGGGGCTGTGCGGGACCGCTTCCGGTGATCCGAAAAATCTGAAAAAATTCGCAAAATGTTTTTACATGAAGTGGACCTGATTGCCGGTTCAGCCCATCAACATTTCGAACCTTCGTGTAAAAAAAAGGTGTCTAGGGGTTAGCGGGGACCCTACGACCCGCAGGGTGGCGTTCGCCGCCGTTTCCAGGGCATCCTGGAGCTGGCGGAGGCCGAGGTGGGTCCCTGGCGCCGACGTCTCCATGAGGGTGGTGAGGTAGGCATACCTCCCCCGCACCTCCTCACTGGCGTTAAGCAACTCCGGCCTGATGGGAGTATGCCCCCAAGGGCGACCCACCCTGGGTCGCGGCGCCGGCTCCCGTTCCGGCCCCGGCCGCCCCCCTGCGGGGTGCAGGGGAGCCGTGTTGGCCGCGCCAGCGTGAGCAGCAGCATCTTGTGGTCCGAGCGGATCGGGCACTCAGGCACCAGCCCCCGGACCGCTCGCACCAGCCGGTAGTTGGTCAGCACGTGGTCCAGCTGGGACTCTTCGTCCCCACGGGACCACGTCACCCGGCAGTAGCTCGCAGCCGCCATGGTGGAGACGTTCGGGAGGCTGTGGATCGTCGCCAGCTCCAGCAGCTCATCCCCGGCCTGGTTGGAGACCGGGTGCAGGAGGCTCCTGCCCAGGATGCGGGGGTGCCGCTCATCCTCCCCCAGCAGCTGGTCCCGCCCGATGCGGGCGTTGAAGTCCCCCATCAGGACCTTCCAGCGGTTACATGGGATCGCCCCCATCACCGCCGAGAGGGAGGCCAGGACCTCGGCCTGCTCCGGGCGGTTGGCGCAGGGGACGTGGGCCGTGATGACGGCGAAGTCCATCCCGGCCAGGTTGAGGGTGGCCACCATGATATCCCGGTGCGGGATGGCGATGTGCTCCACCTCCACATCCGGGTGGCGGCGTCGCACCAGGATGGCCGCCCCCCCCCCCCCCTGGGGGGCGTGCCCTCGGTGAACCACCTGTAGTTGGCCGTATGGGAGCGCTGCGCCGGCAGCCTCGTCTCCTGCAGCACCGCGACCAGGACCCCTTCGGCCATCAGGGCCGCATCGACGCTCTCCATCGCCCCCGGCGCCGCACAGCCCCTCACATTCCAGGTGGCAAGCCGGAACAGCCTGGGGTTGTTGTGGGGGGGGGGGGGGAGCCCGGGGTGTACGCCCGGACGCCGTAGAGCCTGCCTGCGTGCAGGCCGGGACGCCCTGGGTGATGGGGCCCTGGGTGCGGAAGGTGAGCGCCTGGGACGCCGTTGACTCCGTCCGTGGCCGGGGAAGTCCCGCCGTCCCTCCACAGGGTCAGGCAGCTGGGGGAGCAGCGGCGGCCGGGCGGTACCTTCGGGTGGGGGAGGGGTAGCACTCCTTCGAGCGGTTCCCGCTCCAGGGGGAACCGCCTCCAGCAGCATGGCCTCGTTGGCCACCGCGTCGAAGTGCCACTGCCCGGGGCGGTCTGGACCCTCGGCCGCCTCCCGGAGCGACTGGAAGAGCCTGACCGGCGGCACCGTGGCAGGGCAGGCCGGGGGAAGTAGGTGACGGCCTCCTCCCCTTCCCGCAGGACACGGATGGGCCGAGCCAGGATGCCCGCCACCGCATGCAGCATCTCGATCCCCGCGTAGGTGCCCGGTCGCCGCAGCACTGCCAGCGCTGCTTCGGCCGGGTCCTCGTCTTCAGGCGGCGGGGGTGCATATGGAGCAGCGCGTAGTCCCTCAGCTGTGTCTGGTACCGGTCAAGGAAGGTGGCGATGTAATTGGCCGCCATGGCCCTTACCGCATTGGCCCGGAGCTGCTGGGCGCCCCGGTCCCCGGGGTTCAGGGCCGCGTTGACCGCCAGGAACAGTGCATCCGGGCCCTCCGGGATCTCGACGACCTCCGCCACATGGTCCTTGGTGAACCTCTCCGGCATTGTGGCGTCGGTGGTCACCTCCCAGCTTGAGTGTTTGTTGTGGATTGAGCGTGCCAGCCAGCGGAGGTTGGAGGTGGCCGGAGCCCTGAGGCGGGGGGGGGGGGGGGGGGGGGGGGCTTGGCAGCTTCCGAGCGGAAGCAAGCAAGCGGCCGCCCGGCCGAGCCGGCGGCCCGAGCTGGTGGTTGGTGTGTGTGCGCGGCTGTGCCTGTTGTGGGGGGGGGGGGGGGGGGCGGGGGGGGGGGGGGGGGGGGGGCTGGCGCCTCTAGCTCAGCCCGGCCAGCCGGGCCAGTTGTGTTGTTGCCGCACAGATGAGTGGCCGCCCCGGAAGCCCTGAAATGGAGAGCGAAGAGGAGGGGGGGGGGGGGGAGATGGGGGAGGAAGTAGGGGAGGAAGTAGGGGAGGAGGCCGGGGAGGAGCCGGGGGATGAAGCTGCCGTTGTCTCGCCGCCGTCTGCCTGCTGGTCCAGGCCCTTCCCTCCGTGCCATGCTGGGTGGGTGACTCCTCCCGCAGGGGGAAGCTGGGAGTGGGGTGGCTCCCCTGCCGACGTTCCGCCCATGGGCAGCCCGCCCTGCCGCTGTCATCCATGGGGGCTGTGGGATCCGTTCGACGCCCCGGAATGTAAGTGGCGCTGCCGTCGTTGCTGGCGTGTTTGTGTTGTGTGGTGGTGACTATGTCTGTGTCTGATTACTGATTACTGCTGCAGCCGAGGCGGAGCACCTGGAGTGCGCCGCCGCCGAAGCCCTGGCTCAGGCCATGAGCCGAGAGGAGGTTGCCGCCCAGGATTCCGTGCTCGCCGAGGAGGCCGAGGGGGAGGCGGCCTGGCTGGAGCTGGAATACGCCAAGTGGTGCACCGCTCAAGAGCGTGCCTTCGACGAGCGGCTGCGTGAGGTGGCGGAGCTGCTGTCATCAAGCCCTGTCACCTCTGGCGGTGCCGGTCCTGTTTGAATAAATAAACTCCCTGCTCTGCCAGGGCCTATGACTCACTGTTACCGCCTGTGGTTCCTTCCCTCCTCCTCCAGCTCCTGGTGGTTGTCCTGCTGGCGGGTCCCTCCAGTGGCCCTGTATGCGGCCGCGTCGCCGGCCGCCCTCTCCGGGCTGAACATGCAAAGAGCAGAGAGCAGAAAGCCAAGGCCAGTGCATGCGAGCAAGCGAGTAATAGAAAGCGTTAGCCTAGCGCGTGCGGGCGTTCGCGTTTGGCGTTTAGCAGAGAGGAAGAGTAGCAAGCTAGGCAAGCAGACAGACCACACACCGTGCAGCACCTCCCCCCTCTCCCAGGACGGATCGCGAGGAGACATTCTACCGCCGCGATGGAGGGCGGCTAGCCCCCCTCCACCGCCCGTCCCTGCATGCACAGAAAAAAATTGGGAAAGGATACAAAAAAAAACTAGTGACAAGTAATAGTGAAGAATATTGAAATAATGATTTGGTATCCATCAGGCTTAAATCTTTGCACAGCAAATTCATACAACATCATTAAACAAATGAAAAGAAAAAAATTATGATGCCTCTGAACAATGACTATCCACTCAGCACACCAAACTTAACACAGAATAGCCACATGGCTGTTGTGTAAGGGAAGTCCAATTAGTTGTTATAACAATGTTTTAAGGCTCACGTGGCTTTTGAAACAGAAGTACAACTCACTTACGTCTGTGTTACAATGCGCTCCAATCTTGTTCTGTTCTGGTTCAGTTTGGTTGCGGACAGAAGGTATTGGCAGAATATAATATCTGCAGCACTTTTCACACACTTTATTCTCCTGTGAGACCAATGGCTACTTCGCACCTGTCAGTGGTACCACCAACTCTGGTTTTACAAACTCAGCAAGAAAGTGTTACAGTTGGTACTACTGAAGTGATCAGAGTTCGTACCACTGACAAAAGCCTAGTAGCCATAGGTCTCACAGGAGAATGAAGTGTGTGAAAGTGCTCCTGACATTTTACCCTGCCAAAACCTCCTACCCAAAACCAAACTAAAACAACAAATCTCACTGGCCTCTACGTAACAGCCAAGGGAGCATACTAACACTGTTAGCACAGCCACTACAGAGCATCCAACACAGTTCTAACAGCCTCAGGCACACTAAGCTGCCCGCGAGTGCAGCGAATACACTAACGAGTTAGCAGAGAAATAACAAACAGAACTTACGTCCATACCAGTCAAAGATGAGCCACCCTCAAGGTGGATTTAGTTTCTGAGGCTGATCGTGAAGCTCATCGCGTTGTGTTTTTGTTTTGGGTACGTTCTACTCTTCTTGTGGCGTGCCCATGACGACAGCTGAGCATCGGCAAACAAATGAGTACAACTGCGGAAATTCAAAAGACGGCGCACAACCGTCGCCACCGTAATCGCATGCCCCGTTCTCGTCCAAATTTTCGACGAATTTTTTATTCCGTTCCGGCACAGAATTACAGACTACAATTCATAGTCATACCCATGTCTTCGGCACGCCTCACATATACCAACCACAGCTACAATACTTTCACTCTTAGTTTTAATCCGCCGTGGAAAAAATTACGATGACGATAAGAAATTTGCGAATTAAGCGTACTGTCGTCCAGGCGACAACTTTTTCATGCGGGTAAGTGTCCTTCTAATGGCTACATTGCCGCCTCCCCCGCGTACACCTGCAACACGACCGCACCCTTTCCGGTCATTCCCAAAACACTGAACCCATTCGACAAGTCAACGTTCGACATGGAGGTCGACATGGACGATGTGGTGGTTGACTCGTCGGAAGTGCAGTTGATTAAACTAGTAGAATCTAGGCGTGCCCTTTGGGATCCAAGTTCGAAAGGGCACAAAAATGCAAGGATGCTCGAGCAGTTGTGGGCGGAAGTGGGGACCATATGGGCGGAGGATCGTAACTATTAGAGCATCTTTTGTGTATGTGAAGCGTTCTCTGTGTGTAGCTAGGCCATCATTACCGATCCTGGTTTTAAACTTTTCAGCCCAAGAATGTCGCCGCATATGGAAGCGGATCAGGACCGGGTACGCCCAGAATCTGCGGCGCAGGAGAGGGAGGAGCGGGATGGGGGTCGACGAGCTGCCGCAGAGGCACAAATACGCCGACCACCTCGCCTTCCTCGACGCGGACCTCGGCGAGGAGAACCTCGAGTCCTCCTTGGCTGTGGAGGACGACGACGGCTCGTCCACGATTTCGGCAGGGGTGAGTACATAAACCTAGGGCACGTCCATAAATTACATGACTCCGTCGGCTGCGAGACGTCTTGCAAACAGCATCGGGCCCCTTGGATCCATGTCAACACGGCCTCATCACACTCCGGGCAGCCAGCGGGCAGCCACATCCACCGCCGCTCTAGGCCGCACCTACTGGGGGGGGGGGGGGGGGGGCTGCGTTCACATAAGAATTTTGGGCTGCTGTATTAGGTCGTGTTGGTTTTTGAAAGAAACGTCATTGTTACCAGGTTGAAGCGCGAGACTTCGCTGCAGCCATGGAGCTGCCAGTCCTTCTCCAGGACGGGACGCAGGGGCCTGCGGGACAAGCCGCCACCGTGGGTCTGGACGAGGGTGGCATCGTCCCCGTGCAGCCTCGGCCACGCACTGACGGCATCGCGTTCGTGGGTGCTGCGGGCTGCAGCAGCACCGCCGACAAGCGCCCCGGCCCGGTGTACAGCCAGCAGGGCTGTCCTCTGCCCAGGAAGAGCTTCAAGTCAGCTGCAGCAGGTGGGCGGGTGCTACTTGTCCGGCAAGTTGCACCGGGTCCCCGTCAGGCGTCAGTGGGTGTGCCCCAGCGCCAGCCCCTACTGCTGCTACGGGCAGCGGGTCCACGCTTGACCGCACCGGCACTCGTCGTCCAGCAGCAGCAGCCTGCGCCGGGTCCTGGCCAGCAGCAGCAGCAGCAGCAGCAGCAGCAGCAGCAGCAGCCTGCGCCGGGTCCTGGCCAGCAGCAGCAGCAGCAGCAGCAGCAGCAGCAGCCTGCTCCTGGGCCTGAAGCGGCGGAGAGCGACCAGCGGCGGTTCCGAGACTACATGCTGCAGCTGGGATACCAGGAGCGGAACCGCCAGCGGGCTTTGCGCCGCGGGGACGCCGACGCGGAGGGCAGCGACTCGACGGACGACGGGTTCGAGATGAACGACGACGTGCCATTGCACGACGGCCATGTCCAGGAGGACCCCGTCGGTGCTGCTGGACGTGGTGAAGGAGTCGCCGAGGCTCATCGTCCGCCTGTCGCCCCCGCTGCTGCTGGCCGTGGGCGAGGCGTCCGGGCCCAGCCCCCACCTGTAGGCGCCGGCCCTGGTCGTGGCAGGGCCAGGGCCATACAGGCCATACCGCGCCTGCCCGGGGTGGCACCTGGACCCCGGGGTGGTCGTGCCGTGGCTAGACGAGGCAATGACCATATGGAGGCCGCCGTGGAGGAGGCTATCCTCGCGGAGCTTCACCGGCGCCCCTTGGATCCGCAAGACCACAAGTGGCTTGGTGCCTCAACCTAGCTAAGCGTCTGAGCAAATACCCGGACCACATTGCCTTCCAGCTGCAAGATGAGCTAGGGGACTTCCTGCGCCAGCGTGGCCCAGAACTTTTAGCCATGGACCAGCAGCAGGATGGTTAAAGTGCTCCACCAATTTTTATTGGTGTTTCATTTTCTTTTGTAATGGGGGCGTAGGCGTTGTTTTGTTTCCCCTGTCATTCTTGTGTCACTTTTGTATTGTTTGTACATTTTTTTTTGGTATAATAGTGCTGTGTAATAAATTTTTTACAATTGCGTATCTACTTATTGCATTTTATTGTACAAAGTCAACGCTCCGAGACTTATGAACTAAATATCATTACTGGACATGGAAAAAAGTTGGAGAAAGAGATAAACTTCAAATACCCTATGCTACGCAGATATGAGGGTAGATCTATAAAGCAAGCTAGGGATTTAAAAATACCGGTAAGATTCAATCTTACGGTAAGTTACGGAAAGATTGCTAAGTTACGGGTATTTTTGGTAATAATGAGAAAGATTGATTTACAGCAGGTATTTGTTAAAATAGTGTGTTTTTTACGTTTTTCCCCGTAACAGTAGTCAATCCTTGCAATGCTTGATGTGCTATAACACTTCATACCTTTCATCACTCGAAATAGGAGTTTGTGTCAGAATTACAGATTGTATATGGCCACGGCTGTCTTCCAGCAAGAAGTTAGATAATTGCTTGAACATGCAAAAACAATCTTGAAGGATGTGTTTTAGAGTAGGTTCAAGCTTTGCAGTGATGGTAAGAACCAAAAAGATACACTTTTCACTACTTGGAACAGCAAGCACAGCTAATTTTCAGAGTTTTGCAAGTCTGAATATTACCGAAAAATACCACTTTTTTCGAGGTCGGGTAATATTATCGTAAGTAACGGTAACTTACCGAATCTTACCGGTAATATTACCGGCCTTTAAATCCCTTAAGCAAGCTCGTGCCCAAAAATTTACAAACTGAAAATCACTATTGGACAAAAAACAGGAACAAAGAAAAGAAAAAAGTTGGGAGAGACAGACCAAGAAAAAAAGAAAAAACGAACATAAATGAAAAAAAGTTCTTAGGGATGCAAAAGGTGTTCCCATTGCCAGCTGACATTGCCAGGGCCCAGGAAAAAGTCAACTAGGTGCTGGCGGACCGATTCTCCATCCTCGGCCTCTGCCTCTGCCTCTTCATCTGGGAGACGGGGCAGCACTTCTTCCTCCTCTCCTTGGTTCCCCGGATCATACCACCGCTGATGCGGGGGATGTTCTCGCTGTTGAGGACAAGTAGATTGTGGAGGCACGCCACCGCCCAGATGATGGCCCTGGCCGATCTCTCGGACGCAAGGAAGGTCCTTCGCAGCACCCACCACCGCGCCGTCATGATCGCAAATACATTTTCAATCACTCTCCTAGCTCTGGACAGCCTGTACGGACCGATATAAAAAAAACAATTACTTGACAGCTCTGTTCCCTTTTCCTCACCCCCCCCCCCCCTCCCCAACCCTTTAGAACTTATTCCGACAATTCCTTACCTGTAGTTGAAAATGATTTCATCATCGGGCAGAAATTGTCCCGGAAACGGCTTCATAAGATGCGGACCCAGTGGGAAAGCCGCATCTCCCACGATGACGGCGGGGGTCGCTACCGGCCAGCCAGGCAGCGTCCTGGGCGGGGGCAGGGGCAGCGTGCCGTTCTCAATGCTGGCTTTGAGGGGCGACATGTCCCACAGCCCACCGTCACTGCGCCGTCCCCGTCCACCGATGTCCACGTGCAGCAGGCGGTACTTGGCATCGCACACAGCCGTCATGACCATGCTGTGGGTGCCTTTGTAATTGAACCAATTACTGCCGCCGTTGGGGAAGTTCTAGAAAAAGGAAACGGATTAGAAAAAGGTAATTGTCATGGTGCAACCAAATGCGAAGCGAAGGGGGGGGGGGGGGGGGGGGCTACCTGGATCATGCAGTGTCGCCCGTCCATCGCGCCAAAGCAATTAGGAAACTGCCAGTCTCGCCAGAAGTCGTCCATAATGCCGGCCAACCGCTCCTCCGTAAAAGGAGGGAAGAGCTCCGGTCTCAACTCGTCCCTTAGGGTTTCGCATGTCTCGCGAATCACAACTGAAGTTGTGCTTGGAGGCACGCAAAACATGCCACCAGCAAATTTCATCAATGATCCTGACGCCAGATAACTGCAAAGATGACAAGAAAAAAATTAGTGATTATCGGGACAGGCACACGATGATGCCTCATCCGCGGCATTACTTACTGAATTGTCAGGGCCAGTCGTTCTCCGGGTGGGAGGTACCCGAACCTTGGTGACCTCTGCAGGCGTGGCCGCAACCGGGCAAGGAGTTCCTCAAAAAACTCCGGCGTCATCCGGAAGTAGTCGAAAAATACTTCCGGATCCCCTGTCAGCATGGTGCGGATGACTGTCCGCCACGCGCCGTGCCGCTCGCGGTTTTGCCAGGTGGGGCGGCGAAACCACCTACGGGGGCGACGACGGCCAGCACGCCTTCGATTGCGGGCCTGGACCGCTCTGATCGGGAAGTATTAACTTGCGCGCAGATGAAACTGCGCGCACGTGAAACTGCGCGCATCTCTTTGCTTCGTTTGGGTGTGAAGGTGCGCGCACGTGAAACTGCGCGCAGATTTTGTGGGTGAAGCCAAGAGCCCGTGTTTAAACTGCGCGCACGTGAAACTGCGCGCGCTTGAAGGTGCGCGCACGTTAAACTGCGCGCAGGTTAAACTGCGCGCACATTTTGTGGGAGAAGCCAAGAGCCCGTCTTTAAACTGCGCGCACGTGAAACTGCGCGCGCTTGAAACTGCGCGCACGTTAAACTGCGCGCACGTGAAACTGCGCGCAGCGTAGAGTGCGTGGCAGCAGGCGCGGAGACTCGGGGTCCCCCCACTCCAGGCGGAGCGGTGTAGCGCTGCGCAGTGGCTCCGCCTACACCCCTCGTCCGTCCGCGGCGGCGTTCCGACAGCGCGCTCCCCTTACGAGGCTAGCAGGCTATGAGAAATAGCGTTGACCGTTGCGAGAGCCCCGCAACATGCGGTGTTGCCTCGTCACTGGCAGTGCGCTCCCGCTCCTACCTGCAGGCGAGCGAGCGCCCGCCCGACGCCTAGGCAGCCCAGCTAACCTGCAGCTTGGTTCTGTTGTCTACTTGCAAGGCGTTCTGGCCCGGGTCATCAGGTGAAGAAAAGAAGGTGGCCTAATTGAACTGTTCGGCCGCTTCCCGTAATTGCTTCGACAGATTCGATTTGTTTAAAAGATAAGTGAGTTGCACTGCATGCTGCAGGCGAGTCCGCCCATGAATTAACCAAACACATGCAAGCATGTGGCTTAGGGTTATCGGTTAAACAGTTACTAAGAAATGTACTTGAGCAGCGTCACGTCCTGCGCCACATCCTGCCTCCGAGCCGCTGTGGGGTGAGGGGACAGTACGCCCGGTAGGGCAGAGGACAGCCGCCCCCGCACTGCCTGTCTGGCCTCTCTCTCTCTCTCTCTCTCTCTCTCTCGGTCTTCGATATCCTTCTTAGCCCCGCGGTGGTCCTTGACTGGAGGCAAAACTGTAGTTTAAGTGTATTTTAAAACTATGCTCATAGAAGAGCTTTGAAAGTATTAATAATAGCCTGTTCAAAACGCAGTTTACAGTATACTTAGCTTTACAGTCAATAGTACTTCTTAAAAGCGCACTGAAAACTCAAATAAAACTGTATTCACCACTAAGAAATGACATTGCAGTAGCAATTTCTTTTTTAAAGCACAGATAGCGTCGAGTAAAACTAGAGTTTCGCACTGCACATACGATAACAGTGGCTTCTTCCGTTGAAAATGAACCCTGCACTAACTTAATTTTCCACCTCCGACCATAGACAACACTACAAACTCGAACTCCTTCTTTATTACACTTATGACACCGAAAAAAAGGTAGTCAGAGACGTACAGTTTAACATGTACAGTGTGAACACTAAAGATCCTTTCACCCCGGAGGAGACCGTGGCCGCCTCCCGCGGCCAGGCTGAGGGGGCAGGGGCGGAGGAAGGCCGCTCGCCGCTGTGGTGAGAGGGCTGAGGCTGAGGCCGCCGGGCGGGGGGGGGGGGGGACGGCCGCTCTCCTATGCGGTGAGAGGGCTGAAGCCGTAGACCGACTCCCGCTTCCAGGACCGAGGCAGAGGGCGTCTGCTCACCGCTCGACTTTCTCCGCCGACTCAGTACGTCGTCGAGCGCCTGACGCTAGGCAGCCCAGCCTACCCGCAGTTGGATTGTGTTGCATACTTGCAAGGCGCTTTTTAGCAAATGATATATCTATCATCAACTATAATAATAACAATAATATAAAAATAATAATAACAATAATATAAAAATAATAATAACAATAATATAAAAATAATAATAATAATAATATAAAGATAATGTATCAGCGGCTTGTACTCTCATGCAGAGGCAGGAGGCGGGCAGAAGTATACCTCACGGGGGGGCCGCGTTCTGCCGTTGGTGTTGATGTCGCGGTCGCGCATACCCCGCGAGATTGTCGCGCACTGCTCGGGTAGCATTGTTGTCCAGAACGCCGCCGACTCGGCTCCGCCTGCACTCAGCTATGGCCTCGCCTTCGCTCGCTTGGCCAAGGGCCTCTACCGAAACCGAAAATTAACTATCCGGTTACCAAATTTGCCTCAGGAGATGTTCTTCTCTTTCAAATATCTTCTGCTCTCCCTCATAATACAACAAACGATAAGTTCTGCTTTCATTTCAACTTTATTTTAAACCTTCCTAAACCCTTAAGAAACTGGACGACATTTAGAGTTGGTATCATCTGCTTCCTTTGAACTTGTGTGAATTTTTTTGTGGGTACTTACTTAGTTCACCATATAATAGTTTTCGGGAAATGTAGTACCATGACCTGAACTTGGAGACATTTATGTAATGAACAAATAAAACCAAAATAGGCTCTGGGTGCAGATAAGCCTTTTTCTTTGATTTTTGAACTTCCGATTCCGATTCGAATGCCTTAGAGGAAGCCGTAAAAAAACAGCCGCTGGTAAGCGTAACTTTATTTATTTTGCGTGCAATTAATCAGTTCTTACAACTTGTTGCTAATTTATACGTTTCCGGTTTCTAGACTGCCGCGTATGCTTTGACGGCCCCAAGTAGCATGCCATGTTCCCTTGTGGCCACAAAGTTTTATGTGGGCCATGTGTCCAGAGGATACACGAGGAGGGCCTATGTCCTATATGCCGGGGAGAAGTCCTGATGGTGACGGAGATATTCGATTAATCTCAATTTATTTTCGTATTTTGCATTATAATTGTTTTAATATTATTTTACTGATGAATTATATCTGATGATATTATATTTGATGATATTACTTGTGCCCATAACCAACACTTATAACAACATAAGATATTTGAATATTGGTTAAATTTTAGACTTCCAGCCTCTGGGAAGTGCAGAAATCAGGAAAGTGTGCGCCTTCGTTTATTCAGTGTATAACTTCGTAAGAAAATAATTTCACTCTGACTTCTTCCGGCGAGTGCAACCTCCGTGTCAGAATCCTAACAAAAGACGGTACAGCTCGACTTAACTCATACTCATTCTCCCCCGTCTGTTGCGATGTTTGCGCTAAACAGCACATGCGAAGCAGACGAATCGAAAGGTGCAAGGCGCCTAACAAGTAGGCAACCAAACTATGCACAATGTAAGTTAGGTTGCCTAGATGCACGGCGAACTCCACCACCAGCCGCACAAAGGCATGGACGACGCGGGAAACGCACGGGGAAAAGGGGGAAGGGGGGGGGGGGGCTGTTTCCGCTCGCGTTCATTGCTTACCAGACTTCTCCCGCTCTCTTCCTTTCGCTCATCGCTTGTAGTACGGTTGGAGGCAGCCCGGGCCCCAGCCGGCTTCCCCCACCGCGGCTGCACTTACGCCCTCGCTGCCGCGCGCTCCCCTCTGCAGGGCCCACGGCCCACGGCTCCAAAGATAACTCCGACAAGAGGCTGGAGCTCCACCGCCACACCGCCATTCCACCTTGCCTTGTGCTCTGTGCAAGGCAACGCGGCACGGCAGAGGGCAGCTCCAGCTTGCGGCCCCTTGCAGGGCCATCCAAATTCACTAGGTTGGTTTTAATATCAGCGAAATCCCGTATAATTTTTTCTATCTCGAGAACGGCTGCAGATAGAGCAAAAATAAACACAGATTTGGTTCAAACTCAATTTGACCACCCCAGGAGTACTTTAAAGCGCTGATACTCCACATGCACCCAGAAAAATCTTCATGAAAGTTAGGCATAAGCGAGGTGGTACGCACTCTGTATTTCGACGTACGTACACAGAATATTGAATACTACTGAATACTAGCGAATATTAAGAATATTACGGAATAGTGAGGAATATAGGATTCATCTTGAATAGGAATGAATATATGGGAATACCAGAGAATAGGGGAGAATATTAATTGAATACTAGAGAATAGGGGAAAATATTATTAAATACCAGTGAATACCTATGAATAAATCTGAATATTTCATGAAATCAGCTGAATACTTCAGAATACCAGCGAACATTAGTCAATATCTTTCTTGAGATGAAGCTTCCCGCCCTTTCCGGCAAGTCAGCCAACTGCAGCCAGTGCAGCCAACAAGCAGTCCGGCAGCCCGCAGTGGCTCGCGCCCGCAGCAGGATGTAACGAATGGACGATATGAATACATATTAATACATATGAATCATATGAATACATATGAATATCACCAGAATATGTGTGAATACTATTGAATATGTACTGAGTATGTATGAATACCTGCGAATATCAATGAATATTTCAATATATTCCGAATACAAGGGAATAGTTGTGAATACCTCAATACTTTTGAATATTCGAGAATAATTGTGGACATGAATATGAATATCCCAGGCGTGTACACAGAATACTTCGAGTGAGTACCCCCTCGGGCATAAGGGATCCGCTGCCTACGGGAGGGAATCCGCTTAGAGGAGAACGGATCCGCTTGAAAGGGGTAAATTTCGCGCCGCTAACGCAGAGGATCCGGTCCAACACCGTACTACATACATACCGGATCCTGGGTGATAACGGATTCCCTTAAAACCGGATCCGCTGCGTTAGCGGCGGGAAATTGACCCCTATCAACCGGATTTTTAGACCTGGGAAGGGTAGCGAGTAGCGTTACGTGATCAGTAAGAGAATGAGGGGGGGGCAGTGCCGCTCACACCATCTCACGCCCGACGACGACCCCCTACCCCGCTTGTGAGCCTACCCCCCCCCCCCCCTCCCCATTTCGAAAATCGACGAAAATTATTAAAAATTTTAAGTGGTGTAGGCAGCGCTCGGCCTGGCAGCGGGAGGCAGCTTCAGCCCTCTCACCGCAGCGGAGAGCGCCCCCACCCCCTCGGACTGGCCGCGCAAGGCGGCCTCCCCCCCCCCCCCTCCCCCTCACTGCCCTCTCCGTGACGAGTCAAACCAACTCTAAGGCTTCAACGAGAACGTTGGGGCGTTCGCGGGCGTTGGGAATTTACTTACGATCGAGTAACGTCTCCCAGTAAATCCATACCTCCCCCGCTCGCACGCACAATTCTCGTTCCGCTCAGTTCCGCTCGGTGTGTCTATGGGCGAGGGGAGACGCGGCGTAATATGTGCGGGTTCAAAAAAAGCGCCTTGCAAGTATGCAGCACAATCCAACTGCGGGTAGGCTGGGCTGCCTAGCGTCAGGCGCTCGACGACGTACTGAGTCGGCGGAGAAAGTCGAGCGGTGAGCAGACGCCCTCTGCCTCGGTCCTGGCAGCGGGAGTCGGTCTACGGCTTCAGCCCTCTCACCGCATAGGAGAGCGGCCGTCCTCCCCCCCCCCCCCCCCCCGGCGGCGGCCTCACCCTCAGCCCTCTCACCACAGCGGCGAGCGGCCTTCCTCCGCCCCTGCCCCCCTCAGCCTGGCCGCGGGAGGCGGCCACGGTCTCCTCCGGGGTGAAAGGATCTTTAGTGTTCACACTGTACATGTTAAACTGTACGTCTCTGACTACCTTTTTTTCGGTGTCATAAGTGTAATAAAGAAGGAGTTCGAGTTTGTAGTGTTGTCTATGGTCGGAGGTGGAAAATTAAGTTAGTGCAGGGTTCATTTTCAACGGAAGAAGCCACTGTTATCGTATGTGCAGTGCGAAACTCTAGTTTTACTCGACGCTATCTGTGCTTTAAAAAAGAAATTGCTACTGCAATGTCATTTCTTAGTGGTGAATACAGTTTTATTTGAGTTTTCAGTGCGCTTTTAAGAAGTACTATTGACTGTAAAGCTAAGTATACTGTAAACTGCGTTTTGAACAGGCTATTATTAATACTTTCAAAGCTCTTCTATGAGCATAGTTTTAAAATACACTTAAACTACAGTTTTGCCTCCAGTCAAGGACCACCGCGGGGCTAAGAAGGATATCGAAGACCGAAGAGAGAGAGAGAGAGAGAGAGAGAGAGAGAGGCCAGACAGGCAGTGCGGGGGCGGCTGTCCTCTGCCCTACCGGGCGTACTGTCCCCTCACCCCACAGCGGCTCGGAGGCAGGATGTGGCGCAGGACGTGACGCTGCTCAAGTACATTTCTTAGTAACTGTTTAACCGATAACCCTAAGCCACATGCTTGCATGTGTTTGGTTAATTCATGGGCGGACTCGCCTGCAGCATGCAGTGCAACTCACTTATCTTTTAAACAAATCGAATCTGTCGAAGCAATTACGGGAAGCGGCCGAACAGTTCAATTAGGCCACCTTCTTTTCTTCACCTGATGACCCGGGCCAGAACGCCTTGCAAGTAGACAACAGAACCAAGCTGCAGGTTAGCTGGGCTGCCTAGGCGTCGGGCGGGCGCTCGCTCGCCTGCAGGTAGGAGCGGGAGCGCACTGCCAGTGACGAGGCAACACCGCATGTTGCGGGGCTCTCGCAACGGTCAACGCTATTTCTCATAGCCTGCTAGCCTCGTAAGGGGAGCGCGCTGTCGGAACGCCGCCGCGGACGGAGGAGGGGTGTAGGCGGAGCCACTGCGCAGCGCTACACCGCTCCGCCTGGAGTGGGGGGACCCCGAGTCTCCGCGCCTGCTGCCACGCACTCTACGCTGCGCGCAGTTTCACGTGCGCGCAGTTTAACGTGCGCGCAGTTTCAAGCGCGCGCAGTTTCACGTGCGCGCAGTTTAAAGACGGGCTCTTGGCTTCTCCCACAAAATGTGCGCGCAGTTTAACCTGCGCGCAGTTTAACGTGCGCGCACCTTCAAGCGCGCGCAGTTTCACGTGCGCGCAGTTCAAACACGGGCTCTTGGCTTCACCCACAAAATCTGCGCGCAGTTTCACGTGCGCGCACCTTCACACCCAAACGAAGCAAAGAGATGCGCGCAGTTTCACGTGCGCGCAGTTTCATCTGCGCGCAAGTTAAGCGGTCCCGCTCTGATCAAGAGCAGCCGTCGCAGCCGCATGTCTTCCGCTGCCACAAAAACAGAGATAAGCCACCGTCATGCTTCCGTACACGGTGCTCGCAAATACAAGTGAAGTGCAGGTGAGTTCTTACTTCCAAGAAGATCAGGCACTTCGGAATAGCCATCTTCTCTAAAATATTTCCTTCTGAGAAGACATCTCAACAGCGCCAGGCGCACAAGCCGACGCTTGTAGGTCACCATCGTGCACGCACAACTGATCCATTCGACTGCGTTGATACCCGGAGGAACGAGGGGAGGCCCGGGCGGGGGAGGGGAAGGGGGCGGGGTCACCTGATCTGATCTCGAAAGTGGCTGCGCCCCCCCCCCCCCTTTTCCTCGCACGTGCGATATCGAATCGAAATCGATGCTAATAAAACGCGGAGAAAACTCAAAAAAATGCAAATTTGAGCGAAAACGTACACTGCGACATGTGGATGGCTCTCTAAACATCGTCGGTAATTGGCTAATCGAAATATTGTAGCACACTCAGAGTGGATCGATAACGATGACACCTATGATCGATGTCGATTCGACATCGAACCAATGTTCAATTTCTCACTGGGCACCTTATTTGCTACAGGGAATTCTGACGGTATAATCTTGTGCGTTGCAACTTAGTTGCCTCTAATTGTATAGAAATCATCGAGGCAATAAGGTACTTCCCTAGTGTTTGAATCTCTGGACTTCTCGCACTCAGCGTTTACGCACTACACCCAGCGCCCTCTAACGGTCTGGATGGAACTATTACTGCCCACATCTGCCCGTTTTCGAGGTGTCCGAACGATGAACGTACCCAAAACAACAACACAACGCGATGAGCTTCACGATCAGCGTCAGAAACTAAATCCACCTTCACTCTTACTGCCTTGGCTGGATTTCATGGGAAAGGGAGCTGCCCCTTGGGCTCTAAAGTTGCCACCAGCAACTACAAAGAATTAAACCAAAGATTAAGAAATGGAAAGTAAATGGACGAAAAAAAATAAAAAATGTTATGATTCATTGAGTACAACGTACATGGTCTTGTGGAATGTCGAACTTGAAAGCATTGATTGCCAGACCCAGCTGGAGACTTGCGGTCAATTCTTTGCTGGCTCAATCCCAAGCGGGAAGATGAGGACACAGGACTAGAACGTACTTCAAAGAGATAAGATTCAAAGGGAAAAAATTGAGTTTTCCAATTCTTACATGCACAGAAAATTGGGAAAGTATACAACAAAAAATACGAAAATATTGGTGAAAAAATTGAAATGATGTTTTGGTTGCGATCAGGCTTAAATCTTTAACATGAATAAACAAGTAAAAACAGAATAAAATGCTATGCCTCAAGACTGTAGAAAAGTTGCAAGTCGGACTAATTTGTCTGTTATAACAGTACAGTAAGATCATACTGCACTCTAGCAGCCATGGGAGCTTACCAACACTTATCACAGCCACTGCAGAGCAACCAACACAGTTCTAACAGCCTAAGGCACACTAAGCTGCCCGCGAGTGCAGCGACTACACTAACGAGTTAGCAGAGAAATAACAAACAGAACTTATGTCCATACCAGTCACAGATGAGCCACCCTTACTCTCACCGCCTTGGCTGGGTTTCATGGGAAAGGGAGCTGACCCCTGGGCGGTGCATCTGCCAGCACTGGAGTTGCCTCCAACAGCTACAACATAAAACAGAAAAGATTAAGAAATTTGTGAATACAGAGATGTACAGACAATGAATATAAAAATTAGGAAAGAGAAAGGAGCTACAGAGCGATTAACGGAGACTCGGGGAGCATACTGCAATAACAGATCTCAATGCCAACATCAACTGACACCGGTGGACTACACATAAATTGTAGCCACATAGCTCACAAAAATTTTCAGTACGGATGTCATTTTAACTTCGGTTGTCAAGAACTTTTACTGATTGAATACCTTGCATCTGCCTTTTGTGTGCCTCCTGCACTCGCAGCTGCCGTCTTCTTCCAACCGAGACATGATCATGCTGCAAAAGGGAAGTCCCAGTTATTAAGAATCAAGAAAAACTAGAAACTAGTCAGCTTAAAAGGCACATCAAGTAGAGAGCATAAGTTGAGGCACAGAGATGGGACTATAGAAAGCCATCAATGAAAAATAATTCATTAACTTACATCCTTTTTAATTTGTGCCACTTTGTCGTCTGTTAACAATTCAGCAGGCAAATTTCGTATTTTAAGGTCTAGGGCGCACTGCCTTAAACTTTTGAGGTTAGCTGCAAACCAATAAAGATGCAATTGATTAGAGAACTTTTGGAGAGTACCTAGAAAGAAGAATACAAGAGTTAAGGCATCATGGGAATAACTCAGATTTGTGGCATAGTGGGGTTATGGCTGGCTGACGTTCTAAAGGTGGTTCGGGCATGTCAGTTCAGCTGTCGGGAGGCAAACGTCAGTTCATCTATGCGACTACGAGAGAGAAGCCCGATCGGCAGCCCCAACCAGATGTCGGTCTAGCACTCGTAAAAATGAATGGACGCTGTGTCACTCACAGCCAGACAGACTTACAACCAAGACTGGCATTGGCATGGCCGTCCCCCTGAGACGCTTGCGCCGTGTTCATGGCAGGGATCAGAACCTCGCGCGCTCCCTGCTGCTATGCCTTATTTGAGATTGCGTCTCGCCTCGTAAGCTAAATTTGTTGCTCCCTCCGAGGAAAAGCTCAACATTAAACAAACGAGTTGCCGGCGAGGAAACCTAACTGAACGAAAACAAATCGTGGGGACACTGCTATTTCACAGAACCACTGACAAGCAGCACAGCGCGCGAAGCAATAACGCGCTCGGAGCGCCTTGCACAGACATCCCAATATACAAAGTACGAATATGATGGTTTCATGACCTCTAAAATTCGGCTAGGAACCAACCAGCAGAAACATGTATAAACATCGGTGCCATTTGACGATGACTCCTGCACTCAATACGAACAGCTATAGTCACACCTCACATCCAGCGTTCCTCTAACGGTCATAGCTACAGAAATGCAAGACTAACATAATCGGCGTACGTCTATAGAAGTTCACTGAGCATAGTAACGGAAAAATGAAACTCACCTGCCATGCACAGAATCGTAGCGGGATACGGGACCTCCTCCGTTTCCCCGTTCTCATGAACTACTGGCCACTTCACCTGGTAGATACGTTAGGGCACGAAGTCTTTCGCGTGTCTCGGCATGAAGTTCATTATTTTCTCCACGCTCAGGACGTATTTTCTGTTCTTCTCCCTCGTGAACGCCACGAGGGCGACCAGGACCGCCATTTGACACAGTTTCAGAATCAGAACAGACAAAACAGCAAAGACCACGAAACGCTGCGCCGACCGCCGACACCGACACACAGCAACTGCTGTGGGAGTCGGCGGGCGACCGGCAACGCGGGTTAGGCGGCGCGCTCATCCGCGCTCAAGAAATTGTCCGCAACTGAAGCTCTGATTTAAATCGTTCGGTTGCTTAAGAGTGTTAATTATTATCTCAAATATGCAAAAGTAGAAAAATCGATCCCACTACCAATGCTGCCATCCTATTTTTTTTTTTTTAAGTTATCCCGTATCAGCGGCGGACGGATACATCGAATACGACGTGGCTGTCAACGCTGCCAACAAAGAGGAAGATGGGCGAGCGTGAGCCCTTGTTCCCAAACGGACCACGCGACGAACATCGTCGTGCGTTTGTCTGTCTGTCTGTCACACACTTTTCAGAAACACCACGCAACAGATTTGGTTCACCTTCCAGATTTCGAATCGATATTTATTGGTGGAGAACACTACTAGCCATTTTTTCGATAAAGGGAATTTGAAATATTTTGTAATGATTCAATTTCGAAGCCGTGCAACTGGTACCACTGCACTGCTCAGCTGGGCTTGGCTGAGCTCGGCACGTCATGGCAAGGCGTCTCGGCTCGGTTCTGTCTGTGTCGCTGCGACGATAATTTCTCGTCTTCAATCACTTCAACCCGTGTCGCGTGTTTATTCAAGAAGGTATTTTTAAGAAAATGCACTTCTTTTATGGAATGCACTTCAATGACGGGTGAACAATCTTTCGTATTGTTTATACGTGGCACGGCATGAGTGAGGAACCGTTGTTCCGATTTGTTCTGCGACGTGCCCAGTAGTATTGCTTTTTAGCCTGTCCCGACACGTTTCTTTAGAAACGGCAGGAGCCGGGCTTATAGTCTGATGCCGACTGTTTGTTCGTTCGGGCGGACGTGTGTACGCTGACTTATCGTTCACAGAAAAACTTGAAATTTGGAGGATAAACTCCTTTCTTAACGTAGAACCACGTACGGTGGCAACAATTTTCGATTTATATCGCATTTTTGATTAATGAAAATGTCTGTTTTTGTTTTTTGGGGTTAGGGTTGGCCGCTGCGCGCACACCATTACCATCGCGGCGCGCACAGGGACGACTCAGGTTAACGATTTTAATCGTAACAAATACATCTGCTATCGGGCACTTCTAGGGAGACTTGAGGCGGAGGGCCGAAGGCCCCCGCAAACGCCGCCGGCAGGCCAAGGTGGCCAAGTCCCCCTGTCGAACCGAGGTGCCGGTGGAGCGCAGCGGAACTGGCACCGAGGTTGACGGAAGGGACGGGCCAGCTTGTTGTTTTATAGCCACGGGCTGGCTGGGCTTCGACGTGGGCAAAATTGCAGAGCAATCTTTCATTTTGATTGCACGGGGCGCATAATGTGTGGGGAGGGGAACCGTTGTTCCAAGTTTGTTCCGGTTGGGTCTGTGACATCCCCAGTACTATTGCTTTATGTTTCATAGCCGTGGGCTGGCTGGCTTCAACGTGGGCAAGCAGAGCTATCATTCATTTTGTTTGCACGTGGCGCAGAATGTGTAGAGGCAGGAAGTTTCTGCAAGTAGCAAAATCGCAAGATATCTTAGAATTAATCGTACGATTCACAAACTCTTTTTTATAACCTCCCCACACACCCCTGATCCGAAATCCGACTCGCAACAAAACGCAAAATCGGGCTTTGTTAGCAACAAGATCGCGCAATCGCAACAAAAGTCGCAAACTTGGTGTAAAACTCACAAAATCGACGATAATCTCGCAAAATCAACTAGAAACCCGCAAGATCAGTCGTAAAATAACTACAGCTTGACTTTTTTGGGGATTCATTCACCGTTTTACAAGGTTCGAGGGTAGAACGATGTCGATGGCGGTGGCGGCGACAAGTAAGGGGACGCAGCGACCGGATAACTTATCCTACAAGTAGTACTATTGGTGAAATTTTCTTGCAAAAGTCGTAAAATTGGTACAAATTACTCGAAAAAAGTCGCACAATCGCGTCATTTTGCTCGCAAAATAGTCGCAAAATAGAGCGAAATTGCCTGCAAAATTGGCTGCGACAAAATCGCAAAATCGACGCCGAAAAATCGCAGAAACTTCCTATCTCTAAAAATGTGTGGGGAACCGTATTTCAATTTGCTCCAGTTTGTTCTGCGACATGCCCAGTAGTATTGCTCATTGTTTTATAGCCGCGGGCTGGCTGGCTTCAACGTGGGCAAAGTTGCTGAACAATCTTTTATTTTGTTTTCACGCGGCACAGAATGAGTGGGGAACCGTTGTTGCAAGTTTGTTCCGATTTGACCTGCGACGTGCCCAGCAGTCGTTCTGATTGTACTGTTGTCAGAAAGACATAATTTGTTTAATACTTAGAGGTCTGGTTGTGGATGGATTGCAACCGTTGGAACACCTGTGGAACAAGCTTTTGGATGTGGTACGGAGTCTGATGTTTTTTCTTTTACCTTTCAGATGGTCGAGTTGACTGTTGGAACCTTGCTAACTCACCCTCTTTAAAAAAAATCGTTCGTACATTAGCAGAGGTAGATTTAAACAAGGTAGGCGTACGCCAGATCGCGTCGTGGCGTAAGAGGCTTCGCTCACCGCGAACCACTGTTCCGCCCCTCCACGCCTGGCGTACACCTACCTTGGCCTGCCGACGGCTGTCACCGGGCGAGTGGGAGGGACCCTGCGGGGCTAATCAGTCTGTACGGCGCCCTGCCGGTCTTAGGGCGCGGGGTTCGCTGCGCTTCCAACCTAACCGCTGGACGTACCTACTCCCACCGTATTTTGGGATTCTCTGCCGTATTTAATTGTGCTCAAATCTAACTTTACCTACCCTTCTCTAACCTAACCCACTCCAACCTAACCTAGACTAACCTACTCATTGAAGACATATCTTCACCACTCAATGCTACTCTAACCTAAACTACCCGAGCCTAACCAGTTCCCGTCCAAGGAAGCCGTGCTTTGACCACTGGCATCTGCAGCAGCACCTATGGGGTCTTCTTCGGCATTGTAATTGAGGTCTTCAGTATGTGTTAAGTGGGGTCGGTTCCCATCGATAAGCCTAAATTACTACCTCCTTAGCAGTTTTCCTATTCGTTCCAGCACCAGCAGCAGCACCTGGGGTTGATTTCGGCATTTTGACTGGGGTCTTGGGGTGTTTTTTAAAGGGGTCGATCGCCGTGTTCAAGTTAAAAATACGGATTTAGAAATTTGCGTCCCGTTCCAGTTTCTTCACAAGAAGGTCCAGTTTTGCCAACCGGCTCCTGCAGCAGCACCTGAGGTCCTTTTCCGCATTGTAATTGAAATCCTGGGTGTATTTTAAGCAGGGTCGGTTCCGCTCTTTAAGTTTAAAAACTGCTTTTGTAGCAGTTTTTCTATTTGTTCTTGCTCCTGCCCAAGAGGGCCTTGTTTTGACCACTGGCACATGCAGCACCACCTGGGGTCCATTTCGCCATCTTGACTTGGGTCTTTGGGTGGTTTCAGAAGGGGTCGGTCGCCATGTTCAAGTTTGAAAATCGGCACGATTGAGAAGTTTGCCCTCCCGTTCCAGTTCCTGCACAAAAAGGCCCAGTCTGCAAACCCGCACCTGCAGCAGCACATGGGTTCCTTTTCGACATTGTAATTAAAGTCCTAAGTGTATTCTAAACGGGGTCGATTCCGATCTTCAAGCTCAAAATACAGCTTCTTTAGCAGTTCTTCTATTTGTTCCTGCTCCTGCCCACGAAGGCCTTGTTTGGACCACTAGCACGTGCAGCGGCACCTGGGGTCGAGTTCGCCATCTTGACTAGGGTCGTGGGGTGATTTAAGAAGGGGTCGTTCGCCATGTTCAATTCAAGTTTTAAAAACCGGGTGTCCCGGCTAATACACTGCAGTCGGATGGGTGGCCTACCCTTGACTCTGCAGGCGCTACGATGCAGGCGGCTCCCGACGGGAGACAGCGGCCGTGACGAGTCGAGCTACGGCCAGCCGAGGCCAGCAGGAGAGCCGGGCGTGCCGAGCGGCAGCGACGCTGGGCGGCTGGCAGTACGCACAGCCTCCCCTCCCCACCAAACACCACTGCCAGCGCGCGGCTCTGCGTCGTCTGCTGCTGGCGCCTGGCTACGGCTGCCAAACGCCGCTGCTGACCACAGGTGCGCGGGCGGATGAGGAGAAGGGGAGCGGGGGGAGGAGGAGCGGGGGGAGGGGGGGAGCAGGGAAGGGGAATGGCAACATTTCCGTATCGAAACCGAAACGCTAGTTAGGTCTAATTGCACAACAACCAGACAAAACAAAAGTCAACATTTTATTATTTTACATTTCTTGTTCGAAGTGTCCCCCATTGTTGGCAATGCAACGACCGATGCGCCGCATCATGTTATACCGCACCGCACTTATTTCCCCAACGGAAACCTCGAACGCCTGCCGAACTCTTGTTTTTAACTCATCAGGAGTCTCGGGCAAGTTCTGAAAAATTCTATTCTTTAGAGTGCCCCACAAGTAAAAATCACAGGGTGTGAGGTCCGGAGACCTTGGTGGCCACTCTACGACGGGTGAATAGAGACGGCCGTGCATTTGGCCAAATCGATTTGGGCCAAATCGGTCTCAGCTTATATGCGCGTGCTATGCACAGCCACACGCAAGACATTTCTGTCTAACGAGCCAGTCGATCAAAAAAAAAAAAAAAAAAACATCAAAAATTCGTTTACAGAAACCCGTTCTTCCAAATTTATGGATGATCATACCCTCCGTAGTACGATTTGTCCACCTTTCGCCATTGGAAAAATCATACTTCCCAGGTGGAGAAAAATCTGAAAACAGGTTCCTGCTTCAGTTAGGTGCTTGTTGAATCTCAGGCCTGCTCCCCAGAATTATTTCCACCCATGCAGCGGAGCAGTGGCGTAGCAAAGTACCTATGTTTGATAGAATGCGCAGAGCGTGCAACTATTTTTTCTGTCTTTGGCCGTGAGAAAAATAGTACTTTCCAGGTGGAAATAATTCCGAAAACATGTGTTTTTTACAGCTGGGTGCTCAGTGAGTCGGTGACAAGCTCCCCAGAATTATTTCCACCCATGCAGCGGAGCAGTGGCGTAGCAAAGTACCTATGTTTGATAGAATGCGCAGAGCGTGCAACTATTTTTTCCGTCTTTGGCCGTGAGAAAAATAGTACTTTCCAGGTGGAAATAATTCTGATAACATGTGTTTTTTATAGCTAGGTGCTCAGTGAGTCGGTGACAAGCTCCCCAGAATTATTTCCACCCATGCAGCGGAGCAGTGGCGTAGCAAAGTACCTATGTTTGATAGAATGCGCAGAGCGTGCAACTATTTTTTCCGTCTTTGGCCGTGAGAAAAATAGTACTTTCCAGGTGGAAATAATTCTGATAACATGTGTTTTTTACAGCTGTGTGCTCAGTGAGTCAGTGACAAGCTCCCCAGAATTATTTCTACTCATGCAGCAGAGCAGTGGCGTAGCAAAGTACCTATGTTTGATAGAATGCGCAGAGCGTGCAACTATTTTTTCCGTCTTTGGCCGTGAGAAAAATAGTACTTTCCAGGTGGAAATAATTCTGATAACATGTGTTTTTGACAGCTAGGTGCTCAGTGGGTCGGTGACAAGCTCCCCAGAATTATTTCCACCCATGCAGCGGAGCAGTGGCGTAGCAAAGAACCCATATTTAAAAGAACACGCATTACCTTGATCTGTGATTTTCTTCGTCTTTCGCCCTTGGAAAAGCCGTACTTTCCAGGTAGAAATAATTCTGAAAACAGGTTCTTGCTGCAGTCTGGTGCTTAAGAAGTCGATGACATCCTCCTCAGAATTATTTCCACTCATGCAACGGAGCAGTGGCGTAGCAAAGTGCCTATGTTTGATAGAATGCGCAGAAGGTGCAACTATTTTTTCCGTCTTTGGCCGTAAGAAAAATAGTACTTTCCAGGTAGAAATAATTCTGAAAAAAGGTTCCTGCTTCAGTTAGGTGCTTGTTGAATCTCAGGCCTGCTCCCCAGAATTATTTCCACCCATGCAGCGGAGCAGTGGCGTAGCAAAGTACCTATGTTTGATAGAATGCGCAGAGCGTGCAACTATTTTTTCTGTCTTTGGCCGTGAGAAAAATAGTACTTTCCAGGTGAAAATAATTCTAATAACATGTGATTTTTACAGCTGTGTGCTCAGTGAGTCAGTGACAAGCTCCCCAGAATTATTTCCACCCATGCAGCGGAGCAGTGGCGTAGCAAAGTACCTATGTTTGATAGAATGCGCAGAGCGTGCAACGATTTTTTCCGTCTTTGGCCGTGAGAAAAATAGTACTTTTCAGGTGGAAATAATTCTAAAAACAGGTTTTTGCTGTAGTCTAGGGCTTAAGAAGTTGATGACATGCTCCTCAGAATTATTTCCACCCATGCAGCGGAGCAGTGGCGTAGCAAAGTACCTATGTTTGATAGAATGCGCAGAGCGTGCAACTATTTTTTCTGTCTTTGGCCGTGAGAAAAATAGTACTTTCCAGGTGGAAATAATTCTGATAACATGTGTTTTTTACAGCTGGGTGCCCAGTGAGTCGGTAACAAGCTCCCCAGAATTATTTCCACCCATGCAGCGGAGCAGTGGCGTAGCAAAGTACCTATGTTTGATTGAATGCGCAGAGCGTGCAACTATTTTTTCCGTCTTTGGCCGTGAGAAAAATAGTACTTTCCAGGTGGGAATAATTCTGATAACATGTGTTTTTTACAGCTTGGTGCTCAGTGAGTCGGTGACAAGCTCCCCAGAATTATTTCCACCCATGCAGCGGAGCAGTGGCGTAGCAAAGTACCTATGTTTAATAGAATGCGCAGAGCGTGCAACTATTTTTTCTGTCTTTGGCCGTGAGAAAAATAGTACTTTCCAGGTGGAAATAATTCTGATAACATGTGTTTTTTACAGCTGGGTGCCCAGTGAGTCGGTAACAAGCTCCCCAGAATTATTTCCACCCATGCAGCGGAGCAGTGGCGTAGCAAAGTACCTATGTTTGATAGAATGCGCAGAGCGTGCAACTATTTTTTCCGTCTTTGGCCGTGAGAAAAATAGTACTTTCCAGGTGGGAATAATTCTGATAACATGTGTTTTTTACAGCTGGGTGCTCAGTGAGTCGGTGACAAGCTCCCCAGAATTATTTCTACCCATGCAGCGGAGCAGTAGCGTAGCAAAGTACCTATGTTTGATAGAATGCGCAGAGCGTGCATTTATTTTTTCCGTCTTTGGCCGTGAGAAAAATAGTACTTTCCAGGTGGAAATAATTCTGAAAACAGGTTTTTGCTGTAGTCTAGGGCTTAAGAAGTCGATGACATGCTCCTCAGAATTATTTCCACCCATGCAGCGGAGCAGTGGCGTAGCAAAGTACCTATGTTTGATAGAATGCGCAGAGCGTGCAACTATTTTTTCCGTCTTTGGCCGTGAGAAAAATAGTACTTTCCAGGTGGAAGTAATTCTGATAACATGTGTTTTTTACAGCTGGGTGCTCAGTGAGTCGGTGACAAGCTCCCCAGAATTATTTCCACCCATGCAGCGGAGCAGTGGCGTAGCAAAGTACCTATGTTTGATAGAATGCGCAGAGCGTGCAACTATTTTTTCCGTCTTTGGCCGTGAGAAAAATAGTACTTTCCAGGTGGAAATAATTCTGATAACATGTGATTTTTACAGCTGTGTGCTCAGTGAGTCAGTGACAAGCTCCCCAGAATTATTTCCACCCATGCAGCGGAGCAGTGGCGTAGCAAAGTACCTATGTTTGATAGAATGCGCAGAGCGTGCAACTATTTTTTCCGTCTTTGGCCGTGAGAAAAATAGTACTTTTCAGGTGGAAATAATTCTGATAACATGTGTTTTTTATAGCTGGGTGCTCAGTGAGTCAGTGACAAGCTCCCCAAAATTATTTCCACCCATGCAGCGGAGCAGTGGCGTAGCAAAGTACCTATGTTTGATAGAATGCGCAGAGCGTGCAACTATTTTTTCTGTCTTTGGCCGTGAGAAAAATAGTACTTTTCAGGTGGAAATAATTCTGATAACATGTGTTTTTTACAGCTGGGTGCTCAGTGAGTCGGTGACAAGCTCCTCAGAATTATTTCCACCCATGCAGCGGAGCAGTGGCGTAGCAAAGAACCCATATTTAAAAGAACTCGCATTACCTTGATCTGTGATTTTCTTCGTCTTTCGCCCTTGGAAAAGCCGTACTTTTCAGGTGGAAATAATTCTGAAAACAGGTTCTTGCTGCAGTCTGGTGCTTAAGAAGTCTATGACATCCTCCTCAGAATTATTTCCACCCATGCAACGGAGCAGTGGCGTAGCAAAGTGCCTATGTTTGATAGAATGCGCAGAAGGTGCAACTATTTTTTCCGTCTTTGGCCGTAAGAAAAATAGTACTTTCCAGGTGGAAATAATTCTGAAAACAGGTTCTTGCTGTAGTCTGGGGCTGAAGAAGTCGATGACATGCTCCTCAGAATTATTTCCACCCATGCAGCGGAGCAGTGGCGTAGCAAAGAACCCATATTTTAAAGAACACGCATTACCTTGATCTGTGTTTTTCTTCGTCTTTCTCCGTTGGAAAAGCCGTACTTTCCAGGTGGAAATAATTCTGAAAACAGGTTCTTGCTGCAGTCTGGTGCTTAAGAAGTCGATGACATGCTCCTCAGAATTATTTCCACTCATGCAGCAGAGCAGTGGCGTAGCAAAGTACCTATGTTTGATAGAATGCGCAGAGCGTGCAACTATTTTTTCCGTCTTTGGCCGTGAGAAAAATAGTACTTTTCAGGTGGAAATAATTCTGATAACATGTGTTTTTTATAGCTGGGTGCTCAGTGAGTCGGTGACAAGCTCCCCAGAATTATTTCCACCCATGCAGCGGAGCAGTGGCGTAGCAAAGTACCTATGTTTGATAGAATGCGCAGAGCGTGCAACTATTTTTTCTGTCTTTGGCCGTGAGAAAAATAGTACTTTCCAGGTGGAAATAATTCTGATAACATGTGTTTTTTACAGCTTGGTGCTCAGTGAGTCGGTGACAAGCTCCCCAGAATTATTTCCACCTATGCAGCGGAGCAGTGGCGTAGCAAAGTACCTATGTTTGATAGAATGCGCAGAGCGTGCAACTATTTTTTCCGTCTTTGGCCGTGAGAAAAATAGTACTTTCCAGGTGGAAATAATTCTGATAACATGTGTTTTTTATAGCTAGGTGCTCAGTGAGTCGGTGACAAGCTCCCCAGAATTATTTCCACCCATGCAGCGGAGCAGTGGCGTAGCAAAGTACCTATGTTTGATAGAATGCGCAGAGCGTGCAACTATTTTTTCCGTCTTTGGCCGTGAGAAAAATAGTACTTTCCAGGTGGAAATAATTCTGATAACATGTGTTTTTTACAGCTGTGTGCTCAGTGAGTCAGTGACAAGCTCCCCAGAATTATTTCTACTCATGCAGCAGAGCAGTGGCGTAGCAAAGTACCTATGTTTTTATAGAATGCGCAGAGCGTGCAACTATTTTTTCCGTCTTTGGCCGTGAGAAAAATAGTACTTTCCAGGTGGAAATAATTCTGATAACATGTGTTTTTGACAGCTAGGTGCTCAGTGGGTCGGTGACAAGCTCCCCAGAATTATTTCTACTCATGCGGGGGAGCAGTGGCGTAGCTAAGAACCCATATTTTAAAGGACACGCAATACCTTGATCTGTTTTTTTTTTCGTCTTTCGCCGTTAAAAAAGCCGTACTTTCCAGGTAGAAATAATTCTGAAAACAGGTTCTTGCTGCAGTCTGGTGCTTAAGAAGTCGATGACATCCTCCTCAGAATTATTTCCACTCATGCAACGGAGCAGTGAGTGGCGTAGCAAAGTGCCTATGTTTGATAGAATGCGCAGAAGGTGCAACTATTTTTTCCGTCTTTGGCCGTAAGAAAAATAGTACTTTCCAGGTGGAAATAATTCTGAAAACAGGTTCCTGCTTCAGTTAGGTGCTTGTTGAATCTCAGGCCTGCTCCCCAGAATTATTTCCACCCATGCAGCGGAGCAGTGGCGTAGCAAAGTACCTATGTTTGATAGAATGCGCAGAGCGTGCAACTATTTTTTCCGTCTTTGGCCGTGAGAAAAATAGTACTTTCCAGGTGGAAATAATTCTGATAACATGTAATTTTTACAGCTGTGTGCTCAGTGAGTCAGTGACAAGCTCCCCAGAATTATTTCCACCCATGCAGCGGAGCAGTGGCGTAGCAAAGTACCTATGTTTGATAGAATGCGCAGAGCGTGCAACTATTTTTTCCGTCTTTGGCCGTGAGAAAAATAGTACTTTCCAGGTGGAAATAATTCTGAAAACAGGTTTTTGCTGTAGTCTAGGGCTTAAGAAGTCGATGACATGCTCCTCAGAATTATTTCCACCCATGCAGCGGAGCAGTGGCGTAGCAAAGTACCTATGTTTGATAGAATGCGCAGAGCGTGCAACTATTTTTTCTGTCTTTGGCCGTGAGAAAAATAGTACTTTCCAGGTGGAAATAATTCTGATAACATGTGTTTTTTACAGCTGGGTGCCCAGTGAGTCGGTAACAAGCTCCCCAGAATTATTTCCACCCATGCAGCGGAGCAGTAGCGTAGCAAAGTACCTACGTTTGATAGAATGCGCAGAGCGTGCAACTATTTTTTCCGTCTTTGGCCGTGAGAAAAATAGTACTTTCCAGGTGGGAATAATTCTGATAACATGTGTTTTTTACAGCTGGGTGCTCAGTGAGTCGGTGACAAGCTCCCCAGAATTATTTCCACCCATGCAGCGGAGCAGTGGCGTAGCAAAGTACCTATGTTTGATAGAATGCGCAGAGCGTGCAACTATTTTTTCCGTCTTTGGCCGTGAGAAAAATAGTACTTTTCAGGTGGAAATAATTCTGATAACATGTGTTTTTTACAGCTGGGTGCTCAGTGAGTCGGTGACAAGCTCCCCAGAATTATTTCTACCCATGCAGCGGAGCAGTGGCGTAGCAAAGTACCTATGTTTGATAGAATGCGCAGAGCGTGCAACTATTTTTTCCGTCTTTGGCCGTGAGAAAAATAGTACTTTCCAGGTGGAAATAATTCTGAAAACAGGTTTTTGCTGTAGTCTAGGGCTTAAGAAGTCGATGACAAGCTCCTCAGAATTATTTCCACTCATGCAGCGGAGCTGGCGTAGCAAAGTACCTATGTTTGATAGAATGCGCAGAGCGTGCAACTATTTTTTCCGTCTTTGGCCGTGAGAAAAATAGTACTTTCCAGGTGGAAATAATTCTGATAACATGTGTTTTTTACAGCTAGGTGCTCAGTGAGTCGGTGACAAGCTCCCTAGAATTATTTCCACCCATGCAGCGGAGCAGTGGCGTAGCAAAGTACCTATGTTTGATAGAATGCGCAGAGCGTGCAACTATTTTTTCCGTCTTTGGCCGTGAGAAAAATAGTACTTTTCAGGTGGAAATAATTCTGATAACATGTGTTTTTTACAGCTGGGTGCTCAGTGAGTCGGTGACAAGCTCCCCAGAATTATTTCTACCCATGCAGCGGAGCAGTGGCGTAGCAAAGTACCTATGTTTGATAGAATGCGCAGAGCGTGCAACTATTTTTTCCGTCTTTGGCCGTGAGAAAAATAGTACTTTTCAGGTGGAAATAATTCTGATAACATTTGTTTTTCATAGCTGGGTGCTCAGTGAGTCAGTGACAAGCTCCCCAAAATTATTTCCACCCATGCAGCGGAGCAGTGGCGTAGCAAAGTACCTATGTTTGATAGAATGCGCAAAACGTGCAACTATTTTTTCTGTCTTTGGCCGTGAGTAAAATAGTACTTTTCAGGTGGAAATAATTCTGATAACATGTGTTTTTTACAGCTGGGTGCTCAGTGAGTCGGTGACAAGCTCCTCAGAATTATTTCCACCCATGCAGCGGAGCAGTGGCGTAGCAAAGAACCCATATTTAAAAGAACTCGCATTACCTTGATCTGTGATTTTCTTCGTCTTTCGCCCTTGGAAAAGCCGTACTTTTCAGGTGGAAATAATTCTGAAAACAGGTTCTTGCTGCAGTCTGGTGCTTAAGAAGTCTATGACATCCTCCTCAGAATTATTTCCACCCATGCAACGGAGCAGTGGCGTAGCAAAGTGCCTATGTTTGATAGAATGCGCAGAAGGTGCAACTATTTTTTCCGTCTTTGGCCGTAAGAAAAATAGTACTTTCCAGGTGGAAATAATTCTGAAAACAGGTTCTTGCTGTAGTCTGGGGCTGAAGAAGTCGATGACATGCTCCTCAGAATTATTTCCACCCATGCAGCGGAGCAGTGGCGTAGCAAAGAACCCATATTTTAGAGAACACGCATTACCTTGATCTGTGTTTTCTTCGTCTTTCTCCGTTGGAAAAGGCGTACTTTCCAGGTGGAAATAATTCTGAAAACAGGTTCTTGCTGCAGTCTGGTGCTTAAGAAGTCGATGACATGCTCCTCAGAATTATTTCCACTCATGCAGCGGAGCAGTGGCGTAGCAAAGTACCTATGTTTGATAGAATGCGCAGAGCGTGCAACTATTTTTTCCGTCTTTGGCCGTGAGAAAAATAGTACTTTTCAGGTGGAAATAATTCTGATAACATGTGTTTTTTATAGCTGGGTGCTCAGTGAGTCGGTGACAAGCTCCCCAGAATTATTTCCACCATGCAGCGGAGCAGTGGCGTAGCAAAGTACCTATGTTTGATAGAATGCGCAGAGCGTGCAACTATTTTTTCTGTCTTTGGCCGTGAGAAAAATAGTACTTTCCAGGTGGAAATAATTCTGATAACATGTGTTTTTTACAGCTGGGTGCTCAGTGAGTCGGTGACAAGCTCCCCAGAATTATTTCCACCCATGCAGCGGAGCAGTGGCGTAGCAAAGTACCTAGTTTTGATAGAATGCGCAGAGCGTGCAACTATTTTTTCCGTCTTTGGCCGTGAGAAAAATAGTACTTTCCAGGTGGAAATAATTCTGATAACATGTGTTTTTTATAGCTGGGTGCTCAGTGAGTCGGTGACAAGCTCCCCAGAATTATTTCCACCCATGCAGCGGAGCAGTGGCGTAGCAAAGTACCTATGTTTGATAGAATGCGCAGAGCGTGCAACTATTTTTTCCGTCTTTGGCCGTGAGAAAAATAGTACTTTCCAGGTGGAAATAATTCTGATAACATGTGTTTTTTACAGCTGTGTGCTCAGTGAGTCAGTGACAAGCTCCCCAGAATTATTTCCACTCATGCAGCAGAGCAGTGGCGTAGCAAAGTACCTATGTTTGATAGAATGCGCAGAGCGTGCAACTATTTTTTCCGTCTTTGGCCGTGAGAAAAATAGTACTTTCCAGGTGGAAATAATTCTGATAACATGTGTTTTTGACAGCTAGGTGCTCAGTGGGTCGGTGACAAGCTCCCCAGAATTATTTCCACCCATGCAGCGGAGCAGTGGCGTAGCAAAGAACCCATATTTAAAAGAACACGCATTACCTTGATCTGTGATTTTCTTCGTCTTTCGCCCTTGGAAAAGCCGTACTTTCCAGGTGGAAATAATTCTGAAAACAGGTTCTTGCTGCAGTCTGGTGCTTAAGAAGTCGATGACATCCTCCTCAGAATTATTTCCACCCATGCAACGGAGCAGTGGCGTAGCAAAGTGCCTATGTTTAATAGAATGCGCAGAAGGTGCAACTATTTTTTCCGTCTTTGGCCGTAAGAAAAATAGTACTTTCCAGGTGGAAATAATTCTGAAAACAGGTTCCTGCTTCAGTTAGGTGCTTGTTGAATCTCAGGCCTGCTCCCCAGAATTATTTCCACCCATGCAGCGGAGCAGTGGCGTAGCAAAGTACCTATGTTTGATAGAATTCGCAGAGCGTGCAACTATTTTTTTCGTCTTTGGCCGTGAGAAAAATAGTACTTTCCAGGTGGAAATAATTCTGATAACATGTGATTTTTACAGCTGTGTGCTCAGTGAGTCAGTGACAAGCTCCCCAGAATTATTTCCACCTATGCAGCGGAGCAGTGGCGTAGCAAATTACCTATGTTTGATAGAATGCGCAGAGCGTGCAACTATTTTTTCCGTCTTTGGCCGTGAGAAAAATAGTACTTTCCAGGTGGAAATAATTCTGATAACATGTGTTTTTGACAGCTGGGTGCTTAGTGGGTCGGTGACAAGCTTCCCAGAATTATTTCCACCCATGCAGCGGAGCAGTGGCGTAGCAAAGAACCCATATTTAAAAGAACACGCATTACCTTGATCTGTGATTTTCTTCGTCTTTCGCCCTTGAAAAAGCCGTACTTTCCAGGTAGAAATAATTCTGAAAACAGGTTCTTGCTGCAGTCTGGTGCTTAAGAAGTCGATGACATCCTCCTCAGAATTATTTCCACTCATGCAGCGGAGCAGTGGCGTAGCAAAGTGCCTATGTTTGATAGAATGCGCAGAAGGTGCAACTATTTTTTCCGTCTTTGGCCGTAAGAAAAATAGTACTTTCCAGGTGGAAATAATTCTGAAAACAGGTTCTTGCTGTAGTCTGGGGCTTAAGAAGTCGATGACATGCTCCTCAGAATTATTTCCACCCATGCAGCGGAGCAGTGGCGTAGCAAAGTACCTATGTTTGATAGAATGCGCAGAGCGTGCAACTATTTTTTCCGTCTTTGGCCGTGAGAAAAATAGTACTTTTCAGGTGGAAATAATTCTGATAACATGTGTTTTTTATAGCTGGGTGCTCAGTGAGTCAGTGAGAAGCTCCCCACAATTATTTCCACCCATGCAGCGGAGCAGTGGCGTAGCAAAGTACCTATGTTTGATAGAATGCGCAGAGCATGCAACTATATTTTCCGTCTTTGGCCGTGGAAAAAATAGTACTTCCCAGGTGGAAATAATTCTGAAAACAGGTTCTTCCTGTAGTGTGGGGCTTAAGAAGTCGATGACATCCTCCTCAGAATTATTTACACTCATGCAGCGGAGCATTGGCGTAGCAAAGTGCCTATGTTTGATAGAATGCGCAGAAGGTGCAACTATTTTTTTCGTCTTTGGCCGTGGAAAAAATAGTACTTCCCAGGTGGAAATAATTCTAAAAACAGGTTCTTCCTGTAGTCTGGTGCTTAAGAAGTCCATGACATGCTCCTCAGAATTATTTCCACTCATGCAGCGGAGCAGTGGCGTAGCAAAGTGCCTATGTTTGATAGAATGCGCAGAAGGTGCAACTATTTTTTCCGTCTTTGGCCGTGAGAAAAATAGTACTTTTCAGGTGGAAATAATTCTGAAAACAGGTTTTTGCTGTAGTCTGGGGCTTTAGAAGTCGATGACATGCTCCTCAGAATTATTTCCACCCATGCAGCGGAGCAGTGGCGTAGCAAAGTACCTATGTTTGATAGAATGCGCAGAGCGTGCAACTATTTTTTCCGTCTTTGGCCGTGAGAAAAATAGTACTTTCCAGGTGGAAATAATTCTGATAACATGTGTTTTTTACAGCTGGGTGCTCAGTGAGTCGGTGACAAGCTCCCCAGAATTATTTCTACCCATGCAGCGGAGCAGTGGCGTAGCAAAGTACCTATGTTTGATAGAATGCGCAGAGCGTGCAACTATTTTTTCCGTCTTTGGCCGTGAGAAAAATAGTACTTTCCAGGTGGAAATAATTCTGAAAACAGGTTTTTGCTGTAGTCTAGGGCTTAAGAAGTCGATGACATGCTCCTCAGAATTATTTCCACTCATGCAGCGGAGCAGTGGCGTAGCAAAGTACCTATGTTTGATAGAATGCGCAGAGCGTGCAACTATTTTTTCCGTCTTTGGCCGTGAGAAAAATAGTACTTTTCAGGTGGAAATAATTCTGATAACATGTGTTTTTTACAGCTGGGTGCTCAGTGAGTCGGTGACAAGCTCCCTAGAATTATTTCCACCCATGCAGCGGAGCAGTGGCGTAGCAAAGTACCTATGTTTGATAGAATGCGCAGAGCGTGCAACTATTTTTTCCGTCTTTGGCCGTGAGAAAAATAGTACTTTCCAGGTGGAAATAATTCTGATAACATGTGATTTTTACAGCTGTGTGCTCAGTAAGTCAGTGACAAGCTCCCCAGAATTATTTCCACCCATGCAGCGGAGCAGTGGCGTAGCAAAGTACCTATGTTTGATAGAATGCGCAGAGCGTGCAACTATTTTTTCCGTCTTTGGCCGTGAGAGAAAAATAGTACTTTTCAGGTGGAAATAATTCTGATAACATGTGTTTTTTATAGCTGGGTGCTCAGTGAGTCAGTGACAAGCTCCCCAAAATTATTTCCACCCATGCAGCGGAGCAGTGGCGTAGCAAAGTACCTATGTTTGATAGAATGCGCAGAGCGTGCAACTATTTTTTCTGTCTTTGGCCGTGAGTAAAATAGTACTTTTCAGGTGGAAATAATTCTGATAACATGTGTTTTTTACAGCTGGGTGCTCAGTGAGTCGGTGACAAGCTCCTCAGAATTATTTCCACCCATGCAGCGGAGCAGTGGCGTAGCAAAGAACCCATATTTAAAAGAACTCGCATTACCTTGATCTGTGATTTTCTTCGTCTTTCGCCCTTGGAAAAGCCGTACTTTTCAGGTGGAAATAATTCTGAAAACAGGTTCTTGCTGCATGGGTGGAAATAATTCTGGGGAGCTTGTCACCGACCCACTAAGCACCCAGCTGTCAAAAACACATGTTATCAGAATTATTTCCGCCTGGAAAGTACTATTTTTCTCACGGCCAAAGACGGAAAAAAGAGTTGCACGCTCTGCGCATTCTATCAAACATAGGTACTTTGCTACGCCACTGCTCCGCTGCATGGGTGGAAATAATTCTGGGGAGCTTGTCACCGACTCACTGAGCACCCAGCTGTAAAACACACATGTTATTAGAATTATTTCCACGTGGAAAGTACTATTTTTCTCACGGCCAAAGACGGAAAAAATAGTTGCACGCTCTGCGCATTCCATCAAACATAGGTACTTTGCTACGCCACTGCTCCGCTTCATGGGTGGAAATAATTCTGAGGAGCATGTCATCGACTTCTTAAGCCCTAGACTACAGGAAGAACCTGTTTTCAGAATTATTTCTACCTGGGAAGTACTATTTTTTCCACGGCCAAAGACGGAAAAAATAGTTGCATGCTCTGCGCATTCTATCAAATATAGGTACTTTGCTACGCCACTGCTCCGCTGCAGGGTGGAAATAATTTTGGGGAGCTTGTCACCGACTCACCGAGCACCCAGCTGTAAAAAACACATGTTATCAGAATTATTTCCACCTGGAGAGTACTATTTTTCTCACGGCCAAAGACGGAAAAAATAGTTGCACGCTCTGCGCATTCTATCAAACATAGGTACTTTGCTACGCCACTGCTCCGCTGCATGGGTGGAAATAATTCTGGGGAGCTTGTCACTGACTCACTGAGCACACAGCTGTAAAAATCACATGTTATCAGAATTATTTCCACCTGGAAAGTACTATTTTTCTCACGGCCAAAGACGGAAAAAATAGTTGCACGCTCTGCGCATTCTATCAAACATAGGTACTTTGCTACGCCACTGCTCCGCTGCATGGGTGGAAATAATTCTGGGGAGCTTGTCACCGACTCACTGAGCACCCAGCTATAAAAAACACATGTTATCAGAATTATTTCCGCCTGGAAAGTACTATTTTTCTCACGGCCAAAGACGGAAAAAATAGTTGCACGCTCTGCGCATTCTAACAAACATAGTTACTTTGCTACGCCACTGCTCCGCTGCATGGGTGGAAATAATTCTGGGGAGCTTGTCACCGACTCACTGAGCACCCAGCTATAAAAAACACATGTTATCAGAATTATTTCCACCTGGAAAGTACTATTTTTCTCACGGCCAAACACGGAAAAAATAGTTGCACGCTCTGCGCATTCTATCAAACATAGGTACTTTGCTACGCCACTGCTCCGCTGCATGGGTGGAAATAATTCTAGGGAGCTTGTCACCGACTCACTGAGCACCCAGCTGTAAAAAACACATGTTATCAGAATTATTTCCACCTGGAAAGTACTATTTTTCTCACGGCCAAAGACAGAAAAAATAGTTGCACGCTCTGCGCATTCTATCAAACATAGGTACTTTGCTACGCCACTGCTCCGCTGCATGGGTAGAAATAATTCTGGGGAGCTTGTCACCGACTCACTAAGCACCCAGCTGTAAAAAACACATGTTATCAGAATTATTTCCACCTGGAAAGTACTATTTTTCTCACGGCCAAAGACGGAAAAAATAGTTGCACGCTCTGCGCATTCTATCAAACATAGGTACTTTGCTACGCCACTGCTCCGCTGCATGGGTGGAAATAATTCTGGGGAGCTTGTCACCGACCCACTAAGCACCCAGCTGTCAAAAACACATGTTATCAGAATTATTTCCACCTGGAAAGTACTATTTTTCTCACGGCCAAAGACGGAAAAAATAGTTGCACGCTCTGCGCATTCTATCAAACTGACCCTCCCTCGGAAGAACAGGCTATCTTTTTCAGCAGTGCAGACAAGCGGCTATCTATTTTGGCGATGCAGACAACCGGCTATCTTTTTTAGCAGTGCAGACATACGGCTATCTTTTCTGGCGGTGCAGACAAACGGCTAACTGGCTTTTTCGTGAAAACTGACATTTTGTACATTTCCAATAAAACAAAATACGGGCTTTCCAAATATCACACCATGACATTTTAATTTTCGCTCCACCAAGAGTTAATGCATTTTGAAAACCGAACATAACCTCGAATCAGGCCCTACGCTCCGCTGAACAGCCGGCTAACTGAAAGCGGTGTTGACTCGGCGCCGCGTCGTCGTCGAGCCGGTCTGGCAGAGCAGCCAGACCGGAGTCGGAGAACACCAGGAGGCGAGGGTGCATCAACCACAATGAAGCCACTGTTGAATAGTGTAATAAGTAATCGTTCGCGATTGCTTATGCAGACTGCTCTTGAGCAGTCATCATCCGCGGTTGTCAATAATCTTGAAAATCGTGAAAATGCACCACGACCTGCGATGGAAGAATCTCCAATTCCGGCCGACGCACAATGTACGTAACCTCAAACGCGGCAACTATTGCTTGTGTAGATCGAAATCAATATTATTTATGCTGTCTCGTGTTTCTTGACATACAGTTTTTGGGGCATGTTTGCGTCAAGGACTGATATAGCTTCACGTCAATGTATATGCTACCTTGTAATTGGATTGCACTGATAAAACAATTACTGACACGGCTTTGTGTCTTTGATTCCTTAGGCCCCAGTCCATGGTTCCTGAACCTTCTTGATAGGAGGAAGGAGGAAGCAGGAAGCAGGAATGTATGTCGGAGGCTGGACCTGGATTTGGAGCCAGGTAAACAACAACTTGGTTCAGGACTTCTGTTTTGCATCTGTTTGATTGAATAGTGATGGTGTTTGTCACTGAAAGACTTTGTTGTCAGAAGACAATCATATTCTAAAGTTATAGGAGTGATGTATCCATTTGGAGAAGGGCAAGTTTTTCAGATCACGTTTAAGGTGTTGCTATTCACTCTTGGGCCTTGGTGTTACAGGAAAGAAGAGTGTGACTGGCCCGACCCAGAAAAGAAGGCTGACTGCTGCCAAAGCAGGCACCTCTACAGGTTTGAATTCTTTGCAAGTAGTATAGTAACCAATACTGTTGGAGACTTTTTATGAAATGTAACAATCAATATCCATTTATTTTGCACACCATGGTATTGTGCTTTACTTTTCAACAGTGTGAATTCATCTAACAATACAAAACTTCTGGTCTTTAATCTCTTAGTAAATTCTTTGCATTTAAAAATGTATGTTAATTATTGAGTCTAATATCAGTCTTTAATTTATTTATTTTTTATTTTTTTTATTTCTTTACAAAACATTTACGCTGCAGCAGGATCTTGCATTTCTTTTCAGCTCTTCTATTCGCAGATTTGTTTTCAAATGTTCACAGGTGAATCTCCCAAACACAGGTCTTCTTGGGTCATTTCTCCAACTGCTCCAACACAGAAAATCCAGAGCCCAGGTATGAAAGGCTGTCACAGAAATGTTGGCTTTGCTCTAATTTACAAGGAATTTAAGCGGGAACAATTTTGAAGGAGAGCTTGCCACAAAGCTGTTGTATTTTATTATGAGACAACAAACTAACATTAACACTCAGTGTTATTTTTCTGTGCAGGTGAAGCCTCTATTCAGACTACCCCTTCAAAGACAAACCATCATGGATCTCCATCGTGGGTTATTTCTCCTGCTACACACTTGGGTATGGATAGCTATGGTTTTTAAATGAGAAACTTCTCATGAAGAACTATAGACATGGAGGGCTTTATGAACAGGTTTCCTTTCCGTATTAGTAATGACATGGTGTATTTCCATTCACTGGTGGCTTTGTTTATGCCCTCAGAGGGGAAGTGAATAGTTAAGCAGACTAAAATTAGACTTTTGATGCATGATATATTGAATTCATGTGCTCTGGGTTTGTAATGGGTTCCTTGTTGTTTAGCTGCCATGCATTCTGTTCTCAAACTGGTAAAATCAAAGAGCTTAGTGTTAAACAGAGGCTTTCTATGACATACTTGGAAATCCTTGGTAAACATTTTTTTTTTTTTAATTATTTTACATTTCAGGGCTAGTGTGGGAAAATGTGTTCCACCTACAGTCCAGCACTGCTGAGCATTTTGTAGCAAACAATGAGGCCAATTATTTATTATTTTCTTTTCATGGACTATCCTGTATGTTGGAATGACTCTTGTTCATTAATTTGCCCTGTTTTGAGCTCAGTTTAGTACCGGAGTGCAGTCTGCCTCTTGTCTATAGATGTGTTACGGGTTGAAGTAGGAGGTTGGTTCCACCTAGTTCTACCCGGTTCAAACTAACCCGTAACATATGTATATTCTTGGCCCACAGGTAGCCCACACCCACACAGTCCAGCAAGGCCACAGCCAGGTGCAAAACAGCATTAATCTACTCCACGTTCGGAGACAACAAATCGAAGTGGTTCTAGTTCACCAGCTACCCTTATGAGATCCGAGCAACACCCAAAGTCTCACATCGTCACTAAAACGGCTCAAGGTAAAGTTTTGACTGTTTCTTTCTCGGCACTAAATCTCACATCATTTATTTTTCCTCCTCTTCCATTCTATGTCTTAATTTTATGTGTGCAATTTTGTTTATTTCAGATGTCTATTCAGTTGGTGGTGATTTCAATTTGGATGATCTTCTTCAGCTTGATGACCCTGTATTTGGTTTGACAGTGCATTGTAGTGGTCTTTCATCTTCAGTAAACCCACTTGCTGCTGATCTCCTTATTGATGCTGTGATTCAGCAGGAAGAAGCAGAGGCTCAACAAAAGAGCAGGCGTCCTCCCATTCTTCAGGACTTGCTTCTGGACAATAATGTGTCAGATGTTGAAGAGGAGTTTGAAAATCCTGTGTCTGATACTGAAGACAGAGATGTGGAGCGCAATGTAATCCAGACACCAACTTGCCCTCCCAGGAAAAGAGTTTGCGTTCCTAAACCTGTGAAGCGCAAACGAGTTAGAGATCCCAGTAAGTGGATGGACACTATCAGAAAGGAAGCTAAGAATGCTGGCCATGGTTACACTTCAAAAAGGGGAAAAATTGTGGAATCTGTTCAAATGAAAGAACCTTGTGCATGCTCAAGACGCTGCTCTAAAAATGTTACAGAGGAACAGCGGAAAGATATTTTTAATAGTTATTACAGAACCAAATCTCAGCGAGACAAATGGGATTTCATAACCAGGCATTCAGAATCAAGTCCAGTGGTGAAGCGGACAACTGATCAGCAGTCGAGGAGGAATTCAAGTAGAAAATACTTTTTCCTTTTCGGCTCGGGAAATCAAGAAACTAAAATCCCTGTCTGCAAAACCATGTTTGTGAATACTCTGACCATTAGCCACGGTGTCATTGATAGTGCTTACAAACATCTTCTTGAAGGTGACACTAGACTTCTGTCACCAGACAAACGAGGAAAACATGCCAACAGGCCTACAAGATTATCCGAAGCTCAGAAAGATACTATACGCACCCATATCAATTTGTTTCCTAGGGTACCATCTCACTACTGCAGAGCACGAAGTAAACGTGAGTACCTGGAGTGGGGCATGTCTATGAAGAGAATGAGCAAACAGTATGTTCAGTGGTGTACTGAAAACAATTTATCTCAGAATGCCATTGCATCAAGACGACAATATATCACACTTTTATGCAATGAGTTCAATATTTCTTTCTTCAAACCGAAAAAAGATCAATGTGCCTTGTGTCGTGTGATCAAGACAGGTACCAGAACAGAGAGGGAGAAATACAAGGATAAGTATGTTAAACATCAGAGAAATAAGAAACTTGCTCGCAAAGAAATGAAAGCAGCTAAGGAATTAGGAATCTTAGATCCTAAAGTGAGAGTTTGTGCTTTTGACTTGCAGAAAGTGTTACCCATACCCAAGTCTGAAGTGTCTGTATTTTTTTACAAAAACAAATTGTCCATGTACAATTTATCTGCATTTGACATGGTTCAACTGCAAGGAATCTGCCATTTGTGGCATGAAGGAGTTGCCAAGAGAGGTGCTAATGAAGTAAGCAGTTGTATGCTCCAGTATGTGAAATTGAGTGCAGCTAATGGATGCAACAAAATATATTCCTTTTCTGATAGCTGTGGGGGCCAGAACAAGAACAGGTACTTTTTCAGCATGATGCTCTTGGCTGCTGCACAGTACAATGTTGTGTTCCAGCACTGTTTTCTTGAACCAGGCCACACCCAGAATGAGAATGACTCTATCCATGCCAGAATAGAATCGGAAGCCAAGCTGAAGGAGCTATTTGACATGGATGAGTGGATATCACTTATAGAATCTGCTAAGCAAGAGGACCCCATGTATGAGGTAAAAATTATGAAGAGGGAAGATATTTTTGACTTCCACAATATGGTTGATAAACTTCAGCAGTGGAAAAACGACACTTCTGGAAGAAAAATTGCATGGAGTAAAGTGAAGGTGCTTAGAGCCGAGCCCTCAAATATTGGAGTTCTCCATTTCAAGTATGACTATGATGGAGAAGAAAAAACTCTCAACACAAGATTGAACTCTGTGGGGCGCCCACTTAATTTGAAAACTTATAAACCTACACGAGCATATGCATCAAAAATCCCACTGGCAAAGAAGAAAATTGATCATCTGACCGAGTTGTGCAGGTCATTGGCTATCCCTTCAAAGTATCATGACTTCTATGAGACAATCATGAGCAATGCGGAGGAGGTAGTGAACGATGGTGGTGTCTGTGATAACGAAGAAAACAGCAGTGATGATGAGATATATGAAATTGAAAGAGAAGGGGACAAGAATGGAGAAAGTGATGCAGAAATTGGCAATGAAGAAGATGGAGAGGATGAAGAGGATGGGGAGGAATAAGTGAAGTGAATCATACTGAATAGTAGACATTGTGAGGGAAAAGAAGTACAACATTTCCAAAATTTGTTATTTGTTGTTATGCTGGAATGGCATTTGTTTTCTATTGACTGTAACATAATAATGGAAGGCTTTTACTTTCATGCGATGTTTTATGTTAGCTAGGATTACTTGAAATGCATCTATTTTCCTTTGGCTGATCCAAAGTATTAATAGGGTGCTGTTCTCTTATGCGAGCCAAATCTCATTAAGTGTTTTGTGATGTGCAACTGATTTTATGTACGTTTTAATATCATTATTATTTGTCTGAAACAAGGCTAGTCCTGCATGTAAGTTTTCTTGTGTGATTTTAATTTTAATGACTGCATGCATTATGGTTTGTCACTATTTTCAAAGATTTAGTTTTAAGTAACAGCATTGTCCACCTAGTTTCCAGACTGCTTGAATCAGACATCTTTTTTCCTTTGACTAATACTAAGTATTACGAGTGCTGTTCTTTTATCAAGTCAAATCTCATGAGCATTGCAATGTGCAACTGTTATTCCTGACTTTATGTTCCTTTGAATTTCATTGTTTACCATGAACAACGCTTGTCCTGCATAATTTAAGTTTTCTTATGTGATTTTAATTTTAATCTGAGTTGAATACCTCTTAATGGCAGTATTTCTGTTTGTTTGCCACCTTCAAAGTAGCTTGTTTTAGAAAGGCAATGTTTCCTGTCATATCATTAAATGTTTGTATCTTATGTGTTTTTAGTGCCTTATAAGGAGGGAAAGAAACAAAGTATTGCTTTTTAATATGATTTATTTTTATCTTGTAAAAGTGTGCTTTTGCTAATGGGAATAAAGTGACATTTATACAGGATTCAATTATTTCTCCTCTAAATTCTTAGCGCAAACAAGCACACATACCGAAGTTTAAATATTAGGCATCAGGCTACTGATAGCTGCCAAACCTGGACAAACATGAATCACAAACCTTATTGCCATGTTCGCATTAATTTGAGAGGACTCTTGATGTCTTCATGATGTATTCCCAAACTCAGTAGATAAAGGAGTTCATCTTGGACACCAGTGCAATGAGATAGCATTGTGACAGCATCCGTCACCATCTACTTATATAATTCAGACATAGAATTATTGCAACAGTAAATTGAGCTTTTGACAATAACTTTCTTTCCTTTACCATTTTAACTTGATATTATGTAAACTTAGGAGAAGCCATTTCAAGCAGAATTCCAAATACAACTATGATGGCAAGATTTTTGAACACAACCACACAGCAATGCATTTACTCGTTCCTGTTAAAATATCTCGAAAGAAATGCATCTTGATGGTAAAAAGGCACCATCAAATTGCGGAAGTATTAACTTCTTAGTTTCATGAGGCTAATTTTTTTAAAGTAAAACGATGATGACGGATGGTTTACTCTGTTCGCCCCGTTTCAGTAGTGAAAGTCAACACATTCAAAGTAGACCTTGATCAATAATGGTTAGGTAGGCTTATGATCAGGCTTTGTAGCATCATTTCGAGTCGATTGCCAGTTGTAAACGAATCTAAAGCGATAATAAGATGTGAGAGCGGAATTAAGAACGACGGTTTGTACGGAAAAAGAGTATTCTCACCAAAGCACGAAATAGGATGCTACTCACGTCTGCACCACATCAGTGTTTTCGTCCTTGTAGCTGAACTGTGACGATTTGAAGAGCCAAAATTTGCTGAACTGCACGATAAAAGTCAAGGATTCCGGTGAACCCATTAGTTTCACTTGGTTTGATGTTTCTTGATTGATATAGGCGCCCAAACTTAGGATTTCGTCTCCTGGGAATTTCGGTTTTTGCACTTAGCCGTTTGTCTGCACCGCCAGAAAAGATAGCCGTATGTCTGCACTGCTAAAAAAGATAGCCGGTTGTCTGCATCGCCAAAATAGATAGCCGCTTGTCTGCACTGCTGAAAAAGATAGCCTGTTGTTCCGAGGGAGGGTCGAAACATAGGTACTTTGCTACGCCACTGCTCCGCTGCATGGGTGGAAATAATTCTGAGGAGCATGTCATCGACTTCTTAAGCCCCAGACTACAGCAAGAACCTGTTTTCAGAATTATTTCCACCTGGGAAGTACTATTTTTTCCACGGCCAAAGACGGAAAAAATAGTTGCATGCTCTGCGCATTCTAGCAAACATAGGTACTTTGCTACGAGACTGCTCCGCTGCATGGGTGGAAATAATTTTGGGGAGCTTTTCACCGACTCACCGAGCACCCAGCTGTAAAAAACACATGTTATCAGAATTATTTCCACCTGGAGAGTACTATTTTTCTTACGGCCAAAGACGGAAAAAATTGTTGCACGCTCTGCGCATTCTATCAAACATAGGTACTTTGCTACGCCACTGCTCCGCTGCATGGGTGGAAATAATTCTGAGGAGCATGTCATCGACTTCTAAAGCCCCAGACTACAGCAAGAACCTGTTTTCAGAATTATTTCCACCTGGAAAGTACTATTTTTCTCACGGCCAAAGACGGAAAAAATAGTTGCACCTTCTGCGCATTCTATCAAACATAGGCACTTTGCTACGCCACTGTTCCGCTGCATGAGTGGAAATAATTCTGAGGAGCATGTCATGGACTTCTTAAGCACCAGACTACAGGAAGAACCTGTTTTCAGAATTATTTCCACCTGGGAAGTACTATTTTTTCCACGGCCAAAGACGAAAAAAATAGTTGCACCTTCTGCGCATTCTATCAAACATAGGCACTTTGCTACGCCACTGCTCCGCTGCATGAGTGTAAATAATTCTGAGGAGGATGTCATCGACTTCTTAAGCCCCACACTACAGGAAGAACCTGTTTTCAGAATTATTTCCACCTGGGAAGTACTATTTTTTCCACGGCCAAAGACGGAAAATATAGTTGCATGCTCTGCGCATTCTATCAAACATAGGTACTTTGCTACGCCACTGCTCCGCTGCATGGGTGGAAATAATTGTGGGGAGCTTCTCACTGACTCACTGAGCACCCAGCTATAAAAAACACATGTTATCAGAATTATTTCCACCTGAAAAGTACTATTTTTCTCACGGCCAAAGACGGAAAAAATAGTTGCACGCTCTGCGCATTCTATCAAACATAGGTACTTTGCTACGCCACTGCTCCGCTGCATGGGTGGAAATAATTCTGAGGAGCATGTCATCGACTTCTTAAGCCCCAGACTACAGCAAGAACCTGTTTTCAGAATTATTTCCACCTGGAAAGTACTATTTTTCTTACGGCCAAAGACGGAAAAAATAGTTGCACCTTCTGCGCATTCTATCAAACATAGGCACTTTGCTACGCCACTGCTCCGCTGCATGAGTGGAAATAATTCTGAGGAGGATGTCATCGACTTCTTAAGCACCAGACTGCAGCAAGAACCTGTTTTCAGAATTATTTCTACTTGGAAAGTACGGCTTTTCCAAGGGCGAAAGACGAAGAAAATCACAGATCAAGGTAATGCGTGTTCTTTTAAATATGGGTTCTTTGCTACGCCACTGCTCCGCTGCATGGGTGGAAATAATTCTGGGAAGCTTGTCACCGACCCACTAAGCACCCAGCTGTCAAAAACACATGTTATCAGAATTATTTCCACCTGGAAAGTACTATTTTTCTCACGGCCAAAGACGGAAAAAATAGTTGCACGCTCTGCGCATTCTATCAAACATAGGTACTTTGCTACGCCACTGCTCCGCTGCATGGGTGGAAATAATTCTGGGGAGCTTCTCACTGACTCACTGAGCACCCAGCTATAAAAAACACATGTTATCAGAATTATTTCCACCTGAAAAGTACTATTTTTCTCACGGCCAAAGACGGAAAAAATAGTTGCACGCTCTGCGCATTCTATCAAACATAGGTACTTTGCTACGCCACTGCTCCGCTGCATGGGTGGAAATAATTCTGAGGAGCATGTCATCGACTTCTTAAGCCCCAGACTACAGCAAGAACCTGTTTTCAGAATTATTTCCACCTGGAAAGTACTATTTTTCTTACGGCCAAAGACGGAAAAAATAGTTGCACCTTCTGCGCATTCTATCAAACATAGGCACTTTGCTACGCCACTGCTCCGCTGCATGAGTGGAAATAATTCTGAGGAGGATGTCATCGACTTGTTAATCACCAGACTGCAGCAAGAACCTGTTTTCAGAATTATTTCTACCTGGAAAGTACGGCTTTTTCAAGGGCGAAAGACGAAGAAAATCACAGATCAAGGTAATGCGTGTTCTTTTAAATATGGGTTCTTTGCTACGCCACTGCTCCGCTGCATGGGTGGAAATAATGCTGGGAAGCTTGTCACCGACCCACTAAGCACCCAGCTGTCAAAAACACATGTTATCAGAATTATTTCCACCTGGAAAGTACTATTTTTCTCACGGCCAAAGACGGAAAAAATAGTTGCACGCTCTGCGCATTCTATCAAACATAGGTACTTTGCTACGCCACTGCTCCGCTGCATGGGTGGAAATAATTCTGGGGAGCTTGTCACCGACTCACTGAGCACCCAGCTGTAAAAAACACATGTTATTAGAATTATTTCCACGTGGAAAGTACTATTTTTCTCACGGCCAAAGACGGAAAAAATAGTTGCACGCTCTGCGCATTCCATCAAACATAGGTACTTTGCTACGCCACTGCTCCGCTGCATGGGTGGAAATAATTCTGGGGAGCTTGTCACTGACTCACTGAGCACACAGCTGTAAAAATCACATGTTATCAGAATTATTTCCACCTGGAAAGTACTATTTTTCTCACGGCCAAAGACGGAAAAAATAGTTGCACGCTCTGCGCATTCTATCAAACATAGGTACTTTGCTACGCCACTGCTCCGCTGCATGGGTGGAAATAATTCTGGGGATCTTGTCACTGACTCACTGAGCACACAGCTGTAAAAATCACATGTTATCAGAATTATTTTCACCTGGAAAGTTCTATTTTTCTCACGGCCAAAGACGGAAAAAATAGTTGCACGCTCTGCGCATTCTATCAAACATAGGTACTTTGCTACGCCACTGCTCCGCTGCATGGGTGGAAATAATTCTGGGGAGCTTGTCACCGACTCACTGAGCACCCAGCTATAAAAAACACATGTTATCAGAATTATTTCCACCTGGAAAGTACTATTTTTCTCACGGCCAAAGACGGAAAAAATAGTTGCACGCTCTGCGCATTCTATCAAACATAGGTACTTTGCTACGCCACTGCTCCGCTGCATGGGTAGAAATAATTCTGGGGAGCTTGTCACCGTCACCGACTCACTGAGCACCCAGCTGTAAAAAACACATGTTATCAGAATTATTTCTACCTGGAAAGTACTATTTTTCTCACGGCCAAAGACAGAAAAAATAGTTTCACGCTCTGCGCATTCTATCAAACATAGGTACTTTGCTACGCCACTGCTCCGCTGCATGGGTGGAAATAATTCTGGGGAGCTTGTCACCGACTCACTAAGCACCCAGCTGTAAAAAACACATGTTATCAGAATTATTTCCACTTAAAAAGTACTATTTTTCTCACGGCCAAAGACGGAAAAAATAGTTGCACGCTCTGCGCATTCTATCAAACATAGGTACTTTGCTACGCCACTGCTCCGCTGCATGGGTGGAAATAATTCTGAGGAGCATGTCATCGACTTCTAAAGCCCCAGACTACAGCAAGAACCTGTTTTCAGAATTATTTCCACCTGGAAAGTACTATTTTTCTCACGGCCAAAGACGGAAAAAATAGTTGCACGCTCTGCGCATTCTATCAAACATAGGTACTTTGCTACGCCACTGCTCCGCTGCATGAGTGGAAATAATTCTGAGGAGCATGTCATCGACTTCTTAAGCCCCAGACTACAGGAAGAACCTGTTTTCAGAATTATTTCCACCTGGGAAGTACTATTTTTTCCACGGCCAAAGACGGAAAAAATAGTTGCATGCTCTGCGCATTCTATCAAACATAGGTACTTTGCTACGAGACTGCTCCGCTGCATGGGTGGAAATAATTCTGGGGAGCTTGTCACTGACTCACTGAGCACACAGCTGTAAAAATCACATGTTATCAGAATTATTTCCACCTGGAAAGTACTATTTTTCTCACGGCCAAAGACGAAAAAAATAGTTGCACGCTCTGCGCATTCTATCAAACATAGGTACTTTGCTACGCCACTGCTCCGCTGCATGGGTGGAAATAATTCTGGGGAGCAGGCCTGAGATTCAACAAGCACCTAACTGAAGCAGGAACCTGTTTTCAGAATTATTTCCACCTGGAAAGTACTATTTTTCTTACGGCCAAAGACGGAAAAAATAGTTGCACCTTCTGCGCATTCTATCAAACATAGGCACTTTGCTACGCCACTGCTCCGCTGCATGAGTGGAAATAATTCTGAGGAGGATGTCATCGACTTGTTAATCACCAGACTGCAGCAAGAACCTGTTTTCAGAATTATTTCTACCTGGAAAGTACGGCTTTTTCAAGGGCGAAAGACGAAGAAAAACACAGACCAAGGTAATGCGTGTTCTTTTAAATATGGGTTCTTTGCTACGCCACTGCTCCGCTGCATGGGTGGAAATAATTCTGGGGAGCTTGTCACCGACTCACTGAGCACCCAGCTATAAAAAACACATGTTATCAGAATTATTTCCACCTGGAAAGTACTATTTTTCTCACGGCCAAAGACGGAAAAAATAGTTGCACGCTCTGCGCATTCTATCAAACATAGGTACTTTGCTACGCCACTGCTCCGCTGCATGGGTGGAAATAATTCTAGGGAGCTTGTCACCGACTCACTGAGCACCCAGCTGTAAAAAACACATGTTATCAGAATTATTTCCACCTGGAAAGTACTATTTTTCTCACGGCCAAAGACAGAAAAAATAGTTGCACGCTCTGCGCATTCTATCAAACATAGGTACTTTGCTACGCCACTGCTCCGCTGCATGGGTAGAAATAATTCTGGGGAGCTTGTCACCGACTCACTGAGCACCCAGCTGTAAAAAACACATGTTATTAGAATTATTTCCACGTGGAAAGTACTATTTTTCTCACGGCCAAAGACGGAAAAAATAGTTGCACGCTCTGCGCATTCCATCAAACATAGGTACTTTGCTACGCCACTGCTCCGCTTCATGGGTGGAAATAATTCTGAGGAGCATGTCATCGACTTCTTAAGCCCCAGACTACAGGAAGAACCTGTTCTCAGAATTATTTCCACCTGAGAAGTACTATTTTTTCCACGGCCAAAGACGGAAAAAATAGTTGCATGCTCTGCGCATTCTATCAAACATAGGTACTTTGCTACGCCACTGCTCCGCTGCATGGGTGGAAATAATTCTGAGGAGCATGTCATCGACTTCTTAAGCACCAGACTGCAGCAAGAACCTGTTTTCAGAATTATTTCCACCTGGAAAGTACGGCTTTTTCAAGGGCGAAAGACGAAGAAAATCACAGATCAAGGTAATGCGTGTTCTTTTAAATATGGGTTCTTTGCTACGCCACTGCTCCGCTGCATGGGTGGAAATAATTCTGGGGAGCTTGTCACCGACCCACTGAGCACCTAGCTGTCAAAAACACATGTTATCAGAATTATTTCCACCTGGAAAGTACTATTTTTCTCACTGCCAAAGACGGAAAAAATAGTTGCACGCTCTGCGCATTCTATCAAACATAGGTACTTTGCTACGCCACTGCTCCGCTGCATGGGTGGAAATAATTCTGGGGATCTTGTCACTGACTCACTGAGCACACAGCTGTAAAAATCACATGTTATCAGAATTATTTCCACCTGGAAAGTACTATTTTTCTCACGGCCAAAGACGGAAAAAATAGTTGCACGCTCTGCGCATTCTATCAAACATAGGTACTTTGCTACGCCACTGCTCCGCTGCATGGGTGGAAATAATTCTGGGGAGCTTGTCACTGACTCACTGAGCACACAGCTGTAAAAATCACATGTTATCAGAATTATTTCCACCTGGAAAGTACTATTTTTCTCACGGCCAAAGACGGAAAAAATAGTTGCACGCTCTGCGCATTCTATCAAACATAGGTACTTTGCTACGCCACTACTCCGCTGCATGGGTGGAAATAATTCTGGGGAGCTTGTCACCGACTCACCGAGCACCCAGCTAAAAAAACCACATGTTATCAGAATTATTTCCACCTGGAGAGTACTATTTTTCTCACGGCCAAAGACGGAAAAAATAGTTGCACGCTCTGCGCATTCTATCAAACATAGGTACTTTGCTACGCCTCTGCTCCGCTGCATGGGTGGAAATAATTCTGGGGAGCTTGTCACCGACTCACTGAGCACCCAGCTATAAAAAACACATGTTATCAGAATTATTTCCACCTGGAAAGTACTATTTTTCTCACGGCCAAAGACGGAAAAAATAGTTGCACGCTCTGCGCATTCTATCAAACATAGGTACTTTGCTACGCCACTGCTCCGCTGCATGGGTGGAAATAATTCTGGGGAGCTTGTCACCGACTCACTGAGCACCCAGCTGTAAAAAACACATGTTATCAGAATTATTTCCACCTGGAAAGTACTATTTTTCTCACGGCCAAAGACAGAAAAAATAGTTGCACGCTCTGCGCATTCTATCAAACATAGGTACTTTGCTACGCCACTGCTCCGCTGCATGGGTGGAAATAATTCTGAGGAGCATGTCATCGACTTCTAAAGCCCCAGACTACAGCAAGAACCTGTTTTCAGAATTATTTCCACCTGGAAAGTACTATTTTTCTCACGGCCAAAGACGGAAAAAATAGTTGCACCTTCTGCGCATTCTATCAAACATAGGCACTTTGCTACGCCACTGCTCCGCTGCATGAGTGGAAATAATTCTGAGGAGGATGTCATCGACTTCTTAAGCACCAGACTACAGCAAAAACCTGTTTTCAGAATTATTTCCACCTGGGAAGTACTATTTTTTCCACGGCCAAAGACGGAAAAAATAGTTGCACCTTCTGCGCATTCTATCAAACATAGGCACTTTGCTACGCCACTGCTCCGCTGCATGAGTGGAAATAATTCTGAGGAGGATGTCATCGACTTCTTAAGCCCCACACTACAGGAAGAACCTGTTTTCAGAATTATTTCCACCTGGGAAGTACTATTTTTTCCACGGCCAAAGACGGCAAATATAGTTGCATGCTCTGCGCATTCTATCAAACATAGGTACTTTGCTACGCCACTGCTCCGCTGCATGGGTGGAAATAATTTTGAGGAGCTTCTCACTGACTCACTGAGCACCCAGCTATAAAAAACACATGTTATCAGAATTATTTCCACCTGAAAAGTACTATTTTTCTCACGGCCAAAGACGGAAAAAATAGTTGCACGCTCTGCGCATTCTATCAAACATAGGTACTTTGCTACGCCACTGCTCCGCTGCATGGGTGGAAATAATTCTGAGGAGCATGTCATCGACTTCTTAAGCCCCAGACTACAGCAAGAACCTGTTTTCAGAATTATTTCCACCTGGAAAGTACTATTTTTCTTACGGCCAAAGACGGAAAAAATAGTTGCACCTTCTGCGCATTCTATCAAACATAGGCACTTTGCTACGCCACTGCTCCGCTGCATGAGTGGAAAAAGTTCTGAGGAGGATGTCATCGACTTCTTAAGCACCAGACTGCAGCAAGAACCTGTTTTCAGAATTATTTCTACCTGGAAAGTACGGCTTTTTCAAGGGCGAAAGACGAAGAAAATCACAGATCAAGGTAATGCGTGTTCTTTTAAATATGGGTTCTTTGCTACGCCACTGCTCCGCTGCATGGGTGGAAATAATTCTGGGGAGCTTGTCACCGACCCACTAAGCACCCAGCTGTCAAAAACACATGTTATCAGAATTATTTCCACCTGGAAAGTACTATTTTTCTCACGGCCAAAGACGGAAAAAATAGTTGCACGCTCTGCGCATTCTATCAAACATAGGTACTTTGCTACGCCACTGCTCCGCTGCATGGGTGGAAATAATTCTGGGGAGCTTGTCACCGACTCACTGAGCACCCAGCTGTAAAAAACACATGTTATTAGAATTATTTCCACGTGGAAAGTACTATTTTTCTCACGGCCAAAGACGGAAAAAATAGTTGCACGCTCTGCGCATTCTATCAAACATAGGTACTTTGCTACGCCACTGCTCCGCTTCATGGGTGGAAATAATTCTGAGGAGCATGTCATCGACTTCTTAAGCCCCAGACTACAGGAAGAACCTGTTCTCAGAATTATTTCCACCTGGGAAGTACTATTTTTTCCACGGCCAAAGACGGAAAAAATAGTTGCATGCTCTGCGCATTCTATCAAACATAGGTACTTTGCTACGCCACTGCTCCGCTGCATGGGTGGAAATAATTTTGGGGAGCTTGTCACCGACTCACCGAGCACCCAGCTGTAAAAAACACATGTTATCAGAATTATTTCCACCTGGAGAGTACTATTTTTCTCACGGCCAAAGACGGAAAAAATAGTTGCACGCTCTGCGCATTCTATCAAACATAGGTACTTTGCTACGCCACTGCTCCGCTGCATGGGTGGAAGTAATTCTGAGGAGCATGTCATCGACCCTTAAAGCATCAGACTGAAGCAGGAACCTGTTTTCAGAATTATTTTTACCTGGAAAGTACGACTTTTCCAATAGCGAAAGACGGAGGAAATAGTATAACGGAGATGACGAATTTGTCCGTGTTGATATGATATGCCACCAACTAGAGAAAAAAGGGCTCTTATGACGGTTTTTCAGTGTTTTTTCAACGTTTTCTCATCGACTGGCTTGTTAGACAGATATATCTTGCGTGTGACTGTCCATAGCACGCGCATATAAGCTGAGACCGATTTGGCCCAAATCGATTTGGCCAAATGCACGGCCGTTGAATAGAGCCCTATCCAGCGCCGTGGAAATTTCTTATCTAGCACCGCACGTGCTTGTACGGACCTGCAAAAAATCGTTTTCATTTTAACTCACTATCCTAGCCATTTCCCGAAACGTGGCAAATTTTCCCAAAGCGGTTATGATTTCAGAGGGTGTCCGTGCCTCACACTCTTACCCTGAACGCGGAAGACGAAACTGGAACGGAATCGCGCAACTCGATGAAAATGGAATCCGCAATAGGCCATTCCTCTGGAATGGTCTATTGATGTTTGGCGGAGCGCATTTTTTTAAAAATCGGACGTGGACGAGACATTCCGCCTGTGATGCGAAAATTGTAAAAAAGAGCGGTCACGCGCTCCCTTAGAGGAGGCACGACAGTTATAAAATTTAAATCCAGAATCAGCTAGTCGCAGACTGCAGGCTACCGTTACCTGTGAGCGGGGTGCCCGTCTTGCTGGAACCACATGTGCCGGCGGATATTTAAAGGGACGTCCTCCAGGAGCCCATCCAAATCATTACGCAAGAACTGGGCGTAATTTTGCCCATTCACATTCCCATCCAAAAATTAAGGGCCGATCAGCTGCTCGTTGAGAACTCCGCCCCAAACGTTTATCGTCCAGCGCCCCTGGAAATGCTCCTCCACCACACAACGTGGATTGTCGTCTTCCGGAGCATAGTGGTGCTCATTGTGGGAGTTGCACGTCCCGTCACTGCCTAAGATTGCTTCATCAGTGAAGCAGAAGCGATTGTCGAACACATCACCCTCAAACATGGGGTGATTGGGGGCGTTGTCAACCTAGAATAACGATAAAAAATTTAGATTCTGTAATTCACCCCCCCCCCCCCCAAGGCGCGCCGCGGTTTTTCCTTACTTGATCCATGTTCCACTCGCAGTATCCAAGCCGCCGTGGGGGGTCCCCTGGCAGGAGCTGCTGCAAGTGACACCTTTTGAAAGGGTGCATTCTCAAGTCGTGCTTGACCACTCTGTGCACCGAGGATTTTGTGATCCCCGTGAGGGATGCCACGGCGCGCACGCTGGTGTGGGGGTTGGCTTCCACACACTGGCGAACCAGTGCGACGGCGGCGTCATTGCGCACCTCCCGTTTCCTCGGGCCTAGCAAATCACGGTTATTTTAATTTCACTTTTTTATTTTCAAGGCTACGAAGGCTCAACAACCTACCAGCTGGCCGTCCCTTTGGGGGCTGAAATTGACCCGTCCGTCTCAAATTCTAAAAGATCTGAACGAACTTGTCGTAGTTAGGGTGGTGCCGGTCCGGAAAGCGCTCGGCATAAATCCTGCTTGCCTGACGCCCATTCCCTCGCGCTTCGCCATAAATCATAATCATATCTGCCATTTCTTCATGAGTCAACTCGTGCGGCTGCGGTCCCTCCGCCATGGTGGAGGTTGACAGGCAACACTGCAGTCTGCTACCTCACTAGCGTTTCGGTTTCGATACGGAAATGTTGCCATTCCCCTTCCCTGCTCCCCCCCCCCCCCCCCGCTCCTCCTCCCCCCGCTCCCCCTTCTCCTCATCCGCCCGCGCACCTGTGGTCAGCAGCGGCGTTTGGCAGCCGTAGCCAGGCGCCAGCAGCAGACGACGCAGAGCCGCGCGCTGGCAGTGGTGTTTGGTGGGGAGGGGAGGGGAGGCTGTGCGCACTGCCAGCCGCCCAGCGTCGCTGCCGCTCGGCACGCCCGGCTCTCCTGCTGGCCTCGGCTGGCCGTAGCTAGACTCGTCACGGCCGCTGTCTCCCGTCGGGAGCCGCCTGCATCGTAGCGCCTGCAGAGTCAAGGGTAGGCCACCCATCCGACTGCAGTGTTTTAGCCGGGACACCCGGTACGGTTTGATTTAGAAGTTTGCCCTCCCGTTCCAGTTCCTGCACAAGAAGGCCCAGTTTTGCCGACCGGCACCTGCAGCAGCACCTGGGTTCCTTTCCGGCATTGTATTTGAAGTTCTGAGTGTATTTTAAGCGGTGTCGGTTCCGATCTTCAAGCTCAAAATACAGCTTATTTAGCAGTTCTTCTATATGTTCCTGCTCCTGCCCAAGAACGCCTTGTTTTAACCACTAGCAAGTGCAGCAGCACCTGGGGGCGATTTCGCCATCTTGACTAGGGTCGTGGGGTGATTTAAGAAGGGGTCGTTCGCCATGTTCAAGTTTGATATACGGTTTGATTTAGAAGTTAGCCCTCCTGTTCCAGTTCTTGCACAAGAAGGCCCTGGTTTGCCAACCGGCACCTGCAGCAGCACCTGAGGTAGGATGCCCTCGAGGTGAGGTTGACTTCAGAATGATGCAAGGAGATTGTGGAAAAACTTTGAGCTCTCTACGATGAACCGTTCTTGAGAAATCGCGCGGACAGACATCGCTCAGCCAACTAAATCACTAATTCACATTAGGAAACAAGGAACAAGTTTTACACATTCAAGAAAAAAATGGATGGTCAAAAAGGAAAAAAAAATAGAAATGGAATCTCAAAGTCACATTAGGAACCAAGGAACAATTAAAACACACCCTGGTTGATGCAACATGCAGGAACCTGTTTATACTACTAGTACCCTGCATAAGGTGACCAAATGGTGACCAGCTTAGCGTATAAATATATCACATATAAACGAATGAACTCAACATAAAACTTTTGCAGCAAGGATTATTGCCCCTTATTGATGCAAATAGTACAGGAAAAACCACAAAAAAAAGCGTGCAACTGCCACTAAAGCTGCACTGAGCAACAAATACTTCGTAAAAGCACAAATGATATTCCATTTTAATTACAAGGTAGGCGTACGCCAGACCGCGTCGGGGCGTAAGAGGCTTCGCTCACCGCGAACCACTGTTCCGCCCCTCCACGCCTGGCGTACACCTACCTTGGCCTGCCGGCGGCTGTCACCGGGCAAGTGGGAGGGACCCTGCGGGGCTAATCAGTCTGTACGGCGCCCTGCCGTTCTTAGGGCGCGGGGTTCGCTGCGCTTCCAACTTAACCGCTGGACGTACCTACTCCCACCGTATTTTGGGATTCTCTGCCGTATTTAATTGTGCTCAAATCTAACTTTACCTAACCCGCTTTAACCTAACCTAGACTAACCTTCTCATTGAAGACATCTCTTCACCATTCAATGCTATTTTAACCTAAACTACCCGAGCCTGACCAGTTTCCGTCCAAGGAAGCCGTGCTTTGACCACTGGCACCTATTGCAGCACCTATAGGGTCTTCTTCGGCATTGTAATTGAGGTCTTCAGTATATGTTTAGCGGAGTCGGTTCCCATCATTCAGTTTTAATTACTACCTCCTTAGCAGTTTTCCTATTCGTTCCAGCACCAGCAGCAGCACCTAGGGTCCTTTTCCGCATTGTAATTGAAATCCTGAGTGTATTTTAAGCAGGGTCGGTTCCGATCTTTAAGCTCAAAATACAGCTTGTTTAGCAGTTGTTCTATTTGTTCCTGCTCCTGCCCAAGAAGGCCTTGTTTTGACCACTAGCACCTGCAGCAGCACCTGGGGTCAATTTCGCCATCTTGACTTGGGTCTTTGGGCGATTTGAGAAGGGGTCGGTCGCCATGTTCAAAATAGGCACGATTTAGAAGTTAGCCCTCCTGTTCCAGTTCTTGCACAAGAAGGCCCTGGTTTGTCAACCGGCACCTGCAGCAGCACCTTAGGTAGGATGCCCCCGAGGTGAGGTTGACTCCGGTATGATGCAAGAGGATTGTGGTCCAAATTTGAGCCCTCTACGATGAGCCGTTCTCGAGAAATCGCGCGGACAGACACGCACACACACACAAACAGGCAAAATATTTTGGGCCAGTGGGGTAAGGGCTTCGCTATCGCTCAGCCAACAAGTGTGGAACAATACAGTTCGGACAAGTTGATATTTGTACATTTTTTTTTTTTTTCGCGCTATGTATGTGACGATTTGGGCTTTTGTAACCTAGCCCTCGCACCATCCTTTTGTTTTCAAAGTAATTAAAACTTTTCCGCATATGTTAGTTTGGAACAACAGCGGAACAATAACACTGAGACATTTTTCAGACAGCGCGACCACTTTTTCTGTTCGTTTTGGCCTCTGAGGCATCCGTCGTTCAGCCAACCCACCCGACGTTTTGCTAAGTGGAATGTAGGAATATAGGTCAATATATGTTGGAACAAATGTGGAACAAGCTAGAACAATCCGAAAAAGTGCCAACCGAGAGGGCAGGCGACGATTTGGAGATTTGGGTTGGCCATACTCAGATGGGTCCTCTGGGGTGAGCTCGTAGGGCCTGTTTTCAGAGATTAACATCGTAAAGTGACAGTAGAAGGATAATCGCCCCTTAGTAATATAATGAATACTTCTTACACAGGCTCATCTAAGGCATTCCTAAACTCCCCGATCATTCGAAGATTGACCTGCGCTCGGGCACACGCTAGAATCAAGAAGCCCGGGACATTTCCGTCGGTCTCTTGATCCTTTTGAAGGTCATGGATCTCGAAGTCATATAGAATTCCTTTGCCGTTCTTTGGCTTCCAGTATTCAGGCACCTTGAGGCGTTTCTTCTTGGGCTGGTCAGATGTTCCCGTACGGTAGTCCTCCAATTCCTTCACTCGAATAGTTGCTGAAAGATAAAAGCAAAAATAATCATACAGTGCACCATGTAAAGCATGCAACATTTGTAGCGCAACGCTATTTACCATTGAAAACCCAGGAAGATGGGTGGCGCGGTTGCCCAACAAAGTGTTGAAGACCCTGTGGATAGCCTTTTCCCCGCTCGTCGTCCAGACGTAGCGGCCAGACACACTCAAGTCATCCAGAGGAATGGCCGGATTTCGGATCCATTGCTTCTGGAAGTACACTAGGAATCGTATTACCTTGGGAAATTCTTCGGCCTGGGTGTGATTGGTGTAATACTGTGTAATGCCGCGTAGTACTGCGTAATACTTGTAATAAGCGTGATACCGAGTAGTCCGTACAACATATCTCAGAGTGAAAACCCCCTCGACTATGCTATGATTCAATAAGAAAATAAAGAAGCCGATGCCAATACTGTTGTAACAGACAGGGACCGTTAAAACGGCATCGTATGCCTCAATATGACAGTCTCCAGGCTACCTAACCTAACCTGAGCGGCACTACGCTTTTGACCATTATGTAAACGAGATATTTCGTAAAAACATATCTCGTACTTTTTAGACCGATATTCTATGCGAATATGTCGAGAAATACCCGTAGAAAACAATAGCGGTCAAATTGACCGCTTCAGGCTTATAAGGTATACGAAAAAGTCAGGCTTTCTAGTGTTAACCAAAGACTGTTGGAGCCCCTCACTTGAGATTCCTTCTAAAACTAGTTTTATTTCATAAATGATTTAGATTGGATTTGAAAAGAAGCAAGTTATCACCATGAGCATGGAAGAAAGGTGTAGGGAACAGCATCCCTGTCATAAAATTTGATGCTTGATGCGATATCTGCTCCACTTTTTAACCCTTGAAAACAACCTAGAAAAACAAACAAAATCAATGTTAGCATTTTTAATTGAGAATTAGTAAAAGGTTTTGGATCAAGTCTGTCTAAATTGATATTTAGGAGGAGTTCCCACTGTCTACACAACGGCTGAAAATATTGCAGCTACTTACAAATTAAAGCAGTACACTTGGCGGTAAATAGATTCCAGTCACAAACAGGAGGAGCCTTCGGATGCCAAACCGCACTCGCTGATACATAATAAAGTGCTGAAATCAAAATATTGGAACAAGTGTGAGTGGGGCTGTACTCAATAGCCGGCACAGAAAAGGAAATCTAAATGAAATAAATGAAAAATTGTAGCAGACATATTTCGGTCTCATGACAAGTCACATTTGCAAAAAATAAACATACAACAGAAGAGTGTTTCAAACTAACTAAACAGAAACTGTCTGCTTACATATGTCAGCTAAACATTAAGTCAGTAGTTGGGAGCATGACTTCAGCGTCGTGAAATGTCCAGCATGTACAGCGCGTTTAAAACTTGATTATCTGAAAAAAGTATGAATTTTTAACTCAATAAAGATCTACACACTGAATACAGAAAAAATCTCTTCTTGAGAGCTTACCATTGTGCACTTTCGAAAGTTGAGGTCTCTCCTTGTCTAGTCTTTTACAACCGAGCAGAAGACACAGCGAAGCGGCTTGAAAACCTCAGACATACATGCACATGAGACTATCACATCAAACAGACTGTCATTAGCAACAAATTTGTAATCAACGACACTGGTTTTCACATATTCCTTAGTGACATAGTATCCCATCCATGTTTAACTCGCCATGTAATTTTGACCCAACGTTCACTTGGCAATAGTAGAGTAACACCTTTACCCCACAGTCTAAGGTTAGAGCATACAGCAGGGCAGGTATTTACTTGTTTTGAAAGGAGAGATGATGCAATGAAGCGAACGCCCAATGTCAAATCTGTTTCAGTGCTTCATGCTGCACGATCTTCATAAACCTTGCGGACCACTTAACCTCTCAACCACAGTCAACAAATGTTGTTTTTTCCCTATGTAAGCAGCAAACGGTACTCTGACACCTTTAAGAAGTTACAAAATAGCTTTGGAAGCCCAATGTGCCTTACATTCAACGAATATTTTCTTTAAAATTATATTCCGGCAATCCCAAACGAAACCGAGATCAAACATCAACAATAACTGTGAGGGGGCGGGGCCGAGGGACAGAAATAGCACAGTTGACAAATAACTTACTCGCAACTCACCTTTGATCAAAGTGAACTCCATCGGAGAGAGACAAATTTCTTTAAAATAACTTCTTCAAGACGACGCGGGTTCACGACGAGAAAAAGCTCGACGCTGCGACACAACCGAGACGATGCGCCTGGCCGTGCCGAGCTGAGCTCAGCCCAGCTGAGCCGGACAGTGGTACCAGCTGCACGGCTTTGAAATTGAATCATTACACAAATATTTCAAATTCCACTTACCGCAAAAAATGGCTCGTAGTGTTCTCTACCAATAATTATCGATTCGCAACCTAATCTGTTGCGTGGTGTTTCTGAAAAGTCCGTGAGTTACGGACAGACAGATCGACAGATTCACGACGAGTGTCGTCGCGTGGTCCGTTTGGGAAGTGGGCTCGCTACGCTCGCCAATTAGTAGGGTCGTCAGAAAACAAGTCCAGTGTAGGATTAATTTTTAATATGTTTTCTTTTTCAATCGGACGCACGAGCGGCGGCAGTGGCAGTAAATTATCTATCCTGCCCTTGCTAACGCCTTGCCCTACTCAGGGTAGGCTAGCCAGCACATTACTATTGCCTATTGCACTGTCGAGGCTGCCTGTTCATCGAGCATTTCTTTTCCCTATCGCATGGATGGTTTAGACGGCTGACTTGTGCCGTCTATAAATGGACCCAAAAATCCGTGGTTTCAGTTCATGGCTATGCCCCAGACAAACGTAGGTCCCGCCGCCTACCCGCCAACCCCAGACCAATCCCCCACCAACCCCCGCCGACTCCCCCGCCAAGTGGCTCACGGAGAGCAGAAAACGGCAGCGGGTGGCCAAAGAAGCGGCCAGGGAGCAAGAAGAAGAGGGAGTGGACAGGACAGGCCGGACACCCCCCTTTCCCCACCCCGGGCGCTCACCAAGAGGCGCAGTGGCAGTGCGAAATGGCAACCTCCATCCACCCGAGAGGGTTCCTGCACGGGCAATCCTCCCCGTCTGGCCTATAAGCGCCCGAAGGGCGCCTGAGCCGTAGGCAACCTGCGAAGCTTTTCCGCTTGTAGGTGAGGAAAAAGTGGTGCTTTGCCCCTCCTATTTGGTTATTAGCTTCTAAATCTATAAAGTATTATTGTGTATCCGTGCTGTTTTTAATTAAAATAAACTAGTTTTCGCGGCGGCAAACAGTTTTCGCCGGTCGGCCTCTGGCGAAAAGTAGTCCCAAACTATTAATCCTGAGTTTTGCGAAAATTAGTTCCAGCTCCCTACTATGATCATTAATTCATCATTTTCCTGATCGTCGTAAGTGATGAAAAGAAGGAATTTACAAATTTTATTTGTTTATCTATTGCCGAGGGGGGGGGGGGGGGATTTCGATCACTTGTTACTGCAAGTTAGGCTGCCGTGGCATCTTGAGTTGGGGAGTCTTCCAGATGCTCTGCACTTGCACTCTCCGTGCACCCTGTCTTGCAGTTGCCCCCTGAATTTCAGCCCTCTCCGACCATCCCTTAATTTTGAAGGGGGTGAGGGGTAGTTTTTGAGCCAAGGGTGAAACGGCTCTGATTGATCATATTCATCATTCCCGTTTTTCTTGCATCCCCTCTATTTTCCTGTCTTCCTTCCGTGTTTTCTTCTCTTCAAATTCTTCTTTTCTAACTCGAGTTTCTTCTTATCTTCTTCAATCTTTTTCTCTCTGTCTCAATTTTCTTTTTTCTTCAATCCTTTTCCCATCCTCATCCATTTTTTTTCTTCTCTTTCTCTTTCTTCTTCTTCTCATCCTCCATTTTCTTCTTGTTTTCCGCCATTTTCTTCTTCTTACTTTCAATTTTCTTTTCCTCTTCCTCCACTTTCTTCTGCTTATTTTCTTCTTCTCTGCTGTTATCTTCCTGTATTTTCTCTTCTCTGTTGTTGATTGTAACTTCTGCCTGTGTCCTGTCTACAGTACCTCCATTTTTCTCCTTTCATACTCTTCTCTTTTCATGTCTTTTAATTTTCTTTTGCTCTTGTCTACGGGCTGACTTTTGGGGACCACATTTCCTCACATTTGACTCATTCAGCACATTAGAATTGTTGAAAATACTAGATTCAGCTACTACCGCACAATTAGTTGTGCCAAATTTCCGTTGAGCTGATAAAAGAAACAAAAGCAAGTGTTATAATCATTTCCTTTAACTAACGAAGTTATACATTTGAGTTATTAAGAGATTGGAAACATGCCTCTTTGTTGTGTCCTCTTCATTTTCTTCTCCTGTTTTTCTTCTTTGGGCCTTAATAGGGCCATACTTGTGGCCTGTGGTCCAACTGCACAAAGAACAAGCTGGCCCGCCCCACCGGCACCTCGGCTCGAGAGGGGTATTTGGCCAGCTTGGCCTGCCGGCGGCGTTTGCGGGGACTTCGGCCCCCGCCTCAAGTCTCCCTAGAAGTGCCCGATGGCAGATAAATTTGTTACGATTAAAATCGTTAACCCGAGCCCGTCCCTGTGCGCGCCGCGAAGGTGATGGTGTGCGCGCGGCGGCCAACCCTAACCTCAAAAAACAAAGACAGACAAATTTTCATGAATCAAAAGTGCGATACAAATCGAAAATTGTTGCCACCGCACGTGATTCTACGTTCAAAAAGGAGTTGATCCTCAAAATTTGAAGTTTTTCTACGAACGATAAGTCGGCGAACATACGTCCGCCCGAACGAACATGCGGCATCAGACTATAAGCCCGGCTCCTGCCGTTTCTAAAGAAACGTGTCGGGACGGTCTAAAAAGTATTTAGTGTGATTCGTGCAAGTTCTTTGTTGGATTAAAAAAAATTGTACCATCTTATTGTACATGTACATACGCATGGTCGAATCTGAGTCAATGCATGTCCGCTTTGGAAGATTTTCAGCCTATTCGCTGGAGCAGGCAGGACGCTTGAATGCGATGACTTCAGGACTTGGTCCAATTCCTTTCAGTGAAGTACCCGGCAGTACCTGAGGAAAAGAAAGATTTGTCAAAGAAATTCTTAGGGCTTAGCACTATATCCCAAACCATTAGTTTTGTTCATGGTAAAATATGTAGTATAATGTTTAATTACCCTATTTCCAGCTGCGAAAGCGTTACCGTACACTTACCTTCGTCTTCGTCATGATTTGGTGCGACGCCCAATGACCACGTGAGTAATGTTGGCCACCCACCGCGTGGCCAACAGCCCAGCCACCCCCACCAGAACAAAAACGCCGACCAAAAGCTTTTTAAAATTTTGTCCGACACTGAGACTGCCACCATAAACAGTTTCCGTATTAAAAGAGGGGCAATGGCGTAGCAAAAATATGACTTTTCTCTGTAGGAAACATATATTACACAAATATTAAGTGCCTAAATAGTCATCGGAGAGAGTGGTAGAATTGTTTCCAATCAAACAGCAGAGCAGTGGCGTAGCAAAGTCGGCAAAAAATTCGAAATCGTCCACTAGTTCTGCTGATTTTTCTGACATTTCTCGATGAAAATCCTGGTCTTGTAAGGTGAAAACAATTCTAAACTTTGTCTTTTCGGAATATTTAGTGCCTAGATAGTCATCGAGGAGAGTAGTAGAATTGTTTCCACTCAAACAGCAGAGGAGTGGCGTAGCAAAGTCGGTAAAAAATTCGAAATCGTCTACTGGTAGTCCTGATTTTTTTGACATCTATCGGTGGAAATCCTGGTCTTGTAAGGTGGAAACAATTCTAAACTTCGTCTTTTCCAAATATTTAGTGCCTAAATAGTCATCGGGGAGAGTGGTAGAAATGTTTCCACTCAAACAGAAGAGCTGCGGCGTAGTAGAGTCGGCAAAAAATTCGAAATCGTCCTCTAGTTCTCCTGATTTTTCTGACATATCTCGATGAAAATCGTGGTCTTGTAAGGTGAAAACAATTCTAAACTTTGTCTTTTCGGAATATTTAGTGCCTACATAGTCATCGAGGAGAGTAGTAGAATTGTTTCCACTCAAACAGAAGAGCAGCGGCGAAGCAAAGTCGGCAAAAATTTCGGAATCGTATTCTCAAACTAGTGATTTTTCTGACTTTTCTGGGTGAAAAAACCTGGTATTGTATGGTGGAAACAATTCTAAACTTTGTCTTTTCCGAACATTTAGTGCCTAAATAGTCATCGGGGATAGTGGTAGAATTGTTTCCACTCAAACAGAAGAGCAGTGGCGTAGCAAAGTCGGCAAAAAATTCGAAATCGTCTACAGGTACTCCTTACTTATCTGACATTTCTCGGTGGAAAACCTGGTCCTAAGCTGGAAACGATTCTTAACTTCGTCTTTTTCGAATATTTAGTGCCTACATAGTCCTCAGACAGAGCGCCAGAATTGTTTTCACTCACGGAAAAAAATATTTTCGCTGATTCAGCGAAAAAATCGCTATTTTAGCGAATTTTTGAATACTGTATTGGAACCTACGAACAAGTTGGCTGCACGGGCTAACTTTTGTTCCCTACCTAAAATTCGCTGCTTTGGCGAGAAATTTTCGCTGTGTTAACGAGAATTATCAGCTGGACCAGTCAAATTTTGTTCGTTACTTTTGCAGCGAATTCGTGTTTGCTACCCGATTTTCGCTGCTATAGCGAACAAAGTTCATTGTATGACCGCTCCAAATTATCTCCTATGGCATCACAAAAGTGGCAATAATTTTAGCGAATTTCTGTTCGTTGCTTTGCTCTTTGCTGCTTTAGCGAACTAGTTTTGCTGGCTTAGCGTTAAAATGTGGCTCAACCAGCCATTTAATCTAGCTCCTACTTTGAAGCCATTGCATGTCCAGCTGTATGGTGTTCGATGGGATAGAGAGCAAAATTCGCTGTTTCAGGTAACACTTTTATAATATTTAGCGATAATTTTTTGCTAATGCAGCATGTTTGGCTCCCTAAAAGAACCAACTAGCAAGGTTATTATATGAAGAAAGTATATGAACAAAGTTTAGTACAAATGATTTTAATCATCACAGAAAAATGACAAATTAAAGGTAATGCTTTGGAACAACATACCTATCACCAGAACACATCACAAAATCGTACAAGGGCACATAATCAAACAAAGTTTCATGAAAACAGCAAGAATAAAGTTTTGAGAAATCAACCCTATACCCTCCTACATGTTCATTGAATCCCAGATTTTTTAAACGCTCACAAATAAATAAAGCCTTGTTGTCTACAATGAATATGTCAATAATTTTTCCAAACTTAAAACTAACATCACTGACCACTCCAAGTACTAAAACCATTCTTGGTTTGTAAGTCGTGCCATGTACCTCAGCCCAATTTACTCTGTGGACCGTCTTTTGAAACTTTAAGTGGAGGGGCAACTTGGACTTTATACCAACATAGTGTATGTGATCTTCCAGTTCAATATCTTCACCAGGTCCACACACCATTTTCGGGATGAGTGGCTGGTTGGAAATGAACCGATAGCACATACCCAGTTGTTCCTTGGTAGCAACAGACAACGGCAAGTTTCTCCGAGAAGTGATGGCATGTGCATATTTTGTCACAACTTCCCTGTGCTTAGCTTCTGCCCTTATTGAAGACAAATGAGCCGGAGGACCACTGTTTCTGAGGACTCGAGCATAATGTACCAAAAAATGCAGCTTGGGGGGTAAGGTTCTATCACACAACCTTAAATAAAGAGAATTATGCTCATGAACTTTGAGTTCCAACTCATCAGCCATCTGCACAGGTAGTTCTTTGGCCTCAAAAATTTCAATGACTTCTTTATGAAGAAGATACAACTCCCAGAAAGGATCCCCTTCCGGAACCAGGTCTCCAACAATTATACCCAAAAGTCTAACTAGACTTAGAATCTCCCTTGCAGTCCCCTTCAATTTAGATCTGCTTTCGAAGTCTTCAGAAATAGGAACAGGCTTATTTGAAGAATCAGATGGGCCCCAATCAAAGAAATAAAGACGTGAATTCAAAATTTGCAGGGTGAAAAAATGTGAGCGAATACAATGCTTTAAAACTGGAATCAAAACATAGTGGCTAGCCCCTTCCGGGCCGTCGTGCATGGAATCCAGAGACATATTTTCAGTAACATGGAAGTATCTAATTTTGTTGAACACACAAATTTCTTTAATGCCTGTCAAAGCACAGTTACCTAGAGCAACATCTGCTGAGTAATTATCTAAATTTCTGAGAAGAGTGGGATCTTCCCTTGTCATACATTTAGTTAGCTCCTTGGGTGCCCGACAGATAAGGCAGGGAAAGTTGGCTGTAAAACCCTCAGCGTACCCCAGAATCCCATGAACACCCAAATTGTCACCTCTCACTAAATTAAGAAGAAAGAAGACTCTCTTTTCCCCTAGGTCAGCTGTGTTGCACAAAATACCATTTTTTTGAAGATAATTAAATTCTGATATAATAGGCTTGAACACTTCTGCGTTGTAACTAGCTTTCCCAGGAGTGCAACTTTTTCTGTCATCAGCATCTATCAAAAGAACTAAAAAAATATTTTCGAGTTTTGATCGACACTGTGGTGGTAAAGCAGGTAGCAATAAGTAACCAGCACCCAATTTTTCAGAGTGAGGTCCAAGATCAGCGTTAGGTTCTACATCATCGTAATAAAAGTCAAGGGGCAAAACAATATCAGAAGGTTGAAAATTGGACAGTTTGTTTTGCCACAACTCACCCTGAACAGCATTGCATATGACATCATTAGACACATTCTTTAAAAATTCAAGATAATCTAATGTGGCTGAGAGAGCTTCAGGTAATTCAAACAAATTCTTAAGTACATATCTAAAAGGTACAAACTGACCAGTACTTTTAACATACTTAATAGTCACACCATCACTCGTATTGAAATTTTTAGGTCGAGCCTCACTTATTGTAAAAGTGACTGGAGGTACATAGTATTGGTTGGACTTGAAGTGTTCCATACGTTTGTAATCTGTTTTGAGATCTTTAAAAGGATCCTTAATACATTGAAAAATTTCTGCTATTTCGTCAATACAAGTTTTTGAGACTTCAGCTGTTTGAAGAATATTAAGTACCTTTGACTCAAGAACTTCCACAAATCCACCATTAAGGAACAAATCAAAATCATCAATAATAGTTTGAACAAAATTTCTAGGAATGGAGGGGTTTTTATACAGCTTAGCCACCAATATTTCTACACTTCTTGTATGACACTCTTTAAACTGATCTACTGAGATATCACAAATATTCTCCTCATCATCCTGATCATAGTCTTGATCAGGGAGAGAATGTGAACCCAAGTCTTCATTCTCAGCAATAAATACAAAATTATTAGTAGGAACAATCTTATCAACTTTACTGACACATTTATGAACTGTCTTTAAATGTCTAAAAAATACTCTAATATTATCAAACGTCCTATGACAATTGCCTTCACCACAGATAAAGTCAGACCCTCCATGACTAGGCAAGTGCAATCTGAATATTTGAAGAGAGGGAAACTGATTGTGGCACATTCCACACCTAACCATTGTTGCAACTATCAAATATTAAAAAAATATACACAACATTTGTCTAAATTCAGTAAAACATCACAAATAAAATACCACAAATCATTGAGTATAGAAAGACACCAAAAAATTACATCTCAAAGTTGTTAAATTCTTTGACATCACAAATAAAACACCACAAATCACATGGTACAGAAAGCTACATAAAAATTACATCTCAAAGTTCTTATATTCTCTGACAAGTCGCTCTACAACATCATGATGTTTGTCCCACTCTGTATTAAACTGATAGACAGCCTTTTGAATAAATAACCAAATGGGCTCAGATTCAGCAGGATAATTTGCATGGAGAGCGTGATAAGATTTAAAGGCAATATCCACTGCTTTCAAAGGAGACTCGAGACCACTGTACTCAAAATTGTCATACTTTACCAGACACTTATACTTCACTTTGTCTTTCACCTTTTCCTTGACGATGATTGCTTGTGGCTGTGCTGTTACATTAAATTGCTGAATTTTTTTCTTGCGAATATCCAGCAATGTCTTCAGATCAGCATAAGTCTGCAACAATATGTAAATGTTAAAATAATTGTGAATTATCTTAATTGCAGCATTAAAGTAGTCTCTTCCCTACATTAGCTTGAAGAAGGAAGGAGTCCCTCATTTCCTTCCTTGATGGGCGCCAAGATTTCTTCTGGTAGGTAGCCACAGTAGTCACCGGGAACAGTTCGCTGATGGACAAGAAAATAGTTGCACTTCTTTCAGCTAAAAAAAAAAAAGAAGCAATCAAATTAAAAACACACCCACAAAGAAGAGAACAATAGTAAACAAAGAGACAAAATAACACACAACTTACTTTGAGTTTTTTGGTTAAAATCATCAAATAACTTGTCATTGTCTATCTCATGAAGTTTATGCAAGACAAATTTTTCTAACTTCTGGTAGGCAGAGTCCATTTTTAACAGGGCAAGATTTTGAAGGTGTTCAAAGTCAATCTCCAGCTAAAAAACAAACAGGAATAGGAATAATCTCCACACAAATGAAAATCTACTACTTTTTTTATTTCAAGATTATACTTACCAAAGCCCACCCCTGTGGTTCCAATATTTGAGGGAATTTATTAGTGTAGTCCAAAACTTTGGCATCCGTAGTTTTGATCTTCCTACGCTTGGTCTTGCGCTTCCCCTGTTTGCTGTTAGATGCTTCTTCAACATCAAGATAGACTGGTGTTTGCAGTTCCTTCACTCTTTTCTTGCATGTGTCTTTCCATGCCGAAAGCACTCGGGGCCAGGGTGTAATATTCCTATTTGTTAACCAAATCATTGATTCATTCTGGTTAATAGAACTGACATCATCACTGTCACCTAGAGGTTTGAAGAGAAGACAAGCATAATTAACAACTCAAAGAGAAACAGTGGCATGACTTCAATTCTTAGTAAGAAACATACTTAAATCTCCATCTACATGTTCCTCCTCATCATCATCACTTTCACTGCCTGCACCAATAACACCCAATTTTCTTAGTGCTTTCCTCTGAGTATAGAACCGCCTCATTATTCTTCCCTTGACAACTTTCCCATTTCCGTTGCTTCTGTTCTCAACTCGATACCATGTAGTCTGCAAAAGTTGCATAAAAACCAACATAAGATTTAAAATTCAGAAAATGTAAGACTAAGCAAATGCACTACACACTGACCAAGATCTCAGAGGGAAACAGTGCAGTTATCTTGGAAGCAAGAAAACTGGCTCTTTCTTTGGTGATACTGGAACAGCATCATAAAACACATTAAAATTAATAACACTATTATTCAAATTAAAACCTCACACCAATAAGAGATGCAAAAAGAAACACACCACAACCAAGTTAACAGAACCCAGAAGCATGCCTTAAAATTTGAAAATAATTAAATTACAAGTGAAGTACCGTTTGTTAAAATCTCCTGCTATTTCTTTACTGACTATTATTTTAGAAAGAGAGTTGCGGTTAGAGTCAGTCAGAACACCTTTTGTTCGGTGACAGTTCAAAATCAACTCTCCAGCACCACCAGCTGATTCAATGACTGCCTCCAAATCCTAATTTACACAGCAAAGAAAGGCACTCATGAACTAGTCTGCATATCCACAAGATTTTTAAAGACTGTCAGACGATCAAACTGTTGAAATATGCAATCAGAAACTAAGGTTGATTGACATCAGTCGTTACATGAGGAAGGACTAAATCATAAGAAACTAATCATGTTGTCTGATAATTTGAACTATATTGACTAGTTGTTATGATGTCTAGGAACTTGTGATCCTAACATGCAACTGCCAGGGCAAAACAACTCAAAATATCAAGAGGCCACACCAGAAAGAAAAGGGGAAAAAAAGAGGCAAAATGCTATGTAAGCTAGAGACCACAGGAGCTAAAAAAACTTACATAAGAGCTGGAAGTGGATGAGGATGAATTTGATCTCCTTGTTTTAGATTGTGACTTTTTTGTTGGTTCTTGTTCCCGTTTGTCATTGTCATCACCAGATGAATGTTTGTCATCAGTTGCTGCTTCGTCATCAGTTGCTTTAGAAGTCATCTGTTCATCCTCATCCGTTCCATTGGATGCATCAATTACTATTTCTTTTAACAAATCGGCTTGCTGATCATTTATCTTGAGCCCTAAAAACATGAAAACAAACAACAAAAATGTATCATTAATTCAAGGAGACTAGCCTATTGAAACTTGCCTTGAGGAGATAAAAAACAAAAACTAACCTCCACCATCATTGCCTTTTAGTTTAGCAATCTGTTGTTTCAGTTTGTTTCGAGGCCCAATCAACGGAACCAATTCCTTCAGATCACTGTCTGTCAGTAGGATCAAATCAGTGACAGTAATTTCATTGCCTGAAACACAAAAAAGATTGTCAATACAGGTACAGATGATAAAATAAATAAGAGTTACATGACACAGGCAATCCAATGAAAGGTCACAAACTTTAACATCTGACAGTGGCCTAGGCTGGACCAGCATAGCACAACAATCGTTTATTTAGCAGGTGCACTAAAAAAGTTTATATTCAAGAACGAGCAGTAACAGTAAACAACACAAAAAAAGTAATCTGTGTGCCTGACGGTGCCGGTGTTGATTTACGTCAAGTTGGAGAGATATGAACGCAGGCAACGGATCCCTAACCTCTAAGCGTGCACAAGTAAATCGTTTGGACTCACCTTCAAATGCGAGAACTGTTGTTTCCCCACAATCCCACTCCGTAAGGAGCTCTCGAATTGTCTTGGTTTCCATTATACCACTACTTACTTTCCTTAATATCTCCACTAAAACCACGACCGGCCAATTCGCTACGACACTTGGGACGCTTGGGACCGCTGCTCGGACAGGTCGGTCGGCGCGGCGAGGGGGGAGTGAGCAGGAGGCGGGGGAGGGGAGGGGGAAGGCGGGAGCCTCTGGAACCTTCTAGAAGGGCGGGAGTCTTCAAACGCGAACGCTGGACCAGCGAAAATATTTGTTAAACGTTACTTCTGTGGCAAAGAAGAAAGGGAGTCTCGCGCCTTTCTGTCGGGTGAACATACTCACCGTGCTCAGGCTTTTGTTTACCATTTTGAGAATTATGATGGAATTCAACAACAAAACAACCAATGGAAATGCATGTCAACCGTCTCAAGTACGCGACCAGAACAAACCGAACCTGCAGCCGCATGCCCCTCCCCCTCCCCCACCAATATTTTTGTGCGAAGAGCGAAAAAAAATCGCTCCATTAGAAAACAAGGATTACCTAAAGTAGCAAACACTAAAGGCTCTGCTAAAGATTCAAATATTGATCATTTCACTGAACAGTGTTCGTTATTTCTTTCAACAGTGTTCGTTAACTTAGCGAAATTAATGATTGACCCAACGACTTCATGTTGTATCAATCACGTAAAAAAAGATCGCTAAAGCAGAAAACCCACTTTCGCCGAAACAGCGAGCGGTACGATCCATTGGAGCGAAAATGTTTGCTGTTTCAGCTAATTCTCTTCCAGCTACCACAAATTCGCTAAACCAGCGAAAATATTTTTTTCCGTGCTCAAACAGCAGAGCAGTGGCGTGGCAAAGTCGGCAAATAATTCGAAATCGTCCACTCTAGGAATGTGAGGGCCGGTAAAATTACCGGTAAAAAAGGGTAAAATACGGTAAGTACCGTAATTTACGCAGACTTTGGTAAAATTGGTATTTTTCGGTAATATTAAAATATTGACCTGCTTACACTTTTTACGCTTAGAAATGATGATACAGCGACTAAAAACAGTGTTTCTGAAGTGCTGATGGTTTGCCGCTCCCTCTTGTGAGCTGCCATCCTATTGGTCTAGAGTCCTGCGCATGCGCCTGCGCCTTGGCAGAAACACACCCGGCCTCTGTCCTCCTGTGGAGAATATACCAGCAACTCGTGCTTCAGCCTCCGCCGTCGCCAGTGTCAATGCAACGAAACTCCACAGGCAATGGCGGTACTAGGTCCTCAAAGAGAGTAAGCCGTCAGTGAAGTTTGTTTTGTAATTTGACCCCCTTGATTTGATTTTTTCTCCTTCCTTGAATAACTATTTGGATCTCATGTGAAGTTAGTTCATTATTCTTATAATTATTTTTTTTAACTCATTTTTGCTACAGTATATTGTGCCAGTAGGACAAGTGTCAAGGTTTGTTCCAAATGATTGCCCACGTTTGCAGCTATTTTAGGCCATTGAATATAGGGAAACTTAGTTACTCAAAAAGAGTGGCGGAACAATTTGGAACAAACATGAAATAACGTTTTTGCACACATTTTGTGCCAGCAGGACAAGCGTGAAGGTTTGTTCCAAATGACAGCCCACGTTGTCAGCTATTTTAGGCCAGTCAATATAGAAAAACTTAATATCTCGAAAAGAGTGGCGGAACAATTTGGAACAAACATGGAACAACGATTCTGGCAATATATTGTGCCAGTAGGACAAGAGTCAAGGTTTGATTCAAATGACAGCCCACGTTGTCAGCTATTTTAGGCCAGTCAATACAGGAAAACTTAATATCTCAAAAAGAGTGGCGGAACAACTTGGAACAAACATGGAACAACGACTCTGAATAAATTTTGTGCCAGCAAGTCAAGTTTGAAGGTTTGTACCATATGATTTCCCACAGTTTTAGCTATTTTAGACCAGTCTACATCAAAACTCAAAACGAGTTGCGGAACAATTTGGAACAAACAATGAACAACGACTCTGCATACAATGTGTGACAGCAGGTCGAGCGTGAAGGTTCGTTCCAAATGATTGCCCACCAAATGATTGCACGGAAAAATACAGTGTGCTCGCTGGGTTAGCGAATTGCACACATTTTGTGTAAGCGCTGATGCAGCCAAATGCACGAAAAATGTTCGCAGCTATGGAGCCTGCGAACACTCGCGCTACAACAGCGAACATTTTTCGGTGAAAAGTCGTTTGCTACAGTAACAAACAATTTCGCTACACGACCGAGAAATGTTACCTAATTCAGGGAACTAAGATGGCACCGAGGTGACGAAATATTTTTGCTGGGTGCACGATCATTTTTCGTTCGCTTGGCGAGCATACAATTCGTTAGTACAGCGATCTAGTTCGCAAGTACACCGAGTACGTTCGCAAACTGTGTCGGTTGGCGAGGACCCCCCCCCCCATTGGCCCGTAAGCAGGGGCATGTTTCAAAAAGGAGGATGTCAATAAATAAGTTTAAATACAGTGAAGCTGTTTTTATTTCCCTCATTTATAATGGTACTACATATGATACAAAATTACAGTTGACTACAATGTTCAAAATATACATATCTTAAAACACAAAACTAATGACCAGAGTCAAAACTTGCACAGAAATATTAAAAAGAAATCACTAGTTTGTATCCAGAGAACACAAGTAACACAAGCCCAGCAGGTGTATACATATGGAACAAAATTACAGTTGACTACAATGTTCAAAATATACATATCTAAACAACACAAAACTAATGACCAGAGTCAAAACTTGCACAGAAATCTTAAAAAGAAAACCCTAGTTTGTATTCAGAGAACACACATAGCAACACAAGCCCACCAGGTGTAATCAGGAATGTAAAATTTCAGTCAGTTTTAAAATAAAAACAGTGCTATTCACAACTATAGCAAGTACAGCATATTACAGGTAATGTCGTAATACAACAAATCGCTCACCAGTGCCAGCACAAAAATCAAAGAGTGGAAATGGGTCAAGCAAGTCCTCTTGGAAGATGCAACAGTAGGCCACCTTGCAGGATACTCTAACTTCAAAGCCTCCTATGTGTTCAGAATATCCTAAGTTATTCAATATTTGGCACAAAAATAATGGCTTGTTTTGCACAATAAAAATGTCACGAACCTTGCCAAATTTGTAGCTACATTCATCATCAGATCCGAGAACAAGAACCATAGCTTTTTCATAGCGAGTCCCTTTGAAGTCAACCCAGTTAGTAGCATGCACCACTTTCAAACCAAGAGGCAAAGATGACTTAAATTTAAAGTAATCATAGTGTTCTTCAATTTCAAATTCTTCTGAAGGACCACAAACCATAGGTGAAATCAAAGGACTCTTTAAAAGGAAGCGATAACACTGACTGAGCTGATGTTTGATTGCAGCAGATTGCGGAAGATCTCTCCTTGATGTAATAGAAGTGACATAATTTCTAAAAAAACGATGTTTAGCCTCCCCTCGCATTGATGAAAAGTGACATAATGGACCCGCTTTTTGAAGCAAGGTGCCATAATGAAGTGTGTTATGAAACTTACTAGTCAGATGTCTTCCAGTCAAATGCATGTAAAGTTCATGATGTTCCCTGATCAAAACATCTATTTCACACTTCATGTCAGATGGTAAACTTCGAGCCTGCAATATTTCAGTTATCTCTTTGTGCAGTTTGTAGAGCTGCCAAAATTTATCTGTTTCGGGCACTAGATCACCGACAAACACTCCAAAGAGACGAATGAAGCAGAGAGTTTCTGATGCAGTGAATTTTAATTTACTTTTAGAATTAAAGTCATCAACGATAATGGGAGGCTTGTTGTCACTGTCAGAAGGCCCATAATCACACATGGCCATTCGGGAATTAAGCCTATCCAAAGAGAAAAACTGTTGATCTACAAAATGTTTGATTATAGGGATTAATACATAATGGCTAATACCCTCAGCCCAATCATGCATCACATCCAGACTGAGATTTTCAGTCACGTGATAGGAATTTACTTCATTGAAAACACAATTTTCCTTAATTCCTGTCAGTTTTACATTATTTGTTTCAACATCTGCTGCATAATTTTCCCTATTGCGAAATAATGATGGATCTTCTTTTAACATTGACCACATCATTTCTTTCGGTGCCCTACACACAGTGCAAGGGTAATTGCATGTGAAGGTTTCTGCAAAACCATTGATGCCATGAACACCCAAATTATCTCCATTTACCTGGTTCAGTAAAAAATGTATATTGTATACACCATTTTCAGTCTCACAGATCACACCTGCACTTTCCAAATGCTTAAACTCTTTAACAACAAGCCTGAACACTTCTTTGTTATAACTAATCCTACCAATCTCATCACTTTTTCTGTCATCTCCATCAATTAGCAACACAAGAAGAATATTTTCCAATTTTGACTGACAAGAAGGAGGCAGAACTGGAATTTGCACATAACCTGCTCCTAACTTTTCAGAATGACCCCCTAATTGAGAATTGGCCTCCAATTCATCATAATAGAAATTAACAGGAATTACAATTTCAGTATCATGAAACTTGGACCGTTTCATAAGCCACACGTCACATTGCGTACAATTGGAGCAAAGATCAGTACAATTCTTTAAGCTATTCATAAAGTCAAGAGTCTCTTTAAGAGCACCGGGTAACTCAAAAGATTCTTCAAGAGTAAACGAAGAGGAATGAACTGACCTGTAGTTTTAATAGTCTTTACTACAGGGCCATTAATGGTCTTAAATTTTTTTTGGCGGTTCTCACAAATGGTAAATGTTTGAGGTGCAACATAATAAGGACGGGACTTGAAGTGAGACATGCGTTTAAAATCTGAAGAAAATTTATTGAATGGAGTTTTTAAAGCATCAAACATATCACGGATTTCATCCACAGAATCTTTAGATGGCGGTTCAGGCAATGCAAGTTGTCTCAATACTTTGTCACGTAATATTTCAAGGAACTCACCACAAAAGAAGTCTGTGAAGTCATCTATGACAGTTTGCACATGATTACGAGGAATAATTGCTTTCTGGTACATTTTGGCAACGAGTATTTCAGTTGTTTTCTCTAGACTGGATTTAAAATCATCTAAAGACACATCAATAAAAGTATCACCAAAGTCAGGTTCAGTCTCTGTTTCAACCTCAACATTTTCACCTTGAAGTTTATCCCTTACAGGCAAGAGAGTTGCTGGTTGAGGTTTATCAGCAGTTGTTAAACATTTATGGAAGCTTACAAGGTGTTTCCTATAAGACCTGAAGTTGTCATAAGTTCGACAACACTCATTTTCCCCACATGAAAATTTCCCGAAAACACAGGTAATATGATGAACATTCTTTAAATGAATTTTCAAAAGGTCAACAGCTAATAATGTACACTTACATATGTGGCATGTCACCATTTTGACACAAAAGAGTAATGACTAAATGAAACTTCTGCATCTATTTACCTCATCCAACACTAAACATTCATTACAAAAAAGAAGTTGCACTTAACTTACCTAAGTAGACAGTTCACAAAAAATCCAAAGAACAGTAAAATACACCTGCCAAAACATGAGTAAGAAATGTTACTAGAACTAGACTATAAGAGTGAACACAATCAAAAATTCTTAACACTAAGTAACTTTAACAAGAATTTAGCAAAAGGCACAAATAATTACTACAGTAACATGGCAACACCCTCCAATTAAAAAATTCTAATTGTGAAAAATGACGAGTGAAGAGACCAATCTGTCTCACTAAGTTACAAAAGATGAGTTTTTAAAATGGTAGAAAAACTGACTACAGCAACATGATAACACTATTCAACTGAAAACTTCTCATATTGAGAAACCAAGAGATCAACTTCAGGAAATGACCTATCCCATTTGGAACTAAATTTGTAAATGGCTCTCTGAAGAAAAAGCCACATGGGTTCACTCTCTGGGGGGTAAGAAGCATGTAGTGCATGGTAAGCTTTGAAAACAATATCAACCGCTTTGGTAGGTGTTTCCACTTGGTACTGCACATTGTCAATTATAATATGGCATGAAGTGATGTTGTTGAGAGGTCCCACAACAGCTGCAAGAGGCTGATTAGTTAGCCCAAACTCGCCCAATCTCTTGGCTCTCTCCTGAAGTGTCGGTTTAAGATCACCAATAGTCTGAAACACAAACACAGGAAATAAACATACAAACAATAGAGGAGGATTTCGTTATATTTAGTCCCATTGTATAAATTATTTTCCTGACCAGCTGCACAGAAGTGAAACCATAAAAAGCATTGAAAAGAACTGAACTTTATCCAAAAATGGTTTTGAAATTGAGGAAATGCAAAAAAGTAAAGCCATCAATACAATGTTGTAAAAGTAACATTGAAAAGATTAAATAATTCAAGTAACTACCACCATTTAAAATATAAAACTGAAGCAAATATTTGGTTAGAGTAAGGCTATTCAAGATCCCCAGTTATCCGAAAATCAAAATAAGGAGTAGGCTACAATACCAGAGCACTGACCTGCACATTCAACAAGAAAGAGTCCTTCATCTCTTGGCGACTTGGCCGCCAACATGGAGCCACTCTTTTCTTGAGTGCTTTGGCCCTTTCTGCCGCCTCTTTCGTTGGGTTAGACACAGTGGTAACAGGCATCAGGCGGGACAGGGACAAGAATACATGGAGCACACGAGTATCTGAAATAATAAAATGGCAGTTAGTAGAAGTTCAGTACTTTACCACTCACATTGTTAAAGAAAATACTGACTAACTAAACTGTAACTTACCATCACTCATGTCATCTTCAAAGATTGAATCTTTCCCCCTTAATTTCTCAATGACAAACTTTTGAAGCTTTTCCAGTTCAGTTGTCAATTTCATGCTGGCTTGCGGCATGTACTTTTCAAAGTCTAGTTCAAGCTGTAAATATAAAACCAGGTTGTTAATAATCACATATGATCGATAGTTGGGTTGTCAAAACCACTTCCAAATAAAATTACCAAAGTCCAGCCTTCAGGGCATTTTAGCTGCGGGTACTTGTTCACATAGTCTGCAATTGTGTCAACATTGGCTGCTCTCCTCACAGGCCCTCTCCTGGGTCGATTGTTGTTGAGGGCATCATCATCAGACTCTCCACGATGCAACTTAAGCCTTCGGTATTTGCTGGTAGCAGTCCACGCACTTAATACTTTAGGCCAAGGAGTTAAGTTCTTTGCCTTTAACCATAACAAAGATTCCTGACAGTTGTCCGGATCATCTTCATCTAAATCTAACAAAAAAAAAAAAAAAAAAAAAAAAAAATGAACAAATAAAAAAAAGTTTCAACAATAAATGAAAGTCACTCTCCTTCTTTGAACAAACTAAGTTCCACTCACTTTCAAAATCGTTATCGTCACTGTCACTGTTTCGGATGCTGTCATCATCAATCATTCCCACCTTTTTCATGTCTCGACGGTATTTGTAATACCTCGTCAGTAAACGTCCCTTGGCAACCTTGTGACGTCCTGAAGATCTAGGTACAGTTCGATACCAAACAGACTGCAACAAAAAAAAAAAAAGAAAAGAAAATGACCAGTGTGTGTGACACAAGATGGAAAGGAAAGAAAATGAACAGCAACATACCAAGGTTTCATTGGGGAAAACTTCTAAAATTTTATGTGCAATGAGTTCTGCCCGGTCAGTAGGAAATCTGAGAAAGATTCAGAAAAGTATTAGCAGAGGCCTTCAATAATAAACGTAAGATAAAGATTTAGGATGAATTGTAATAAGCCATTTATCACCCAGCCAACCAACACCAGAAATTCTAAACCAGCACCAACAAAATATACTGCATGACATGATGTACCTGTTATTAATATCAGACTTCATCTCATTCAACACCACACATTCAGCCAGATGCCCTCTCATGCAATGCGAGAGGGAACCATGTTTCTTTAAGTGGCCCAACACCATTTTTCCCTTAGAAGTCAAGTTTAAAATTTCTTCCAGGTCCTAAACAAACCCAGCAGATCACAAGATAGTACTAAGGAATAAAGAACTAAGAAAATTGAGATGTTCAATTACAGAAATATCAAATGGAACTTTAAAAATTCACAGAAGAAAATAAGAATTATTGATGGCAAGATCAAAATCAAACCAACGATAATTGAGTGCAAAGTTATAAACTGTAGCTGAGCAAACACAAGGAAACTAAATGGAATAATAATTATACTAATAAATAAACTAAGTTTTACGGCCTCAGACATAAATTTTATGGGAGATGGACAAATTTATTGCCATGTGTCATCCCTGATCTCCAAAACCAAAACAAAAGCAAGCAGAGACAAAAACGAAAACTTACATAAGAGTTCCTATTGCGTCTGCTTGATGACCCTGATGCTGAAGGAGTGGTGTGTTCACGCTGAGATGAAGAATGCGGGGTGTTAGGAGAGCTGATCCGAGCCTCAGACGAAACGTGTGATGAGCCACGATCAGATGCAGAGGACGAAGATGCAGAAAATGTCCCATCATCTTCACAGCGGGAGTCATTTTCAAGTTCTGCAGGAAGTCGATTCAGCTGATCACGCTGCCTTTCAGTCACTTCAATGCAAACTGTTGAACAAAAACAAGGTTCAAAGAGTTTCAAATACATTCACCTGTGGATTTGAATAACACCCAAGTAACCAAGGTTCAAATTACAGGAAGTGCAGTTTTTACCAAGGCATCACAAAAAAAAAAAAAAAAAAAAAAAGTAATTCTAGTTCTGACACTAGGGCTTGAATTTCTCACAAACCAAAAAGTGCAGCCATAGAAGGAAATAAAGAAAATTACAGTTGGAGGTGTCGGACTCAAGTCACGGAGCAAACTTAATACCTTTCTTAGCAGCATTATCTTCCGTATCACATTGTCCAGCATCCTTCTTCAGAGCCAGCAAACATTTCTGCACAGGCTTCCTGAGGCCGAGCGGAGGAACAATCTCCCTCAAATCATCCACATCCAGAGCGAGAAAAGCCTCGTAAGAGGTGATGAAATGCTCTAGAACAAACAGTATTACTGTTAGCACTACCAGAAACAAGATTCATGCAGGGCACAGCTCGGCGCGTTCAAGCTGAAGACACATAACTGACGGCGGTGCAGTGGCGGATCTGGGAGCGGCTTGAGGGGGGGGGGGGCATTGTCCCGCTTTTTGCCTACTTACAGGCAGAAAAGTTATGCCGGTCGCCTACATTTCCGGCGCCCCCCGGCGCCCTTCAGGCGCCGAGGGGGGGGGGGGGGGGAATGGGCCGTTGCCCCCCCCCCCCCCCCCCCCCCCCTCAAATCCGCGCCTGCCGGCGGTGCGCGGGTTCTAATAGTGGATTACAAAGGGAGAATAAAATAGATTCCGTACCGATCTCCATTCTGTTCACACTTTGTGCAGGAGAGCAGAGCGGGTCAGATTCCGTTGGGGGACGTTCATAAACTACGTGACCGATTTTAGGCCACTCTATGAGCCCCTCCCCTATCGTGACCTGGCTAACCTAACCTTACCATGCAGTAAGTATAAGACCGTGACCGTAGGCTGACCCCTAGAGATGGAGCTTGAGCGGGCCAGTGAGCTCTTGGCTCGGTGTTGCGGTGGTAGCGAGGCCAGGTGGACGGAGCGCTGCTGGCCGGTAGCTCTGCGCAGCGAGACGCCGGAGCGAGACTTCTGTCCTCCGAGCCACGGCTGGCCCGCTCAAGCTCCATCTCTACTGACACCCCCCCCCCCCCCAAATTGGTCACGTAGTTTATGAACGTCCCCTTGTCCGCCCGCCGTCCTGTCCAACCCAGTTAACCTCACCAGGGTTACAGACGGAATAAGCGAGCAACGCAGTGCAAGAACCGCCAATACCACAAAAGAGGAAGCGAGAACCTGAAGGGCCATTCCGCACACGAGAAACTTCGTAAAGGTACTATGCTACTCGATGGAAAATCAAATATAACCTAGAGAACAACACAGACGACGGGACTCGTGAGAGGTCAGGCGAGCATCACTCCACCCTTCCCTTCTGTGTTCAAGTTATTCACTGAAATACCCTATTAGATGCCTCCGACCACGCATCCAGACGCGGAAAATCGGTACAAGTACTAACCTTGAAAAAGCTGAACAGTGTGGGCGTCGATAGCCCACTCCTTGAAAATCTCCGTCAACGGCTCTTCCATATTCTTCTTACCTGAAAACTAGGCGCGACGCGCGAGCGACAACCACGAGCAACCTCACTCTACGGCCGCTGGCCACCGACTGAGCTTGTGGCGCACGGGGAGGAGCGAGCAGCACAGCCAAGCCGCCCAATCCGAGCGAAGCGGCGCGCGCCAACAATGCCGTCTCGTCCCCTCCCGTCCCTTCGTCTTGTCTACCCGCGTCGCCGCTGGCCCTCCGATGAGGCCTGGTACGTGATCGAACGTTCGAGGTCATTGGCGAGCGAACTGTTTGCTATATCTACAAACACTAAACTGGGTATCAATAACAAGGGGGACGTACACCAGGCCACCCCGTGTCGTAACGGGCTTGGCCCAGCGCTGCCCCTCCGCGACAGAGTACTCCGGAGAATCCCGAAACGGAAGTAAGAAGTCGTAACGAAGAAGAAAAACGCTGCGACAATGAGAAATCGCGTTTTCGGAACCCCGCTCTTCTTAAAAAAATCACTCGATTTCTCATACTTTGTCCAGCGTTTTCCTTCTTCGTTGCGACTTCTTACTTCCGTTTCGGGCTTCTCCGGAGTACTTTATTGGCTACGTGTAGCTTGGCCCGTGGCCCCTTGAGTCTGTGTGTGTGTGTGTGTGTGTGTGTGTGTGTGTGTGGGGGGGGGGGGGGGGGGGGGCTTTCAGAAAACAGTTTCAAGCGGTACTGACCATTTCTGGATGGTCGCCTGAGTCAAAATTTGGGATCCCATACATGGATTTGAACCCATTGGCTGTAAACGTAAGTCCAGGTATTGAACATGAACGGGGCTCAAAATTTCGTCTCAGGGTGATCATCTACAAATGTTTAATACCTCTTGAAACGCCCGTTCAATATGGTCCTACGGGACGATTTTTTTCAGCGGAATCAGCAAACGTTTTCGCAGAAACACCGAACTTTATTCCGTCTCTTATCAAAAAGTGTTCGCTATCACAACGAACAGACGATGGCTAAAGCAGCAAACCGGTTCGATGACGTAGCGAAACGAATCACTCCTGCAGCGAACAACGCATTAGCGAACATGTGTTCGCTATTCTAGCGAACACACTTTTTTCCGTGTGACAGCCCACGTTTTCAGCTATTTTAGGCCAGTCAATACAGGAAAACTTAATATCTCGAAAAGAGTGGCGGAACAATTTGGAACAAACATGGAACAACGACTCTGAATACCATTTGAGCTAGCCCGTCAAGCCAGAATGTTTGTTCCAAATGATTGCCCACGTTTTCAGCTATTTTAGGCCAGTTAATACAGGAAAACTTAATATCTCAAAAAGAGTGGCGGAACAATTTAGAACAAACATGCAACAACGTTTTTGCACACATTTTGTGTAAGCAGGACAAGCGTGAATGTTTGTTCCAAATGACAGCCCACGTTTTCAGCTATTTTAGGCCAGTCAATACAGGAAAACTTAATATCTCGAAAAGACTGGCGGAACAATTTGGAACAAACATGGAACAACGTTTTGCACACATTTTGTGCCTGCAAGACAAGCGTGAAGGTTTGTTCCAAATGACAGCCCACGTTTTCAGCTATTTTAGGCCAGTCAATACAGGAAAACTTAATATCTCAAAAAGAGTGGCGCAACAACTTGGAACAAACATGGAACAGCGTTTTTGCACACATTTTGTGCCAGCAGGACAAGCGTTAAGGTTTGTTCCAGATGATTTGGCCACATTTTCAGCTAGGGTAGAAACCGTTCAGAAATTGCTGTCCACATTACTGGTATTAAAAATTGCGAGTACCTCTTGTAACAGGTCGCTCTCCTCTTGGGACGATGGATCGCCACTATTGACTGTGCTACTGGGATCCATATCTGTAGGCAACAATTAAAATACTATTGCACGCCATGTAACACTGGGGAGGTTGCTTGGCCTCACACCAATTATGAAACAATGAATGATACATTCAAGCGGCCAATAAGATGTCTTGAAAAGGGTATAACAAGGTAAGAAATTAGCCAACCCACACGTTTTTGAAAAGATTTGTGAACAATATTTACCACCTACGGAACAGGTGTCCCAGCTCAGCCGTGACAGGGCAAAGTTAGGCAGGCCGGCGACAATAGCCTCACACGAGGTGCTCCTTTCGGCTCCAACATTCGTGTCGCTAAAAATGCAAATGGCCGCTCTGATCACTTGCGGCAGCCGCCACACGGCTCCTTAGAGACTCTTCAAAGCAAGATGTTTATTTTCGACTGTTTCGTACACATTTCGATTTTGAGAAGGTGGTGCCACAACAACCAGACACAAGCTGACGACTGGTCACCTCGTGCGAGGCTATTGTTGCGGGTTTGCCTAAATTTGCTCCCCCTTTCGTTACGTAACATAGGAATTTTCTCAATTTTTCTTAATTTTAATGTCCCAAGTGTGTTTGAGAAAAGAAAAAAATTAATGGAGATTTTTTCTGATGCTTTAAAACAATTGTAATCTACGTACTAGTTCAGGTACGTACTGAAATAGAATTTAAAAAAAAATAATTGGTGAACTGCTTATACTTTAACATCCCGGAGTCTCGCCACAACACAACGCCCGCTGCGCGCCGACTCGGGTCCTGCGTATTCCCCTTCTCCCTCCACTCGCTTCGCCCAGGTGCAGCGAGCTGCGCTAGCAGCAGACGCACGGCGCGCGGGCAGCTTTGAGTCCCATTTTTATTTACGCTCAAATGCGTTACGTAACGCTTGACCCCCCCCGTGGTGTTACGTATGTGTACTACCCCCAAGACAATCGGCCTACTCCGCCATCGGCCACCCAGCCGCCAGGGCGACGAACTGGGCCCGGTACGTGTAGTCGTACAAGAGGAAGGAGAGTACGTGGGAAAACTCTTGCTCACCAGCGCGGGCACCAGGTGTTCGAAATACGGACATGACCGGCTAATGGCGGCTCATGGACACGACGCGTTGACGGGGTCTCCGTCGTCGAACGGGGTGGGCTCAAAGGACGGGGGACTTGCTATGGAACCATACGGCTAGGAACACGGCCTCGTTGGCGGCAGCCGCGCGGGCCGCCGGCCTTCATGCGGGCCACACCGGCCTGGACAGGGGCCGGAGGTTCCGGGACTACGGTCGAAGACGGGGCACGATCCGGGCAGGCTTCTTCGAGCAGCCCGACAAACAGCCTCAGCTAGGCGATCTCGACGCTGTGGGGGAGATCGTGCACGATGTCGGGTCTGCGGGACAAGGGGTGGGAGGCGTCTGGACCCTGCAGCCGCTCGAGCGGCTACGGCTAGCGACTAGCAGCCGAGAGGTCCACAACTCTGCCCAAAAGTGAACACTGATTCTGTTGATTGTGTCGATTGTTGCAACTAATTTGCAGAAGATTTAAAATTTTAATCTAGTAATGACGTTTTACGGCTGTTTTTCGCCCTATAATGTAGCTCAAGCCTCATGTTAATGCAGTCTGTAAGATTTTTAATCGATGATTGTGTTTGATTGTCTGAAAATGTGTACACTCTCGAGTTGTGGACCCCTCGCTAGCAGCTACGCCGCACCTACCCGTCTCAGTCGCCCGTGATTACAAGCCCGACCATAACACCGTAACCCCATCAAAACGCAGGTTACCAGTGGTGCGTACTCGGGACTCGGGATTCATGGGGGTGTGTCAGGGGGAAACTAGGAGGCACCGTTCCAAGGAAATTGATATGGACACAAAACGAGCACGGTTAAGGGTCAGTCACCGTCCAGAACCCGGGCCGCTCGCCTCTCGGGATACCCACCCGAGAAGGGCTTCGCTAACGCTCCGCCAAGAAGTGCTCGACAAATGTAATAACCCACAAACTCACCTTGAACTTGACGGGCGTCCACAAACGTCCTGGGATGACACCAGAAGGATTACGGTTACACCCCTATAGGGAAGACGCAATGAAAATGGACGTCAAACATTCAACGGGTTTCTTGGTTACCATAACCTCAAAACGTGAGCGCTGGATAAAATGTACGCAGGACCACAGTCGCAAACCAATTTGTCCTGACTTACTCTCAAGCAATTACACCTACCTCACAATCTTCAAATCAATTACTTCAGCTTTTCTACTTTTAAAGTTGATGCAGACGATCGGCCGTTGGTGACAAAACAAGGAGCCGGCAGCGGCTTGTGCTTGTGGCGGCTGTAGCTCGGGTCTCCGGCGTCTCGAGTTTCGTTCAGTCGCCAAGAGCGGCGTTGCCAGATCGGCTGGACCCGTGCGCTGCGTTCCGGCGACACGGCTTATTCGCCCTGCCAAGCATAGCTCAGAGACACCTGGTGGCGGCGGAGCGAATTAGTCATGGCGGGAGAATTCGGTACGGGCTAGTCCCGGAGCCGGCCGGGCGGTGCTTGAGCTGTACTGGCGGTGCGATGAGGGGTGTGGAGGAAGCTCTCTCGGCAAAATAAATCAGGTGGAATCGGAAGACGGGGTGGTAGGCGAGGGCCACGCTGTGAGCGGCCCTTGGAACCAAAGAGTGTGCTGGCGGCGCGACCGGAGGCGGGTGCCACGCTGGGAACAACCAGGGATGACGCAAATTGCCGACGGCATCGGCTTTGATTAATTCTAACCGTTGGAACAACAGTGGAACAAAAGTATTTCGCTGAGTGAAAATGTGTGAATGGGTTTGCGCGACATGTAAATGACTGGGTTAAAATTAGAACCAAGCCAGACCACAGGAAAAAAAGTACAATTCGTCCGTCTTTTCGCAAAGACAGATTGGAACAACTATGGAACAAAGACGTCCTGACAAAGTGATGTCTGCATATTTTAGGGGGCCGCCGTTTATGTGACTTAGTCGGCTTTTGGAACGTGGCCCGCCCACAATCCTTTTTTTAAAAAAAACTAGTGCCCTTCTCGCATAGGTACGTTCGGAACAACAGTGGAACAAAATTGTTGACACATTTCATCTTCGACACAACGCACGTTTTTATAGTTTTAGGGTTTTTCAAAATTGTCTACTTAGCCGAACCAGTCTCATTTTTGTTTTCTTGCGTGGGGCTTACACTTAAAAGGAACAAACTGGAACAAATTCAGAACATGAAAGAACAACATGTGATGCAGCCTTATCGATGGGCGGGCGGCCATTTAGCCATTCTGGGCTGGCCAGCTTCGAGCGGGTAGATTGTTCTGCAACTTTGCCCACGTTGAACCCAGCCAGCCCGTGTCTTCCGAAGAATAAGAAATCCCACAAAGCATGTCGCAGAACAAATCGGAACAAACTTGGAACAACGGTTCCCCACACATTCTGTGCCACGTGCAAACAAAATGAAAGAGTGTTTTGCAGTATAGCCCACGTCGAAGCCAGCCAGCCCGTATCTATCAATGAATAAGATATCCCACAAAGCATGTCACAAAACAAATCGGAACAAACTTTGAACTACGGTTCCCCACACATTCTGCGCCACGTGCAAACAAAATGAATGATTGCTCTGCAACTTTGCCCACGTTGAACCCAGCCAGCCCGTGTCTTACGAAGGATAAGAAATCCCACGAAGCATGTCGCAGAACGCATCGGAACAAACATGGAACTACGGTTCCCCACCCATTCTGTGCCACGTCCAATCAAAATGAAAGATTGTTCTGCAATATTGCCCACGTTGACGCCAGCCAGCCCGTGGCTATGAAAGAATACGCAATACTACTAGGCATGTCGCAGAACGAACTGGAACAAACTTGGAACAACGGCTCCCCACACATTCTGTGCCACGTGCAAATAAAATGAAAGATAATTCTGCAATTTTGCCCCCGTCGAAGCCAGCCAGCCCGTGTTCATTATGAATAGGCTCGTTTTTCTTAGGACCCATCAGTTTTCACTTGTTTTTTTTTCCTTCTTTTTTTTGTGTAGGGGTGGGGGTGGGGGTTCAGTTTGTTTAGCAGTGTTGGGTCAGATACTCTTTTAGCGTATCTAGATCCAGAAACTAGATACTGGTGTGAAACTTATCTAGATCCAGATACAAGATACTGCTTCCAAATTGTATCTAGATATAGATAAAAGATACTGCAAAAGTATCTCAGATACTTGTATAGATACTTTTTTCTAAATATATGTATAAAGTTTTCAGTAAAGGGCTGCTCGCAGTTACAGGAATGTGGGATGTGAAATACAATTTTTTGTAAGAGACTAATTGCAGGTACAAATATTTTATTTCTAGAGTTGACCTGACTTAAACTTAACTTAGGTCATTTAAAATACAAAAATTTTATGGCATAGTTGCCATATAATATACAAATACAGACAATACAGATACAGATAAAATACAAATACATTGGTAATGTAACATTACATTAGATAACAGAATTACAGGTAGAATACAATATATAACAACTAAACTAAAACAAAACTGAATAAAATTTGTTTATTTTGAGAAGCAGCTGCTTCTCAAAATTTTTATCCCCCAGGCAGCCCTGCCTTGGAACTACGATCTGCCCCGCGTAACTGAATAGGCGTTCGACAGGAGCAGATGAAGGGAGTGTTACATTGAATTTTAAAAACTCTTTTCACTATTGGATACTTGTGGATGACTTCATAAGAAGTGCCGGGGTCGTCCAGGTATCGTAGCGCCTCCAGCCTCGCTGCATTTTCACTCTTAGCTTTAGAAGGACCGTGCTGCTGTAGATCTTTAAAAAAGTCGGCAACTCCACTCGGCATTTCAGTTTTCTGGCTGTCTGAGGCCGCATTCTGGATGTTTAAAAGAGGCAGTTCTTCATACTCGTTTTTCACATCCAGTATGTTCTCGAATCTTTCTTCTATCCCTGTCTTAATGGCAGCATGTAGGGAACTGCAATGAACGAGATTGCGCATTTTGTCCATTTCCTTTCTGATCACTAGGACGGCGGGTAGTGCCATCCCAAAATAACAGTACTTGTCACCTTGCAGAATGTCTAGGGCTGTTGAGATGGGACGAAAAACCTTTACATATTCATCAAGAAAGTCTAATTCTAGAGGTTTAAGTTTGCTTAACTTTCCAGAGTCAAACATAGCATCCAAATTAACCCTTCTGCTCAACAACTTTTGAATAGCATCGGGGTATGCATTCCAGCGGGTGGCATTTGGGACAGGAAATTTAACCCCTGCCACATCAACTACATGATCTGATGCCATTGTACTCCTACTGGCCAGATTCTAAAATTTTTGCACTTTTGAAAACGCGGAGTAGAGCCTTTTGTATACATTGTTAGACATTTTACTGTGATCACAATCGGTGGTCATCACAAGGTTTAGAGTGTGAGCAAAACATCTCTTTTGGGGGGGAAGTGTTATCAAATCATCGGAAAGAAAATCGTACTCTTCCGCTCCCAACCCCAAAATTGCCTGAGAAAAATCTATGTCATTAAAAACTACCTCATCATCTTCTACATCGGTATCATTTACATCATCAGCGTCAACCCCACCCTGAACAAAAGTGCGGAACGCGTTACAAAAATTACTAGCATTATCAGTTGTGCAATAGACAACCTTCCCTAGCTTCTCAATACCTAGGTCCTTCATCTCGCTATTAATCACAGTGGCTATATTTTTGTAGTCACGAGAGTACTTAATGCGTTTACAGGAAACCCCGTATGACAACCGGGCTAATGTATCAACAACAATAGTGTGGGCGGTCATGCCCACGTAGCTTCGGTTGCGCTTGCTCCAGATATCCGCGGTTATGCTGACAAACGGTGCAGCTTGCAGTGCTTTCTTCATATCGCTCATCATTGTGTCAAATGATTCAGTGATGATACCATTCACAGTCTTCCTCGAAGGAGCATGAATGGGCACGGGGTTACCCTTGATGAGCACATGGACCAGCTTCTTAAAACTCGGGGATTCAACCTTGGACACCGGCTGCATCTCGTTGACAAAGAACCCGGTGACAGCATCATTTGCCTTTAACAAAAAATGTCAAAATTTGTCATTTTTTGAAGAGAAGACCTCGGACTTTCGTAGGGGGCCGCTCAGAAAAAAAACTCACACCGAGGTCTTGTCTGAGACGTCTATAAAAGTATGCCGGTCGGCACCCGCCTCCCGCCTCGCTCCGGCGCCCTTAGGCGGGGCGCTCGAGCGCGGGGTATCACCCAGAATCCTTCGGACCTCGTCGTAAGACCGTGGTTGGTTGTCTGACCTATTGATAGGCGTGACGTAATATTTAAACGGCCCCCAACAAGAACTATTTCCCTCGCCCAAACGCGAGGGGTATTGCCGGTTCCTGAAGTCGGCGTCGGCAATACCCCGTGCCGGCGGTGGCGTTCCCGGCGACAGAGACGCTCCCGCCCCCTCTGCTCCCCTCGGCCTAGGGTTGGAAAAACAAACTATTTGTTCGGTTAATCGAAAGTCGTTAATCGAAAATGCGTAGTTCGAACATGATCGACTGGTCACTAAAATTCGTCGATTAATCGATATTGTTCGATAACCGAGATATTGTCAGAAACCATGTGAAATTGGTTTACAGTGTACTTTCTTGCCCTTTAGAGCGAGTTAAAACCTTTACAGAAAGAAGAAATTACAAAATGCATCTAATTATTATTTTTAAACTGCTTTAATTATCCAAAACAAACTGCAGTAAACAGTCATAAAAATATAGAAAATTGTCTTTCTAACCACATGCCTGTGTGATATGAACGGCAGCGGCAGTAGCGGAGCAAGCACGAGCGGTAACTCAGCTCGCAGGTCGCTTTTACTGCAGTTACGGGTCTCGCCTCGCCTGTATTTTTCCTAGAGAGATATTTCAGTAGGGCGTGTATCGACGAGATCGGTGAAGGAATTTGTTCGATTAGCCCGATAATTCGATGGGGCAGGATCGGTGATGATTAATCGATTCAACGAAGAGATTTATCGAACAATCGAATAATCGATCGTCGGTTTTCCAACCCTACCTCGGCCGAGTCGGCCGGCACAACAGCTAGGCATAGCTAAGTGGACAGTAAGATTCGTACCTGAGCTTGGGTTACACACGCTGTCCAACGTCCACCAGTGAAGAAGGCTGCAACGTTACTCGGGGCATCCGGATTTGATTTCTTGCTCCCGCTGTTCTCCTTGTCCATCCTGGACACTTCATCAAGCATTGCCTGCTCCTTAGACGGATGCTTCTTCTGAAAATTACGAAACGATTCTGTAAATACCATTAAATAACAGCGTCGTGAAATACTCCGTGCTGAGAGCATTCCGCCGCGTTCATCGCGTTCTTGCGACATTTACGTTTCTCATCGCACTTTGCTAAAGCGATGTTGCTAATAAAACTAGTGTGATTGGGGTTCATTAATATTCATCTTGCCTAGTGTTTTCCTTTTATTTAGTGGTAGTCAAACAACGAAATAAAGGTTACTTTGGTTACGCATAATTACGCGACTGAACGCACGCAACGTACGAAGCACGGCACGGACGGAACACTCTATTATGGTGCGTTTCACAATCACGTCTGGTATAAGGAACTTGAGCTTACCTTGATGTGCTTCCGAAAATTGCCTGTAGAGCAAACGTTTCCTTTGTAGTACTTGTTGACGCAGAAAAGGCAATTTGCCTCAATATCACCATTTCCAAGGGGGCCCTCAGTTATTTTAAAACAAGCTGGCCTGTCCCTTCCGTCAGGGCGACTTGGCCAGCTTGGCCAGCTTGGCCTGCCGGCGGCGTTTGCGGGGCCTTTGGCCCCCGCCTCAAGTCTCCCTAGAAGTGCCCGATAGCAGATGTATCTGTTACGATTAAAATCGTTAACCTGAGCCCGTCCCTGTGCGCGCCGCGATGGTAATAGTGCGCGCGCGGCGGCCAACCCTAACCTCAAAAAACAAAACCAGACAAATTTTCATTAATCAAAAATGCGATACAAATCGAAAATTGTTGCCACCGCACGTGATTCTACGTTCAAAAAGGAGTTGATCCTCAAAATTTGAAGTTTTTCTATGAACATACGTCCGCCCGAACGAACATGCGGCATCAGACTATAAGCCCGGCTCCTGCCGTTTCTAAAGAAACGTGTCGGGACGGGCTAAAAAGTGCCCCGCAGCAAAGCCGGCACCTGCACCTTAGGCTGGCTCGCTGACGGCGAGGGCGAGAGCTCCGGTGATGTCTCCGTCTCCTCATGAGTCGCTCGCTCCTCTTCCTCTTCATGCTGGAGCTCTTCTGATAGATTTGACTCGCGACTCTTCTTAGTGTTAGCCCCAGCACCGGCACCGGTATTTCCTCTCTTCCTTGTTGACATTGCGCCGCACCCGCACCGCCCACCGCACGTCAAAACAAACTGAGCACCGAGCCCTGTCGAACTGTGTGCCTTATCTAGATCCAGATACTAGATACCCGACCGAAACTGTATCTAGATCCAGATAATAGATACCCAAAAAGTATCTAGATACAGTATCTAGATACTGTTATCTAGATACGACCCAACACTGTTATTTAGGTGTCTCATCCATATTGTTTAGAAAATGTTCCGATGTTTTCATGAGTTAGACTACAAAAAAAAAGAAGAAACGATAACAGTTAGTGAAAGTGATGCATGTTGTGGACTAGGGGTAACTGTTTGAACCTTATTTTGGTTCGACGTTGTTCCGGGTGTACATATTTGTAAGGGCGATATTTCGCTTTTAGAAAAAAATCGGGGCAGGGGCTGGACTAGGTTTGAAGACGTGCACTGTCAATTCCTTGCAAGAATGTGTCCCCATATCAAGAACTACTTTGTCTGCAGCTTGCGAAGAATACGACTGGTTTGTATGAATGTAAACGGTATGAGCCAGATAATGTTTGCAAGCTTTCGTAGCAAACAGTTCTGTTTGCGAAGAAATTCTTTGCGAGGCACACATTTCGTCGTGTTCAGTGGCGGATCCAGGAGCGGCTTTAGGGGGGGGGGGCAAAGGCACGCTTTTTGCCTACTTACAGGCGGAAAAGCTATTGTGACGGGCGGCTCCCGGGCCTCCCGTCGACTAGGCAACCCGCATCACTCCGCGGGCCGGTAGGCCGCGGGTGAGGCGAAGGCGGCAGGGGTGCCGTCTTGCTGACTAGGCCCTTCGAGGGCGAGCGCGAGCCGGGGCCGGGCGGAATGGGCAGTCCAGATCTGATCGGCGTCAGGAGACGACACGCCGCGCGCCACGCGACTCCTCCCGCGCCGACCCCACACGCACCGCGCTGCCCCTGGCACTTGACTGCACCGAGCCGCCACTACTTCAACGAGTCACCGCTTCATTCACCATCGTCGGCCGGCGAGCATGCGGCGACAGAGCGCCCCGGTAAGCGAGCGTCAGTGGTGCCACTCCCACTAAGAGTAGGGCTTCGGATAGGCTATATTAGTTAGGTTAGGCTACGTCCCCTGTCCCGTGTAAATGAATCCCCCTTAATAAACATAGACTTACTGTTCAGCAGACATGGTAGCGTTATTCTAAGACCCGCGTGCGTCGAGCATACCACTCCAGCCCCCGCCCCGTTACACTATGCCGGTTGCCAACATTTCCGGCATTGACACCCCCCCCCCCCCGGATCCGCGCCTGGTCGTGTTTGCAACCCTATGAAAAAATTAGTTTGCAAGCTTCTGACAGTGTGGCAAATGCATGAAGTCGCAAAAAGCGTTTGCACGAAAGATGTTACCCGGTCACCGGAGATAGCCTTCTCTCTCCGTGCTCTGTTCCTGTGTTATACCCGTTACTTCCGATCGTCATTTCGGTCATGAAAATATTTAAGTTTCGACGTTCTGCTGCTGCTGATATTTCACTGTGAATCGGCTCGTTGCATGCCAGAAAATCGACAAAAGTTTCGAGATGGAACAGGAGATAGCAGAAACGTTTTTGTTAACTGTTGATGTGCTGCAATTTCACAAAGGTAGGTAAGAGCACATTCATTTGAAGACCCAAAGCTCTGAGCGCAAGGCGCAAAGCTCAGCGCACTCTGGTTTCGAATTGCGGCATGTTGCGGAACCTGCAAATAGGTGCAGCTCGGTAATGTCAAGGCATGTCGCCTAACCCCAACAATTTTTAGGCACGGAGTGAAACGGAGTTGCCTTATAGTTTCGTAGCGGATTGGACCTTTTTTTTTTCTTGGAAGCATAGCCCTATATGGCCCTCTGACAGAAATTTTTCAAACTCTCCAGATTTTCGAAGGGTACTCGTAAAAGGCACGCTGACGTGTTTTTACACTTCAAAAATATCACACACCGTTTAAAAACGAGTTTTAAAGTCGGCTTTCTCACTCCTTTCAATAGGGAAAGTAAGAGACAGAGCACCTCGTCAACAGGCACCACTAGTCCAAAATCAAAACGATCTAAAAAATCAAAAATCTGTCTAACAGAATTACGGACGATAGTCGTATTAAATAGTCTAGCGAGTTGTTACATTCAAAAAATATCATAGTGATCAGAAAAGCCACTTCAAACTTCAGCTTGCTCTCTCCATCCAATGGTGATAGCAAGAGACAGAGCTACTGTTACAACGCCTCTAGACGAGCTATGCTCGACTCGTCAGCAGGCTGCATCAGCAACCTCTGCCTGACTCAGTATCATTCTGTCCTTCTCCAGAGCACAGCCAAATCGGACGTCCTTCTTTTTTGTTGCGTAGCCTTTGCCGGGTACCCATTGTCGATGTGGCGAGCCGAGCCGAGGCAAGCCGAGGCCCCGCTAAAAGGGAGGCGACTCAAGAGTCAGGACCGTTTGGGACCGGTGGGGGGGACAACAGTGCGAGAGCCTTGCAGGAGGCTAGCGCTAGGCGGCCCGCGTATGAGAATGCAAGCGTTACACTGACCGCTACCTTGACGCCCTAGCTCTTCAACTACTCCCTCTCCCCCTCGAAGGAGATACAAACCACCCCGAACCACCCTAAAACTGAAACAAGGCTCAACCAAAATCCTCTTTCCATGAATTTAAAAAAAAGAAAGCAAACAAAACCAGAACTAAAAATTAACTTAACTTCTATAACCACCCCCAAACCACCCCAAAACTGAAACAACGCTCAAGCAAAATCCTCATTCCATGAATTAAAAATAAAAGGCCAACAAAACCAAAAAGAACAAAATATAAACTTAACGTCTATTTTAACCAAACCCCCGTGAAACTCCGGGCCTACCAGTATCTCACACAGTGGGATAGTATTTTTTTGTTTCTCGATGTCAATTTCGTAGTACAGCTGCAATGTAAGCTGCAATGATTGAAATATTTTGAACTGTACTTTATTTCTGAACAATATTCGTAAATCTGTGAATGCGGCCGTCAGTAAATCGAGGGGGGGGGGGGGGGGTACAAAAAAATAACGTGGGAGATGGGAAGCTTTTCACCGCACTTGCTACGTAATCAAATACTTATTGATCCTCGTTACCTTACAGCCTGAGTATGCTTGAAGTGAAACTGTGACGGCGGTCAACAGTTGCTGCTGCTGTGGGCTGTTTGTTTGCTGTGGTGTCGTTTTTCACGCCGCGCCGCAGGACGAATGGTTGTGCCGGTCTCGGCTCGGCTTCAATTTGGAAGGTGAGGTTAGGTTCCTGTATTGTGGGCGAGTGTGTATTTGGACTCTACCACATTTCCAACTCAGCACTTGTCAATTGAAAATAGGGCATATAAGAGAACCCGGAAACGGAAGTAGGTCAAAAAACAAAGAACGGAAACAGAATCTGCGCGACCTAAGGGGTATTCCCCCGGAACACACGGATCAGTCTTGGTAGCCGCGTCCAACTGCCCAGTGCCCAGACTCGAAAATGACCTGCGCCAGGGGCCGGTCGATAAGTAGGTCGACAGGGAGTTAGGGCCCATTTGCGCAGGGTGCGAATGATGGTCTGTCCTCTTATGCTCTGTCCCGTTGGGTAAGGGTAGACTAGATTATGGTGGTTATATGAGATAGCCGTGGCTGCGCCGATAGCGCGCAGTCATCACTCCGAAAATTAAAATTGAATTGACTATGAAAATCAAGTTTACTAAAATTTAGTCGTTTTTTCCGACCACATTGTGGTCAAAACGACTGATATTTGCTTGAATCGACTACAAATTGTAATCGTCTTGATTTTCTTGGGATTTTATTTTCTGACAGTGATCGTTTTCGCGGGTTTGAAGGTGATGCGAGTGTGACCGAACGCAATTCGGGTCTAGGGTCTTTCAAATACCACGTGGTACAAAATAGGCCACATTTAACCCCCCCCCCTTCCCTATGCGGGACCTAGCTAACCTAAACTGTCCATGTATTTAATGTAGGAGCGTGACTTTCACCTTCCCCCCCTCCCCCCCCCGAAAAAAAAAATCGGTCCCGTGGTATTTGAAAGACCCTCTAATGCGAATAGGCCAGGGGCGTTCCCGTTAGATTCGATAATACAAGTGTACGCTACGTTAGGTTGGTTCTTTGAGTTTGGCTGCTTGGCCAATCACGAATAGCGAGCCCTGCGATTCGTGGCGCGCGGCGCAAATGGCCACTTTTCTGTGTGACGCCGTGTCGCCGGCCTTTTCCTCCACGTTGGCGAGGCTGGGACCGTCGCGGCGCGACAAAGGTTTTTGGCAGGTTTTGGGGTTTCGTCGCTCTCGAGGACGATGCCCGACCCTCCCGCCTAAAACATCAGGATATTTTGACGTCGCCGCTGCTGCTGACATTTTTGTTGGCGACCTGCTACGCCCGCGCCGCCGCCGCTTGATTAGGCCTAAAGGTCAGATTAGCGGCTGCCGTTGCCGCTGCCGCCGGCCGCTCGACCAATCAGAGACGAGCGGCGGGCGGCGGTCGCCGCCGCCAGGATAGCCGACCGTCTATATTCCCAGGCGGCAGCGGCACGGCAGCGATTCAGAAGCCAGTATGAGGTCACGTGGACGCGTTGCCATGGAGATCGGAATGTGTTGACATGCTCGGTCCACTTGGTGCGACTGTGTCGTGTGGGGAATACCAATTGTAAATGAATCAAAACATCGAAATCTGAAAAGAGATCTAGATGTCCGCCTAGCATCAACTGTACCACAGTTTCCAATTTTATGGGACTGTTCCCTGGTGTGCTGAAAGCGTGCATATCTTAAACCTGACGCTTGGAATAGTGTAGCAACTGCTGTTGGACCACCTGCTACAAGTTATTTTGGGCAGAGCATTTTCCACATAAATAAAAATAAAAATATTGCATCGTACTGTGTATTCTTCAACAGGGATCTGTAACTTAACATAAAAGCTAGATTTAACGTCATGCTGTACGTTAAAGTTATGACGCTTAACCGATAACGGCCAAAATGGCAATAACGTTATAAATTTTTAACGGAACCAACCCGTAACGCGGTTGGTAAGTTACGCGTTGTAACAGTTACGAATTTAACGCAAATAGTTACGGTGAAAAGTTAACGGTTAGTACAAAAACGCTGGAATGTTACGTTAAACTTGTAACAGTTACAGATTTGACGGAAATGGTTATGATAAAAAGTTACCGGTTAGTAAGAAAACGCTAAAATGTTTCTTTAAAGATGAAACAGCTACAGATTTAACGGAAATGGTTGTGGTAAAAAGTTACCGGTTAGTGAGAAAACGCTAGAATGTTTGGTTAAAGATGAAACAGTTACAGATTTAACAGTTTGTGCCCCGGTATTATAATAACTAGTAAATAAAACGCTGATGATAAAACGTTATGTAAGTAACGGTAAACTAGAGGACTTATAACCGTTAACATATGAAAATAATGCAAAGTCCAGCGCCCCCCCCCCACACACAAAAAAGAGGAAAAAAAAAATACTATTACACTTCGTGAAATACTGGTAGGCCCGGAGTGTCACAAAACTGGATTTAGTGCATATTTATTATTTTTTGAAATGAAGAATTTTATGATTAGCTATTAGTTAACTTTTATATACGAAGGGAACGTGAACGTGGATGACTTTAAGTTTGTTTTTTTTTAATTTAAGTGTCTACTCTGGCTTGCAGGTGAGAACTGGATGGGTGGCGCATAGGCAGACATCGTGGTATACGGGGTATGCCGAATAGTCGTAGGGTACAGCGGCTTAAGAAACTATGTAAAACGAGAAATGTGAGGGGATTCGTGGCGAGACTTCATTGTCGAAAGGTTGGCTGGTCGCGGCGCGGCCCGCGGCCCCCTAGTTCTCACTGGCACTGACCGGTCGGCAGATCGACAATGTTTCGCTCTGAGGGTTGTGCCTCTCGTGCATACTCTAGGGTCCGAAGCGGTCGCGACTCTTGAGTTGCCTCCCTTTTAACCAGGGCTCGACTCGGCTCGGCACATCAACAATAAGGGCTGTTTCACAAGAAAGGGAGAGGTCCGATTTTTAGCGTAGCAGGAGAAGGACGGATGATACTGACGCAGCCAGCTGACGAGCCGAGCACGCTAGCTCTGTCTTTTTCTTTCGCTATTGGATGGAGTGAGAAAGCTGAATTTGAACTCGGTTTTGAGACTGTCTGCTGCATTTCTGGAGTGTAAAATAACGTCCGACGCTCTCGTATGGGTACTATGCGAAAGTCAGGAAGGTCTGAAAAACTTCTCACAGAGACTTTCGGTTTTGGCGTAAGGGGCACCATAGGAAATTAAAAAATACTATTACACTTCGTGAAATACTGGTAGGCCCGGAGTGTCACAAAACTGGATTTAGTGCAATTTTCATGTTTACTACTTTTTGTAATTAAGAATTTTATGATTAGCTGGTAGTTAATTTTTATTTACAAAGGGAACGTGAACGTGGATGACTTTAAGTTTTTTTGTTTCAACGGGAAATGTGAGGGGAATCGTGGCGAGACTTCATTGTCGATAGGTTGGCTGGTCGCGGCGCGGCCCGCAGCCCCCTAGTTCTCACTGGCACCGACCGGTGGGCACATCGACAATGCTCCGCTCTGAGGGTTGCGCCTCTTGTGCATGTTCTAGGGTCCGAAGCGGTCCCGACTCTTGAGTTGCCTCCCTTTTAACCAGGGCTCGACTCGGCTCGGCACATCAACAATAAGGGCTGTTTCACAAGAAAGGGAGAGGTCCGATTTTTAGCGCAGCAGAAGAAGGATGGATGATACTGACGCAGCCAGTTGACGAGCCGAGCACGCTAGCTCTGTCTTTTTCTTTTGCCATTAGATGGAGTGAGAAAGCTGAATTTCAACTCGGTGTTGAGACTGTCTGCTGCATTTCTGGAGTGTAAAATGACGTCCGACGCTCTTGTCTGGGTACTATGCAAAAGTCAGGAAGGGCTGAAAAACTTCTCACAGAGACTTTCGATTTTGGCGTAAGGGGCACCATAGGAAATTAAAAAAAAGTCCGATCTTGAGTGAAACTATAAGGCCACTCCGTGCCTAAAAAAGAGAGGCCGGTGTGGACGGGACAAGGTACAAAACTGGCACCTGTCGGCTGGCCGCCTGACCCTGCCAGAAGGTGGCCGCTCTCCGGGATTGCACCAGACGAACTGGCCAGCCATGCAGCCATGGTTGGCCGCCCTCCGGGGTTGCAGCATATGGCATATGTACTAGCCAGCCTTGCCGTGGACAGGGCACATCGACGGCCACCTCGAGATGTCGTGTGGCGTCAACAGGACGAGGCCATGCGCCTGTAGGCTGGCCGCCTGACCCTGCCAGAAGGTGGCCGCTCTCCGGGATTGCACCAGACGTACTGGCCAGCCATGCAGTGCATGGGGCACGTCGACGGCCACCTCGTGTTGTCGTATGGCGTCCTCAGGACGAGGCCATGGACCAGTCAGCTGTCTGGCTGGCCGGACTGGAGGGATCAGTTTGCGAACGGTAGTCTGACCATGCCCACCTCCAACCTCTCAGCGTTCCACCATTCCGCCATTCCGCCCCCCCCCCCCTAATCAAACTAAAATTATAGCTTGATTCGGTATTTTTAAACGAAACATAGTCATGTTCAAAACAATTTCAAAACCGTTTCGTGGCCGAAACTGAAGGTCACAGCGAACATCAACGATTTTTGTTCAACGATTTCGCTACTATGGGCCTGTCAAACCTCACGAGATTGGTGAGACCTGAAATTCGCCTTGTGGCTCGCAATTGACAGGTACTTTTTACGGCGACACTATATGTGTATGAACTTCATGAATGTGGAACTCACAAAATGTTGCTAGTTGTCAGCCCAGTTTTCAAACCTGTATCACCAAGCGCGGGTAACTCAAGCGGCCTTGCGGACTCCCTTGTTTCTCTCCCCTCTCTCTCTCTCTTCTCCCTTTCCGATTGCAGGGATTGGCGCGCCCCTCTTGCGATGCTAACGACAGATATCCCGTAAACTAAAACTAGTAGTAAGTTTAGTTCACCTCTCAAGGAGGTCTGCCCATTCTTTCGTTCGTGTTTTTATATTTTGAAGTTGGTACCAGCTGCTCTCAGAGGGGAGGGGGGGGGGGGCTGTTCTAGTAGTCTCGCACCAGGTCCGCAGCAGTCTAGGGCCCGCGCCGTATTTGCAGGATTTTGATTCCCGTCTCGGTTCTAACCCGACAGTCATGTCCGTCATATCCTCGACTTGACAAAACGAATCGTTTTCTAATAGATAAGAAAGTGGAAGTGCTTGTTCTCCGCGTCCGTTGTAGGTCGGAAATGTGTGTTTGTGCCTGTCATGAGCTCACACATGTTGAAATTACCTGGCCTAAAGTGAAGTGTCGACTAGGGGTTCGGGTTCAAGCTCAGCCGCTGAACTCTTAATACAACAAGCTGGCCCGTCCCTTCCGTCATCCTCGGTGCCAGTTCCGCTGCGCTCCACCGGCACCTCGGTTTGACAGGGGGACGTGGCCAGCTTGCCTGCCGGCGGCGTTTGCGGGGCCTTTGGCCCCCGCCACAAGTCTCCCTAATAGTGCCCAAAAGCAGATGTATTTGTTACGATTAAAATCGTAAACCTGAGCCCGTCCCTGTGCGCGCCGCGATGGCAATGGTGTGCGCGCGGCGGCCAACCCTAACCTCAAAAAACAAAAACAGACAAATTTTCAATAATCAAAAATGCGATATAAATCGGAAATTGTTGCCACCGTGCGTGGTTCTACGTTAAGAAAGGAGTTTGTCATCCAAATTTGAAGTTTTTCTGTAAACGATAAGTCGGCGTACACACGTCCGCCCGAACGAACAAACAGTCGGCATCAGACTACAAGCCCGGCTCCTGCCGTTTCTAAAGAAACGTGTCGGGACGGGCTAAAAAGGCAATAGTGTGCTGTGATTCAGTGCTGGAAGAAATAATCAGCTGCTCAGTCGAGTACCATATGAAGCTTTACAAACTTTGATCAACTGCCGTCAGAAAACCCATGGTAAGCAAGGCAATATTTCAATTTATCAGTAACAAATTCAAAGTAAATTTATTACGCACATAACCTGTTTTGTCACAAAACAAGGGTAAACCTGATATCATGAATACAAACAAAACTGTTTCATTGAAGTCACACTTATCCTAAATCACAAAATCAGAGAATATGTGAACTTCTCGTAAATTAATGTAATTTGTTTACAACTTTAATAAACGTAAATGTAAAATAAAAGATACTATCACATATCAGACAGAAGTTAACATTTAAAATGTGATCACATTAGAATGACTCAGTCTAACTGTGCCTGTTCCTCCTGAAACAGCAAGTCCCTGGCCAGCTCCCGGAGAACATCAGCATTCGCGTGGAGGAAGATAATATCGTCCAGATTTTCTCCTGAAATATTAAAACGCTGTGGGCGCAGAATGAAGCGGAGAGAGGAGAACAACCTCTCCACTGAAACTTGTGTTGCAGGTATGGCAAGTACCACCATTGCAAGTTCGTACAATTCCGGCCACACAAGCTTCATCGCCTCCCAGAATTCCAGAACACTTCAAGATGTTTTCAATGGGCTGGTGACCCTGTCGTATTCATCAAGCATGGCGAGAACCTTCGCCCGCCCTTCAAGTGGAGCTGGAGGGGGGGCCCGGCCTCGCCTTGCGCGGGTCCTACCCCTTCCAGACTTAGCAGCCTCACGCTCCCTGTTTTCCCTCGCCAGGAATGAGGCAAATGTGTCCTCTTCGTCTTGAGGATCATCAACCTCAGGTGAGTCTTCTCCTGCGTCCGCCAGTGGCTGGACGCCTCGCCGCGCTTGCATTTTCGCCCATAGTTCTAATAAATAGGTTTTTCCTGTGGCGATCTGGTCGGCGGAGAGGAGGGCGAAGTACCTCGGGTCGCACAAGACCGCGGCGTTGAATGCTGCATAATTCAGCAGAGAGGACAGCCTCTCGCCCTGTCCCGGTACATAACAGACTTGGATCGCTCCTCCATTGCCGACAGGAGGGACTGCGCCAGCGCGGTCTCTCGCGACTTCAACGCCATCGTGGCCTCCATCCAGATGGCCAGCAGCTAGCCGAGGGTCAAGTCCCTGGCCTGGAGTTTGATGGTCGCGGAGTGGACGGGTGCCAGGTCGGCGAGGAGGTCGCTGACGACGTCCCACTGCTCGTCAGTCATCCCGGCCTCCAACCGGTCCTTCTGGCTGACCTTCATGACAAGTTCGAAGAAGTTGCGGAGGATGCAAGCACTGCGCAACATTTCGAAAGTGGAGCCCCACCTGGTGACGACATCTAGGACAGGCAGGGCCTTCCCGGCGTCCTTCAACTGCCTGGCGTTGCCCGGCTTCCTCAGCAGCTTCACCAGGTTCCTGACGGCGTCGATGGTGTCCCTCAGCTGCGGGTTGTCCTTTAAGGCGTCATCGACGGCCAACTGGAGGGTGTGGGCAGCACACCGGACGCTGAGGACGGGGTCATCGTCGCCCAGCTCGATGTCCAGCCACCCGTCGTCCCCTGGCACTGCGTCGACGTCTTCCAGGTCGACCTGCACTTCTAGATCCTCCACAAGGAGCAACTTTCCGGCGAGGAGGTAGTTCCCGCCGTTGTCGGACGTCACAGACACTCCGTTCTTCACCGGAATGTTAAACTTGCGAAGTATCTTCTGGATGATAGCCTTCAGGTTATCGGCTGTGGACGCCACGTGCAGTTCTTCAACGGCCAGGGTGCGGACGTGGGTCTTCCCATCCTTGATGAACTGCACGTTGACGCCGATGAAGTGCCTGTTCTTCTTGCTGCAGCCGTCCACCTGCACGGACAGCAGCTGCCCGTCCATTTCAGCAGCCATCCTAGTCCTGACTCTCTCGGCGAAGCCCTGGATTTTCGTCGGGGTGACGCTGGAACTGATGGTTGGCCTGTAAACAAAGGAAACAGTGACATGAAAAAAATTTCAAACCTTGTGGGAAGCGGGGGAGGGGGGGGGGGGTAGTGATGGTAGGAGTAAAAGGAATCAGTATGGACAGAAGATAATTGGACAGATGCTGCTGAACATCTTGTCTCTACTCAGTAAACCAGATCATTAAGAGTTGGGTGGCAATTAGCCATTCTGATTTGTGAGAAGCACCCTGAAAAACGTTTCCAATGGCACAAGAACAGTGACATTGAAATGTACATAAAAATTTCTAATTTACAAATTATGCTTCCCAAGAAATATTTTACTAAATTTTTAACAAAAGTTTACGTACTAAATTGCTGTCCCATAATGTGTATATCAGGTGTCCAATATCTTACCTCTCTCTTTTCGGCATGGCTTCCAGCATGGGGTTGATGATGTCCTGGAATGGCCCGCAGTCCAGGAATTTGAAAGACTGCCCCCCCCCTCGGTGATCAGCCGTACACAGTGCACTTGCAGCTCTGAGGCAGACATCTTCACACCGTTCAGGGTGGACCGTGGCTTCTTGAATGAAGAGGCCGGGTTTGCTGCCGTCGCCTCGCCGGTCATCTGTGTCCACTTAGCTGCTGTGTTGGCATGTACCTCACCATGGTGCTTCTGCAGGTGAGACATTAAGTTGCCTGCATGATGACCCTATAAGAAAAAAAAATTGTGATAAAATTGCATTTGGTTAAATCTCTGATCGGGGTTTACACCGCAAAGGCAAACATGTCAGTCATTTGCATTCAAGCATATGAATAATTTTCATGTTCCAAAACGTGGATAAATTTCATACGCATGGATGCATATGACATTCATCTGATATAAAATTTTAGGTCTCTAGGTGCCATATGATTATATATACTTTTTTTAAATATTCCGTTAATGATATTTAAGATGTCATAAATACTAAAAAATTACAGTTTTAAAGACAGTTGAGATTTAAAGCTTTTGTTAGAAAGAGCATCATAAACTGAGTGTATGAAACCTTTCAATATAAAAATACAACCTGAAAAATAGTTGTTCTTTTGCTATCAAAGGTTTCATAAACTCAGTTTATCATGTTTTTCCCAACAAAAACTTAAAATCTCAACTCTTTAAAATTGTAAATTTTAGTATTGATGACATCTCAGATATATCTACACTACCAGAATATTATACAAATTCTTTTTTCCTATGCTACCTAGTGACTGAAATTTTGCAGGGCAACTCCCCACACATACCCTATCATGATATGTGAACTTCAAAGAAATGAGAGACGTCAATGTTCTCGGCCTGGCTGTGTTGAGAAAGAATTATTTCGCTTAGACAGCTATTGACAACGGGGAAGACACATTTCTATGGCTGCAGGCAAGGAACACTAAACCTCCAAGCTATGAGAAATTTGACAGACCATCAGAAAAACTAAACCAGTGCATTTGAGAGCACCCTTATCCCAAAATCGGAAGTTGCGTCTTTGCCTGAATGTGCGCCGGCCATTTCCTCGCCCCCTGGCCGCGGACACCGAGCACAGGAGTGCCCGGCGCCCATCCCATCCAGCCTCGCCTGCATGGCTGACATGTCTGAGCGTGGCCGCCCTGACGCAGCTCCTAGTTGCACTTGGCGCGAGAAAGGCACCTCCCCGACGTTGCACCCGGCAGGGCCAGAAGCCCCCCCCCCCCCCCTTCCCTCTCTCCTTCGATCACCACGCCATATCATTGCCAATAGCACAGTCTCGCGGCCCAGCAGTAGACGCCAGAGCACGAGAGCACCGCTGTGTCCGTGTGGCCCCCGCCGGCGCCGGTAGGCGTTCCAACGCCCTCCGCGAATGAAAGAGTAGCGACGGTACTTGATCCCCAGAGGACTAACATTCCGGAAACTATAATGGACAGTACGCATTAGAGAGCCCGGGTTCAAATACTCGAGCGCATTACCCATGCTTTACCCTGCGCGCCGCCGACCATGCCCCAACCCGTCCATGGACCGGCGGCCCAGCCCCAGGCCGATCCAGACCCGATCCAATCCGCCCCAGTGCGGCTCATCCGTAGCCGCGACATGCGACATGTCTCCTTGATAACAAACATTGGTTCCCTCACGCAGTCAGAAACATTGTCAGCCGTAGACCGTACACGACAACATCTCTACCCGGAGGGCACCGGGGCTGAAACAGTGTGGCGGTGGGAGATGGGGGATAAACAACATCTTTTGGGGCGCACGGGGCACAAATATCTTGACTCGGTGCCATCAGGGCAGGGCCATTTGACCCCACATGTCCCGCCCACCCCGCCCTTCCTCACCGGCACAAATGAGTTTACGGCGATAGGGGCTGGGAGGTGCGCTAGATAATTTACGTCGTGGTTTGCAAGCTATAAAAAGAATCTACATCTAACATGATGGTATGTTTGATTACTTAGTACAATCTGCCACGTTGCATCACGACTCGTCGTCATCTTGGTGGTACTGGAAAAGCTTGTGCACTGGATGCTTTTCTTGCCGCTTCCGCTTCTTCCTTGTCGAGGTTGAATCGGTGTCGTGCGCGGAATTTTCCGGTGTCGAAGGATTCGAACCCGATGAACTCGGACGAGAATCCATCACGTCCACGTTCACGCCAACAACGACTAGGTCAGGCAAGCAACGGCGTGGCACGGCTACGTTCGAACGACGACTTGAGGTGTCTACGCTGGTAGCTGGTCGATGCGAGTGAACGAGACCGCAGTACAGCAGAGCCGAAGCCAGCCGAAGCCGCAAGCCGAGATCGAGACTCAAACGCACTCGAACCGAAAGGACCGCGAGAGATCACAAGGGAATGCCCAATCGGCCTAATCCCAGTGTCTACACGGCCCTGTTGGTGGAACAAAATGCTCATCCCCGCAAATTTATTTATAAATTCTTCGTTTTTACTGTGTACCGAATAAACGAATGTCAGGTGTATACAATACAGAGATGTGTCTGTCCTTTTCCCTCCCATGTCTGAAAATACCGAGCTACCAGTGAAAATTGGCGCCCCGTATTAACGGGATCCGATATGATACGGAATTCCTTATTGCGGTATCCCGGAACGTTCCGGTATTTCGCTTCCGGAATACCGTATCATACCGGATCCCGTTAATACGGGGCGCCAATTTTCACTGGTAGCTCGGTATAACGGTATAGCGGGATACCGGAACGTTCCAGTATCCCGCTAAGGGAGTAACCGTATCATTCGTATACCGGTACACGGTATTGGAACCGGGATCCAGTCTTTTCGGTGCTGGGATCCCGGTAACGTATGTACCGGTATCCCGTACCCGAACGGCCCGAATGCGCCGTTGGGATGTCAATATCCAATCCATGGGCACCACTTACAATACAAGGTAGGCGTACGCCAGACCGCGTCGTGGCGTAACAGGCTTCGCTCACCGCGAACCACTGTTCCGCCCCTCCACGCCTGGCGTACACCTACCTTGGCCTGCCGGCGGCTGTCACCGGGCGAGTGGGACCCTGCGGGGCTATTCAGTCAGTACTGCGCCCTGCGGGCGCCGGTCTTGAGGCGCGAGGGACGCTACGCTTCTAACCTAACCCCTGGACGTACCTACTCCCACAGAATTGTGAACTTCTCTACCGTACTTAATCGTGCTTAACTCTACCTTAACTTACCCTAGCCTACTCCAACCTTACCTACCCTTCCCTACTCTAACCTAGCCTACCCTACTCTAAACTAACCTACACTACTCTGATCTAGCCTACTCCAACTTCCCCTACTCATTGTAGACTTCCTAACCTACCCTTTCCTACTCTAACCTAGCCTACCCTACTCTAAACTAACCTACCCTACTCTGACCTAGCCTACTCCAACTTCAGCTACTCATTGTGGACTTCTCTACCGTACTCAATGCTGCTCAAACCTAACCTACCCTAGCCTAACCGGTTCCGGTCCAAGGAGGCCCGGCTTTGACAACTGGCACCATCAGCAGCACCTGGGGTCTTCTTCAGGATTGTGATTGAGGTCCTGAGTGTATTTTAAGCGTTATCGGTTCCCATCTTTAAGTTTAAAATACTGCTTTTTTTTAGAAGTTTTTCATTTTGTTCCTGCTCCTGCTCAAGAATGCCCTGGTTTGGCCCCCAGCACCTGCAGCAGTACCTAAAGGTCAAATTTGGCATTTTGAATGGGGTCTTAGGGTTATTTAAGAGGGGGTCGGTCGCCATATTAAAGTTTGATATTCTGCACGATTTAGAATTTGGCACCCCGTTCCAGTTCCTGCCCAAGAAGGCCCTGTTTTGACCCCTAGCACCTGCAGCATCACCTGGGGTTGATTTCGGCATGTTGAATGGAGTCTTGGGGTGATTTTAGAGGAGGTCATTCGCCATGTTTAAGTTTGATATTCTGCACGATTTAGAATTTGGCCCCCGTTCCAGTTCCTGCCCAAGAAGGTCCTGTTTTGACCCCTAGCGCCTGCAGCATCACCTGGGGTTAATTTCGGCATGTTGAATGGAGTCTTGGGGTGACTTTAGATGGAGGCGGTGGCCATGTTGAAGTTTAAAATTCTGCACGATTTAAAAGTTTGCCCACATCTTCCAGTTTGTGCTCAAGAAGGCCCTGTTTTGCCAACCGGCACCTGCAGCAGCACCTGGGGTCCTTTTCGGCATTGTATTTGAAGTTCTGAGTGTATTTTAAGAGGGGTCGGTTCCGGTCTTAAACCTCAAAATACAGCTTGTTTAGCAGTTTTTCTATTTGTTCCTGCTCCTCCCCAAGAAGGCCTTGTTTTGCCCACTAGCACCGGCAGCAGCACCTGGGGTCGACTTCGCCATCTTAACTGGGGTCTTTGGGTGATTTTAGAAGGGATCGCTCGCCATGTCCAAGTTTGAAAATCGGCACGATTTAGAAGTTAGCCCTCCCGTTCCAGTTCCTGCACAAGAAGGCCTTGTTTTGACCACTAGCACCGGCAGCAGCACCTGGGGTCGACTTCGCCATCTTTGCTCAAGTCTTTGGGTGATTTTAGAAGAGGTCAGTCGCCATGTTCAAGTTTGATATACGGTTTGTTTAGAAGCTTGCCCTCCTGTTCCAGTTCCTGCACAAGAAGGCCCAGTTTTGCCAACCCGCACCTGCAGCAGCACCTGGGGTCGTTTTTGGCATTGTATTTAAAGTTCTGAGTATATTTTGAGCGGGGTCGGTTCCAATCTTTAAGCTCAACATACAGCTTGTTCAGCAGTTTTACTATTTGTTCCTGCTCTGCCCAAGAAGGCCTCGTTTTGACCACTAGCACCTGCAGCAGCACCTGGGGTCGATTTCGCCATCTTGACTTGGGTCTTTGGGTGATTTTAGAAGGGGTAGGTCGCCATGTTCATGTTTGAAAATCGGCACGATTTAGAAGTTAGCCCCCCTGTTCCAGTTCTTGCACAAGAAGGCCCTGGTTTGTCAACCGGCACCTGCAGCAGCACCTGAGGTAGGATGCCCCCGAGGTGAGGTTGACTCCGGTATGATGCAAGGAGATTGTGGTCCAAATTTGAGCCCTCTACGATGAACCGTTCTCGAGAAATCGCGCGGACAGACAGACAGACACGCACGCACACAGACAGACAAACAGACAAAACATTTTTGGGCCAGTGGGGTAAGGGCTTCGCTATCGCTCAGCCAATCAAAAGAAAACTCCCGAAAAAGCCTACATGCAGCATAATCCCAAATGTAAGAATGTACCACAGAATGAAGCAACTTCACATACCAAAGTCGACACCACTTATCTCAAGGACTGGATTGAAGAGACACTGTAACCAGATGCAATAAAGCAGCTTGCTTTATTTAAAACAAAATAAAATAACGTCAAGCACGTTATGGAATTAAAAGTAAACTGAAACGTAAAGTACGACATAAAACTGGTCTTTAAACATATTTTTTTTAGCACAGGCCCAGGCTAAAAAAGGAACAGTAATAAATAATGATCAGATTAATGCTCTATTAGAATATCTTTGGTGGCTACATTCTCCTTCCTCTCTTCCCCATATCCCAGCCGCCGCACTCTGTGCTGGGCACCGCGGATGGCTTCGTCGAATCTCGGCTTCTTGGTCCTCTCATGTTCATCTTCATCTTCAATCTTGACATTCTCTTCTTTCTCAACTCGTTGTTTGAGTTCTCCTATGGGTTGGAACAGCAGATTAAGAACCTAACACACACACATAAATATAGAAGTTTAAATGAGTTTAATAAACTTACCCTTGATGGCCAAATAAATCTTTTTATTCAGAGCAGGCTTTTTGATTCGCTTGGCCTCCTGGCCATCTTTCTTTTTGCCACCCCTGGCTGTGCCATCTATCGTTGAAGAGGCCAGTGTCTCCGGACCAAATGCACAGATAGCCAAATCTTTAATAAATTGGTTATCTTTCTTTTTTCCTGGTTTGATTGACTTAATAACTTTGATCAAATGATCGGGGATGAAACAATCATCGCACAACTTGTATCCCTCCTGCAGAAACAAAAAAAGGACTGATTGTTACTGAACTTTTTCTTTCATTCAGAAAAGCATAAATAGACTTCCATGAACATGCATACCCGCTGACTGATTGGAGAACTGCCTCTTTCGATCTCTTTGGCTTTAATGGCTCTATTTCCTTCCTCATTGTCACTCTGGACTTGACAAAATGAGCTGGTTGGAGAAGTGTCTCTTCCGATCTCTTTGGCTTTAATGGCTCCATTTCCTTCCTCATTGTCACTCATCTGGACTTGACAAAATGAGCTGCTGGGTGTGCCTAAGGAATTTTTTTTTTTTTAAATATAATTTCACTTAGACATAGGAATGTTGAAATCTGGACTAAATCAAACAATCATTATAGCTTACCTTTCTCATCCTCATCCCAATACAACATGACAGAATCTATAAACAAAACAAAAAATGGACTGTTACCAGAAATCTAACAACCATACATGTCCAAAATGACAGTTTTGTCATCATACCAAAGCACAGCAGCTGAAAGCAGTTACATCAAACTTTTTAAAAAGTCTAACCTCAAGACTAGATACTCACCATTTTGAGCTGTTTCAGAATAAGGTTTTGTTTCCTGTACAATGGAAGGTTGAGTACACCTGATACCTTAAAAAAAATAAAAATTAATGAACTGTTAAGAAATCTAACAATCAGACAGGTCCAAGTGAAGACATTTGCTACCATGCCACAGTATGGCAGCTAAGAGTATCAAAGAATAGTCAAGAAAGAATTTTTGAAAGTAGGGACTGTTAATCTCTCAGTTTCCACTGAAACTAAATGCAAGATGAACACTTACCACTTGATGTGGTTACAGGATCACCGTTTAATTGTTGAGTACTTTTCACCGCTGACAAAAAAAAAAGGGAATTTCTTTTGAGGAACAAGAGTGGCATACAACGGAAATGGTGCAACCATTCAAATTTAAATACCAAATACCTACCTGTAGAGCTTGTGGTTTGTGCCCTTGCACTGGTCTGAGGTCTTGGGGTCTGCTCTTTGATAGAAAGTTGGGTCTTGTTACCTGCAAGGGTAAGAGAATGGTAATAATGGCAAAAAAAAAAAAAAATTACTCAGCTCACAAAATTAGTTGCTACCTTGACAAGTTTTCGCTCTTTGCAGGGTCTCTATTGTGGCTGTTAATGATCGAACTTTGTCTTCTAAGTTTATATTCTTTTTTTGTTCATTGAAAAAATTCCCCTACAGTTTCTGGTTTAATTCGGTAAGTCTCTTCATATTCTTTTTGCTAATTTCCAATTCCTCTTTAAGTTCAACAAACTTCTTAGGTGTGAAGTCTGGATCTAATCTAAATTTCTTTGCATTAATAACTAATAAACTTTCATCCTCAGAATCCGCAGATGAGGTGTCAGGACAGTAGGTCTTTGGAGGCTGTTTCCTCCGTCTTCGTGCAGCAGAGCTTTCACTTTCCACTGATATATCTGCTTCTGAACTTTGCTCAGACGAACCATGTGTTGGCTGCCCACATTTTGACTCTTTCTTTTTGGGCTGTAAATGAAGAAAGTCATAAAACAAACATGCAGGGATTGGATCACCAGAGATATACATATCATTAAGACTGATAATATAAAATTAACTCACCACATTTGCAGGTGAAACTGACATTTCTTTATCTGCATACCTAGGAGGAAGTTCTGAAATCAGTCCTCCCGTGTTTGCTTGCTGGGCTGTAGAACTAAATCCCTTCTTATTCTTAGACTGTGAACAAACAAGGAGAAAATTTTATGTGAAGAACGGGTAAAAATGGATAATATACAATTATAGGAATATTAATAGTATGAAGGGATTTTTAATGCAAGCTTGTGTTGCACGTCTGCAAAGTGTAGAACCAAAACAAATAAGAAGTTGCAGCAGAACCAAACCATAAAGCAGCATACCCCTGTGGAGAAGGCAGACTTAGCCTTCGAGCTCCCTGGATTGACCTGTTGCTTGGACTTCGGTGCATTATTACTTTGTACTGAAATATCTGCTTTGGGTGTTTTCTCACATGTACCATGTGTTGGCCTAACACCTTTAGAGTCTTTCTTTTCGGGCTGTAAACAAATAAAGTCATCGCATAAACATGCAGGGATCAGATCATCATGGAGATAAATATCATGGAGACTGATGATATGAAATTAACTTACCTTGTTTGCAGGTGACATTGTCAGTTGTTTATCTGTATACTTAAAAGCAAGCTCTGAAAACAATTCTTCTGTGTTTGCTTGCTGGGCTGTAGAATTAAATCCCTTTGTTATTTTAGACTGTGAAAAAAAAATTGAAAGCAAAAAATTATAGAAATATTAATAACTTTTAATGCAAGTTTGTATTGCAAGTCTGCAATATGTAAATAAAAAACAAGTAGGAAGTTGTGGCAGAACAAAACAATAAAGCAACGCACCCCTGTGGAGACGGCAGACTTAGCCTTCGAGCTCCCTGGATTAACCTGCTGCTTGGACTTCGGTGCATCAAAGGAAGTGTACTTCCTAGCCATTACACCAACTCTTATCCTTTGACCAGTATTACTGTCTCCCTTAGTTGTTCCAGCGTCTCTGTACACATAAGAAAATAAAAATCATTGATGTAACACAAAACAGTGGAGGGAATGCCCTCTTAGATGTTAGATGGAGAAGTTAGCCACAAACTAGTAAATAAAAGACACACAATCAACAGTGACGAATAGAAACTACAAACTATACTTCCAAATGCGAATTTTTTTGGAGACGACATTAACGAATGGAGGTCGGTTAACTCATATGAAACATGCGCGAGTCGTATGTTACTACTCGCGAGGTTATGTCTAACCTTGCATTCGTTCCGATGGCTGTACAGCACACATGTGCTATAATAAAAAATTATTCCTTTTAACGTTCGGAATTTCTAACACGTCAATTTTACTTGTCACAGAAGCCCATCGACCGCCACTACACCCTTTACTCACTGGCAACCGCCAAAACAGCGGCCCTGTAGTAGCCCGGTTTGTCATGTACTTCTCCTCTCTTGAATTCCGGAATTTCGGCCACTCGTGACAACATCAAGGCTGGAGAATCGCCTTCGTTTGGACTCCAAAATGTTTTGAACAGATAGTCGCGGTCCCAACCGTTACTTTGCTCCTGCCTCCAAGTGTTAGGAAAGTCTTTGACAAAGCACAAAGGGACTTCGTAATTTTCCTCGTCTTCTTCGTCATATCTCACATACGCATGGGGCACGTCGTCCCCAGCGGTATTGAAAGACATTTCGGGGCTGCACAGTTTGTTGTACATTCAACATTTATCTTAAGGACGGTCGGTATGCGATGTCAGGTATCGGCAATTCCCAAAACCAAACACTAACAAATTTAAACTTCGTGTAACGGACTACGCCTCCTCACTCAGGCCCTCCCAGTGCTAGGAAACTCCCGGCCTTATAGCGATCACGGTTCGTGACCACCTCCCCCACCACTTTTTGAAAACTGGAGGACGGTGAGGGCCAACCGAAGAGAAACAGTAACGAAAACGTCTCATGAAAGAGGGAGATTTTAAAAATCATCTCTTTATTGTTCCAGATCAAATATAATTCACGAAAATAGCATAAAAGTGAAATTAGAGTATTATTTGACTCATATTACCGGGAAAGAATAATAGTAAATTAATGCCAGGAAATGCATTTTCAGATTGGTAGAACTGTTAAAAATATTTACAAAACAAACGGCGTCTTCTGCTATGCTTTCTGCTACATGTAAACAATATGTATAACGTGTTTCTTAATTTATTTCGAGATTTGACTAAGTAAATCTTCTCTGACTGGCATAACTTGAACAAGAAGAATGTCCTGTTCATATAATCGAATCCTTTTGATTTGGGACTTGGAGGTTAAGAAATCTTGTTCAGTTCTCACACCACATTTTAACATGTTTGTATATTATCTCTGGCTTTGAAGAGACTTTATCCTCAACTTTAGAAGTATTAAAATTGTGCAAATCGTGAGTTTGGACCTCGCAATAAATAAGGCTTTCGGTTTGCACTTTAAAGTGTAATTACAGGGTTTAGGCGAGGGACAAAAGAGAATAGATCATTTCACAAATCAAGGTTTTATTCTTCCCTTTTTTTAAATTATAGAACTATTGTAAGTAATATGTTATTCACAGTACATACATTATTATGTTATATAATACATTTACAGAAAATAAATAAATAAAAAATACAGCGAACCACATTCATAAACATGAACATCTACTGTAACAAGGTAAAAAGTGAGACTTCCAGCAAGGAAACAAAAATTAACGCAGTACTGAAGAAAAACCATGAGGGAGGAGAGAGAGAGATAGGGAGGAGAAGGAGTTTGGAGGGGCAGTTAAGGCGATCCCAGATAACCAAGTGGAGTGACATCCAGAAGGAAGAGAGGGAGGCTATGCTGCAGACCTGGGAGCAGTTTCTCCAGGAAGCCAAGTGCCTACAGGCTTAGAGGGTGGAAGGCAAAGGAGAAGAGAGAGGAGGAATGGAGATGAAGATGAGGAAGATGGAGAAGACTGTCAAGTTAACCCGCACCAAAAAAAATTTAAAAAAAAAAATTATGCTAAATGAACCCCGAGGCGCCCGTTTGACCATTCACGCCATTGAGCGAAAAATTTGTGGTGGGGGAAGTGGGCCGCCCTGCACCACGGCGAGTAAGCCATGCACGCCGGTGCTCTGAGTGAAGTATTGGGAAGAATGGCTTGTCCCCTATCGTCTGCGCATGCGCGAGCAGGTGTGGGTGGGGTGGGGGTGGGCGGTTACGGGTGGTGGTGCGGGGTTGTGTGTGTGTGTGTGTGTGTGTGTGCGATGCGAGTTGCCTACCCATCAGGGGAGCCAGCCACACCCCGCGAAAATTCAAATCGTTGTAATGCAGTACCGGGTGGCCAGGCCGCTACAGCAGTACGGGTGGCCTACCGGCGCCTGTAAGGAGCTGGTAGAAAAACCCGCACTACTGCACTGTATTGGCCGGTACATCCTGGACAAGAAACGCAAGGGTAAAACACACTCGGGAGCCAGTATTTGAACACAAGTCCTTCAAAACAAGGAGTAATAGGGCTGGATTCAATTAGAGACTGCCCAAGGTGTTCTTTATTTACATGCGTTTGTTACACTTTCTCATGCAGATGTGAAGAATGTTCCAATAGGCCTCAATAGTTGAGTGTGCTACTTCAGGATTCCAGAGAAAAAGAAACACTAATGGATATGTAAGCAGAAATTATGTATTGACATAAACAAACACAAAACCTATATAACTATACAAACACACATCTTGAATCTTCAAACAGCAGCTTGGGAGGAAACTTGGAACCTGAAAAAAAAAATGAAAACAATTAGTCAGCATTCAGAATGTACTTGCTCAAAATCATGAAATCAATCTGAGGAGGTGCAACAATTGAAATGAAGTTTGAATGGAATGACTTCCATACCCTCCATTCTGACATCAATACACTGTCCTCATATAAAGAATTTAAAAAAAAAACAGTGAAATAATTGTGGATGTTTACTGCAGAAAGTTTACAACCCCAATCTCAAATCGCAGCTGATATATGAAATGCTTGGGTTGTCAGATTCCATTCTATTCACTCATCTTACTTTTTACTTCTGATAATTTTTAGTGAGCTGCATCACGAGTAACAAACTAGTATTGCAAAGACTTTCTTTTCCCTTCCCTGCACAAAACCTTTACAGCGCAAAAATATGAGAAGAATTTTAGTGTTTCAATTAAAGTTGTCATTTCATATCTCATCTTCTTTATCAGACTTGGACCTGACATTTTGCATGCATACTACTCAACACCACCCCTTCAAAGATAAATTGGTTGCATTATGCAAAGTGAAGGTTTTTATGTTGCTTAGATACAAACACCCGCATAATGGTAGGTAAAAAAGAACATAGTAGGAATGGCATACCTGTCATGGGTGACGGCACTTCACAAGTGTCAATGGACCTCAATAACGTTGCACATCCTTGGTCAAAGAACTGATCAGTACCTGGACACCAAGAGAGGAAAATTATTGAAATTTTTATTTCCAATATAACAACATTGAAGCATCATAAAAATCTTCTAGGCAATTACCTTCACAGTTAGTGCTCTCTTGTGGTGTTCTACACAGTGAAATGGAGGGAGTTTGTGGACTTGAAGTAAAAGGAGACATGTTGGTCAGACCTGGAAATAACAAAAATTTCAAGAACTGTTGCTGCAATACGCATAAATTAATTGCCACATTTATAGTTACATACATGTCAAAACTCTAGCAGGGGATTTAGGAAGTAGGGACACTTCACCTGCAGTGCTGATCACATCTGAAAAGGTCAACAGAATGGTAAGAAATTCATCACTACAGTAGAAAAATGAAGAGAAACAAGTGTAAGGTTGCAATAAAATGTGAAGAAATTACCTTTACTGCAAAAACCATCTTGAGTGAATTGGGGAGACACAGGCAGTTCTGGAAAGAATGAAAATTATTTTAACTAGTGTTGTTGCAATACTTTACAACTTTCATTGCCTACATTTTCTTATTAAATAACAAACCTTTAGAAGGGGTTTCAGGTGTTTGGCTCGACTGGAGTGTGTGGGTTACTGTGCCTACAGAAAGTGAATTTAAAAAAGTTAAAGTATAACATGTAGAACAGGTTTAAAACAAGAAATAAAAAGCAAATGTGTTGAGTTATGACAAACCTGCAAAACTCAATACAGATCCCCTGGCTGCAACATTCATGGGAACCTGTCCACTTTCACTGGTCACTTTGGGTCGTTTGGTCTGGGTGTTGGTCGGGGTGTGATTTCTCTCAAGAGACCGCTTCGCAGAGGCTCTTCTGTTCGCTGCCATGTCATTGATGTGGTTGTTCAGTTCGGATTTAGTGACTGAGGAATCCAGTTTTTGCACATGTTCTGAAAGGCAAAAAGAAATAATTGAATAATCAAAATCTCATGAACATACTTAACAGTCCAGACTTCAACAAGGGATGAATTCCCACACTACCCCGCTTGCCACTGCTGGCAAGCCACTTCACGTTGTCCCCATACATTTCAGTCAGAATAACATCCACGTGTCGTTTCCAGGGATGCCCACAAGTTTTAGCCTTAATAGTGGCTGCCATCTCTGGACTAACAAAAATGGGTTGGCTTCCGAAGAGCTGGACCTGAAAACAATTTTTTTTTAAAAAAGGAAAAATTGAGCAATATTGGTAATTATAAAAGTTTGTTGCTTTAAGAATACTATACCTTTTCAGGGCTGTGGTCAAAATAATATGTTGGTAACTGAGAGTAAAAAAATTAAATTACTGAAGTCATGTTCCAATAACAACAGAATGAAAACAAATCAAGGAAGCGCATCACTCACAGTTAGCAGATGTGCTGGTGGCTTCACAAGACCACTGGCTGTTTTTCTTTTGACGTGGTCACTCAGTCGCAGGTGTACACCCTCCAAGAATTCTTTGATGGCATTGATATGCATGTTGGGTGGCTGCGCTTTCAACCCATTAAGCATCTCTCCCACAAAGTCAGCAACTTCACAGGAAGCTAAAAACACGAAAGTAAAGGTTATGAAATGTCAACAAAGCTGAAATGCGGAGACTAATGAAAAACTTGAGGTACTAGCCAAGGCGACAAATAGTTGAGTCCAAATGCCAAAACAAGGTACTAAGGGAGAACAACTCTGGCACTGCATTGGGACCGACAAGAACTGAGTCCCTTAAGGTTCGAGCCAGAGGTGGGCCTGCTTTACGAGCAGCAGCAACTCCGTCCTGTTGCTGTGGTCTGTCAACTTCAGTCGATCCCCTCTTTTTGTTTCCAGGAAGATCTAACTTCAGTACTTCTTGCGCCAGCTCTGCATCGAGTTGACTTGGCTTTTTGGAAGCGGCCTTGTCTTCCTTAGCATCCTGGGCTAGCTTCTTCTTTGATGCCATCACAGGCATGCTGAATGCCCTGTCGCCTGGAGGAATTATTTCCCCAGTGACAACATTAACTTCAATGGCATTCATCGCTGCCTCATCAGCTAGATAACAGGAGAAGAAACCAGTTAGGCAAAAAGAAACATGAGGCAAAATTTGCGCAAAGTTTAGGAACAATGCATATGTTACGGTACTACTCACTTCCTATTGCCAAAATTTTAGCTTCGTAGGTATCCTCAGCACGTCCCAGGCGCCTGATTAATTCAGGATTGGTGTGTCGCCACACCAATTTGCACCAAGCGTTCTCCTTCCGATGACGCTTGGGAATTTGGGCCGTTTTTAGAGTCTCCACGAACCCTACTTCACCCTCATACTTCGGCTTGAAATAAACCCTGTATTTTTTCGCAACGGGAGCCATGGCGACCTCACTAAAATAATAACGAAGAACAATTCACAAACAATTCACAAACTTAAAGACGATAAAACGAAACCCAAGCCACAAAAAGCAACGAAGTCAAGATGGCGAACGCAGCACACGGCACACTGCCAAGCGGAAGCATGATGAGTCATAGCTGCACGGACACCAACCTGGAATCGCACAAAGTGAAACGTTCGAACCACAATAACTCCATTTTGTGAAGGAAAGTAATAAGGAAGCAAAGTAAAAAATTCAACATTCATCGTTTACATCAGGTTTAAGATTTTCTTGACAAGAAGTCGTAACTTCGTTTAATGATTTATTTACTTACATTGCAAAAGTTGGACTGCAGTTCGTGCCTCGATCGACCGCTTTGCGACCAGTACGGACACAATCACGTGAATGTACCCTCCATTGAATGCTCGTTTTGTCTGCTAGTCAACATCAAATCTCTTCTTGGTCAGTTTCTTTCGATTTCCACCAACGGTAATTTCGCTCACTCTGCTATTAATAACTGTATTGTGTGGGTTTGTGCCTCTAGGAAAAACCAGGCTAGCGGTCATGCCTAAGTCAACAACTCCAGGGTCCGTGAGCTCTCGCAATCGTTTGATACAAACTTTGAGAAATCGGGCCCCGGAAAACGCCCCTAATAAAAGGTATTTTCAGTGATGTTTATTTGTCCAGTAATGTTTGACAGTGCTAGTGAATACTTATGCATGTTCATTTACCGAGTAGATTCCATCCATTTCCTGTGAGGCAGCGTGGAAGAGGAGCAGAAAATGGGATCGTCCAACCTCAAAACCGTGATCTGATTCCAAATGGCAGGCAGCCTGACAGAGTTGTTGCAGTGTTGGGGTAAGAATTCTCTCTATCAATATGTTTGTGATAAATTATTCTTTGCTCTGTTCTTATTGCATGCATTCATAATGATTGCTTCGTTTTTTGTGTTTCAGTGATAATGCCGCAAGGAATTTCCAAGCAGGAAGGCAAGAACCACAGCTAAACAATGCGGGCCAGGAAGAGAATCATATTAACAGGGACGATGGGAATGATAATGAGCTTGACAATCTGGACGGAGGTGACATTGTGCCTGACAATCTTGATGGAAGCGACAACGAACTGGACAATCTGGTTGAAGATGAGATAGTGGATCCAGTGTTTGAGAACCAAGCTGGAAATGCACATGAAGCTGGAGGCAGAGGCGGTGATGAGGGTAATGTTGAGAGTGATTCAGGTGAGAGTCATGATAATGATGAGGTACATGATGACATGGAGGCAGATAATGGGGATGAAGAGGAGCAGGGTGGGAACAATATTTATGAAATTAATGATGACGAACTGGGTGATCAGCCTTTATATCAAGACGCCACGATTACTGTCAGGGAAAGTGCAGCAGCATGTCTTGCTTTCATGATTCAGCATAATCTGAATGCAGCCTGTGTTGATGGTTTGTTTAAATTAATTAAACTGCATTGTCCCCCACTGAATTTTGTTTCATTAACTGTCAAGAAACTGAAAAAGTACTTCAACTTTACATCGGGTGGTGCTATTAAGAAATTTTATTGCTCTGTTTGCCGTGAAGGTTTAGATAATGAAAGGGCATTTTGCCGTAGATGTCAAAGAAGGAGACAAGCATCCTACTTTATCCAAACTCCTTTAATTCCTCAGCTTAAAAAATTGTTTGAAAGGCGTGATTTTTATACCAAACTTCAACACAGGTTTGCTCGGCGGAAAATGAATTAGGGATGGATTGAGGATGTTTATGATGGTGATCTGTACAAAGTGCAAGTTGCAGATGGCTTCCTTGCAGAGCCCAATAACTTTAGTATGACTTATTATGCAGATGGTGTACCAGTCTTCCAAAGTAGAAATTACAGCTTCTGGGGTTTCTTTCTGACCATAAATGAGCTGCCTTACAGGGAGAGAATTAAAAGAGAAAATACTCTTCTTGCAGGGTTGTGGTTTGGTCCCCAGAAGCTAGTGCCAAACCTGTTTATGCGTTCATTTCTTGATGACTTCAGGAACTTATTAGGAGTAGTCAATGTCTACATAAGAACTTTAGATCAGGAAGTCAATGTGAAGGCCATAGTTTTGTGTGGTGTTGCAGATTTGCCAGCTAAAAGTGCATTCTTAAATCTCATATCCATCAATGGGCATTTTGGATGCCCTGCTTGTGAAATAAGGGGTGAAAGCATTGCTGTTGAAAACAATAATCCAGATGAAGCTGAAAATGATAATGATGCACCAGCAGTTGAAAATGATGCAGGCATCAGAAACAGATTTAACCGCAATAGAAGACCAAGGGTGAAACGGGCATTTGTTTTTAGATATCAGAATCCTCTGGAAAAGAGAACTGCAGAACGCATGGCAGAGCAGGCGCGACAAGCTATTGATGTTGTGGGTAGAAATAATGTCACCTCAGTTCGGGGAGTGAAGGGCCCAACTGCACTGCGATTATTTATTCCAGATTTTGTCCGGGGTTGTGCTGTTGACTTAATGCATTTGGTAATGGGGATAGTGAAGAAACTATTGGGTCTACATTTTGCTCCAAAGTTTAGTGGAAGAGGTTGGTCACTAAGACAGGTCTATGATGTTGCAGATGAACTGTTACTGAAAATTAAACCTCCAAAATACATACACAGGTTGCCGACTAGTTTAAAAAATGCATGCCATTGGAAAGCTTCTGAGCTAAAGAATTGGTTTTTTTACTATTCAGTGCCAATTTATCAACACATCATGCGACATAATTATTTCAACCATTACCTCAAATTAGTACTTGCATTATCATATTTGAACTCCTCTTCCATCTCTCCAGCAATGATAGATACAGCTGAAGAACTTTTGAATGACTTTGTGAGAGAATTTGAATGTTTGTATGATGTCCAGTTCTGTTCCATTAATATGCATATGCTGCTTCATTTACCTGACTGTGTGAGGGCGAATGGGAATTTATTTAGTTATTCATGCTTCCCCTATGAAGATCTGAACGGTCAAATCTTAAGAGTCATTCATGGTAAAACAAATGTAGACTCCCAGGTAGCAAGAATGCATTGGCAGTTTTTAAGCCTGCCCCAAAAAGTAGATCGTCTTCCTGATGGGCGTGCCAAAGATTTTTGTAATCAAAAGAAAAAGCAAAGCAAAATATGTGAAAGAGTAGGCTTAAGTTGTCATGTTGTGGGCACTTATGATGGTAATGAAGTGAATAATCCCTTTGTGTTGGGAGCACTAAGAAATGCTGACATTGCATACACACATTTAAAATCATTTAAACGTCTTCTCAAAGACAGACTTTTATATGTTGCCGAGACATATCCGAGAGATTTGAAACAAACATCATCTTGTGTGGCTTTCATGAGAAACAACCAGGTTTGTTATGGAAAAATCTTCATTTTTCTGAAGGTCATGGAATGTGATTGTTTACATCAGTGTGATTGCAATGGGAGTCACTATGCCATTGTGAGGGGATAAGAAAAAGTAGGTCATCTTGAGGTGATGGGAGACCCTGGTGCCAGGTTGAAGTATCTCTTTACATTTGAGCCATCACTCAATGTTCTTGCTGTACCTGTGATGGACCTAAAAACAGTATGTTCTTACATGCATGTAAATGGGGCAATATTTTTGGCTGAACCTGTCAATGATCATGAGGTTGAGTGAGGGCATTGTAGGCAAAGGGCATGACTTTTCTGCCTTTAGGTAGGCAAAAAATGGGACATTGGTCCCAAAGTTAATGAGGTTGGGTGAGGGCATTGTAGGCAACTGGCATAACTTTTCTGCTTGTAAGTAGGCAAAAAGCGGGACATTCAGGATGGCCACCAGTCAGGGAAAAAATAGTTGGCCAGGGGAAAAAATAGTTGGTCAGGGAAAAATCAGGGAATCAGGGAAGGCGACTACAAGGGCCATTTTCGGGTCGTTGGTGAATTATCTGGAAAATAGAGCTTCTGCATTTCATTTTTCTTCCCTTAAGCGCTTGCCTCCTTGGCCTGTTAAATTACTGTGGCACGTACGTTCTGAATTTTCAACAATAATTTTGTGACAGTAAAGCGTGCGAGCAATCTGAGGGCTTGCTTTTAATTTCCTACCGGTCTTGTCATTCTCAAGAATGGTTTGACGCAGTGGTAAGGTATAATTTTTCCTCCTTTTTTTTTAACAATTGCAAGGGTGTTTGAGGCCTTTGGTACTACAAGACAAGACCATGTGTTGCTTTGTTAATTATCTGTATGTACTATTCAACTTAATAATCAAATGAACTTGTAATTTATTATTTCTGCTGTGTTGGTGTTATTTGAACAGCACTCTTTAGCCCGTCCTGACACGTTTCTTTAGAAATGGAAAGGAGCTGGGCTCATTGGCTGAGCGATAGCGAAGCCCTTACCCCACTGGCCCAAAAATGTTTTGTCTGTTTGTCTGTCTGTCTGTGTGCGTGTCTGTCTGTCTGTCCGCGCGATTTCTCGAGAACGGTTCATCGTGTAGAGGGCTCAAATTTGGACCACAATCTCCTTGCATCATACCGGAGTCAACCTCACCTCAGGGGTATCCTACCTCAGGTGCTGCTGCAGGTGCCGGTTGACAAACCAGGGCCTTCTTGTGCAAGAACTGGAACAGGGGGGGCTAACTTCTAAATCGTGCCGATTTTCAAACATGATCATGGCGACCTACCCCTTCTAAAATCACCCAAAGACCCAATATAAGATGGCGAAATCGACCCCAGGTGCTGCTGCAGGTGCTAGTGGTCAAAACGAGGCCTTCTTGGGCAGGAGCAGGAACAAATACTAAAACTGCTAAACAAGCTGTATTTTGAGCTTAAAGATCGGAACCGACCCCGCTCAAAATACACTCAGAACTTCAATTACAATGCCGAAAACAAACCCAGGTGCTGCTGCAGGTGCGGGTTGGCAAAACTGGGCCTTCTTGTGCAGGAACTGGAACAGGAGGGCAAACATCTAAACAAACCGTATATCAAACTTGAACATGGCGACTGACCTCTTCTAAAATCACCCACAGACCCGAGTAAAGATGGCGAAGTCGACCCCAGGTGCTGCTGCCGGTGCCAGTGGTCAAAACAAGGCCTTCTTGTGCAGGAACTGGAACGGGAGGGCTAACCTCTAAATCGTGCCGATTTTCAAACTTGCACATGGCGAGCGACCCCTTCTAAAATCACCCAAAGACCCGAATAAAGATGGCGAAGTCGACCCCAGGTGCTGCTGCCGGTGCTAGTGGTCAAAACAAGGCCTTCTTGGGGAGGAGCAGGAACAAATAGAAAAACTGCTAAACAAGCTGTATTTTGAGGTTAAAGATCGGAACCGACCCCGCTTAAAATACACTCAGAACTTCAAATACAATGCCGAAAAGGACCCCAGGTGCTGCTGCAGGTGCCGGTTGGCAAAACAGGGCCTTCTTGAGCACAAACTGGAAGATGTGGGCAAACTTTTAAATCGTTCAGAATTTTAAACTTCAACATGGCCACCGCCTCCATCTAAAGTCACCCCAAGACTCCATTCAACATGCCGAAATTAACCCCAGGTGATGCTGTAGGTGCTAGGGGTCAAAACAGGACCTTCTTGGGCAGGAACTGGAACGGGGGCCAAATTCTTAATCGTGCAGAATATCAAACTTAAACATGGCGAATGACCTCCTCTAAAATCACCCCAAGACTCCATTCAACATGCCGAAATCAACCCTAGGTGATGCTGCAGGTGCTAGGGGTCAAAACAGGGCCTTCTTGGGCAGGAACTGGAACGGGGTGCCAAATTCTAAATCGTGCAGAATGTCAAACTTTAATATAGCGACCGACCCTCTCTTAAATCACCCTAAGACCCCATTCAAAATGCCAAATTTGACCTTTAGGTACTGCTGCAGGTGCTGGGGGCCAAACCAGGGCATTCTTGAGCAGAAGCAGGATCAAAAGGAAAAACTGCTAAAAAAAGCAGTATTTTGAACTTAAAGATGGAAACCGATAACGCTTAAAATACACTCAGGACCTCAATCACAATCCTGAGGAAGGCCCCAGGTGCTGCTGATGGTGCCAGTTGTCAAAGCCGGGCCTCCTTGGACCGGAACCGGTTAGGCTAGGGCAGGTTAGGTTTGAGCAGCATTGAGTACGGTAGAGTAGTCCACAAGGAGTAGGGGAAGTTGGAGTAGGCTAGGTCAGAGTAGGGTAGGTTAGTTTAGAGTAGGGTAGGCTAGGTTAGAGTAGGAAAGGGTAGGTTAGGAAGTCCACAATGAGTAGGGGAAGTTGGAGTAGGCTAGATCAGAGTAGTGTAGGTTAGTTTAGAGTAGGGTAGGCTAGAGTAGGGAAGGGTCGGTAAGGTTGGAGTAGGCTAAGGTAAGTTAAGTTAGAGTTAAGCACGATTAAGTACGGTAGAGAAGTTCACAATACTGTGGGAGTAGGTACGTCCAGGGGTTAGGTTAGAAGCGTAGCGTCCCTCGCGCCGCAAGACCAGCGCCCGCAGGGCGCAGTACTGACTGATTGGCCCCGCAGGGTCCCACTCGCCCGGTGACAGCCGCCGGCAGGCCAAGGTAGGTGTACGCCAGGCGTGAGGGGCGGAACAGTGGTTCGCGGTGAGCGAAGCCTGTTACGCCACGACGCGGTCTGGCGTACGCCTACCTTGTTATGGTTTGATTTGTAGTGTAATAATTTCAATAAATGTAATCTTATTATTTTGCTGTTTGTATTTAATCTGAGGCACATACCCAGCTTTGTTTTGAGGCAAATTGAAATGAGCCACAAAAGAAGGTATCTTACATATATTATTGCACACACCTATCAGATTTCACAATACTGTTACTTCAAACACACATTTTGAAATTACGGAACAATAATAAACATACAAACAAATACATATTCTTAAATTAATTTAGCAATAATAATACATATACAGGTCTAAGCCTTCTTCACCCTCTTCGATCTCCTTCGATTATCCTCATCAGAATCTTCTTTAACCCTCTTTGAACCATCTGCATCTGAGTCAGAACCTACACCAGAACAGAAGCAAATATTAGAAACGTACAAACGATTCAGCTGGCTTTATTAATCACTTCCAGATAAGTACATACCAGAGCCAGGGTTAGTACGCTGATCTCCAAACAAAATTTCACTATTGGCCACGTCATGGCCAAGTAGTTGGAACTTCGAAAGATCCTCCTCATGTCCATGGTATTTTGCTAGGCGTCTAAAATAAGTTCGACTAGCTTCCACAGCGTCAGCTTCACATTCTTCTGCGGGAGGGGAAAAGGTCAGGTTAAATTGTGTACGCCAATTCTGCAAAATATTTCAATGTGCTACACTCACCACTGCAACCCAATATCACTGCTGGTTCACCGCCTATGTGAACGAGATCACCACTCTCATGTATTCGCCCTTTACTATCATACTGAGGCACCACAGTCACCTCCCCGTCGTTCAAAAATATCACCACAATATAAATATTCTCCAAAAATAAATCCGGAGAGTAGTAAGACGCCATTTTCAAATTCAAACACTTAACCTGCGCACGCTGGACTCAACAAAAAAGGTTGTGCCTGATCTCGTGAAGTCACACCACGTTGGTTGGGTGCGGGGTGCGGGATGAGGGGAGCGGGGTGGTGGCACTTAGAGAGTGGTGGGGGGTTTGAGGGCGAGGGGAAGGGCACGAAGGGGGAGGGGTAGGGGGGCATAGCTGTTTGGCGTGTCCGACAGCAGAGGGCGCCACCGGCGTTGGGTCCTCTTTACCCCCACCACCTTTTTCGGACCCTATCCAATGGCATGAATGGCTTCCTCATCGGGAGTCGTCCTACTACGAACAAAAGAATAGAGCGCCGAAAATGGTTTAACCCCCGGCATGCACGGTTAGACCCACGGCGTGAATGGTCAAACGGGCGCCTCGGGACCCCAAATTTAAATTGTTCCCCTTCCTCTTCGTCGTCCTCTTCTTCTTTCTTTTCACCCCACAATTTGTTCCCTAACCACCCCACCCACGTCTTCTTTTTTTGCAGCTCTTCAATTTTATTCTTCATCTTCCTCATCTTCATCTCCATCTTCTCTTCTCGGATCTTCTTTTGTTTCCTTTCCTCTTCTCTCTTCTCCTTTGCCTTCATCTCCTCCCAGGTCTGCAGCATGGCCTCCCTCTCTTCCTTCTCTCGCTTTTGGATGTCCCACCACTTGCTTATCTGGGATCGCCTTAACTCACGCTGTCCCCGCCGCTGCTGCACCTCCAAGCGCTCCCTCTCCTCCATCTCTCTCTTCATCCTCTTGTTTTCTCGTGCCAGGTTCTCCACCTCTTCCCTCACCCTTTTCACTGTATCCTGTAAACACAATGAAGAAGACGATTAAAATTAAGGGCTGAAATTTCCAGCGAAGTAATTGGAGACGAGGAGTACAAATATTTAAAGTTCTACTTACAAACTGACGCTCCCGTCTCCCATCATTTCTCCTATTCTGCGACATCTGGAACACAAACAGCACACTTAAGAAAACATAAAAGGTACCAAATGATGTGTTCTCTTTACACTGAACTCGCTGTTAATATTAAGGTAATCATAAATGTAAACATTTTTTGTTATTTTAAGAGCTGAAACTGTTACTCATTGATTTGGAGCTCAATAAAAATGTAATATAATAGAATCAATCAGATCAAACAGGGAACCAAGAAATGAATTTTTGATGTGTCCACAAAAATGATTGATGATCCTCTGAGATACCTCTCCTTCTATCCCAATAATGTTTGAAACCATATGAAGATGATTGGAAATGTGCATTTATCCATTAAATACCAATCCCTCATCTAAATACAAATATAATGATTAGCAATGTCACCTATACTTACCTTGCACAAACCTTGGATTTAAAGTATGTCAAATCTCGCCTTGTTTTGAGCCAAACTATAGGCGTGTCCCTGGAAATTGAAAGATAATGATGAAATGTCAAATAGAGAGCATTCTAATTCAAGCCAAATAATAAGCAGGAATACAGCAAGTAATGAAAAGGGAATATGACCATTTGAATACTTATCAAGAGAGAATGGGCATTAGATTCACATGAAAAACCTGGCCCGCTTGCATGAGTGTGAGATCAGCATATCCAAACTGATGCCGCACAACTCATCCCAGGTCCTACCACGGGGAGGTGGGCCTAGGTATTTACATGACTTCAAGGCAAATGCTTTACCAGTAAATTTCAGGACCCGTCACCATATTTCAGGATTTTAAACAAGACAAGTCAACACCATATTTCAGGATTAACAAGACTGTCTGCACCAATGGAGGTTTTTGACATATCGCAGTTGGAAAGAGCAGGGCTGGAACAGAAACAGAATTAGAAGACCACAGGAGGCCATGCAGCCTGATAAGGGCTGCTGAGGGCAAACCCGCACCTGAAACTGTAAGGATTTTTACTCGGACAAGTCTACACCATATTACAGGGTTTACAGGACTGTCAAATCTTCTGTCAGGTCTTCACATTCCACATCCCTTTTTCTGCTCACTGTTCTTTTTCTTGAATTACAAGACAGAAGAGTCCTTCCCAATACATGTTTTACTCTTTCTTCCCTCTTTTTCCTTTTTCTTGAATTCACCATTGAACACTTTACACGCATTCCTTTCGAGAAAATGTGAAAATCTGGCATATAGGAGCTTCTGCAGTTCATCTTTGTGTTCAGAATGGCTTATCCAATCATAATTCAAACAATCCAGAACTTGCTTTCTCGCCCTTTCATAGATATTATAGAGGGAAAGATACATCACACATTTTGCTTCAAAAAGATCAATCCCATTTCTTACAAACTGTACCAGATGCTTACTGGGCACTCCTGCACCAGTTAGGTGAGGCTGGAAACGCTCAACTTCACTGTAGACTGATCCTTCTACTTCACCAGTCATGTCAAAAACACATGTTTGACACTTCATAGATTTGATGCATTCCATCCTCAGTTCACGGGCTATTTTGATGTCATGGTACTCGCATGGTAGTTTTCCAAGCGAAGGCGGAGCTGTTCTATGCGGGAATCAGCATTCGGATTTTCCACAGTTGATGAACCACTTAAAGCCTGCGACACAGAGTGCAGCTTTCCATTACGTGACTCAAGCTGAAGGTCGTCACTCAGATCCTGATTCTGTTCCTCCTCCTCATCATCATCATTCTCCTCCTCCTCCTCTGCCTCATCATCATCATCCTCATCTTCTTAATGGAGGTCAATTGTGGCTGCTGCCAATAAGTCTGCAGGAGGTGCAGCAGGTGCTCCACATTTTGCAGGTGCTCTTGAGAGGAAATATTTGACACTTTCCTGAACACTCAGACCCTCTGCCTCTGCATTGCCATGCGAGCTAGGAGGTATACTCGCCTGGTACACAAGTAATCTTTTCAGACCTGCTATAAATTTGACAGCTGTCAACTTCCTATCATGTCCTCCATCACATCTACATTCACCATTTGTAGTTTTCAACTTATCTTGAGTTAGACCAACTCTGGGATTTACGGGAGGAAGTTCTTTGTTGGTTCTTTCTCTTAAGGCATCCATCCCTCTAATTGTAGTCACAAAACCCTTCAGAGTTGGTGTAGTACAATGAATGTACTTGTTGGTGGCTGGATCCTTTTTCAGAAATTGCACTTTAGGTAGTATCTCCAGGTATTTTTTAAAATACTCTTTGTGCAAAGAGTTACCACTCATAGGTTGACGGGCAGCCTTGATGGTTCCAGTACTTGCTTCTTTAGAAGAGTGTCCATTGATAAGGTCAAACAACCGATCTATTTCCCGCACCACTTAAGCTGCCTCTTTAGCTTGAGGAATAGTGGCTGCATGTAGATCCAGAAGAGTTGCATTTGTGTCACTGATAAGTTGAGCTGGTCATTTGACTTTCATCTTTCTTCTGTATTGCGGATCCAGATGCTCTTTAGTCAATTTCATCAACGTTCCTGGATGACCCATTCTTTCACATTCCAGCTGCAACTGCTCAAAGACTTCCCAGGGGATTATTACAGATTTCAACGTCCCATTCACCTCAAGGAACCACTCCAGATGCTTTTTTAACCACATGTTCCTCAAACACTTCATGAGATGGGACGGATCAAAAAGTAAAATTATTTCTTTCCCATTGACGAGTATCTGACCCGGCACCTTTACACCATCCTTTTTGACTCCATGGGATACCTGTAAATCGTCTACAGCAGATCGGTTTGATGAACCTTGATCACAGACAGTGGCCAACAAATCAAAATTCAAATCAAGCACAGCAGTTATGACTTCCAGAACAAGTGTCTTAAGCCTATCCTTAGGCACTGTAGATTGGCAGAGTACAAAAGCTACGGGGAATTTCCAATGACTGTATGCCCCCTGCAGTTGAAATATCAATATGGTATCAGCAAATCGATCAGTACGATCACCATTACCAAAATCCTCAAAGCCAATGACAAGTCCTTGATTCAGAGAAGCTAATAAGAATTTGGAATACTTTGCTTCATCCCATGCCAAGGTACATTTTAGGTCACGGGTCTCCATATTGCGTGCCATGTTTTTAAGGGTGCTGAGAAGTGGGCCATTCGTGTCAACTCCACACTTCAATACAACATTCTGCATGCATTTGTTGGTAGTTCTTAGTGAAGGAAGTTTTAAGTGGCTTTGACCTGCACGTAGTGCTCGACTGCTACCAGACTTAGCGATGGACACAGCGAATGCTTTGACACTGGTAGGAAACCTATGCCCACGAGGTTTTTCCCCTGGTTATTTGCTTCACACTCAACGAGCTTTATGGTATTTTTAGAGATTTTGTGTCGTGACAAGAACTCCTGCACACTTTGAGTGCGAAGCTGATAACGTTGCTCTTTCAGAGATTCTATCAACTTATCCTTGGAGATGAGCATTTTGGTCAGGCACCGAACTTTCTCAGCAAGTGCAATTTCTGTCTTTGTGGCTTTCTCCACATCATGCCCACCAACCGTTCCAAGAATAGATTTCAGTGCCACTTTGTGAACTGTAACTCGTTCTGCAATTGAAAAACCAACAATGTTAAAATGACCACAAAATTTGATCCGATTAAATGGACTGACAAAGATTCACTCACTCTTTTGACGCTTCCTTGGTTTGTACTTTCTTTTCCTCCTTTCTTTCTGTGAGAGTTCATTTGGTGGATCATTATGGATGGTTTTCACTTCCTCCACAGTGGTTGGATCTTCAAGGATAGATTCTATTTCCTTTACAGTTAGTGGCTCATGCAGGTGGATAATAGTGAGACTTGAAATGGTCCCCTCCTTATTTTCCCTTTGTCAAAACCTTCAGCATATCTAAAGTTTTGATAATAGGCTTTACATAAGTCCTTCACTGAGTTGTAACTTCCACAGAATGAAGAGCCATCTGGGTCAACCTTGCACATGTTATCTCTCGAATGGGAGTCAAACATCCAATACAAAGAGTGCTCCTTCTAAATGGCCATTGTATAGCTGTGTGATGTAAGCAGCAGTCCCGTCACATCTCTGGAAGTGACACGTTCAATCACATCTTCTAGGCTTCTTGAGGTAAAATTTTCAAACCATTTGTATTGCTCATGCTCATCATGGGTGTGAGAACCAGTGATGACATTTCCAACAATTGCAAAAACATTTTGACCTAGCACTTCAAAAGTACTCTTTACTTCCTCAGGTGATAAATGGCCATAACTTAGTTGAATATTTTGAGCACGCTGGGCTGCCGAGTCGGTCTCTTTACTCTTGTTACTTATGTTTTCTGCCACAGAGGTCTCATAGAGTTCATTGCCTTTCTCATTTACCTCATTCATTACATCAGTGTTCCAATTCATTGGATCAACAATGGAGGACACAGCAATGGACATGGTGGCAATAGCACAGCATTGTTTCCCTCTTCACAGTTCAGAAGCTGACACCAAAGAAAACTGTGATGCACTTGCCATACAAACATTAATCGGGGAGGGCACATCACCACCCAGGCCATCTCCATCCGAAGACCAGCCCATGCCACTGTCATTTGGGTTTGGGCTTGTAGCTAACCAGGACCATTCATCATTGTCCCATGATCATTCTTCATCATTCAAAACACGGCCATCTGCAAGGGACATTACTTTAAATAGAACTTCATGTCAAACTTTATGACAAGTGTCAAGTGACTTACAAGCTTAATTATTTACTTGCCTTCAATCACATCAGAAGAGGTAAAAAACTGAGAGATACTACTTGATGGTGAAGTTGTGACTGCACTTTCAGGGTTATCAAGCGGGGTAGAGTCCGAATCACTGCCTGTCTGCAAAACACTTTCTTCCCCATTGCGGATAGACTCACCTATAAGACATGAAAATGAAAATTAACAAAGAAACCATGACAATTTTGCATTCAAAAGCAGAGGTGTCGAAATCAATAGTTTAGCTTACCTCGATCCACAAGAGATGCACATTGTGATGATATAACACTCGATGAAGAAGAGAGTGGGTTTATGTCAAGCACTGGATTCACTATCTGTATCTGATGTTTTCGTAGCCATTCGGACAAGGCTGCCTCAGGCAGTGGCTCTTTCTCCAGGCCCAATGTGGGAAAAGTACCTTTCTTCAGCTGCTTACTAGGATGAAAGTCAGATTCTTGAAAATGTTGTGAACAAACCCATCTGTTTGATAGCGTTTTCCATGGAATATGAAGTAAATCACTGTCACCACACTTCTCAAGCCAAAGCTTACATCTGTAAAGAATCCCCATTAAATAAATTATAGAGACAGAATGAGAGTGAATTTTGTCAATCATAATCATTAATAGCAATAAGCAATCACCAAAGCAGAGCACAATGCAAACACAGGATCAAGAAAGGTAGGAGATTAAAGTTAAAAAAAAAAGAAAAGGTATGAAAAAAGGCAAGGGAAACATCAGCATCTGTGAATTCATGCTGATACTTCTCATATCACAGCCCTCTCCAGAAACGCGAAACAAAGCACAGAAGGACAAAATAATAGGAATACAATAGCAATCACAAGAAGCAAACCAAAGCCGTGAGACAGAGTGAAAATCATGAAGCAAAAAGGAAGAAAATAATTATTTTTACCAAAAGCAAACTGCGGAGAAGTGATCACATTATACAAACCTTCATGAAATAACTTAGGTGCCACAGAACCAAAGATTTTCTCTTTTTTATGCATTCTACATGCTTATTTCACTCAAATGTTACAGTAGCTAGTGTGCAAAAACCTGCAGAGACAACACATAATATAAGTGGTATGCATGATGACAAATATGATGTGAAACATTTGACTGGCACACGCAAATTTTTGTATGCAGGAACAGTCACCTTCAGCAGCATCAGCTAGGAACACACTGCAAAAAAAAACAACTGCAGTTAGATTAAGCTTACTTCATTACCACCCCAAGAACTTCATTAATGGCCCAAGAAAATTCTAAATCGATTCACTAAGTAGAGGAGTAAGTTATATACTCAATCAAAAACTTGGAAATAATTTTTGAAAATTCGCTGAAGCAGGAGAGAGCAAAAAGGGCCATCACTGGTCCCCTTACCGTAAATTATTTCCAGTATGTTCAGGGTATGTAATTCTGTATCCAGAGAACTTGTGTAAGCAAAGAGTCAATGATGAAAGCCTACCACATCTTCATTACTTTGATAGCAGTCAATGCTGAATTTAATGCACCTATCAGAATAAAACAGACATGCAGAGAGGGGTTCAAGAAATATTAGCCATATTAACTCTGCCAGCCATACAGATTACACAATGTATTCCGTACATCACTTCTCATAGCAAAATGCTACCAATGAAAAGTAGTAGGTTCACTAACAGAAGAAAGGCTCACATCCACACAGACCCAAAAGAAGCTACAATTAATCCTCACTGATTTTGAGCCATATGCTTTATAAGACTATTAAAGGTCTGTGCATACATCTTTACATTGATAGATGCATTTCCTATGTGCCCTATGATGAAATCTATTTTACGTTCAAACTAACAATACCGCAACAAACTATTTATTCACTTAACACTTATGATGCAAATACTGTGTAGGAATGTAAAATTAAATTTATAATGGTATAGAGTTCACTGCGCGAACGCATACAGTCCCTCTGCCCAGAAAACAATTAACATATTCCACAGCAAGCAATGCAACATTACCAATTCCTAGTGGAGCAATGAATTGAATGTACTCAAGCAAAAGTTAAAACCGAAGCAAATATTGCATGATACCATAAACCTACACTTTTCTAAGTAATTCAATCATTTAGTCACTTCAAATGCAACCTGTGTGAGCACTTTTTTCTAATTCAGTGGTACTATCAGGATATGGAAGCGAAGCATTGTGTGGTCACAAACTAAAAAAAATGAGTTAGGTGAAGACATCCAATGCCTCGGTAATCTGAAACCGCGTCTGAAACAAAGGAGGGTTTACATTTACAGTTAATGAACCACTACAATCAACACAATTTTGTTCACCTCTTCTCAATTCTAGTACTGTTCAAACCACATCAGAATAACAGGAACTTCCAACATGGTACATACATGAACAATGTGAAATCATATCAAATCTGAAGTGGCTTCCCAACTTTGAGTAGAAAACCAAATATGCAAATCCAGTATACACTTTGTTCTTTCACTAATGCTATTACACCACAACTTGGATGGAATGTTTAATTAATTTGAATGCAAGTTCACAGCGGGAACGCTACGTGAACTGCAAGTGTAGAAAAACATTCATTTTCCACAGTTCCCTAAGCTTTATCCAAAATCTGTTACATCTCAAGTGGAACGGAATGTTTAATTAGTTTGAATGCAAGTTCACAGCGCGAACGCTACGTGAACTGCAAGTGTAGAAAAACATTCATTTTCCACTGTTCCCTAAGCTGCATCCTAAATCTTACTTGATTTAAATTCAAGTGTACTGTAGGAATGCCACTAAAATTTTGACTAGAAGAGTCGTAAACTTTGGCACATTAACTCAGCTTTCCAACTTAGAGCAAGGAATTCAATCTACTCTCTCATGAAATGAAAACTAAGCTCAAATTAACAGGACTATTGGTATACCATATTTCTCAGTCTTGATAAAACATTCAAACCTGTGTTAGAAGCTTTTCAAATTCTGTTTTGGCTTACAACATTATCAGAATATGGAAGTGATGGACACAATTTTGTGGCACGGAATCTAAACTGATGAGTTAAGGGATGACATCCAATGCAGTGCAAATCTGAAAAATAGGAGGGCTTACATTCATGGTCAATAATTTGAAGATCTGGATTCGGAGATTAAAAGAATTATTTTCACTATCATAGGCAATGGTTTTCAGAAAAAGTAAGTTCATTACCATGACATTTATTCATTCCAGGTAAATACTTGTATTTCGACAAAGATAAAATAAAAATGCGAGAGCAGATTTCAAAATGCTTAAATGATTTTAGTTTCCTTGTTCAACAGCTGGCTAAAACTCTACTCTTAAGCAAAAGCAAAGTACTGTGGTGGCAAGGGTCAGTGGCACAGATGTCACTGCGCGAACGCACGTTCTCTCTGACCATAAATGAATTAAAAGTTTCCACAGTGAACAATGCAGTCCCTCTAAACCTATTAGGCAAGTACTGTGGTGGCAAGAATCAGTGGCACAGATGTCACTGCGCGAACGCACGTTCTCTCTGACCATAAATATATTAAAAGCTTCCAGAGTAAACAATGCAGTCCCTCTAAACCTATTAAGCAAGTACTGTGGTGGCAAGAATCAGTGGCACAGATGTCACTGCGCGAACGCACGTTCTTTCTGACCATAAATGTATTAAAAGTTTCCAGAGTAAACAATGCAGTCCCTCTAAACCTATAAAGCAAGTACTTTGGTGGCAAGAAACAGTGGAACAGATGTCACTGCGCGAACGCACGATCTTTCTGACCATAAATGAATTTGAATACTCCACAATAACCAATGCTTCCCCACTAATTGTAAGCAGAACAAGGAATTGAATCAACTTTAGAATATTACATGTAGTTTGTCTCTAGACAAGAGAAGTGAACTGTGGGAGGGTAAACTGAAATAGCAATCACAAGAAGAAAACCAATGCCATTAGCTAGTAAAAACACTGAACAATAGTAAAGTAAACTATTTGTTTTTCACAAGCAAAATGTCGAATAACGGTCACGACATACAAACCTCAAGAAATTACTCTAGTAACACAGTACCGTAGCAAGGAGTGCATCACCTCTTCTTGAACATTCAGCATACCTATTTCACAATGAAGTTTGACACACAAATTTTGGGATCTGCAGCATCAGCTAGGAATGCACTCAAGCACATGAACATTTTGATAAACACCAATGATGAAACCACAAAATAGATGTCTGCCCACCCTCGTAGTTGATCCTGAAATGGATTCCTGAGAGGCAATACGTTTAGAACACAAATTATTACACACAAAAATATCAAGAAAATACAAACCTCTGAAGATCTTTGTAGGGAAAACGCTTGAAACTTATTTGGCAATTTGGAGGTTGTCCACTGCTTACAACTGAGCAGATTGTACATTTCACACTGTGACTCCTTTCAATCCTTTCCATTCTCCGCTTCCTTTTCTCCTGTGATACTGGCAGCTCACTACTTTCACAGGATCTTCCATTATTGTCCTTCCTTCGTTTCAGTCCAGGACCAGGACCCTCACAACCTTGATTCATCGTCATCTTTACCTATCACATAGGCAGAGAAATGATTAGTTCAAACATAGGTCGACCATTACAAAACGATTGAGCATGCAATGAAGAAAGTTATACGCCTAAATAAAGAACACTCAGAAAAATGTTATCTGATCAAGGTTAGAATGAGCATAAAAATTTTAGTCTTGAACTTTCCACAGTTATGAACATAGCCCTAGCTAAATTCAAGCTTCTTGCAAGCCTATTGCATTGAATGTTATCAATTAATCATGGAAAGTTCAAAGATTAGTCTTAGTGTGGTTGAACAATGCTTCTAGACACACAATACTACATGATAAAATGGCCAAAAATTGATGAAAATTACACGAACACGCATCTACTAAATGACATATTGTCGAATACATGCACTTCTTTGTTAACTTACTTTCACAATTTCCTGCACAAAAACACAATTCAAATAATAGCGACCTGCCGCAACGTTAGCCGAATTTGAACTGGGACGAGAACCAAGATGGCGGATGGCAGGTTAGACAACATTAAAAATATTTCACAACTTATTTAAGGAAATAGAGTGCTTTGTGTGACATTAATGACTCTAAAATTGTTAAAATAATTTATTATGGCCTCTTTTATTGTCTATTTGGGTCTTTAAACCAACAAAATAATTCCTGTGACGAAATATGCTGTCTCTAGGTTGGCCCCTGTCGTCCTCCAGTTTTGTGCCCTCATCGCGCCCACCTCCTTTCCCCCACCACCGGGAGTTTCCTAGCACTGTGCCCTCCCAACGAACGTCTTTTGTTACTGCGTGTTCCGGTACCAACATAAAATATTGAAACGTAACTTTTGCGTTTACAAACGCACGGATTATTAAAATTATTTCAGTATTTGTTTTAGTTTTCTCTATTAAATCACGTCGACGTGAATTTTTTTCGATTAATCATTCTAAAAATGGCAGACACATTTGTGCAATGACATCTTTGATGTTGGCAGTACAATGCACTTGTGGCTGTTCCGCTGAAGAGGGTTATGTTGTCCAGTTCTCGCTTCAAAGCGCTTCTGTGCTAAGCAAAGAAGGCGAAAGTTTCACGTGAAGCTCTAAGCTGTGTTTTACACGAATTGTAAGGGCTGTAAAAGAGTTTGAAATCTGATTTGAAGTTTGTTTCTTTGTTGTTTTCTTTTTGTTTTGTAATGTGACAAGAAGTGTCTTATGCATTTGTACACTTCAAGCAAGTTGTCGTCGTTATTGACAGGCAAGTTACGGTGCGTACTCATTCCGTGATCGATTGTTTTCTCTTTGTGCCTCTAAAGAGCTAGTAAGAATTTTTTTTTCTTTTTTACAGGCTATGGACCCCAATGAAAATGAGGAACCCCGCAGGAAAAGGCGTGGACCCTACAAACAGTATTTGGACCCTGGTAGCAATGTAAACATCCCAGCATCCACATTGAGGAATCAGAGGAGAGGTAAGGCTTATTGAAATCAATTTTCTGTTCTTTAGACCAAATTGCTGATCGTAATCATTGGAGTTATGCTTTCTCTCTAGCTGAGCTGCAAAGCAGGGAGGAAACAAACGATCCGAGTCATGGCATGGACGAAGTTGCTGGGTGTAGTAGCGCCAGTGATGACAGAAATGTTTTAACCGTGGAGGGAGGTACTATTACACTGAATGATGACGATATGATGGAGGAAGAAACTGGCAACACCGACAACACTGACCATGACCACCAGAGGAACATCGCAAATGAACAACAGGTTAGATATTTTTAAAGATGCTTTTTAAGAGAATAATTAATAGTATGCTGTGCCGGCTGTATAGTACTGCCAGTGCTAGCTAAGGTAACTTGAGACAGTAGGGGTAAAATGAGGTTACAAAGGCTATGGCTGAACACTTTTTTTTGTTTTTAGAGAACTTGTGTCAAGTTCTTCCTAGAAAGCATTTCATGAGCATAAGTTTCTTCAGCACAGATTTTACAGAGACTTCAAAAGGGTGTCTCGAGTTAGCCAAATTTGTCTCCAGTTACCCTTGCTTATGGTAGTTATATTATCAGTTGCTGAACGAGTCCATTCTATTTCAAACAAATTTCTGGAATGTCAACAACGTTAATATCTTTGTCAACAACAGATGTCATCATCAGCTTCTATCATAACTAATAGATCCTGTGCTCTGTATTTCCAGGAAAACAAGAAAATAGATTACATCACGAAGTATGCTCTGAATGACCGCCTCCATGCAAGCTCTCCATTATCACGTCTGGATACCCTGCTGATGATCCTTCACATGGCTATTCGACATTGCCACACCGAACCTTTCATTCAGCATCTTATTCAGTTTGTTAATGCTCTATTTGGTGCTGATGTTTTGGACATTTCATACCATATTTTTAAACAGTTGTTTCCCTCATCATCATCTTTAGTTAAACATTATTTCTGTCCAGTTTCTGAAATACCAGCAGGAACTAGCGAAGACTTGCCTTCAAATGTTAAAGAAATTGATTGCTCTGTGTGCGCTAGAAAAGTGAAAGTTAATTCTGTAGACTCTGAAAATTATTTTGTGACCTTGTCTCTTCGTGAACAAATCGAAACAATATTAAGAAGGCCTGATGTGAAATTGGTAGATCTAAAGAATAGAAAGAGTGACAACATTTCAGATCTATTTGATGGCTCATTGTACAAGAAATTAGGTGAATTAGGTATCCCCCTTGAAAATATTTTAACTTTGACTTTTATTACTGATGGTGTGGCTGTAATTAAGAGCAGAAAAAATACCATGTGGCCTTTTTTTTTTTTTTACCTGAATGAGATTGTACCAGAGCAATGGTTTCGAACTGAAAACTTGATATTGGGTGGATTGTGGTTTGGCGCAAGTGCTCCCAACATGGCATTGTATTTGAAGCCATGTTTGCAACAGCTGTTGGGTCTCTCAGAGAATGGAGTGAAGTATTGTAAACCAGATGGTGGAGTAGTATGTATGAAAGTGTTTCCTGGCCCCTGCTCCATAGATTCTGTTGCAAAATCAAAGGTATTGTGTGGTAAACAATTTAATGGGTACTATGGGTGTCCCTATTGTTACCATCCTAATAATATTCATGCTGAAGATTGTGCTGCCCTCTTAAGGTTCTATGATACCTCCGTTATGTATCCTACTAGAACAGAGGATGAAGTCATAAGGGATATGTTTGAAGCTGATCAAAAACACCGATCTGGTGAACTGAAAAAGGATGACACCATTAATGGTTTTTTAGGCATTTCTGTCCTCTTGCTCTTAGATTGGGTGATAGATTTGGTCACAATCCATTTAGTATAGTTTGGAGTGTAGTTGTTGACTATATGCACCGTGTACTGAAAGGTGTCACCAAAGATTTATTGGAATTGTATCAGAATGTATTGACCCCTGCTCAGGTTGTAACTTTGAGTGACCGCCTAACCAAAATTACACCACCTCAAGCTATGACTAGGCGACCAAGACCGTTGACTGAAGTGATCAAATGGAAAGCTAAGGAATACAGGGCTTTTTTTATTATATTATGCGTTACCATGTTTCCAAGGATTGTTACCAGATAGACATTTTAAACGCCTCAACGATTTTGTTTTTAGCTTTCATGTGTTAATGGGGGATAGTATTTCAGCAAGGGACATGATTCATGCGAGGGTAGCATTACAAAGGTTTGTTACGGGGTTTCAAAGCTTGTATGGTTTAAGTGCAGTTACTTATAATTTGCATTTGTTAACTCATATCTGTGACTTAGTGGAGAAGGCTGGACCCCTTTGGAGTTACAGTAATTATATTTTTGAAGCTGGAAATGGTCGTCTAGTTAGTCTTTTTAGAGGAACAAGAAGTATTACAAGGTAGGCATACGCCAGACCGCGTCGTGGCGTAACAGGCTTCGCTCACCGCGAACCACTGTTCCGCCCCTCCACGCCTGGCGTACACCTACCTTGGCCTGCCGGCGGCTGTCACCGGGCGTGTGGGACCCTGCAGGGCTTATTAGTCAGTACGGCGCCCTGCGGGCGCCGGTCTTGAGGCGCGAGGGACGCTACGCTTCTAACCTAACCGCTGGACGTACCTACCTACTCCCACAGTATTGTGAACTTCTCTACCGTACTCAATCGTGCTCAACTCTAACTTAACCTACCCTAGCCCACTCCAACCTCACCTACCCTTCCCTACTCTAACCTAGCCTACCCTACTCTAAACTAACCTACCCTACTCTGACCTATAGTCTGGCTACTTTAGGAAGAGCGCTGGCCATCTCAGTGTGCAGGGCACTACTGCGCCAGCAACTGCAGCAACACGACCTGCACCTCCACTGGTCCTGGGTCTGGAGAAGAATGGCGGGTGCGAGCAAAGGGACCAGGCAGGCAGAGGGCAGTGACACCGGGGTAGTAGAGCCCAGGGAGCGTGGTATAAAATTTTGAACGGGTTTAAATATCAACGCGATTCAAACGGTATTATGTTCGGAGTCTTGAGAAAAGTCACCCCTACAAATTTCAAGCAAATATCTTGAAAATTACGGCCTACAGGGGCAAAAAATGATTTTGACAATTAGAGCGCACTTACGCATAGAGAAGGTTTTCAATGGAGAATTTTATATGGGAAAGCGTGAAATTTTGTGCAGAATTCAATTGTGGCCTTAGTTTGGTCGAAAGCCGAGGCCAAATGTGAACGCATTGAAAAATTAAAGGTCGCCAGTAGACCCCAATTAAAGCGTGAATAGCACCATTTGTTGGCGCTGACGGGGCCCGACCGGAGCCGGCCGGAGACCCCTCCCCCACCTCCTCCCCGAATGCAACTGCTACCGCTGCAACCCAGCGCTCTTCCTAAAATAGCCAGACTATAGCCTACTCTGACTTCCCCTACTCATTGTGGACTTCCTAACCTACCCTTCTCTACTCTAACCTAGCCTACCCTACTCTAAACTAACCTACCCTACTCTGACCTAGCCTACTCCAACTTCCCCTACTCATTGTGGACTTCTCTACCGTACTCAATGCTGCTCAAACCTAACCTACCCTAGCCTTACCGGTTCCGGTCCAAGGAGGCCCTGCTTTGACAACTGGCACCATCAGCAGCACCTGGGGTTTTCTTCAGGATTGTGATTGAGGTCCTGAGTGTATTTTAAGCGTTATCGGTTCCCATCTTTAAGTTGAAAATACTGCTTCTTTTTAGCAGTTTTTCCTTTTGTTCCTGCTCCTGCTCAAGAATGCCCTGTTTTGCCCCCCCCCCCTCGCACCTGCAGCAGTACCCTAAAGGTCAAATTTGGCATGTTGAATGGGGTCTTAGGGTGATTTAAGAGGGGGTCGGTCGCCATGTTTAAGTTTGATATTCTGCACGATTTAGAATTTGGCACCCCGTTCCAGTTCCTGCCCAAGAAGGCCCTGTTTTGATCCCTAGCACCTGCAGCATCACCTGGGGTTAATTTCAGCATGTTGAATGGAGTCTTGGGGTGATTTTAGATGGGGTCATTCGCCATGTTTAAGTTTGATATTCTGCACGATTTAGAATTTGGCCCCTGTTCCAGTTCCTGCCCAAAAAGGCCCTGTTTTGATCCCTAGCACCTGCAGCATCACCTGGGGTTAATTTCGGCATGTTGAATGGAAACTGGGGGTGACTTAAGATGGAGGCAGTGGCCATGTTGAAGTTAAAAATTATGCACGATTTAAAAGTTTGCTCACATCTTCCAGTTTGTGCTCAAGAAGATCCTGTTTTGCCAACCGGCACCTGCAGCAGCACCTGGGGTCCTTTTCGGCATTGTAATTGAAGTTCTGAGTGTATTGCGAGCGGGGTCGGTTCCGATCTTTAAGCTCAAATTACAGCTTGTTTAGCAGTTTTTCTATTTGTTCCTGCTCCTGCCCAAGAAGGCCTTGTTTTGACCACTAGCACCGGCAGCAGCACCTGGGGTCGACTTCGCCATCTTTACTCGGGTCTTTGGGTGATTTTAGAAGAGGTCAGTCGCCATGTTCAAGTTTGATATACGGTTTGTTTAGAAGTTTGCCCTCCTGTTCCAGTTCCTGCACAAGAAGGCCCAGTTTTGCCAACCCGCACCTGCAGCAGCACCAGGGGTCGTTTTCGGCATTGTAATTGAAGTTCTGAGTGTATTGCGAGCGGGGTCGGTTCCGATCTTTAAGCTCAAAATACAGCTTGTTTAGCAGTTTTTCTATTTGTTCCTGCTCCTGCCCTAGAAGGCCTCGTTTTGACCACTAGCACCTGCAGCAGCACCTGGGGTCGATTTCGCCATCTTGACTTGGGTCTTTGGGTGATTTTAGAAGGGGTAGGTCGCCATGTTCATGTTTGAAAATCGGCACGATTTAGAAGTTAGCCCCCTGTTCCAGTTCTTGCACAAGGCCCTGGTTTGTCAACCGGCACCTGCAGCAGCACCTGAGGTAGGATGCTCCCGAGGTGAGGTTGACTCCGGTATGATGCAAGGAGATTGTGGTCCAAATTTGAGCCCTCTACGATGAACCGTTCTCGAGAAATCGCGCGGACAGACAGACACGCAGACAGACAGACAGACAAACAGACAAAACATTTTTGGGCCAGTGGGGTAAGGGCTTCGCTATCGCTCAGCCAATGAAATAGCTAAAAAATTTACCAAACTACAAATTGTTCCTCATATCATTGAAACGAGTCCTGTTAGTAAAGAAGCGCTGTCATTCTGTAATGATATCCTTGGTTCTAGGTATTATGCTGCAAGCAGTCAGAAATTTGGAAATGTTTGTGTAACAGGTTCATGCTCAGTAGGTGCTATCAGTGACAAGGAAGAACTTGTTTTATCTGAACATAATGTTATTGTAAGAGATCATAGTGTCTCTTTCTACAATCGAGTTGTGAGAGATGGTATTGTATACAGCAGTAGATCATACAGAAAGTCCAAGGTTCATGATGATTCATGTGTCAAATTATTAGATGGCAGCTATGCTGTAATTGACAAAATAGTTGAAACTTCTTTCAATACACTTGCGTGTCTTATCAAACCAATTTATGTTGCAGAAGAATTGATTCCACAGATAGAAATATGTGCATATTACAGTTTTGGAGATCCATGTGCTGTGTCCTTTGAAAGTATTTCTAGAAAGTGTGTCTTTGTGTCTGTTGGTGAGAAAAACTTCGTCTGTGACATTCCGAACCTCTACGAACGGGATTGAAAACCATTATGTTTGTACATTTACTTCAGAATAAATTGTTTATAATTGCTAAATTTTTCAATTTCACCCCAAAAAATTCTGAACACTCACTTTCACAATATCACACGGATGGTTGTTATAGATTCATTTTGACCAAAGTGCGGGACAGGAGTTCACACAGGCAATTGCCCCCCCCCCCCCTCTGGATGTCCCAGATTTCTCTCACAGACTGCTATAGTATAGGAGCGTGCACTTCTGACGGGCAGACGGCAGGCGGGACTCCGCAGTCTTTCAATTTGTTATTGCATCTCAAGCGCATTTTGGAATAATGGTTTCTTCCCGCAACGAGTTTGTAACGAAATGTGGGGTATGCACGTTTCGGAGGATACCCCGCGCTTTCTAAGTAGTCCGGCGATGGGGGCCGCTCGAGGGCACGACGCACCTGAATGCTTTTGATTCAAAAATGAGACCCCAGGCGAGCTCGGGAGGCGCCATGTACGTTTGGTATGTCCCCTTTTGCTTAGGCAACCAACGGCTTCTGCATGCACAGTGTCGTGCGGGCTGGCCTACCCTGGCGTTTGCAGGCGCTCGGCGTCGCCGTTCCAGTCTCTTACAGTATCAATGACTGGATACCATATGATACAAATAAACAAACTCACATTGATTTTGGTGTTTGTCTTTTGACACGCGCCAGCAGCGCGAGCAACCATGGCAGTTCCCTGTTTCAATCGGATTTCTTATCAGAAAACATGCGAAGTATACCTACCTTACGGCATTGCGGGCGTACGAAATTAACAGTAAACCGAAAGGTAGCAGAATACTGAATGCATTTGGAATCCCATAAGGTTCACGGTACCGTATTTGCCGGATACCAGACGAAGTTTGCGATATACCGAGAGGTGCCGGGATCCTGAGACACATGTGGGATCCGGTAAGCCCTTCCGGAATACTGTATAGATCTTTCCGGATACGCTTTCCTCTCTCGGGATCCGATTTGGTGTTACCGAATCCCGTTACATGATCCGGTATCCGAAATGTCTTAGCGAATCCACTAAAATCTTAGTGGATCCGACAAGATTTAACTGGATCCCGTAAGATTAAAGCCGATCCCGTAAGTCTTACGGTTTTTTTTTAGACATGGGCTACTATCCTCCATAGACCTAGGCGCCGACGGGAGTTTTGACGGCGGCCGCGTAAGAGTCAAAACCAGCCGGCGGCAGCAGCGTCGCCGGCGCGAACGCCTAGTAATAAATATTTTGTCCATTTGTTCATCTTGACTAAATTTTTTTACTCCTGTCCTCCAAAGTTCAGGCATCAGAAAGCAGGCACGCCCTGACAAAATCGCCGGCGGTTGCCTGCGAAAATCTACCGGCGTCAGCGCGGCGTCGGCGCGGCGCCCGGGTGTGTCCTGGTTTGTGCTCCATTATCATAGGCAAGCTAAAATCAGTGCTATTTTTCTTGGTGGAGCTACGCTTGCTCCTGTAGGGGTCGTCCAAAAATTACGTTACCCCCATCGATGGGTTCTGTCAGCCACCCGTTTAAAAATGTGAGGTTCCGATCTGAGTCCGACGCTGGGAATGGTCCGAATGGAGCCCGACGGACCCATTCCACAAAAGTACCGAAATGTCGTAATTCTGGCAAGGTTACGGAAAGTCCGAATTATCTCTAGTCGGACAAGCCCGGTACTGTTTTCGGACTAGCCCGGTTGACGCGACCGAAAAGAAAAACGAGTCCAAGCGAACTCGAACCAGCGTGCCTTCTCTTCTCAGCTGTCGCCTTTGCTCACTGTGCTACCCGGACATCTGTGGAGGACTGCCCCGAGCTGGCTACTGCTTTAGAGTCGACCGAGCCCGCGCTTCTTCGCCCGTAGAAGGCAAAGTAATGGGCGGATCTCTGTGCGGTTTTCGACGCTGTGCCGAGCGTTGCATCCACTACACACAGTGATGTTATGCAATTTTTGATGGAAATACTATTTCATTTTCAAAACTTAAAAACCGTGAGACCAGTGGAAACAAAAAACGCACAGTTCGACGAAATGTCGATTACTTTTTGTACACAAAGTTTTACTGTATGAGATAGGGTTGCTAGTTACACTTGAGGCCATTCCTTTTTACTATTCTCAAACACAAATCTTAGTTAAAATTCACGCCTGTCCTCCATGAGTTCCCATGCCAGGAGTGAAAATTTTCTAAGTCCACAAAAACGCGGCGTGAAATACGGAGAAGTCCGAAAAGAGTCCGAGTGCTCGGGCCGATAACGGATTAGTCCGCAAAGGACGGACTTGTTTCGGATATGCCCGGAATTCTGGAATGAATCCGGACTGCCCGAGTTCCGACTCGGTCCGAGACTCGGTCTCATATCGGAGAGTCCGAACAGCAAACGGACATCTTAAGGAACAGTCCGAGGAGCTTCGGGCTCATTCCGGCTGACTTCGGCTCAGTTTCGGAATAAATATTTTTTACACGGGCCTTCTGGCAGGGTCAGGCGGCCAGCCTACAGGTGCATGGCCTCGTCCTGTTGACGCCACACGGCACCTCGAGGTGGCCGTCGATGTGCCCTGTCCACGGCAAGGCTGGCTAGTACATATGCTGCAACCCCGGAGGACGGCCATCGTCTGGCAGGGTCGGACGGCCAACCAACACAACCATGGCCTCGTCCTGAGGACGCCACACGGCACCTCGAGGTGGCCGTCGACGTGCCCCGTGCACTGCATGGCTGGCCAGTACGTCTGGTGCAATCCCGGAGAGCGGCCACCTTCGGGCAGGGTCTGGCGGCCAGCCGACAGGTGCATGGCCTCGTCCTGTTGACGCCACACGACACCTCGAGGTGGCCGTCGATGTGCCCTGCCCACGGGAAGGCTGGCTAGTACATATGCTGCAACCCCGGAGGGCGGCCACCGTCCAGGAGGGTCGGACGGCCAACCAACACAACCATGGCTTCGGCCTAATCCTGACGACACTATACGCCATGGCACCCTGAGGTGGCTGTCAACCGGACGGCCTCGTGGCATGGCATGTTGGTGAAACGACACGATAGTCTATGTCGTGTGTTTTGGCAAGAGTTTTAACTCAATACCGGGTTTTATTTGGCGTTATCGGGTTAATGTTATAACCGTAACGTGTATCGCACTGTGGCCCTCCTCAACTTTATGGATGTTAACAAAGTGTTCTTGGTTGCTGGTTTAACGGTTAAGCTTTTAATGTTTTGTAAACGGTTATACAGTTAAACGTTAAGAGACTACCCTATACCTGTAACGTTATGTCAATGAACAATAACCAGCTTTAGGTATTTCTAAACGGTTATGTTATAACCGTAACGTGTATCGCACTGTGGCCCTCCTCAACGTTATGGATGTTAACAAAGTGTTCTTGGTTACGTACATATCTCAGTTTTGTACAGATATTCGGCACGTCAGCGGCGCAGACAACGTGGTTGCCGACGCCCTCTCACGCGTCGAGGCCGTGCAGCTCCCTGCCGTCGACCCGCAGACGCTGGCCGACGCACAGCTGCAGGACGACGAGCTGCGCAACTGGCCCGTCGACTCGAGCGTCAAGCTCGAGAAGGTCGCCGTTCCCGGCACCACCGTGCACCTGTGGTGCGACACTTCGACTGGCCGCCCCCGCCCTTTCGTGCCAGCACCACTGCGACAGCAGGTTTTTGGGCAGCTGCACAACCTCAGCCATCCCGGTAAGCGGCCCTCTACCAGGCTTGTCGTCGACCGCTACATCTGGCCCGGCATGAGGAGGGACATCGCCACCTGGTCCAGGGCATGCGTGCCGTGCCAGCGCGCCAAGATCGGGCGCTACACGCGCGCCCCCGTCGGACGTTTCTCTGCGCCGACAGCGCGTTGCGCACATGTTCATGTGGACATCATCGGGCGACTGACGCCGTCGCGCGGGTTCACGTACTGCCTGACCTGCGTCGACAGGTGGACGCGGTGGCCAGAAGTCGTCCCAATGAAGGACGTCACCGCCGACACCGTCTGCCTCGCCTTCATGTCGAGCTGGGTTGCGCGTTTTGGTGCGCCGGTGCGGATCACGGTTGACAGAGGCTCCTAATTCACTTCTGTCTTGTTCCACAGCCTCGCCAACGTATTCGGCGCCAAGGTGGCACACACCACGAGCTACCACCCTGAAGCCAACGGCCAGGTGGAGTGCCTCCATCGCCCCCTGAAGGCCGCCATCACCGCCCACGACGACTTGTACTGGGTCGAGGCACTGCCCGTCGTCCTGCTGGGGATGCGCTCCGCGCTGAAGGAGGACATCAAGGCATCCAGCGCTGAGCTGGTGTACGGCGAGCCGCTTCGACTCCCGGGCGACATGTTCTCCGAGGCCACCGTCACTGCAGCCGACCCCGTCGGACTCCTTACCAGGCTCAGGCAACACGTCAGCAAGGTACGCCCTGTCCCCGCGTCACGCCACGCTAACCCAGGTGTGTTCGTTCACAGGGACCTCGCCAGCTCGACCCACGTCTTCCTGGAGGTCAGCCGGCTCCGGAAGTCCCTGACCTATCCCTGGAGTGGCCCCCACGAGGTGCTCGGCCGCAGCGCCAACGGCAAGACCATCACCATCCGGCTCAACGGCGCCCCGTCGGAAGTCTCCATCGACCGCGTCAAGCCGGCCTACCTAGTCACGGATGGCCCCGTGGAGGATAGGCCACCCATCCAACCTCAGCAGCCAGAGCAGCCCCAGCCGGCTGCCTCGCCCCGCTCCAATCCCGCGCGCCGTGTCCGTTTCCAGGGGACCTACAGCGCCTAGCCCCGGTGCTCTGCACTCCGCAGGGGGGTGGTGCGGCGTCCGCGCCGCGCACCGATCCGAAGGCGCCCGCGCCGCGCGCCATCCGCTCTCCCGCTGCTGCCCCGGCCGATTGGTGGCCGGTGCCGTCACCACCAAGGCAGCGTCCTGATTGGTGAACACTGCGGTCACCGGCGCCGGCCGGCCTCATAAAACCTAGCACGCCGCCCGTCTCGGCGGCTTTCCTTTTACTTCTCTGCATACCGTTACTCTGTCGGTCAGCGGCCGGTTATTTGTGTTTTGTAAACTTTAACTCATAGAGCCCCCGGTCCGCATATTGTTAACTTATTTTATTTCCTTGTGTTTTTATATCACTGGCCAGTGTACCTCTGAAGCTTTTTAATATATCTGTTCGTGTTAGTGTTTTTAACTGTTCCTCCTTTCATAATAACCAACGAACACCCACAAAACTTAGGGGCCTCTGATCGGGGAGGCAACAAGCGCACCAGAAGGCAAACACTCAGTGTTCTTGAGTATTCCTTGTTTGGAAACATAGAAGAAACCCTCCAAAGACTGGAGAAGAATTTCAGATCCCTGCAGACGGAATGGACATGCACTACTGGGCACATTCATTTCACACGTTCCTTGCTCTTAAACACTCAAGTGGACTGTTTAATTAAAACCGGAGTGGGCAGCATTGTGGATGCCATGAGTTTCTACTAAGGTTCTGACAAGAAGGACTGCGTCGTAGAAGACTGCGGAGAAAAGTCAACTCCAAGTCATAATCTGCTAAACATTATCCTCGTAAACACCCAGGCGCTAGCTGACAGTGAGCAGAAGCAACAGAAAAAAGTGAACGCCCAGAACACTTTAGAAAATGTTCCAACTACTGTTGAAATCCTTCAGAAAAAGCTTCGGCTTCTCGGTTTGGTGGGGACTTTGAAGCTTTACCGCCCCCCCCCCCCCTTGCAAAATCAAGTCGTAAGTGGCGGAAAGTGGGAAAAACGTTGTCTACGAAGGCCCCCCGTGGTTATGGGGCGCCTCCCTTGTAGCGGAATACGACGCGCTGTTTCTCATACTCAGCGTGAGTCGTTGTCCGCTGCGCTGTGGCACGCGGTTTAAAGAGCAGCGGGGAGGCGCAATGCGGCACGCATTACTACTACAAGTACGTATTGTTGGAAAAACTGGATTCTTTGTACGAAAATAATAATGGAATTTTCTTCTCGTCGTTCTAGTAGTAGTGCAAGCTCGTTATTTGAACTCAATGACCTAAATGAAATCATTCTCCATGGTGTGGATAACTGCTACTCTTCTTCCGATACCACTTTTAACTACGAGCATAATTTAGGAAGGGGATGGTATCAGTTGAGTAGTAGCAGTCATGTACACATTCGGTTCCGTACCCACCTTTTAGTCGTCCGGCCGAGGCACCCGGACCACCCTCCCACCGTCTCTATTGCGGCTGCGGCTTCCATTCGTTGAAATTGAGGTCCAGGACCCTCCCTTGGTCCAGGACGTACGCATATCGTTGCGCCCTGTACCTCTTCCCTCGCGTCGGGCTGGACCACATTTCGTAAAATTGTTCAATTTTCTGACGGAACGCCGCACTAAGTCCCAGGAATGGCCTGTTGGCCAAGAACTCCAGAAGGACGTCCCGTGTCACGTTGTTCTGGAATGCAAATGCCGCGATGGCCACCACGTTGTCCTTCCCCACCGGTGCGGCGAAAGCGCGGCGAACGTCGGCGGGCCACTCAGTGGGATCGCCCAGGACATGCAGTAGTTTGGACCACGGAGCTCTAAGCTGGTCCCACCCGCATGTCTCCAGCAACTGCAGGTAGTCGTCATCGAAGACGAATTGGGTGCCGTCCAAGACTTGCCGGAGCACGACTTTTGGGGAGGCCGCGGGTGCGTCGTCCTTGGCCCGCACTAGGAATCCCATGGGGTCGCCAATGGGAATTTATTTCCCATGGGACGCCATTGGGACTCATGGGTTTGGACATATCACATGGGTTACCGGGAGGCCAAAAACCCATGGATTTATGCCGCGAATTTCCCATGGGAAATATGTGTGTTCCAATTGGATTTCTATTCCCTATGGGAAATTGGTGTACGTTCCCATTGGGTTTCTATTCCCATTGGGAATTGTTGTATGTTCCCATTGGATTTCAATTCTCCATGGGGAATGGTGTCCATTCCCATGGGATTTCTACTCCCCATTGGAAATGTCTGCCTTCCATTGAAAATTACCCTGTAGGAAACAGACTCGAGTACCACCTGGAAATCACTGCCATTTGGGGACTGCATGTTCTCCCATAGATGATAAATCATATCCCATGGATGGTAAAGAGATAGAAAGCATGAACAGTATGAGTGAATCTTAATTGTCAGAAAATCAGCTAAATAGTATGCATCTGTTGAGGGGGTGTTAGATATTAACAGCAAAAGTAGAAATTATCAATTTTAATCAAATCAAATCCACAGAGGCCAGTCTGCTAATCATCTTCCTTCTTTTCCATCTCTTCCTTCTCCTTCACCTCTACCTCTGCCATCTTCTTCACCTTTTTCTGCCACATAAGAGAGGGAAGGATAAAAATCACATGACCTTTTTCACAGATGGACGCATTTTAAGTCAGGTAGAAAATACTACTTACAGAAGCATCAGCAAACTTTTCTCGTAGGTATGCGTAAGCCTTTTGCAGGTCCACATGACGGTCTGCCAGCCCCTCCAGCAACCTCTTGGCTCGATACACACCTGAAAAACATACAGGTTAAAATTTTAAAACTAGGCCTAGCAGTGAACGCTTGAACTTAGGCCGATAAATAAAGTGGCATCTCCTCTAGCAGGAAAACAAGAATTAACTGCAGTAATATAATAGCACAGAAAAAAAAATAGTGAAACAGAATAACTTTAATTATAAAACTATTTGTTTTTGTATTCTCAATAATCTACCTCCTCTTACTGCACTGAATTCATATTTTCCTGGTAAAACAATTGTTGCCACAATTTTGAGTCATTTCACATATGAGGGAAGGAGTACAAATATTTCGGTGAGAGATTAAAATTTGAGAACTAAGAATGCCTTGGTAGCTTCAATGATTCAAGTTATAAGTTTACACTCTTTCGGCAAAGGATGGTAAACTATCTATAATACATAGTTTCTACTTCATCAGTAAAACTTATAAACCATGATACAGTGCTATACAAAATATGATAGGATTTATCACAAGAACATCCTAGTACACCTCCTCTACTGACACCATCTTAATTTTTTTAACTGCTTTAAATCATGAAGTTTTAGGAGTTAAAAATTTATTTTATTAACTTGCTTCTTTGTAAAATATAAAAGACGACAAAGTTTATTTCAATATCTTGACAGGAACTAGTCAATGATGGCCGTAGTCCCAGTACTGGTTGCGCCCAGTTCGGCTTGGTGTACATCATCGAGACATCCATTGGGGTGGGGTGTTTGATCAAACGGCTGCTTATTTCAAAAAGCTGTCAAGGTAGTTTTGTAAAGCACAATATTTGGTATGCCATAGAAGTCTTTTGGTTGATTTTGTCACCAGAGAAGAGATTAAATTGCAACAATTTTACTGTTTGCAAAAGTGAGAGACTTACTGCAAGAGTAAAATTGTTGCAATTTAATCTCATCAATGGGGCCTATGGCAAGCCAAATAATGTGCTTCATAAAACTACCTTGACAAATTTTAGAAATAAGCTGCCACTTGGTCAAACACCCAATTTGTCTCAATGTTGGACACTAAGACACCAATCCGAAATAATCTGTGTATCCCAAATAATCTGGCCACATAATAATCTTTGTACAGAAATAATCGGGGGGGGGGGGGGAGAATCCGAACTGGTAGTCAAGGCATTTCAAAGACCAGGTGGTTGGCTGAGCCCAGCACTTTTACTCACCCGAAATGGCCTCCAAGGCTCCAGCAGGTGGCGGTGATTTTCTGGCTCTTGTCGGTACCTTGGGGCTGATACCTCCTGAGACACTAAACTCCGCACACTTAGCGAAACCCCAAACTTCCTCCGCCAGATCCTTCACAACGATTGACAACTTGATACCATCACTCTTAATTTTCTCCCATACTGCTTTCTTAATGTGGGTGGAATTGCCAATCAACTCCTGAAATGAGAACACCACAAATACAATACAGAAAAGGCAGGAAGGAACTCAGGCGTTACTAAAGCAATTATTTGAACCACATACTTTTCCATGCCTATTAACGAGCAGCTCTTCTTCTCCCTTCAAAGCACGCAGTACCATGGGCGCTAAGTCTTTGCTGGACTTCTCATCAGGTGCTGTAAAAAAAGAGAGTAAAGGTTATGCAAGAAAACCAATCAATGTAAACTATATAGCTTGACTAGAAAGAACTTACCCAATGCTTCCACACCGACATATTTCTTACTCTTCAGAATTTCCTTTGAGCTACCCTTCACCTTTTTAGGGGACTTCGAATTGGTTTCATCAGAAATTTTTAAATTAGTTTTTTCCTTTTTGGGAGAGTTTACATCAGTTTTGGTTTCAGCATAAGATTTCCCATCATTTTCCATCTTTCTAGGAGATTTTACAGTCCTCTCCTCTGACTTGCTTCCATCCATTCCTGCAGCTAGAATCAAATGAAACCAATATTAAAAAGAGGGAGAACAAGTTAAAGCAGCAACCAAAGTCTTTCACACACCATTGGTTTTTAAATTTTCATCACATTTCAAAGGAGAATAGGCTTCAATAGTATAAGAATTCAACTTCGATGGTGTGCACTTCACAGCTCCATCATCTGAGCAGGAAAGACAGAGAAAATTGATTACACAACAAAATACAGAAGGCTGGAACACAAGGGATCTGAAAAATGCATATGAAAACAAAGTGAATGAGAATATAACAGCTGCCAATCTTATCCCCCCGCTTACATGATTCCTTTAAATGCTTCTAACATTGAGACAAAGAACAAAGAAATGACAATGCGATGAAACTGAGGAAGAGCCAGATCGGATGGTGTGACATTATTCTAAATGAATTTTTAAAGGGAGACAGCATTATTAGCAGAATAATAATATCTCAATGGAAATCAATATACCTGGAAGGAGTGCCCTCTTGGAAGGTGAATCATTAAATAATTTCCTACAATGGGAAGGAGATGCATCAGCATCCCCCATCTTCTTCATGCCTGGAAAAGATGAGTACAGAACTGACAAACAGAATTCCTTCTTACCAATGTAGGGCGCTGATTTCTTTGAGTTTAATACCTGAACGTGGAGTTTTTATCAAGGTGGATTCCACCCAACTGTCAACTCTGGAAGTTGATTGTGTTCCAAGAGGACCTCCTTCCCCACTCAAATCCAGCACGAATTTTTCTAATACATGAAATAATTGGTAATTCCAGAGGGAATATCATACGGTAATGTTCACTGTAAAAGATGTACCACACAATACATTCAGAACCTCACCTGGAGTAGAACAGTTCTTGAAAACTCTATTCTTAAAAGAACTAAAGGCACTCTTCCATTTCTCCAAGCGCAACCTCAGAGATGTGGCCTCAGTTTGAGCCACCCTTGCCTCTTTCCTTGCTGCACTGAGATCATTGCTCAACTTGTCTATAACAGCATCTCTCCCATCAGTTGCCATCTTAACTTTTTTGGGAGAGAGAGACTTCGTGGTAGCATAACTGCGTGACGAATTAGAAGACTCCTCGTCCTCTTTCTTGCGCTTCTTACCTTTCGCAGGCTGGGCAGTACCTGCATGAACAATACTCAAATTATAGAAATCGAGTACCACCTAGATGTGTGCAAGAAAATTAAGGTGCACAGGTTTTCATACCTTTCAAAGAACTTGAATTCTCAGTTGCAGATGAAGGATCCGGTTTGTCAGAACATTCGCTTTCTTTTTTAGCCCGTCCCAACACGTTTCTTTAGAAACGGCAGGAGCCGAGCCGGGCTTATAGTCTGATGCCGCATGTTCGTTCGGGCGGACGTATGTTCATAGAAAAACTTCAAATTTTGAGGATCAACTACTTTTTTAACGTAGAATCACGTGCGGTGGCAACCATTTTCGATTTGTATCGCATTTTTGATTAGTGAAAATTTGTCTGTTTTTGTTTTTTGAGGTTAGGGTTGGCCGCCGCGCGCACACTAGTACCATCGCGGCGCGCACAGGGACGGGCTCAGGTTAACGATTTTAATCGTAACAAATACATCTGCTATCGGGCACTTCTAGGGAGACTTGAGGCGGGGGCTGAAGGCCCCCGCAAACGCCGCCGGCAGGCCAAGCTGGCCAAGTCCTCCTGTCAATCCGAGGTGCCGGTGGAGCGCAGCGGAACTGGCACCGAGGATGACGGAAGGGACGGGCCAGCTTGTTTTCTGATTTCTCATCTACATTTACAGAATCTGTGTGCATAAGAAATAACACCTTAGGACACTTCACTGGTTACAAATAAATCATTCATCACCATTTCCAACTCACTGCAGGTATACTTGGAACAGTGAATCTCCATCATCTCCTTCATTCGTTCTTTGCAGGAGTTTCTTAAGGCACTTTCAACCTGCTTCTTGGCCTGTAAGTAAAGAATTACATTTAGTACAAAGTGCAAAACTCAAGGGTCAAAACTCAACATGGGTTAATCACATCGCTCACTTGCCTGTTTACTGGCCTTTTTGGTCATTTCTACCGCCGAGGGCACCTCATTCCCCTTCGATTTGTGCATGTTCAGAAACGCTGCGGGTAGCTTATTGGAAAAGCGATCACCAACCTCGCAAATGCTTCTGGAAATGAAGGCAGACCTGGCCAAGCTGTCATGTATGAAATTAAATTTGTGATCCTTTGTGTATGATGTGGATAACAGTCAGATTAACAGATTTCTCATTCCCACTGTTTCAGCAAATGTAGGAAAGCGTGACAAACACTACCACAGTAGCCATGGCTCTGAAAAAACAGGCTGCTCATTACAATCACTGAAGTTTGCAGTGGACCTTGAAGATGATTACTCATCAATTACTCTTGAAGATGATGAGGTAATAATTAATCCCTCCATCAAATTCTTTTCCTTAATTTTACTTATATATTAATACTGTATACTATTTATTTGTTTTAGGTTTATGTTGGTGATGGACGTAAAATAAAGAAAAAAGAACTGGAGGAGATTGAGGAAAACTTCACGCTGTTCTCGCAGAGAGCAGAGAGAGTCTTCTTAGTTTTGAACCCCGATTGTTCCCTGGCAGACTATGGGCTGACAAGAAGGAAAAATAAAAAGGTCTTCTCAGAGAACGATATAGCATCTGTGAAAAGTATGTCCTTTTTAAATGTAAGCTTTCGCTTGATTTTAAGTTGAATTTTCCAGTTAATAATGAAAGTTCTTTTTTCTTTTTTGGCACAGAAATTCTGAGAGCAATGTACTGGCCGTCCAAAGTCAATTTAAAGAAGGCTGCCTTCCAGAAGTTTTTCTCAAAACAGCCTGCGGAGGTAGCAAGGAGGGGTGTCAAGAGGAAGGCCGCAGATGCTATTACCAAAAAGAAAAAGAAAGAAAGGAAAATTATTTGCATTGAATCTGATAGTACAGATACAGAAGAAGAAGACAAAGAATCAGGCGATGTAGAGGAGAATGTCTCTGACGAAGAAGGTAATGATGAAGAGGAAAATGCAGAGGAAGGAAAAGAAGGACTAGAAAACGAAGGAAGAGGTGACGAGGGGAATGTGAGCACAGAAGAAAGTGAAAGAGAGGAATCACAGTGGCCATGACATTTTTCAAATGTAATTCATCTATGAATGTTTTTGTACGTTCCTATTTTTAAATTAATTGTTTATTCTAATCTTGCTTGACGCATGACACATTGCAAGAATTGTGTATTTTTATTTGTTTTGTTTTCATTGAATATATGATCATTGTTCTGAGTTCATGTTTATGGTGTACCCAATTGTAAATTTTGTGTGTTCATTGTTTGTAAATTTGTGCAAATCATTGTTTATGCATTCATTGTATCTCTGCATTTCATTGCAAATAATTTACTTGTAATTAAACTTGAATTATTTATCAAAGCGCCTAGTTTTGGTGGTGTGGAGCTACTGTGCTGCAACGCACGACAAATTTCCGACTTCCCGACTTCCCGAACTTGATCCGACAGCCGCCCGACTTCCCGTAGGACTATAATACCGAAGCTGACCGAAGTAATTCCGATATTGAGATTAGTATCGACCGACAAAACCGACAAGCGCTTGAAAATGGCCAAATTTGAAAGATATTCCTATATAGTCGTGCGGGTAGTCGTTTCAGTGGTTTCTAGGTGGTTTAATTTCATCTCCGGTGTCTTTATTATTGTCCGGCTACCGGAAGTTACGAAAAAGGCCATCTGAACTTGCAAATCTACTAAGTATGAAATGTGCTGAACGGTTTAAGGATTAAAATGAAAAATTGGCATGTTTAAAATTATGGTATGATCGTGTAATAGTATCATTTACATACCGTATCTTACCATATCAAGTGAATAAATATATGTTCAATTGTGTACATAACATATTAACGTATACTCTATGTAGACTGGTGCGTAAAAATACATGTATAATTTTTTATACATAACATACAAACATGAAGTCCCAAAAATGAAAATGTTAAAAATCTTCAGCGGTGTTCCGTCAGGTACTGCGACCTGAAATTCACAAGGATGATGTTAGCCGCTGTAACTTCTATCGTTGGTAAGTAATCACATTGCGAACTATTATTCATGTGATTGATGCAGGACAACACCATCAGTGTCTGCGCTGCAAACATCATTATCAGGACCCCAGACACGGGTGGTGTTGTCCTGGTCTTGTCTCATTTCCCTGAACTACGCGCCAAAGGGTTACAGAACAAAGGCTCGGATACTTTCCTCCTCGGGTGCAACAGAACGGTACTTAAAATTTTAAAAATTCAGGTGAGGACAGCGTTCTTGCCGAAAATTGGTTGAGACTTTGGCATTTTCTCGTCAGCATTTGGGCGAAAATGCCTGTCTCACCCGAAATTGGGTGAGAGGTTCCTCGCTAAAATTTGGATGAGGTCAACATTTTCCCCAAAATTTGAGTGAGATGGGTTCCTCGCTCTTATTTGGGCTGAGTTCCTCACCCTTTTATTTTCACCCTAACAGAAATTGAAGTCCCCTGCAAGGCCCAAAGGCGAAACCACGTGGAAGTCCCAAAGGCCAAATCCCCTGGAAGTTCCAAAAGGTGCCATGTGGGGGGCTTGGGTTTTCGCTAAGTCCATCCGCGTTGGAATCCCTCAGACTGCCAAAAGGCATTTACTTTCGTTTGCGCTAGCTGCGCCCAATTTCTACCACCAACGTTGCATTAGATAGGCAATGAAACCCCCAGGGCTACTACTACGTAGCACTGAAATTCATAGAAATACATGAAATGACTCTAAAATTTCAGGAAAATACTGCAATTGGACCGGGTGCTCCGAGGAAGGTAAACAGTGGGAGGGACTTCCGAGGAACTTCGCAGCAATGAACTTCGGAGGGATTTCAACCACCCTGGAATCCCTCTCAAGTACCAATTTAAAGGAGAAACTTCGGAGAGGCTTAATTGGGCCCAAAGAGGGACCTCGATTTCGGTTAGGGCAGTGATTTCCCTGAACTACGCACTAAAGGGTTACAGAGGCTTGGATACTTTACTCCTCGGGTGCAACACAACAAAACACAGCCGCGTGGGGAAATAAGATCTGTGTCGCACGTAGAGATTTTCATGCCTTCACTAGCTGCGATACGGTGAGTTTCTTTGCCACGAATGGAAAGCGTTCTGCATGGGCTGCGTGGACATCACATATTAACATTTCCTAGTGTGTATACTAGTGAGTAAAAATACATGTATAATTTTTACATAACGTAGAAACATGAAGTTCAATAAATGAAAGTGTTAAAAATGTTCAACAGTGTTCCGTCAGATAGTGTGACCTGAAATTCACAAGAGTCCTGTCAGCCGTTTTAACTTCTATCGTGGTAAGTGATCGCATTGCAAACTATCATTCTTACTTGTGACTGCTGCATTCTCCCATGCACGCTGGACTGCAGGCCAGTGTGTTTCTTCGGCAGCGGTTTGTTTCGCACCCCGATGCACAACCGCACTTGTCCAGTTTACCCAGAAAATTGTGTTCTCAGTTAAAGACAAGAGCATTGGTATTGAATCTAGTAAAATGTGCTGGGTCCAAGGAACACAATTTTCTGGGTGTTCACGACAAGCTTTCTACAATTCAGGGAGGGCGGACCATTTCACTTTCCATTCTCCTCGCGAGAAATTCCATCTGTATCCGCACGCTGAGCGTGTTCGGTGAAGGCATGAAAATCTCTGAGTGCGACACAGATCTTATTTCCCCACGCGGCTGCTATTGCCCGAAAACTTATGTACCGTTCTGTTGCACTCGAGGAGAAAAGTATCCAAGCCTCTGTTCTGTAACCCCTTTGGCGCGTAGTTCAGGGAAATAAGACATGACCAGGACAACACCACCCGTGTCTGAGGTCCTGATAATGATGTTTGCAGCTCAGACACTGATGGTGTTGTCCTGCATCAATCACAAGAATAACAGATCGCAATGTGATTACTTACCAACGAAAGAAGTTACAGCGGCTAACATCACCCTTGTGAATTTCAGGTCGCAGCACCTGACGGAACACCGCTGAAGATTTTTAACATTTTCATTTTTGGGACTTCATGTTTGTATGTTATGTATAAAAAATTATACATCAAGCAGCCGAAATGGGACCGAATGCCGACATTTCGGAACCAAATCGGAATTTGCACCAATCCGAATTATAACCGAATCGGGTTATGTTCGGAATCATATCGGGAACCAGATTCGGACTTTTTTCGGATATTTATCGGTGCAGCCCACTCAGGTTGACTGATAGAAGTATTGTTGTAATGCGCAGGATATTTCTGGACACTGTCTCAAACATAATATTTTTGCTTGTGTCAGATGTAAATTTTGATACGGTTGTAGTTTCCCCTGTACTTGTTAAGCTTAGCAGAGATAAGCAGTTCATGCGCAAAATTACAAGTATTAATGAGGAGGTAAGGTATATCAGATGTTCTGATTTGCATGTGACATGCTTTAGAGCTTGTATGCCTGGAGGGGACTTTTTGGCTCCATTTCCAAATGTGTTTTAATAGACAGTAAAATAAGGGCCTTGCCTGGTGGTGTATTGTTTTATGCTTAGTTGACTGTTATTACTATGTAAAGATCTCATTACTTTTCTTTGTAGTGAGTGAGGCACTCTTGTGTAGTAATTGAACCATGCAGGCTTAATTTAAATTGTGTGGAAACAGTTCAATTTGTTGTGATTTATCAAACATTGTGATGATCTTGGCATGTGTGCCTTTAGTGTTTTATTTTTGTCAAGAAACCAAATAAAATATCCTATCACCTATGCACAAATGATTATTGCTATATGCCTTTCAGCCTGTTCAGCCAGTAACAAATCACAGCATTGTATACTCACAATGCTCAACAGAGACCAGAATTAAAAAGCTTAAAAACACATCAAATTCAAGTGTTATCTATTAAAGGTATCTTACCTCTAAGTTAAATTTTAATCATATGACAATGTATGTGACTTATTGTGATGGACAATGATGCTGTATGTATCATTACTTTTATGTGCGCTATGTGTATTTGCATTAATAAATACATCAACTTTGAATCTAAAAAGTGTGTAATCGATCAAATCTTTTTTTCCTGCAAGCGATGTATGATGACCAGAGGCAGCGGGGCATATGATCAAAGGGCTTTCTGTTTAAGTTGGTCTGGCTGCCTTCTGCTACACTCTGTACCTAAGCCAGAGACTCAGTGCTGAATATAACTCAGCAGTGTCATTCTTATTTATGCAAGGAACAGCATAGACTAGTTGTTTTCATTTGCATGAATCATATGGAGCTAGAATATGGAAAATAAGGGAAGGTGTTAAGAGAAACAATGCTATTTCTGAAACAGAAAGCGTTTTCTGGCAACAACGACTGATCCACAGAACAATCTGCGCTTATGCACTTCCTACATAGTTAAATGGTGACATGAGTGATTCACTTCTTGCATTGGGCTCCAGGCAAAAGGACAGAGTGCAGCAGAAGATAAACTTCTATAATTCATTCCCACTCAACATTCAATTCCACCACTCTCTGTCAATTTTCAGCTGCGAATGACTCTTTATTTAAGCTGTTGGTGATTTAGTAAATGTCTAGGCACTATGCCACGATCCTCTCCGGTTGCACCTAGAATCAGCGCCAAAATTCAAAGAGTCACTTATGCCCGTCCTCCTAAACGGCTCATCGGACGGGGCTGAAATTCTAGGGGTCCCTCAAGGGGTCTAGCGGAGCTCGCCTACCAAATTTCAGCCCGATCGGATACCTGGAGGCCGAACGGGAGTGCTTCGAAGTTTTAGAGGGAGCGTTCTTAAGTGAAAAGCGTGCCCTTCGAAAACTCGCAGCACGCATGTCCCGAGTTAGACTCTCGACTTCTAGGTGGGGATCGGCACGGCACACGAGCCCCTTTCACCCTCAACAGTCGGATAGTTTTTAAGATGGTATCTTGATGACGGCCCCCTAGCAGCTGTCTCCGTCATTCCCCGTCGGATTTCATGCGCAGGCGCTTCCCCTGATAAGGAAATGCGTCCCCGAGACACTAAGCACCGGTTAGATGAGTTTCCGATGAAAATTAGATGTCGGCCACACACTCGTGGTGGGGAGAGGGCGCCGTCGACCACCACGACGGCTCGGCGGCCGTGTCCGCAGGGACACGATGACCGTCCGCCTGATGTTGACGGGATGGTCTCGGCGGGATCCGTCGTCGGCGTGGTGCTCGCCAGGCTGTCCGGGACCGCCACGCCTCCGTCGCCTCGGTCCTCGCGCCCTCCCTGTCATGGCCTCGGCCGTGTCGGCCACGGCCACGCACATCCAGGCTTCTTCGTCATCGCCGTCCTGGTGGGCACCGGTGGGGCGCTGTGCGTGTGCGTGTCTTCTGCTCTCTGCGCTGCTCGCTTGCCATCGGGGGTCTCCAACAGAAAAATGTCGGCTGCAGCGTGAAATTAAGCCCATTTGGAAACTCGTCTTTTCCCATCAGAGCTCCATAGGCTGCTTCCCATGGGAAGTTACAACGTCCAATGGGAGGCAAATATCCAATGGGAAATCTCTTTCCTTCCCATTGGATCTCCAGTCCCCTCCCCATGCGAGGTCGCGACGTCCAATGGGTTACAAATATCCAATGGGGAATCTCATCCCTTCCCATTGGAACTCCAGGCCCCTTCCCATAGGAAATCACGACGTTTCCTATGGGATACAAAAGTCTAATTGGGAATGTCCTCCCTCCTATTGGAACCACGAGATTTCTCATTGGATTCTCTACATTTCCCATGAGATTCCCTACATTTCCCATGGGCCCATCACAATTGGAACCCATGGGAGTCATTGGATTCCTAGTGTGGGGGGCGGGGGGGGGGGGGCGTCGATGGCTCCTCCTTGGGGCCGTCGTGGGCTGTTGCTCGTCGACGCTGTTGCTCCACTGCGGGACCCGATTGTTCGTCGCCATGTCCCCACCAATTACTACATAGCTCCCCTACGAAATGGAGGGCGTCGTCGGCGATGGGGCTTCCGGGCCTCTTCGTTAGGAGTTCCTGCAGTGCCTCTATGGGAATGTGGTGGGCAAAGCCCCAGGCAGCGACCACAGACAGGTTGTCATTCGTGGCGTCAGACATCATGGCATCGACGACGTCCTCGGGCCATGTCTCCACGGGCCCGACGCGGGCCTCGACCACCGCGTACCACGATGCCATTTTCGCGTTTTCGACTCCTAGCTCAGACACGACTGGGCACGAGGGGACGCGTCTCGACCGAATGCTGTTTGTGCACTGGCTTCGCGACGCAAACGAGTGGTGATGTGCGTAGCAGCTTCACACAGCTGCAACCCTACACCATCGTGTCGGGTAGTTCCGTCCAACCGCCAAACTGCGTCGCAGCGTAGCCATCCCCGTTCAGCGGGTACCCAGTCGCCAGTACACGGCGAGCTTCCACTGCAGTGCGTTGCAGTCTCGGCTGCACTGCGACCCGTTGACACGACTGTGCGTTCGTTCGTGCTAGTGCTTTCGCGTGTTTGCGTTCCTACTTCGAACATGAGTGTAATGGACTGTAAGGACATTGAGTCACTTATTGTGTCCTCATCCGGTGACCTGAAAACCGTGGTGACTGATTTGCAGTCGTGCAAGCTTCTGAAAGCAAACGGCACCTGTAGCAGATGCCGGGTACCACGACTTCTCAAACGATGTGAAAAGGGATATGTGGCCCGCTGCCCCAAATGCAAAGGCAAGGAATTTTCTATTGCCAAAGGAACATTTTTTAACAAAGTGCATTTCGCCTACAAATCTATTTTGAACTTAATGTTTGCCTGGTCAGCTCATATTTCTGTCAATGATAGCCACAGACTATTTAATTATAGAAAGGACACCATTTGCAAGTTCTATCGGTACTTCAGAGACATATGTTCCTGGAAAATTTTGGAGGACGTTGAAAACTTTCGCTTAGGAGGACCGGGCCACATTGTTCAAATTGATGAAAGTGTGGTGACGAAACGCAAGTACAACAAAGGGAAGAAAGTACCGGAAAGATGGGTCCTGAGAATTGTGGACACCACGCTTAAACGTGGCGTAGTTCTGTACGTCAGCAAGCGGAACGCCGCCACCCTGCTCCCCATCATCCAGAAGTACGTCCTGGCAGGGTCAGAAATCTGGACGGATGAGTGGAGGGCCTACGGCGCCCTCACACGTCTAGGCTACATCCACAAGACAGTGTGCCACAAAAGAGAATTCAAGGCCGCCAACGGCACATGTACAAACATTGTGGAAGCGTACTGGTCGCTGCTGAAAATTTTTTGCCGGAAGACAGACGTGCTTAAGAGCGCTCTGCTGCCCGAACACACAGATGAGTTCATGTGGCAGCACGCGTACTGCAGGAACGCGTCCAGTGCTGCAACGTTCCGGATGTTGCTGCAGCACATCAAGGAGCGATACCCTTGCTAGAGGTAAGCTACAACGAACTCAGTGGATACGTACTACACGTCTGCCAACACCGCCTCCTTCCAAAATTATGCTCGTAGTTAAAAAGTGGTATCGGAAGAAGAGTAGCAGTTATCCACACCATGTAGAATCATTTCATTTAGGTCATGAAGTTCAAATAAAGGGCTTGCACTACTACTAGAACGGCGAGAATTCTTCTCTCTGAGAAGAAAATTCCATTATTATTTTCGTACAAAGAATCGAATTTTTCCAACAATACGTACTTGTAGTAGTAATGCGTGCCGCATTGCGCCTCCCCGCTGCTCTTTAAACCGCGCGCCACAGCGCAGCGGACAACGACTCACGCTGAGTATGAGAAACAGCGCGTCGTATTCCGCTACAAGGGAGGCGCCCCATAACCTAAAGTTGCACTATATTTCTCGGCGAACAAAACAACTATAGTGGCAAATTCGTAAGTTTTCGCACCTGAACACACTCGGGGGCCTTCGTAGACAACGTTTTTCCCACTTTCCGCCACTTCCGACTTGATTTTGCAGGGGGGGGGGGGGGGTAAAGCGTCACACTCCCGTTTGGTGGCATACCTGCCTCGCCACGCTGTTGCATACACGCGACGTTTAGATGGGAAGTGGATAATGAATAACAATATCTCTAGGCATCTGTACACAGCTCCACCCAAAACACAAGTACGGCCACTGATGTTGGTGTACTTCTCTGATACAGAGCGCCGTACAAATTGGCAGTGATATGTTTCTCTTGTGGATATTTCTTTCCTTCTGTGGAGAGTAGCTCTGTGCGTTTGGAATTAAAATGTGCGCTAAGGATCAATCAATAGGCACAAGGTTTACGTGTTTTTAAGATATTTATTTTTATTTTTGTAATGTGACTAAAATGCAATCTATTGAATCATTTCGTATATCATATTTAATAGGACTAGAAGGTTTCTTGTTCCATAACAGATATCTTATCCGAAGAAATTTAACACATACCATCATAGTTATATTATATTAAAGCTTTCTTTTACAGCTGTGTAGCTCTGTGAAAGGTGACAGACGACTGGTTTTGTTGCCTGTACTTACATGGTTCCTACGTAATTTTAAGTGTAATGATTCTTGACATTATCTGAGTTCAACCAAGTCCTACAAGTTTATATCCTATCTGTGCTTTTTGGAATCGAAATGTAAGGTAAAAATGTGTAAGAAAGGACAAAAGTTTTGTGTGTTTTTAAGATAATTGGCTTTATTTCTATTATGTCATGTGACTGAAGTGCATGTGATCATTGAATTATTTCATATTTCTTATTTAATAGGCCCCAAAAGTGTCCTGGTTTGAAAATAAAATGTCTTACCAAAAGTGATGTAAGGCATACCATTCATATTTAAATAATACTACTTCCTACTTTTCCAGTTGTGTAGCTCTCTGAGAGATAACAGACGACTGGTTTTGTGGCCTGTACTTACATGGTTCCCAAGTAATTTTAAGTGTAATGATTCTTGACTTACGTGAATTCAACCAAAGTGCTACAGTTTTATATCCTATCTGTGCGTTTTGGAATCGAACTGTAACCTTAAAATCAATAAGAGACAAAAGTTTTAAGTGTTTTTGACATAATTGGTTCTATTGGCTACGCGAAAGCGAAGCCCTTACCTCACTGGCCCAAAAATGTTTTGTCTGTTTGTCTGCGTGTGTGCGTGGACAGTGCGAGATACGAACATTTTCATGGGAATGGACCCCTACTTAAATTGTCCAAGAAACACCCACAACATGCCAAAACCGACCTCAGGTGCTGCTGCAGGTGCCGGTTGGCAACCGGGCCTTCTTCAGCACAAACTGGAACGGGTAGGCAAACTTTTAAATCGTGCAGAATTTTAAACTGGAACATGGCGACTGCCCCCATCTTAAGTCACCCCAACACTCCAGTCAAGATGCCGAAGTGAACCCCAGGTGCTGCTGCAGGTGCTATAGGTCTAAACAAGGGTCTTCTTGGGCAGGAACCGGAACGGGGGGCCAAATTCTAAATCGTGCGGAGTATCAAACTTAAACATGACGACCGACCCCCTCTAAAATCACCCCAAGACTCCATTAAAGATGCCGACTTCCGCCCCAGGTGCTGCTGCAGGTGCTAGTGGTCAAAACAGAGCCTTCTTGGGCAGGAACTGGAACAAAAGGAAAAACTGCTAAAAACGCAGTATTTTGAACTTAACGACGCGAACCGACCACGCTTAAAATACACTCAGGACCTCAATCACAATGCTCAAGAAGACCCCAGGTGCTGCTGATAGTGCCAGTGGTCAAAGCAGGGCCTCCTTGGACCGGAACTGGTTAGGCTGGGGTCGGTTAGGTTTGGCCAGCATTGAATACGGTAAAGAAGTCCACAATGAGTAGGGTAAGTTGGAGTAGCGTAGGTCAGAGTAGGGTAAGTTGGAGTAGCCTAGGTCAGAGTAGGGTAGGTTAGGTAGGAGTAGGCTAGGGTTACGTTAGAGTAGGGTAGGTTAGGTTAGAGTAGGGTAGGTTAGAGAAGGCTAGGGTTTGTTACGTAAGAGAAGGGTAGGTTAAGTTAGCGTTCAATGTCCGAAAAATAAAATCGAATCGACTAAATTTTAGTCAAAATGACCATATTTCTTAGTGGCGAGGGACACCGACACAAAATTCGTTGAATTTGCGACTGGCAAACGACTGTCGACGTCAACAGTCATTTCGACGAAGAGTTTTTAGATTCGAGAGCGTTTTCGTGCCAAATAGTAGAGTCAACGGAATTTAATAGTGACGTCACACGCTTGAAAGCGGACTAACTGTGAGTTGTGTGACTTTTCTCTTAGTTTTCGTCTGTTCGACTAGCGATTAGTCGTATCTATGAAACTAAATAAGAAACTGCTTGTGATTGGATAAGTCAGTATCACGTGACACGTCACGTCGATTACGAGACCATTCATCAACCAAATTTCTCATACCTCTCACCAGAGCACTTAATTATTTTTTTAGCCATCTCTTATCTTCGTTTGAAGCTCCACACATCAAGAAAAGAGAGTACTGACGATTGAATACCTTTTTATGGCAAGGAATAAATCGTTTGTTCCTTTAATGTGTTATATAATAATCAAATTCTGATTGAAATGTGGGATTTAATAAAATAAAATTCGACAAGTAGGTTGCAAAAGTCATGTAGTCAAATATTTACTGGCCTGTTTGCCACAACTAACATAATTTTTTAAATTTATACACAGTATTTTGTTACACAACATAACGCAAACAAATGTACTGTTAGGTAGAGGAGGCGGAATAAGGTATTCGGGGAGTTTGGGTTAAGCTGTGTATTGACTCCAAGAGAGCGTCTCACAGAATGGCACTGCTCGGTTTTTTTTTTTTTTTTTTATGCGCTGTTGCTGGCTGACCCCGGGGGGTCCCAGCCCCTGCTCAGCCTTGCGGCTCCTCAGGGGGTGGAGTGTATGTTGGTGAGAGTGTGGCGCATATGGGTTGCTAACCCGGGAGAAATCTCTACCGCGAGGGGGGTCCTTTACATGTTAGCAAGGTGCCCCCGGCCACAAAGTGGCCCGGTGAGACACCCCACTAGCCTAGGCCAGCGGGGTAGTCCTGTCAATTCAGGTAAAACTCCCTTCTGCAGGCCTGCTGCTGTGCCTGCTCGGTGAGCGGTGCCTGCTTTTATAGGCCTAGAGAAGATGAAGGAGGAGTGAAAGGTGGTGGGGGTCGAGCCGTATCAACAATGCGTCTAGCCGCTAGATGGCGGCACCTTATAATGCTAGTCGTGCTACTAGCCAACAGAGGGCGACACGGTATGAAGATGGTGTCTAGGAACGTAAACAAAGAAAAGGGTTATGTAGCCCATGGTATGAATAGGTGACTTTAATAAGTCTGCTCTACGTAACACCACTTCCTTCTTTTTAAACTCCTTCATCTCCTTTTAAGACCCTTACAACTTGAAAATCTTACACTTCATTTTAAATACTGATTCCATTTCAGTAACGCGTTACAACAAATCAAACCGATCTCTATTAAAAATCTGCCTAACATTTGCTAAATCATATTCAATGATCCTGAAATAATCCCATTTCCACTTTGACACGACTACGTGCTGGTTTAGGGTGTCCAATCCCAAACCCCAAAGCTGCCATGTTCAAACAAAAATAAACATAAAGAAGTTGACTGAATCCTTGACACACTGTGTGCTGAGTTGAAATCTATACGACGCGCGTGTTATGGCCAGTAACACGCTTTTCACATGACTAACTCTCCTACAGTCGAAGGTTGCCTATGCTACTTCGCCGCAGAAGTCACTCTCATAGATTCACTCAAATTGGGAATTAGTGTTAAAGATGTCTTGCGTTGATTTCGAAGCTCTCGAAGAAACGATGCAATCCTGCTGTGACGCAAGAAAGATTGACTGCCATTCCCATGAACTGAAACACAAACATGTCTGCACAGTATTTTTGTTTACACCTTTACCTAACCTGTTTCCAGGTTATGATGCCTACACCTTGGTGCCATGCTGACCCATCACCCACTTTTCTGACCTATTTGCTTACAAACTAACTTACACACTAAATTATTCTAAGGCACCTTTGAAACTAGCTAAAGCTTTTTACCGAAAAGTTTTTCAATCAACGACGCTACTTAACTTATATCTGTGTGTTAACTTCTTAACTTATGACTGTGTGTCGTCTGCTACTCTGCTGTGTGTGCGTTGCCAGCGTCGATGTTCTGACGCCCTTGTATAGGCTGGTCGACGTATTGTATCTCGGGCAGCTGTCCACGGAGTAATTGGTCCAGTGACAACTCGGGGAGACCGGGTTCCTTGGTTCGATTCCCGGCTGGTCCCGGTGAACTCGGCCTTGGGACCCCCGTGGTGAAAGTCCACAGGTCCACTTTGTTGTTACATAGTTGATGCATTCCCGAATTTCACAATTAGTGTTGTTGTTATGTGGTTAATGCGCCTCCCGAAGCGGATTCGTTTCTCATTGGATGATCGAAACTGATACCGTCGTGGGCAACTAGGGTGACATTGCCGTCGCAACTACACTATGTCGCCAACTTCGCTGGTCAAGATGCGACCAAGAGTAGCCGTTGCTAAGGGTGGCAACGCTACTTATCCCTGATCACCCTTTTTGTTCCAGCATGTCAAAACTCTAATTTGCTACCCCTCGTCAATTTTTATGGTTGTTTGTCTTTTGGAAAGAACTTCCAACGCTTGTCACTAAACTTTATCGAGCTATTTCGCCAGAATTCTAGCACTCCTGCTTGTTTTAACGCCCAAACGCTAAATTCTCCGTTTGCAGCGAGCCTTTTGAATTTCTGGCTCCATATTCGACACCTTCAGTATGAGAAACTTATGTGTACACGAAACTATATTAGCAGACACTCAACTGACTACCGTGGTCATATCCGTTTCCCGTAGGGGAACTCCCTTATATTGCGTTTAGGTCTCCAGAAATTACGTAACATTTTCGCACTCCGTTCGGCCAATTTAGTTTAACTTTAGGCCTGCCCATTTCTCTTTTAAAATCCAAAATCGGTTCTGTCTACGGGGTCCTTTCGACTTTAGGACCTACCCCTGTCTGTCCGTCTGCTACCCGTCCGTTCGGCCTAGCTCGAGCGTAGACACCTGACGGTCGTTTCCTCTTTCCGGCTCCACTAGTGGGAAAATTTTAGTATCCTCCGTCCCTCTCTAGCATCAGTCCGTAGTTTCATATCGCGCATCAACCCCCTACTAGAAAATGTCTGACAAGAAGAGTGCTGTCCCTGTCGTCGACCTCGCGGATGCGGAGGAACCCGCCCCTCGGCCCCGTCGTAATGAACCCGGCCTGCGCCGGAATATTCGCGCGGAGATCGCCCGGCGCATCTTGAACGCCGGTCGCCATCCTCCTGTGCTGAGAGGCAGGCTTCGGGGTCTCGTCCCCCCGGGCCATGTGAGACGGATGCCGCGACGTAATCCCCTGTCAAGGATGCCCGTGCCCGCCGCTCAAGCGCTGAACAGGCTCAGGGTGGAGCCTGTCGAGGGGGACGTGCCTGCACCAGCTAACAACCCTGGGCCGCTACCTGCGCCCACAGCCGCCATCCCCGAAGTCCCAAGGGCTTTCATGGTGCATGTGCTGACCTTTGCGGTGACCGTCCCCAATTCCCCTCAACACTTCAACGTAAGTTTTTTTTTTCTTCAAATTCTTCAAATAAGCCACTAGTTTTTTTTTTGTTTTTTTTTAAGGATTTTCTATTCCAGGCTTGCCTGCACTGTGCTTTTCCCCGGCGCCCTTTACTTAACTTCCCTGGGCTGATCTTACCGGCGGACTGGTGCATTAATACAAACCGAGCTTTTTCACATCACTTCCTTTTTGTTGCCCGCCGCCTGCTGTGCTACGTGTGTGGCATCAACGATTGCTTCGTAAGTTATCACATCAATACCTATTTTTTTTTTCTTCCAAAAATTACTGTTATGTTATCTCTACCAGACAATTATTACTGAAGTTGCCTTCGAGGCCAACGAGGACCATGCCGGCCTCTACTAGGACTCTCTCCTATATGCTCCAGCTCCAGTTCAACTTTTCCTTTTCATACTGTTACTTTTATTTGGATGCATGATACTGACTATCTGGATACTTTTGGCACCTCGTTGCTCTACCAAGTGTGGATTTTTAATTTACCTCTAAATCCGTTCAGGATTGACTTTACTTGTTCAATATTCCTCACTTCCTAGTTTGTATTAAATACACTTCCAGTATTCCTTTACATGCTTACTTTCCTTTGCACCCTTTTTCTTACGATACATGTGATATAGCACCATGACTGATGACCTATAATGATTCAGGGATAATTTTGGATTGAGAAACCTTTGTAAACAATGATATAGACAAACTTATTCATTCAAACAGAACATTTGAAATATTAACAATACTGAGAACATTTAATTGAAATAACATTGATAGTGGTAATCACTTAAAACTTACTAGCTAACAGTACAATTTGGCAATAGATATAACAAGGTAGGTGTACGCCAGACCGCGTCGTGGCGTAACAGGCTTCGCTCACCGCGAACCACTGTTCCGCCCCTCCACGCCTGGCGTACACCTACCTTGGCCTGCCGGCGGCTGTCACCGGGCGTGTGGGACCCTGCGGGGCTAATTAGTCAGTACGGGCGCCGGTCTTGAGGCGCGAGGGACGCTACGCTTCTAACCTAACCGCTGGACGTACCTACTCCCACAGTATGTTGAACTTCTCTACCCTCTACCGTACTCAATCGTGCTCAACTCTAACTTAACCTACCCTAGCCTACTCCAACCTTACCTACCCTTCCCTACTCTAACCTAGCCTACCCTACTCTAAACTAACCTACCCTACTCTGACCTAGCCTACTCCAACTTCCCCTACTCCTTGTGGACCACGGAGTATAAAGGGATGGAGGGACGGCTGGGCCTGCCCGAGCGGCCGGAATGAGCTACCAGCGGCGTCCGGGGCTAGCGCTTGCCCGAGCCGCCGCCGCGCGGCGCTAGCGTCGCTACGGCGACTCCCAGCCGCTGCGCTTGCCTTGCAGAGCATGGGGATTTGACGCGCGGCGGCCTTTCTCGGCTCGTAGCTCCTTTGCTACTAGGGATACGCTCCGTTTTTCTGCGCGTAATGTGGCGAGCGTAGCGTAGCATTTTTTTAAAATCTGAGCCGCCTGCAAGTGCGAAGGTAGGCCGACCCGCTATGCACGCGCCCATGCAGGAGTCCTAGTTGCCTACCTTGCGGGCGCCGTGAGGCAGGACGCACAAGTGCATGAAAAACGTGTGGGACTTTAGTGCCTGTGAGAGTCCAGGGTAGGCCAGCCTGCAAGGCACAGGCGCAAGGGCGGATTTAGGAGGGGGGGGGGGGGGGCAACGACAGGCTCTTATGTCCCCCCCCCCCAACTTGGCGCTTGAAATGTAGAAAACCGGCATAACTTTTCCGCCTGTAAGTAGGCAAAAAGCGGAACATTGCCCCCCCCCCCCCCCCCCTCAAGCCGAGTATAGATCCGCCCCCAGCACAGGCGTATGATGGTGTCACTGGTTTGGTCGTCCTACTTGCCCTGCCCGCCTTACTGACAAATATTCCCTACCACCGGATATTTGAACCCGACCTCTGATAACCTAACCTTACGGGGTGAAGGTCCGCTATTTGCTGCTCTGGTGGTAACACAGGCGGTCATTTAACTCACGCAAACGTTCGTATCTCGCACTTTTCGCCACATTCCAATACCGGTTCAAGAAGGGCCTGTTCTGCTAAACGACACCTGCAGCAGCACCTGGTCTCGCACCCCGTACATTTCCGGGTTCAGAGGGCGTCGGTTCCAAAGTTGATGTTTGTATCACTCACCGCTCCACCCATTCGAGCAGAGCAGGTGCGGATCAGAGGGGGGACTGCCCTTTTGCCCCCCCCCCTCCTCAAGCCGCTCCCAGATCCACCACTGCATTCGAGTCCCCGCCCAAGAAGGCCCTGTTCTGCCCAACGTCACCTGCAGCATGCACCTGAGCCCCCGGTTTTGGCAACAGGCAGTCGACAGTCCAGGCGTAGAATATTCATAATATCTAATTGGATGTTCACTCTAATTCCTGGTCTGATTCTGCTCAAAGTTAAAGAATTGGCATCTAGCATGATCTAAAACTAAAACCGGTCTCTATTTGAAAGGTTGAGTGGAAGTGTGAATTGTATTTTTAACTTCGATCTGCAAATAATAACATTTTTTGGTGCCTCTATGGTATTTTCACATTTGCTTTTAGTACTCCTTAGCTACAGCTGAAGTGTGCATAGCTTACCACACTTATTATTTGATTCAAATGGGCACCACTGGTTTTTCTAGACCACTCTGTAAGCTTTAATAAGAATCTTTATATGTAATACTAATGCAGATTTTAAAAGGAATAAGGTGAACAGAAGACAAATTACTCGATCACATTTATTTTACACCTTGAGAGAAAAGAATTTAAGTATGACCATCACAACAGTATAAACCAAGGACTGTTACAGCCCCACACGTGAGATTCCTTTTCAATCTAGTTTTCGTTCATAAATGTTTTAGATTGGAAGTGAAAAGAAGCAAGTTGTCACCAAGAGCATGGAAGAAAGGTGTAGGGAACAGCATCCCTGTCATAAAGTTTGATGCTTGATGCGATATCTGCTCTACTTCTTCACCCTTGAAAACAAGCTAGAAAAACAAACAAAAACAAAGTTGAGAATTAGTAAAAGGTTTTGGATCAATTAAGTCTGAATTGATATTTGGGAGAAATTCCCACTGTCTACATAACAACTGAAAATATTGTGGCTATTTACAAATGAAAGCAGTACACTTACGATAGATAGATTCCAGTCACAAACAGGAGGAGCCTCAGGATGCCAAACCGCACTCGATGATAAATAATTAAGTGCTGAAATGGAAATATTGAAACAAGTGTGAGTGGGGCTGTACTCAATAGCCGGGATAGAAAAGGAAATTTAAATGAAATAAATGAAAAATTGTAGCAGACACATTTCGGTCATGACATATCACATTTGCAAAAAAAAAAAAAAAAACAACAGAAGAGTGTTTCAAACGAACTAAACAGATACTGTCTGCTATTACATGTCAACTAAACATTTACCAAGTCAGTAGTTGGTAGCAAGACTTCAGCGTCGTGAAGTGTCTAGCATGTACAGCGTGTTTAACACTTGTCATCATCTGAAATAAAAATGAATTTTTAATAAAACAGATAAAGATCTACACACAGAATACAAATAAAATCTCTTCTTGAGAGCTTACCTTGTGCACTTAAGAAAGTTGAGGTCGCTCCTTGTCTAGTCTTTTACAACCAAGCAGAAGACACAGCGAAGCGGCTTGAGAATCCACATATATACATGCACATGAGACTGTGACACATCAAACAGACTGTCATTAGCAACAAATTTGTAATCAACGACACTGGTTTTCACATATTCTTTGGTGACATTATCCAATCCATGTTTAACTCGCCCTGTTGTTTTGACCCAATGTTCACTTGGCAATAGTAGAGCACAGTTTTAGGTTAGGGCAAACAGCAGGGCAGGCATTAACTTGATTTGAAAGGAGAGATGATGAAATGAAGCGAACACCCAATGTCAAATCTGTTTCAGTGCTACATGCTGCACTATCTTCATAAACCTTGCGGACCACTTAACCTCTCAACCATAGATAGTAAACAAATGTTGTTTTTTTCCCTATGTAAGAAGGACACGGTACTCTGACACCTTCCAGAAGTTACAAATAAGCTTTGGAAGCGCAATGTTCCTTACGTTATAGGTAGTCAACGAATATTTTCTTTAAAATTACATTCCGGCAATCCCAAACGAAAACAAAAGCAAACATCAACAAACTGGAAGGGGGCGGGGCCGGGGGCGAAAGAAGGCAGACGTCGTCACAGAATGAGCACAGTTAATAAATTACTACCTCGCAACTCACCTTTGATCGAAGTGGACTCCATCGGAAAGAGGCAAATTCCTTAAAAATAACTTCTTCAAGATAATGCGGGTTGACGACGAGCAAAAGCTCGTGTCTCTGCGACACAACCGAGACGATACGCCTGGCCTGGCCGTGCCGAGCTGAACTCAGCCCAGCTGAGCCGCACAGTGGTACCAGATGCGCGGCTTTGAAATTGAATCATTACAAAAATATTTCAAATTCCATTGACCGAAAAAATGGCTCGTAGTGTTCTCCACCAATAAATGTCGATTCGCAATCTGGAAGGTCAACCTAATCTGTTGCGTGGTGTTTCTGAAAAGTCCGTGAGTGACGGACAGACAGACAGACTCACGACGAGTGTCGTCGCGTGGTCCGTTTGGGGAAGTGGGCGAGCGTATGCCAAACCGCACTCGATGATAAATAATTAAGTGCTGAAATGGAAATATTGAAACAAGTGTGAGTGGGGCTGTACTCAATAGCCGGGATAGAAAAGGAAATTTAAATGAAATAAATGAAAAATTGTAGCAGACACATTTCGGTCATGACATATCACATTTGCAAAAAAAAAAAAAAACAACAGAAGAGTGTTTCAAACGAACTAAACAGATACTGTCTGCTATTACATGTCAACTAAACATTTACCAAGTCAGTAGTTGGTAGCAAGACTTCAGCGTCGTGAAGTGTCTAGCATGTACAGCGTGTTTAACACTTGTCATCATCTGAAATAAAAATGAATTTTTAATAAAACAGATAAAGATCTACACACAGAATACAAATAAAATCTCTTCTTGAGAGCTTACCTTGTGCACTTAAGAAAGTTGAGGTCGCTCCTTGTCTAGTCTTTTACAACCAAGCAGAAGACACAGCGAAGCGGCTTGAGAATCCACATATATACATGCACATGAGACTGTGACACATCAAACAGACTGTCATTAGCAACAAATTTGTAATCAACGACACTGGTTTTCACATATTCTTTGGTGACATTATCCAATCCATGTTTAACTCGCCCTGTTGTTTTGACCCAATGTTCACTTGGCAATAGTAGAGCACAGTTTTAGGTTAGGGCAAACAGCAGGGCAGGCATTAACTTGATTTGAAAGGAGAGATGATGAAATGAAGCGAACACCCAATGTCAAATCTGTTTCAGTGCTACATGCTGCACTATCTTCATAAACCTTGCGGACCACTTAACCTCTCAACCATAGATAGTAAACAAATGTTGTTTTTTTCCCTATGTAAGAAGGACACGGTACTCTGACACCTTCCAGAAGTTACAAATAAGCTTTGGAAGCGCAATGTTCCTTACGTTATAGGTAGTCAACGAATATTTTCTTTAAAATTACATTCCGGCAATCCCAAACGAAAACAAAAGCAAACATCAACAAACTGGAAGGGGGCGGGGCCGGGGGGCGAAAGAAGGCAGACGTCGTCACAGAATGAGCACAGTTAATAAATTACTACCTCGCAACTCACCTTTGATCGAAGTGGACTCCATCGGAAAGAGGCAAATTCCTTAAAAATAACTTCTTCAAGATAATGCGGGTTGACGACGAGCAAAAGCTCGTGTCTCTGCGACACAACCGAGACGATACGCCTGGCCTGGCCGTGCCGAGCTGAACTCAGCCCAGCTGAGCCGCACAGTGGTACCAGATGCGCGGCTTTGAAATTGAATCATTACAAAAATATTTCAAATTCCATTGACCGAAAAAATGGCTCGTAGTGTTCTCCACCAATAAATGTCGATTCGCAATCTGGAAGGTCAACCTAATCTGTTGCGTGGTGTTTCTGAAAAGTCCGTGAGTGACGGACAGACAGACAGACTCACGACGAGTGTCGTCGCGTGGTCCGTTTGGGGAAGTAGGCTCGCTACGCTCGCCAATTAATTTTAGACGGGGGGTGTTTGCGAGCCGATTATATTATAAAGTCTAAGCTTTCGAATGGTATGAATATCAGGTCGATCCGACATGTCTGAAGCGAACAAGAGCGGGTTTTTGGTATGCGCACCCACCGCCCACCGGGACACCACTGCGTTTTGATTTGTAGACGAACCCGACGAACCTCTTTCTTGTGCTAGCTCTAGCTCTGGCTGTTTACCCGTTTGCCTGTCCACTGCGATGGGTACGTCTTGTTTTTATTGCGTAGATACATGAAAATGTGAGAATTAGTACTGTGGGAGAAAAAGAAGGAGTCCGAATTTATACTAGGATGCTCTGAAGACGCGGATATCTACGTGCACAGCTTCTTATAAAAAATAAAACTGAAGGAGTGCCTTGTTGGGGTAGGCCATGACTAGGCTAGGAAGTTTTGGTAGAGAATTGTCTTCATAATACTTTCTTTGGGCATTGGAGCCCCCTTGACAGCGGGGCACAAAGCAGTACGGCATAATTGTCGTGTGTTGATGAGCCCCAAACACGGGCGTAAGTGTGGCGACAGGTTAGAGGAAAGTGACAGTTACAAATACCAATACATTTTGAAGTCTTCTGTTTGATTCATATCTTTTCAAAACTTTTACTTAAGTAAAAGAGTGCCCGCGGAACTTGCGCGATTTCAAAGCGTGCGGGTGTCGTAACTCGGGTTTGTCATTTGCAAGCTTACACCTTCTACTACAATCGGCACCCTCACGTGCACCATCTAAAATCAAATCCAAACAAAATAGGAGGACGAAAAGGCCGGCGCGCACTGCCCCAACAGCGTGGCCGCTGTTAGAGCCATGAGCGCATGCCGAAAACCCGCTCTTGTTCACTTCAGACATGTCGGATCGACCTAATATTCATACTATTCGAAAGCTTAGACTTTATACTATAATCGGCTCGCAAACACCCCCCGTCTAAAATTAATAGCAAAGGAGCTACGAGCCGAGAAAGGCCGCCGCGCGTCCAACCCCCATACTCTGCAAGGCAAGCGCAGCGGCTGGGAGTCGCCGTAGCGACGCTAGCGCCGCGCGGCGGCGGCTCGGGCAAGCGCTAGCCCCGGACGCCGCTGGTAGCTCAGGCGGCCCTACACAGCCGTCCCTCCATCCCTTTATACTCCGTGTTGTGGACTTCTCTACCGTACTCAATGCTGCTCAAACCTAACCTGCCCTAGCCTAACCGGTTCCGGTCCAAGGAGGCCCTGCTTTGACAACTGGCACCATCAGCAGCACCTGGGGTTTTCTTCAGGATTGTGATTGAGGTCCTGAGTGTATTTTAAGCGTTATCGGTTCCCATCTTTAAGTTCAAAATACTGCTTTTTTTAGCAGTTCTTCCTTTTCTGCCCTGTTTTGCCCACCAGCACCTGCAGCAGTACCTAAAGGTCAAATTTGGCATTTTGAATGGGGTCTTAGGGTGATTTAAGATAGGGTCGGTCGCCATGTTTAAGTTTGATATTCGGCACGATTTAGAATTTGGCACCCCGTTCCAGTTCCTGCCCAAGAAGGCCCTGTTTTGACCCCTAGCACCAGCAGCAGCACCTGGGGTTGATTTCGGCATGTTGAATGGAGTCTTGGGGTGATTTTAGAGGGGGTCATTCGCCATGTTTAAGTTTGATATTCTGCACGATTAAAAAGTTTGCCCACATCTTCCAGTTTGTGCTCAAGAAGACCCTGTTTTGCCAACCGGCACCTGCAGCAGCACCTGGGGTCCTTTTCGGCATTGTAATTGAAGTTCTGAGTGTATTTTAAGCGGGGTCGGTCTCGATCTTTAAGCTCAAAATACAGCTTGTTTAGCAGTTTTTCTATTTGTTCCTGCTTCTGCCCAAGAAGGCCCTGTTTTGACCACAAGCACCTGCAGCAGCACCTGGGGTCGTTTTCGCCATCTTGACTTGGGTCTTTGGGTGATTTTAGAAGGAGTCGGTCGCCATGTTAATGTTTGACAATCGGCACGATTTAGAAGTTAGCCCTCCTGTTCCAGTTCTTGCACAAGAAGGCCCTGGTTTGTCAACCAGCACCTGCAGCAGCACCTGAGGTAGGGTGCCCCCGAGGTGAGGTTGACTCCGGTATGATGCAAGGAGATTGTGGTCCAAATTTGAGCCCTCTACGATGAACCGTTCTCGAGAAATCGCGCGGACAGACACGCACGCACACACACAGACAGACAGACAGACAGACAAAACATTTTTGGGCGAGTGGGGAAAGGGCTTCGCTATCGCTCAGCCAATTACTTTTTCATGCGTTTGTATATTTTGCACGGGCATGGATATCTTATAAATTTGTCGTTTCGCTTACAATTTTTTGAAGAGGGCTGAAACCGCCGTCACTCTCCTCTCCCCGCTGTACTCGTCCCCAACAAACACAAGGCCTTCCGCGAGGCACCTGTGGACAGTGCGCCGCACAAGCTTGTTTTGCCTCTCGGTGAGGGCCGCGTCTCTCGCCAGCTCTCGTAGGTGCGGCTCGATCCGTTCCCTCTCGCTGACGAGCCGCGCCCCGCGCCGGCAAAGATTCTCCGTCATTTGGTGCGCTGAGATTAGGCCGTCGAGTTCGTCCTCTACCTGCTGCTTATGACATTTCTTGACGTGCTCATTTACGAGCGAGCGTTGGAAAGATAGGAAGTAACAGTGCGGGCACCGTGCCTCAGATGGCTGACTTCGGCCAGACTGTAACAACGAAACATAAGCGAGTGAGTAGAGCAGAAAGACTTAAAATAAATGTCATTTATTTAGCGCAAAATCACAATTGCAACTCACCGCTGTAGAAAACCCGTTGATCGCATCGGCATTTCTTTCGCTGAGGGCGATTTCCTTGGTGTAGAACCGGACGTCTGAAAGAAGAAATTGTATGATTAAACCATATGCTAAATAAACTTAAAGTGAACTTATCACACAATACGTACGTCTGCTGCAGACCGTCTCCTCTTCGAAGCGGATCCAGAGGCCTGCAATGAGAAATACTCAGTGATTAAATCATGCTCAAAATTAAATTATGGTTAATATGATTTTATCATTAAACACGAGTACCTCTGAATTGCGGCGCTTCTTGCCCCTCAATGACTTGGGAGCTTCTTCTTCTTCGTCATCGACTTCGGTTGAGAGCCCCTCTGCCGACTGCTGAACAGAAACCCCCCCGTTACGTTAGATTAGCGAATGAAGGGAAAAATTTACGTGTTGTTTACGTGGCAGCATTAAGAATAAAACGATTTCCACTGTGATGGCCTGCACCCACAGACTGAAAGCAGTTCAAATTTAAAACGACAAACACACCCCTCTGCAATTTTTCCGGGCTTGGGACCGGCTTCTTCTGATAGACTGACGAAAATAAATGCCAGTTTGTCAGAAGAAGGCTGCATTAATGTGTTTTTTTTTTATTTATTCATCACCGTAATAGTCAGCAACACTTTGAATGTAAAACAAAAAAAAGACATATTGTGTTACAATATTAAAAAAGAACATTAATTACAGAATTACACCTAACGAACCTTTCAAGCATGATTAAATTAGGGGAAAATGTGAACACTTCTTAAGAAACAATTTTTGAAAGTATAAATATGTGTACTGGGTACAATACTGGACAAACGGATCCATTGAATCCTGTCATATGATAAAAACATAAGGAACACTACCCAAGCACACAAAGTTAACCTTACCTAACCTTAAAACCTTAAAACAAATAAACGCTTCAAACACAACTCTTAAAGCACGATTAAGACAGGGGAAGATTTGAAAATTACACATGTAACCCACTTCACAAAATATGAAATACAAGAACACTTTACAAAATACCAGTGCTTAAGTACAAAAAGTTCAATGACACAGCATTAAACACGAATGACACATTAATTAAGACAGTTTAAAAAATTTGAAGCATACATGCAATATAGGAAACCAAACCTAACCTTAAAACCTTAAAAAAACACTACAAACTCTTAAAGCACGATTAAGACAGGGGAAGATTTGAAAATTTTTCATCTAACACAGTTCACAAAATATGAAATAAAAGAACAGTTTACAAAATACCAGTGCTTAAGTACAAAAAGTTCAATGACACAGCATTAAACACAAATGACACATTAATTAAGACAGTTTAAAAAATTGGAAGCATACATGCAATAAAGGAAACCAAACCTAACCTTAAAACCTTAAAAAAACACTACAAACTCTTAAAGCACGATGAGGACAGGGGAAGATTTGAAAATTTTTCAACTAACACAGTTCACAAAATATAAAATACAAGAACACTTTACAAATCAGAAACAATAAAGTCCTGCCCACAACACAGTCTCAGTGCAGTGAAAGCCTGCCCCGGCCACGCGGACGGCCTCGTGGTCTGCCACCTCGGCCTGCTCCCCGTACCGCGGTGTCCGAACCTCGTGTTTTCTGGGGAAAGACATGAGTTTAAATGAGTGTAATATTGTTAAATTGCTACGAGAGTTAGCCGATGACGCAAAACTATGTGACTTACGGCTGATTTTTTCTGTGGGATTTTTCTCTTCAGGAATGGATCCTCATCGGAATCGGAGTCCGTGATGCAGAAATCTGATGGCAGCGTCTTCTGAGAAGAAAAAAGAATTCAAAAGAAGAGTAAGTATATTGTTACATAATAATTTACTTGCTGTTAAACGTGAGCAAAGACGCAACAATGTGTTACTTACTTGTGACTTTTTTTCAGCATACTTCTTTTTATCCTTTGGAGCAGAATCTGCATTTTTGTCTTGGGCTGAGCTCAGAGAAGGTGACTGATGAGGTAAAAAAGAAAAGAATGCAATTTAATAGTAAGTTTGTTGTAAAATAAATTATTTGTTACGAAAACTGATGGACACCACTAGAATGTGTGACTTACTTCGGGCTTCTGAACGTAAGAGGAAAATCTTTTTTTTTGGTGGAAGTTCAGGCTCGTCTATTCCAAACCTTACCCGCTTTTTGGTTGCAGGCACGGAGTCGGAGTCGGCGTCACATTGGATGATTTTATCTAGTTCTTTCTGCAAAAAAATTAATGGTTGTTACCTAGTCCATGAGAGTAGGGCTTTATGGAGAGGTAAGAAGACGAGCCCCCTTATCCTCCTTGCCAAATATTGCGACGCTTTACTCGTAAACGAATACACCAATCGTTTTGATCGATACATCATTGGAAAGAGCAAGGTTCAATCTGTGACTACACAAAATTTGAGCTCGATCGGTCACCTTTAAGTTCGTGCAGGGCGCGCGAAAAGCCACAGACGCAGCGTTCGGCGGACTTCCGCTCTGCTCGGGGCGGCCTGCTAGAAGCGGCGGAGAACGTTCTTTCCGTATTTTTCTTGAAACGTTGATCCGAGTGACTTTATCGGTCGATTTCGTCTTCTTAATCAATAAAATAATTTTTGGCAACATTTTTTACTGTTGGATCGCATTTTATTTCAATTTATAACGATCGAGCACCGACTAACCTGATCAGGTTATGTTTACGTCCGGACCGGGTGCTACGCCAAAGGACTCGCAGCACTTCTCCTGACTTATTTTACTGTTTTGACGAGGTAAGAGCAACGAAATGTCTTATCTGACAACCAATTAACCCATAACGCGTTGATTTTTGCTCACAAAGGTAGTTGTTAGTTACTTTTAACGTCAGAAATTGCCAACTATTATATAGGCTTCGCGCAGTGGGTTAAAAACAATGAATGTTAACTTATGCAAACCTTTTTTTTTTTTAGTTTTCGTGCCTTTTTAAAAAAAACTATGGCCGACGCTGGTACCAGCAAGAGAAAGAAAAAAGTTTCTGTTAGGAAAAGTGTCAAGAGGCCAAAGAGAAGAGGGACGTACAAGCCCAAGACATCAGCCAGTAACGTACCAATAGGTATTGGTGATCCTGACCTGGCTGATTGCATTTTTTCTGATGAAGAGGTACAGATAGTGTATAAATTGTATCTCTGCACTCTTAAATCACATTCTGTGCATTTCTTAGGTGTTTTAATGAAATGTTACTTTACTAGGTTCGAGCGGATTATTTGGACAAGCACACAAGGACTGTGGACGAAACTGATGGGAGAGTGGAAGCAGATAGTGCGAAGACCGAGGTGAGTTATAATTGTTTATGTGGTGGCTGTTGTAAGGTTGAATATTTTTGAAGGGAATGTTGTTATTGATTGTTACTATTTTGTTACAGGCGTACTTCACCTCAGCTGACTTTCCAGACGAGTCTACCACTGAAAATGTATCAGGCATTGAATCTCTCTCAGGATTCACATCAGATTCTTCTGTGGATTCCAGACCGTCTTCTTCTGCATCAAGACCATCTTCCTCTGCATCGAGACCTGACTCTTCATTGGGTATCGATGTTTCGATCCCCCTCTCATCTGATCCGGAGTCAGTGCAGTCACCTCCATCCCTTTCCAGTGCACCATTACGAGACGATACAGAAATAACTTCTGAGTCTGCCTCATCATCACGAAGCCAGACTTTCATGTCCCCTGCTACTGAAATCCACTCGCTTTTGGGAGCAATAATACCTCAAGAGGTGCCACAGTGTTCTCCTTCATTTCAGTGCATTGAACGCTGCTTGAATGTGTTTAAAAGTATCCTCCCATTAGCTTGGGTGGCTATTTGTGGCAGAGATGGCTTTCATCTTTTATTTTTATCAGAGACATCACCAAAAGCTGTGCAGAAGGAGGTTCTTGTACATTTTAATGGAACAGTGTCCATTTTTGTACATTGCAACACTATTATGAACAAGAAGCAGCTTCTTAATGGTTCTGTTCCCCCTCTGCAAGAAGAAAATGAAAGTACAGTGACAGAGTTTTGTGAGAAGGGTGTAAATATTGTGAAAGTGTTAATGGATTACAAAGTGTGTGTAGGTGCTAATCATGAAAACACAAGAAGTGTTTGGCATACCATACCAGGAACATTCATAGACATGAACCCGTACCATGAGGCAGGTTACTCACAAACATGCAGAAGTTTTGAATGCTATCACCTGGTGGAGAAGGGAAGGAAGAGATCTGTTTCATGTGTGAACTGTGCTAGTGTCTTCAGAAAATTAAAAAAAAAAAAGAAGAGTTCGTGGCATCTGAAACCGCTCATCGCAACACTCCCAATATTTTTCTCACTCCTGCTCAGAGTTCGAATAAGCTTGCATCTCAAAGTGAAGAAATCAGAAAATTGGACAAGAGATTATCTTACTTGCAGAAGAGGGTGGATAAGTTACTGGAAGAAGAGGGTGTTGTCATGGAGGACCACATCAGCGCAGCTCTTGAGCATATTTTAAAAAGTAATGAGCTCTCTGAAAATCAGAAACTATTTTTAGAACAACAGTTGAAAAATTCATGCAAATCAGATCCTCGTGCTAAAAGATGGCATCCCTCCATGATACGGTTTGCTCTTTACTTAAAAGACAAAACAACAAATAGTGCATATGAGAGTCTCAGGGATAGTGGCATGATTCAGTTACCGGCTTCCAGAACTCTTTTTGACTACTCCCACGCTATGGCACCACAAGAAGGAGTTTCTGATGACATTTTACAGCATGTGTGTGATAAAGTGAGAAAGTTACCAAAATCTTATCAAAAATATCATGTTCTTCTTTGTGATGAGATGTATGTGTCTCAAAATTTAGTGTATAGAGTCAGTGATAATTCTTTGGTAGGCTATGAAAAACTGGACGAGGTAGAAAAGGAAATGAAAGAATTTGAAAATCATGTTGAACACTTATTTAGTGGCAAAGAAGTGAAACGAGAAGAGCAGGTGGCTAAAACTGTGCTTGCTTACATGGTGAAGGGTGTGGCTTCAGATGTGAAGTGCGTAGTAGCTGCTTTTCCAGTTAAAGACCTGACTTGCGATATGATGTACAGCAGATCTTGGACAGTAATTTTGAGACTTGAAAAGGCTGGTGTGAAGGTTATTGCATTTGTTTGTGATGGTGCCCCAACAAACCGTGCTTTTATCAATATGCATACACCTTTGAGTAAATCCAAGTCAAAAGTGATTTTTGATACACTTAATTTTTGTTCGCCTGAACAGCGACCATTATTTTTTATTTCTGATGTGTGTCATTTGCTCAAAACCATTAGAAATTGTCTCTACAACTCTGGAGATGGAGAGAAAAAAACTAGACACATGGAGAAAAATTGTGAAAAGCTTGAATGGAAAACTATCATTCGTCTGTATCTTACTTTCAAAGATTGCAATTTCAGGAAAACATTCAAACTCAATGCCCAGAATGTTTTCCCAAACAAGTTCTCATGTATGAGTGTGCCAAATGCCGCGTTATGTATTAAGTGATACTACAGCACTGGATATAGAACAGCAAGGATGGCCAGGTACTGCAGAGCTAGTGAAATTTATCAGGTATGTTAATAAGTTTTTTGATTGCCTGAATGGGGCTTATGCAGGACATGGAATCCGTACCAGAAATGCGAATCTGTCCCCTTATTCTGATGTTGATGACCCTCGCTTTGATTGGTTGGGAGTTCCCAATCCTAAGAGGTCTGAACCTAAATATCCTCAAGAGGGGCAGTCTTTTCTTCAGTATTTACAAGACTGGAAGAAAGAGGCTGATCAAAACAAGAAAGTTGATGCCAAAAACCGAGGGAAGCTATGCCTAGCACAACAGACTCTACATGGAATAGAAATGACAATAAGGGGATTTGCAGGTGCTGTCAGACATTTGCTTGAACTTGAAGAACCACCAGCCTTCATCAATGCAAGAGTTTTTTCGCAAGATCCCCTTGAGCAGCACTTTAGTCTCCAACGTGCTGGTGGAGGTGGCAACCGCAACCCAAATACCTCCCAGTTTCTCAGCAAGCAAGTATCTACCACAGTTCAGAGAGACATTGGTGTACGCTGTAGAAAATCAAACTCAACTGAAGTAGAATATGTTGGCATGAAAATTACTGATGAACAGCTGCCAAAGAGGCGTAGAAAAACGAAGTGACTTTTGTATTTTGTATATTAAATTGTGCTTTACTTTTGTAAACAGTTTCATAACTGCATACATGTTACTGTACAGACATAGAAAAGGGTAGTTGAGTGTAAGAAATCAAAAAACACACTTGGAAATGGTTCTCAATGTTTATAATTGCAATAATAGTAATACTGATAAATTGCAGTCAACTTATTTATATGTTCCCCCTTCCCATGCCTTTTCCTAAGACACTTAAATAAAAACAGTCACATAAAACATTTCAAAATGCACTGATATTTCCATAGTACTTGCACACATTGCATCATAACAAAATTAAAGATTTCAAAATTTCTATGTATTTAGAGTCTTTAAATACTAGGTCAACAATAAGAAAACTTTTTTTCAAAGATGAACAAATTACTTTGAAACTTATGAAGCTAATTTTGCACGCATAGGCACTGAGTCATATGGTTTTACAAGGTTTTGGTTCAAGCGTCTCTTCATAATACCCTTCTGTACTACTTTTAGACAGCTCTGAGTAACTTGTACAAGTAGATCTAAGGAATTTTCTTGATCCAAATCACCACCTACCAAAGCATCCCACAAACACAAAATAACATCATTTGACAAAATACAATCATCAATTATATCTGGGGGCAAAGAACCATCTTCAGCTTCTTGAGACATAAGGTTATCAAACATCATAAGAAAAAAACTGAAAGCTTCATCGTTGATGTGCTTGTAACCACCTCTATCCTTTTTCTCTGAGAATGAACGAACTTCATCGGAACACTGGTTATTTTTGGATTCATTAATAAGAAACTTTTTTTTTAAAGTACTACAAAATGTTGCCCATAACTGACTGGTCTTACTGTAGATTGCACCTTTCCATAAAAATCCACTCACTACAGAACCCCCTATGTGATAAACTAACTGTCTAAATTGTGGTGAGTTTATCGAATCTTGAGATCTCTTCTGGTACACTGTCTTCTGCACAACCTGACCACTCACACTGCGCATATGTTTTATAGAGAACACAAGAATAGCATTGCACACTTTAAAAATGAAGTTACCTACAAAGACATTCAACGTAGTACTTTCACATTCCACACAAGCAAGTAGGTGGCGACGTATATCTTCAGTAAACTCTGGAGAAGACAGCATTAAATTTGATCCACAGTAGAAGGAATTTCTTATTGATGAGGGAAACAGTATCTTCTGGTCTTTAAAGATGTTGTAGAAATTTTCACTTAAAAATGTCACAAGCTCATCACAGACTTCACCCTCCAGTTTATTCAATAATTCACCACAGTAGTTGCTAACTGCAGCACTCAAATCTCCTATTACTTTTTCAGCAGCAATTTCTCTTATACATTCCTTCATAATTCTTTCCATTTCACTAAGTAAGTCCTGGAGAGTTGGGGCTTTCGAAGTGACACCTGGAAACAAAGATATATTTAATCACCGTGACATGAAGAAAATATTTTAAAAAATTATCAGGGAATTAAATTACCTTTTAAAACATGAGTTCTTAAATGTGTGTCCAGTGTCTTTTTGTTAGCCAATGTGCTGGGACATTTAGGGCACTTCAATCGAGCTGGCTGTTTAGCTGGTGCTGCACTTTTTCCTGCTCCTCCTCTCTTGATCGCTGGAAGCGGTTGTAAAGGGCGAGCCGTTGAGTTCGGGGATCGCGGTGGTGGTGAGATTCCTCGCGATGATGGGATCGGTGACATTGCCCTTGCCCTCAACCGAGGAGATTGTCTTGTTGATGTTGTAGGTGCAGAATCCCTCGATTTACTTGAGAGTGTAGACTCGCAAGCAGGCAAGGCATCTGTGAAACTGTCCTCAACCAAGGCATCACTTGATATGTTGTCTGGCCTATCAGACACATTAAGAACGACGCTGTCATCTTCATTCAATGACTCATCCATTTTCAATTCTGAAACAATAACACACGCAATCAAGGGTTACAAAGAGTCCAACATTTCGTCATTTCTGACGTTAAAAGTAACTGACAACTACCTTTGTGAGCAAAAATCAACGCGTTATGGGTTAATTGGTTGTCAGATAAGACATTTCGTTGCTCTTACCTCGTCAAAACAGTAAAATAAGTCAGGAGAAGTGCTGCGAGTCCTTTGGCGTAGCACCCGGTCCGGACGTAAACATAACCTGATCAGGTTAGTCGGTGCTCGATCGTTATAAATTGAAATAAAATGCGATCCAACAGTAAAAAATGTTGCCAAAAATTATTTTATTGATTAAGAAGACGAAATCGACCGATAAAGTCACTCGGATCAACGTTTCAAGAAAAATACGGAAAGAACGTTCTCCGCCGCTTCTAGCAGGCCGCCCCGAGCAGAGCGGAAGTCCGCCGAACGCTGCGTCTGTGGCTTTTCGCGCGCCCTGCACGAACTTAAAGGTGACCGATCGAGCTCAAATTTTGTGTAGTCACAGATTGAACCTTGCTCTTTCCAATGATGTATCGATCAAAACGATTGGTGTATTCGTTTACGAGTAAAGCGTCGCAATATTTGGCAAGGAGGATAAGGGGGCTCGTCTTCTTACCTCTCCATAAAGCCCTACTCCATGCCTAGTCATTCGGAATTTGTTACTTGCCTGGTCTTGCATTTTTCTCTTTTTCAGGTCTGCAGCTTGTGTACTCACACTGGATGGGCCCTGTTTGTGAACTTGCACACGGTGCAAGAGAACTACTGGCTGTTTCAGGCGTGCATCCCTAATAAGCTTGGCCGCAACCTCACCAGTTTGAGACGCGGCCTCCAAGACTGCCACAGCTTGAAGATCTTCTGCAGCTATTTTCTTCCCGGACATGTCACCTGTGTACAGAGAAACGAATTTACGGTATGGAGGTAAGAATAATTATTTACAGCAAGTCAGAGTGTGCTTGTCCTACTTTGCTTTACTTCCGCGGCAGGTTTTATGGCATTAGGGCAGAAGTTTCTACTTACCGACACTCTCTTGCTTGATAAATACTCCTTTCTTCCGCAAAGCGGCGGCGAGTCCCTTAAGAGTTTCTTCGTCATCCAAAATTTTTTGTGGAATCCCCTCCACTACCCGACATCCCACTTTGGTCATGTTATAACAATTTCTCATTGCTGTTTCCAGGGTTTCGCCTCTTTTAGTTATTTCCTGCAGGTGACTATAGCGCACGTGGACTTTCATGTTATTCGATGGCATCACTCTATCGCAGTAAAAGCAGCATCGGTCGTTTTCTGTGATGTCTTCAATTTTTTTGGACTGCAATAAAAAAACGAAAGAAAGTAATAGTGCACTCTCAAAAATAGAAGCTTGAGTCAAGCATAATATGCTTGGTCTAATGCATTTTTTACGCTTAAACCGTAAATTGTCCGCCAAACATAATATGCTTGGAACAAGCATCTTCGGTAAGAATAACATTCAAGGTCAGAGTCGATATCACACACACAAAAGCAGCAATGCTGGCATGATATTCCATCTGTGTGGAAACAATCCTCACAAGCTGTACACCTACACTTTATGCACAGCTCACAATCAAACTGCAGAGTGGCAAAGTAGGTAGAGCAGTTGGTTTCCAATTCGTCAATCCCCTCCACACACAAGTTCGAATTATTTATAAAAGACAAGTTCCATTGACCACAAGTATTGTTTTCCATATTTTCTTCCAGCTTGTCATGAATGGATGCATCCAAGTCTTGATGCAGGTGGGGAGTTTCGTTAAAAGGAAAGTTATCATCTAACTCAGTAGGCACTGTGTTGGAAGTTTCTAGATCGGCATGAATGTTAGAAGATGAAGCCTCAGCACCAGGCTGACTACTCTGCGGGCTTTCACTCTTGTCTTGGGAGGTCCACTCAGTCAAATCAACCTCCAAACTTTGCGAAACCCTCTTATTAATGTTCCTGGACGTATAGTACACAGCGTTATGGAGTTTACGTTTGGACATGGTGGCCGTCAACTCGTGATCCTAACCTGGACGAAGTAGTCATAGCACCAGTATCAACAAACCAATAAATTTGGGAAAGTGGCGTGGTAACAGAAACCGACCCACCAACCAAACTAGTTACTCGTTTGTTACTATAATAGTATTGAAAGCGTTCAGTGGGTGCTTGATGTATAGGACTCAGCAGAACTTGGCAGACTTGCCAGGCCGCCAGTACTGGACAACTTACATTTATTAGCTGTTTTTCTCTTTTGGTCTCCCATCTTTGGATTGAGAGACAAGCCAATCACGACCAATTGTTCCGGCTAAGCGGCCTGAAGTCTCGGAGACGGGGCGGTGCCGGCCGGCGTCGGTAGGTTACAGGCTGCTCCACGCTACAGGTGTCCAGTTGGAGGCAGGCAAGGCAAAGAAGGGCCAAGGGCAGCACAGCGGAACCACAGAAGCTATGAAACACACAGGACATGGATTAACTTAGACGAGCAAGCAAACGAACTTACAGCCGTTCGAAAGCGTGGGAAGGAACAAACAGTCACAGGCCAGCGAGCTGAAGTGATTCCCTGTCGTTACCGTTCCAATCGTGTTCGTGTTACAAACTCGCTGGCCTGCTGCTCCCACCGCTGTAACGGTCGCAAGAATCACAACCGATGTTATTAAGAAACAACAAAACTCAAACCGAGCAAACCAATGAGGTGTAGGATTTGGAGAACGGAGACAAAATGAAGCGCCAGCTCGTCCCATTTGACCCGGACGGTTGTCGTTGTAGCAAAACAAGTGACTCGCTACTCGCTCTGGTGACGCATCTCACCGGCACCGCCAGGAGGCGACACTTTTCGTGCACAAGACGCAAAAACTCAGCGTGCACTTACCGGTTGTTCGAAATAATGCCACTTCGATCACATCAGACACCACCAGATGAATTATTTGTTGTAATAAACTCAATATTAAGAAACATGCAAACGTCCGACCAGTGGCTGTCGCCTGACGATCACGTGACGGTCCAAACCAATAACGTTGCGCCGAGAAAGGCGGGAAACTGTCCGGCGACAACTTTCTCAAACGAACCACGAGACGAAACTCGTCGCGAGTTTGTGTGTCACTCACAGACTTTTCAGAAACATCACGCATCAGACAACGCTAAGCTTCTAGATTAAAAATAAATATTTATTGGCGGAGAACACTACGAGCCTTTATTTTTTCGATGTGTGGAGTTTGAAATATTTTGTAATGAATCAACTTCAACACCGCGCAACTGGCACCACTGCGCGACTCAGCTAGGCTAGGGCTAGGCTAAGCTCGGCACGGCCAGGTGTCTCAGCTCGTTTATTTCGCTGCTGCGACTCGCGTCATCTTCAAGAAGATATTTTCAAGAAGTTTCCCTTTCTCTGATGAAGTGCACTTTGATCAAAGGTGAGTTGCGAGTTAGTAATTTATCGACTGTGCCCATTTAGTAACGACCCCTGCCTTCTTTCGCCCCCTCCCCCCGGGCTCCCCTTTCCAGTTGGTTGTTTGTTCTTGCTATCGTTTCGGATTGCCGATGTGTAATTTTGAAGAAAATACTCGTTGACTCCCTCTAATGTGAGGCACATTGCGCTTCTAAAGCTAGTTTGTTGCTTCTGAAATGTTTCAGAGTACCGTGTCCTTCTTAAATAGGGGAAAAAAAATTGTTTACAATCAATGGTTGAGAGGTTAAGTGGTCTGCAGGGTTTATGCTGATAGTGATAGTGCTGATAGTGCGGAAACAGATTTGACAATTGGTGTTCGCTATATTTCATTATATCTCCTTTCAAATCAAGTTACTTCCTGCCGTGCTGTATGCCTTAACCTAAAATTGTTGGGGGAAAGGTGTTACTGTAAGGTCAAAACAGCATGGCGAGTTAAACATGGATTGGAAACTATGTTGCTAAAGAGTGTGAAAGCCAGTGTCATCGATTACAAATTTGTTGCTAATGACAGTCTGTTTGATGTGTTACAGTCTCATGTGCATGTATATCTGTGGATACTCAAGCCGTTTCGCTGTGTCTTAATCTTGGCTATAACAGACTAGATAGCAAGAGACCAGGCCACCTCAACTTTCTTAAGTGCACAAGGTAAGCTCTCATGAAAAGATTCTATCTGTGTTCTGTGTGTAGACATTTATCTTTTCAATTAAAATTTTAGTCGTATATCAGATTATGACAAATGCGCTGTACAATTTCACGATGGTCAAGTCATGCTACTAACTGACTAGGTAAATGTTTAGTTGACCTTTAAGAGCAGACAGTATCTGTTTAGTTAGTGTGAAATACTCTTCTGTTTTTTGCAAATGTGTACTGTCATGACCGAAATGTGTCTGCTACAATTTTTCATTTATTTCATTTAAATTTCCTTTTCTATTCTGCCTATCGAGTACAGCCGCACTCACACTTGTTTCAATATTTCCATTTCAGCACTTAATTATTCATCATCGAATGCTGATTGTCATCGTGAGGCTTCTCCTTTTTGTGACTGGACTTTATTCACTGTCAAGTGTACGACTTTCATTTGTAAGTAGCCACAATATCTTCAGTCGTTATGTAGACAGTGGGAATTCCTTCCAAACATCAATTCAGACTTACTTGATCCAAAACCTTTTACTGATTCTCAACTAAAAATGCTAATATTGTTTTTTTGTTTTTTTTTTTCTAGGTTGTTTTCAAGGGTGAAGCAGTAGAGCAGATATTGCATCAAGCATCAAATTATGACAGGGATGCTGTTCCCTATACCTTTCTTCCATGCTCTTGGTGACTACTTGCTTCTTTTCAAATCCAATGTAAAACATGTAACTAAGATTGAAAAGGAATCTCACTTTTGGGGCTCGAACAGTCCTTGGTTAATACTGTTGTGATGGTCATACTTGTGTTCTTTTCTCTCAAGGAGTGAAATAAATGTGATGGAGTAATTTGTCTTCTGTTTACCTTATTCTTTTTAAAATCTGCATTAGTATTACATATAAGGATTCATATCAAAGCTTACACACTGGTCTAGAAATTACCAGTGAAATGGCTTCCTGCCCATTTGAATCTAATAATAAGAGTGGTAAGCTATGCACACTTGAGCTGTAGCTAAGGAGTATTAAAAGCAAATGTGAAAACACCATAAAGGCACCAACAAATACTATTTGAAGATCGAAGTTAAAACTAAGTTTCACACTTCCACTCAACCTTTCAAATAGAGACTGGCTTTAGATCATTTTAGATGCCAATTCTTTGACTTTGAACAGAGTCAGATCAGGAATCATAATGAACAACCAGTTAGAAATTATGCAAATTCGATGCCTGGACTGCCGACTGCCCGTTGCCATAAGTGAAGACTTAGGTGCTGCTGCAGGTGACGTTGGGCAAAACAAGGGTCTTCTTGGGCAGGGACTCGAATGGGGCAGCGGTGAGTGATACAAACTTCAACTTGGGAACCGACGCCCTCTGAACCCAGAAATGTACGGAATGCGAGACCAGGTGCTGCTGCAGGTGTCGTTAAGCAGAACAAGGCCCTTCTCAAACAGGAACTGGAATAGGGGGAACGGTGCGATAGGTTATCAGAGGTCGGGTGTGGTAGGGGACCGTACCCATATTACGTGACTGGTTTGATGCACTTGTGCGTCCTGCCTTACGACGCCCGAAAGGTAGGCAACTGTGACTCCTGCATGCGCGCGTGCATTGCGGGTCGGCCTACCCTAGCGCTTGCAGGCGCTTCATACAAACTCAATTCACGACGATCTCCCTTGATTTTAAAACTGCTACGCTCGCCACATTACGCGCAGAACAACGGAGCGTACCCCTAGTTAGTGCAGACTTCAAGGTATCCTATGACATCCGAAATAAGTATCAGCGCGGCCTTGGGACTGAGAAATGGCGTCATGAAATTCGGGCTCAGAAATCACCAAAGACGCAGCATAGGTGCTCCAGGAGCGAGCTGAAGTTACGCTGCAGTTGCTATTGCGGTTGAAGTTCCCCACCGAGGCCACCCCGTCAACATCAGGCGGACGGTCTTGTCCTCGCGGACACGGCCGCCGAGCCGCCGTAGTGGTCGACGACGACCTCCCTCTCCCCACCACCAGTGTGTGGCCGATATCTAATTTTCGTCGGAAACTCGTCTAACCGGTGCGCGGTGTCTCGGGGACGCCTCCCCCAATCAGGGAAAGCGTCTGCGCGTGAAATCCGACGGGAAATGACGGAGACGGCTGCTGGGGGGCCGTCACTAAGATACGATTTTAAAAATTATCCGACTGTTGGGGGTGGAAGGGGCTCGTGTGCCGTGCCGATCCCCACCTAGAAGTCGAAAGTGTGACTCGGGACGTGCGTGCTGCGAGTTTTCGAAGGGTCCGCTCATCACTTAAGAACGCTCCCCCTAAAACTTCTAAGCACTCCCGTTCGGCCCCCCGGAATCCGATCGGGCTGAAATTCGGTAGGCGAGCTCCCCTTCACCCCCTTAAGGGACCCCCAGAATTTCAGCCCCGTCCGATGAGCCGTTTAGGAGGACTGGCATAAGTGACTTTTTGGTTTTTGGCGCTGATTTGGGTTGCAGGCCGGAGAAGATCGCTGCTGAGTATCTGGGCCTTGCGGCCGGATTCGTGCCGGAATTTCCACCCGCGATTTCTCAGCCTCTACAGTGCTGGCGGCGTCGCGGCTGGTCTCGCCGGGACCGTTAGAGTCCCGCCTACCACCGCCGTACCCGTTTTCAAGCCGCCGTGCCTATTTTTGTAGTTTAAATCACGAAAATATCGGGTCTTGTCGTCTACAGCCGGCGGCCCCTTCCCGCGCTTTCGCTCGTCGCCCATTGGCTGCGCGGCTCACGTGACCTCGCCTGTTGCCAACATTGAGTTGAAATAGGTACACTAAATAAGGCACAAATACTCGTTCTTCCTACCATGTGTATTGGATATGGGATGGTATGTGTGGTAAATAACGGGTAAAAATGAGTCATGATATCACTCTGCACTACCTTATCTGATGATCATGTCGGGAAGCTGTGTACCATAAAGTATATTGCATTTACTGCAACAGCAACCGCAAAAGCAACTGCAGCGTAACTTCAGCTCGCTGTAGTCCAGGTAAGGATCTCACCGGAAGTAAGAGGAACAAAATGGCTTCCAAAACGAAAAATCAATATTTTGGTAATATTTTTTTGGAAATAAGTCGTGACTAAGCCAGTTTGGGTTGCCTGCCTCCTCCTGCCGTGTTCTTCGTCTGTGGCTAAAACAATTTTTTCATTCTTCTTCCTAAATTTCTAGTCCTCCATGTGAAACCACACGGCCCACCCCTCTAAATGTTTTCTGACCCAAAGCACTGCCCTGAGTGCCAATGCGGACCTCTGGAGCACTCGGGGACGAACTGAGTAGTCGTCTAGGCTGTTGGCGCCTAATCCTGGATTACCCACAGTACCACCGGAGTACCTCGGAGTACCCCGGAAAACCATGGAGTAGCCGAAGTACCCCGGAAAACCATGGAGTAGCCGGAGTACCCCGAAGTACTTGAAGTACCCCGCAGTACCGACTCCAGAACCCGAGGGGGCGCTTACTTCGGAAAGTCATTCACTGCTAGACTTTAGGCTTCAAATTGAAGCTGACGCGCTTCGAACGGCTGGACGCGTCAAATTGAAGGAGAAGAGCTTCAAACGGTGCCTCCCCACTACCGCCGGAGTCTCCCCCACCACCACAGCCGGCCGATCCCCGGCCCGCAGCCGGCTCGGCTCGGTTCGGTCAGGCTGGGCTGACTCGGCGCTGGGCGGCGCTCGCCTCGAATTGTCTTGGCGTCGTTTGACTCTTCGCCACTCGTCGCGCACCGCCTCGTCGGGCGACGAGTCAAACGACGCCAAGACAATTCGAGGCGAGCGCCGCCCAGCGCCGAGTCAGCCCAGCCTGACCGAACCGAGCCGAGCCGGCTGCGGGCCGGGGATCGGCCGGCTGTGGTGGTGGGGGAGACTCCGGCGGTAGTGGGGAGGCGCCGCTTGAAGCTCTTCTCCTTCAATTTGACGCGTCCAGCCGTTCGAAGCGCGTCAGCTTCAATTTGAAGCCTAAGGTCTAGCAGTGTTGTACACTCCGACAAAAGTCAATGTTTTAGTCAAAAAAGTCAGCAAAAGTCAAAAAGTCATTGGACGTTAAAAAGTCACAAAAAGTCAAAAAAGTCACTGAAAAGTCGGTTGAGTCCACAACAGTCAAAGAGAAGTCACTAGCCCAAACGTCAAAACCTTGACGTCTGTCAGGCCGTCGGAAAATGTTTGTGTTTACGGCAATTGCTCAGAGGGCCACTAGCGCCACTTGTTCTTAGCGCGCCACGTACTGTTCCGTCCCTAGCATTCCCCTCCATACTCTATGGCATCGGTGCCGAGGTAGAAGGGTTCATTTGCCAAAAGTGTAAAAATGTCATGGGGGCGTAGTCGGTTTCCGGTTCCATGCTTAAAACCATGAATTTTGGTACCGCGGTCGTGTTGATCAGACCACCGGAAGGGGTAGCGCAGCGAGCCGGAAGTACTTCCTGGGTATTACAAAATTTAAACCACACACAAACATTGTCTCGCGTAAATCACCCCATGTTAACACACAAAAGGCGAAAATTTCGTCCGTTTTGCTTTGATGCCGCTTTACCGTTAAGAGCTCTGAGAAGCTCGAAGAGAACAAAATGTTTTAATAACATCCAAATGCATTAGTTTTTAGACTGAACTCAAAAACGGCGCCAGATAGAGCAAAACGGACGAAATGTTTGCCCTTAGATTGTTAATATGTAGTGATTTACTCAAGGAAATTTCTGTTTGTGTGGCCGGAAATTTATTTACACCCCAGAAGAAGTATGAACTTCCTGCTCGTTGCGCGACCCATTCCGATGGTCCGACCCAGTAGACAGCCAGCGCCCTTTCACTCTTTCTTTGCTTCCTCTACTACGACTATGACGTAGAAGCAAAAAAAGAACTAGTATTTTGCTCGCCATGTCAGTTAAGACCCCGATTCATCTCGAAAACTGCGTAACGGAGGGATTCTGTTATGGGGGCGTTTTGGTTCTTGGGCGTTGATCTAGTTTCGAAAATGACAAATTTGATTTCTGAAAATCAAAGGATAACCGATTAACCGCACAACCCCACCCTCAATTTCTCTACACTAAGCGAGTTGCTCAGATCGCGGCAGAAACTTACCGTCTTTGTTTACAATAAAGTACCTCAGCCCAAAACATCGGCAGAACGGCAACGTAGACGGCAGTTGACGTCCTGTGATTTGTCCCGTGCACCGTTTGGACCGGACTCGCTCTCACGCGAGCAAAAGTCAGTCAGGACACATTTTCCGTCACCGACCCGGCTCGCTTAGCGGAGGCTCCAGCGGCCGACTCGCTTAGCGTAGTGATCGAAGAAAAGGCATGCTGGATTCGAGTTCGCTTCGCTTAGTGTAGTGAAGGCGATCGTAAAGGGCCCTTCAGTGGAGGGTGATATTGTTATTGAGGATGCTGATACATTGAATTTTATTCAATAAACATGGTGTCATATCATATTGAAACCGTCCATTGGTAAAAAAACAAGCTGGCCCGTCCCTTCCGTCAACCTCGGTACCAGTTCCGCTGCACACCACCGGCACCTCGGTTCGACAGGGGGACTTGGCCAGCTTGGCCTGCCGGCGGCGTTTGCGGGGGCCTTGGGCTCCCGCCTCAAGTCTCCCTAGAGGTACCCGATAGCAGATGTATTTGTTACGATTTAAATCGTTAACCTGAGCCCGTCCCTGTGCATGCCGCGATATGGTAATGGTGTGCGCGCGGCGGCCAACCCTAACCTCAAAATGCAAGAACAGACAAATTTTCATTTATCTAAAATGCGATACAAATCGAAAATTGTTGCCACCGTACATGATTCTACGTTGGGAAAGGAGTTTATCCTCCAAATTTGAAGTTTTTCTGTGAACGATAAGTCGGCGTACACTCGACCGAATGAACGAACATACGGCATAAGACTATAAGTCCGGCTCCTGCCGTTTCTAAAGTAACGTGTCGGGACGAGCTAAAAACTGAATCAAGTCTCTTTGTCATTAATTCCTTGTCGTTCCTAACATTACGTACATCAATTTTGTTGTGAAGTAAAAAAAAAGAAGGTGAAAAGTCACTAAAAAGTCACCTAAAAGTCACAAAAAGTCAAAAGTCATAAGCAAGTCAAAAAAAGTCATATGTAGTCACAGAGTCAAGCTGTAGTCGCAGAGTCACATATAAGTCATGCAAGTCAAATGACTTCAAGTCATTGTACAAATAAATGTGCAGTAAGCGCCCCCTCGCCAGAACCTAGCGGTCCAGCGGAGACCCGGAGTTGCTGCGCCCCCCCCCCCCCCCCCCCCCCGACGCACCGGCTCCCGACCTTGGCTGGCTCGGTAGCTCGGTAGGGCAGGGAAGGGCCATGCCATACCGCGAGCCGGGATGGTCGACTGGGCCCTCGTGTTTAGACGTCTAGAGTGCATCTACGGATAGTCATGGATCTAATAGATATCACGTAGACTATCTATAGACGTCTGTTGTTATAAGACGTTTAGCCGTAGACACAATAGATTCGAGTGCGACCATCTATAGACGTCAAGAAAGTATCTACGTATAGTCATAGATCCAAAAGATATCACGTAGACTATCTATAGACGTCTGTTGTTATAAGACGTTTAGCCGTAGACACAATAGATTCGAGGGCGACCATCTATAGACGTCAAGAAAGTATCTACGTATAGTCATAGATCCAAAAGATATCACGTAGACTATCTATAGACGTCTGTTGTTATAAGACGTTTAGCCGTAGACACAATAGATTCGAGTGCGACCATCTATAGACGTCAAGAAAGTATCTACGTATAGTCATAGATCCAAAAGATATCACGTAGACTATCTATAGACGTCTGTTGTTATATGACGTTTAGCCGTAGACACAATAGATTCGAGTGCGACCATCTATAGACGTCTAGCAAGTATCTACGTATAGTTATAGATCTAATAGATATCACGTTAGGGTGGTCCATATCCGCAAAGTGGGGTAAATTGTTATGGGCTGACTCGTCAAAAGTTTCATTTTGGCATTAAAAAAATGTGTGCAAAACCGGAAATCTGTCGGACAATGTTTAGGGGTCGCGCAGGGGTCACGAAGTGCCCTTATGAACAGTAAAAATGAATGTTTTTTGAAAATTCGAACACAACTATCCAAGGTCAATCTGGCCAAAGTAGGATCCTAAAGAGCTAAAATTTCAAAGAAAACACTGTATCTCTTACGGTTTTCGAGATATCGGCGTTTAAAGTGAGAAAATCAAGCAAAAATACCTTGGATTAATCAAGAGACTTTTTAGGTCAACTATCATAAGACCAATCGAGCCATCCCCCATTTTATATAGATCTTCTCTTTATTATTATATTTTTTTCTTAAAATATTATTTTCTTGTGTTTTTTTAAATGTGGACCAATCAGGAATGCGTTGTTTAATATCAAAAAACTGGCGAAATATTTTCGCAATTTTCTGACAGTTTTTTAGAGAACAAATTAAATAATTAATTATTTTTCAAATATGTTTTAATTATGTTATTATTATTCTCAACATTTTCTTCACACATCGGCGATTAATATTCACCAAAAAGCAGAACTTATTTCCCGTTAAATAATTAATAATAATACAAATTTATTGTGGATCGAAAGTATTGTGGACGGAACAGGGCGAACCCATCAGTATAAGTTACAAAATAAAAAAGCCATTAAGACCAACAAAGTTTAATAGAACAAAGGACGCAGGGAGAAACTAAAGGTGTCACTTACACTTGCAAACAGCAAGACAAAAAATATGCTGCACTTCTAGTTTATAATATAGTTAAAAGCCCACATCATAAGGCATCCCTGTATATTTGTTCGTGAGGAACAGGTTTTTAATTGAAGTGATAAAAATCCTATGTCAACATGTTCTTTATGTTCCTGCCCTGCTTTAAAAATAGCTTAGGAGAGAAAGTATATCAACTGAATTACTTACTTGCCTCCTGGGGGAACACACAAAAACACCCTCCTCAAAAACACCCCCCTCTGAATTAAAATGTATTTTTTTTTAATTCTTGCCATTTTTGTGGGTTATTTAATTTTTCTTTTTTAGAATGTAATTATTATTAATTTTTAATGAGACACATAATTTAAAAAATATTTTTATTGATTTTGAGCATTATAAAATGATTTCTCGTATTTTAAAAGTTTTTTGGTTGTCTTTTAAACATTTTATTTCAAAATCCTTCTTTTGAATAACATTTCCTACCTATTCACATGAGCGTGGAGGTCCGCCGTGTTCATTCTTATTTTTCATACCAAAAACAGGGCCGGACTTGGAAGGCCACTTTCTAGAGTCTACAAACGCTGTACCTAATAGTGGGGGTACACAATAGTACGTTCGCTATAGGGTGCTCCCACAAACGAGGACCCTCGCCCCGTTAGGTTAGGTTAGTAGAGTTCGCCACCTCTTTTTTTAAGCGAACGGACTATCGGGCACCCGCACCACAAGGGGTAGGGGAAGTGGCCTGTAAAAGTAGTCACCTACCTGTGGATCGTTGTTTTTGGTATGAAAAATAAGAATGTCAGCGGCGGACCACCGAGCTCGTTTAAATAGGTAGGAAATGTTGTTCAAAAGAAGGATTTTGAAATAAAATGTTTAACAGACAACCACAGACCTTTTAAAATACGACAAATTATTTTACAATGCTTAAAATCAATAAAAGTATTTTATAAATTATGCGTCTCATTTGAAAACCATTATAATTCATTTATAAAAACGGAAAATGAAATAAAACACAAGAATGTCAAGAAAAAAAGAAAACTACATTTTAATTCAGAGGGGGGTGTTTTAGAGGAGGGTGTTTTTGTATTGACCCCCTCCTGGAGACAAAAATACTGGGACTATTCAATCTTTTCACGAATTATGGTATTTATTGTGGTTCTCATGGAAAATTGGTGGCCACATTGAAGGTTTATGTTGAAAAACAATCAGAAAGCAATGCTTGTATTGCTGATGAAGTTTCAGAGCAATGGAATAAGTATACTACAAGAAAATCACTCATCACATGGTGGAAATTGATTTAGACCGAAGTTCTTAAATTAAAATGTTACCCGTTGAATCAGCTGATATTACCACCAGCAGTTATGAATACAGTTTCTAAAGCAGAGAAGGAACATAGTGAACATTTTGAGAGAGGATTTTTATTACTTGATTTAAAAATTTGCTCCTCAGAAACAAATATATAGGCATATTTTGATCTTCTTCACTAACGCTTGAGGATGTTTAGTGAACCAAGATTTCATTTATGAATGTCTTGAGCAGGAACATCACTGCTTTGTTTACTTGGTTGTATTTCCATTATCCAGGACGAATAAAAAACAAGAATACACATTTGGACAGAATAGAAAGAACCTGAAAAATAGAAACAACATGACAGTCACTAAATTTGAGGGCAGAAAGTACAACACTCACACACAACAAAACCTTATGACAGCTGAAAGCTCACCCCGTACGACTTGACCATCGACTAGAGAAAAGGGAATAGAACCATAAGCCACTGTCGTTTAGGATGCAACCATGGATGCAGATGCAACTCAACTCTGGTCCAATAACCTGAAATGCACACAATCTCATAATGATACAGCCACAGATTTCACGTAAGTATTGTTCTAACAAAATACTGAGAACACACCGATAATTTACCACGTTCCACGTCTGAGGTGCGATTCATATCCTTTCGTTTCTTTCATGAAGTATCCATTTTTATAATAAGCTCAAAACTACATAAAAAGTCTGGTGGCAGGTTTTCTGCTTTAGGCTGTGTCGCTCATTCTTTTCTTCCCACATCACCCAGTACAGTATGAGAAATTCTGAAGCGCGGAGAGCGGTGAGCGGAGACACTCCGCGCACGAGTGGCTAGTGCGGCGCTGTACGGTCTGTCTCCAGGGCGTGGGGTATCGACGAGTTGACAGTCAACGAATTGATCACATTCGTACGCTTCGCTTACTATCGGGGCTAAAAGTGATGTCAGCGCGTCTTTAAAATCAATTAAAATTGAACTAGGAAAAACAGAACTAAACCAAAAGCGACAAGTGGTGCAAGATATTTGGATGCCCCGACCGCATTCGCAACGTGCCCTGGGTGGGAAAAGCCGTAATGCCCAGTAGCCTCGAACACTCAGTTCCTCTCGCAGCCATGTTTTCTGAACACCCCTAAATGGTCATTTAGAACAATTTCAAGGTCATCATTGTGCCCTTCAATGCCTACAGGCACCAGACAAAATTTACAAGAAAATGAGCATTCCTTTGAGAAGAAAATACACATCTATTTCTTATTAACTTGGGGTACTTCTCACAATTTTTAAAATCAATACTCCTTAGTAGCCACTTTTCTTCATCAGTTGCAGCAAACATTGAAGCTTTTCCCAAAAGAAGACAATTTTCAACTTCCATTCCCTCCTTTCTCTGGGTGGGGAGTGACTTTACATATTCTCGAGCTTTATGGGAAACATGGGGTTCAAGAGTATCCAGAGCCTGCCGCCAGCAAAGTGCCCTGAAAACTTGATTGGGTATACCTTGCTGGCTGCCTATGATTTTTAAAAGAAATCCATTGTAGTTTTCAAAGCAATATGCTGATGCAGCCCATAAGTTTCCCCAGCGAGCCACATGTTCAGCTAAGTGATACAGCAAGTGCATGTTGTACACCATACAATGCTCACCATAGTAATCTTGACTTAAGCATAAAAAATGTTTGAGGAGTACATCAGCAGTATTCACATGACAAGGTTTTATGACAGATTGATTTAAAAGATAAACAGCTTGAACAAAAAGCATCCACAATTTCAAATGTTTTTGCTGTAAAATACCAGAAAGCACAGGAATGCTGCAGTATGAAAGCCAGTTGTCAAACTCCCTTGCATTCCAGCTTGCTTTCTCCACTAACTTTCTAGGCATCCTGCGAAATTCTAATGGAGCTCTTAAAGCCGCTATCCTTGCATTGATTTCATCTTCATGATCATGAATATGAACAGTGTCGTCATCACTTTCCAACCACCGCAGTAAAAAAGCTTTGGCAATCCCTAGGTGAAGGAGATGCATTGGTTCGACGAAGAAACCATTTGTCATGTCAAACATGGGGACATTAATTAGAGGAGAAACATCTTGAACACCAAGGCTAGAACATCAATTTATTTTCATAAAGAATTTCCCACAATTATGGCTATGGGTGGCCGTACAATCTGAGTGCAGGGTTAAGGTGCGGTGTCAGGGGGTCTCGGGTTGTGGTAGGTGCTCTGTCGTTCGGCTGTGATTCTTGGTCCGCCGCTGGTAAGGCGCCAGACTGTGGCGTTGAAAGTCCGGTGGATTGAGGACCCCCACTGCAGGGTGTCACGGCAGATGGACGTCTTCAGGAACCGGGGATGATCCAGAAGGTGGGTGACTGCGTCGTTGGAAGGCAGCCAGGTCCCCCGAGCTCCGACTATGAAGGGCAGAATCACAGTTTCATTAGTACCGTACGTTCTGTTTACTTTGTCTTTCAAGTCTGGTTGGTTGTATTTGTCGTATTTGAATGCATAGGACTTAAGGAGGCTATTTGCATCACTTTCATACGCTACAGATACTTCAATCACGTAGCTTTTGTCGCCTCTTTTGCATATAAAGTCTGGCTTATAGGTATTACGGTTTGTCTTGATCGTCGGGTTCAGTATCGTAGAGGGGTTTGCCCCGGTCAACTCACTGGGAGGACCGCCCCGTGCGTAGGTGGATATCTGTTTTACCACATGGTCGTGACGGTTTATTCTGGCGTAGTGGGTAATGGGGCATCTTTGTAGGATGTGGTAAAGTGACTCAGAGATTGCACAAGATGGATTACGACACTCCCTCTGTCTCCATGGGGTTGACATAGTTGGTAAAAGGCCGCAGCGGAGCAAGAGGGCCCTGCTATAGTCCGACTTCGTCCAGTGAGGCGGTGGCGCAAGCACCCACGCACTCGGTACTTCAGCAGCAGTCATTCCACGCCCTAAGGCCGAGGTTCTCATACTTTCTCTCCAATATCTTCTAATCTGTTCGGGGCTCAGTCCAGGCAGTTGCTTCGTACACTTCTCCATCCTATTCATCAAAGTTCTTATGGCAGGTGTTCTAAGTGCCATTTGTATGTCTGGTTGTTCAACCATCATCATAGCTTGTATTCTTCTCTGATAAATTGCTGGTATAGCGATCCTCAAGCACGGGACCGCCAGGCCTCCGTATCGTAGTGGTGCATGTAGGAATGCATCCGGCGTCGTCTTTGGCAGGTGCAAGAAACCTTTCATTGCACCCTTGATCTTCATATCGTAGCCTTTGAGCTTCTTAGCCGTGGCATTTACCGAACCCCAATCCACCTAACAAAATATTTTTCATCCTTAGTTGTGGAGGCAATTCATTGATACAGAACATTATTGGCCAGATCGACTGAGAACTGCTCGACCACAAAGCTGCACCATCTGTACAAAACAGGAGGCTTATTACAAATTCAGTGTAATGTGCAACTCTTTCAGCAAACTCCTTGTACATGGAACCATCATAAATATCACATATTTTCCCAGCCACCCTCATTCTAACAGCATCACTGGGTTTCACTAGAACTCTTCCGACCTCTTCTTTACTTAATAAAGTTTCAATAGCACGACGTAAATCAAACATGCAAAAATAGTTTGCTACACGCAAGTCTGATATCACATTTACAGATCCACAGTTTTCACATACTTTGGTTTTCACATTTTCAAAATCAAGCTCTCCAAAAGAATTTAAACATACATTGCAGTAAAAAAAATACTGAACACCTGTTTTGTCCATAAGAAGACTATCTAGACGTGCACTAGAAATTGGTAAAACTGGCTCATTAAAAAGATTATTTACAAGTTTCTTTGCAAGTCCTTTGCAAAGCCATGTATAACACATCAGATTTATTGACATCTACCCTAACATTGATGGGTTCGGCATAAGGGCCATGAATGAAATCACTGAAAGTTGGTTTCCTTCGACCACCTCTGCCGGGTGGTTGCTCCTGGTCCATGTCATTTCCATTCAAGTCAGGATGTCCTTGCTGATTGTTACCATTCTGATCTGGATCAAGTCTCTCATCATTCCCTGCTGGAGGGTCATTCGTGTTTGCCTCATCATTTTCTGCTCCTGCTGGAGGGTCATTCACATTTATATCTTGATTTCCGGCTGCTGCAGCAGCAGGCTCTCCTTCCACATTTTGACTATCGCCATGAATACTGTCATTTTCACATTCAGATTGCTCCTCTTCAGGGTGAGGTGAAGATGATGACTTGCTAGAGGATTTTGATGAATGTGACTCGTCTGAGAAATGGTGACCATCATCCTAAATTGAACAAACACAGAAGATGTTGTTATTACAAAGGACAAAACTAAAATCATTACAAAGTCTTAGCACAGTGACTACATTAGGGTAGCAAGTAAACTAATACTGAACTAATTACACCTCCAACTTTTGAAAGCCAGGAATTACCTTATTAAAAGTGCAACATAAAAAAGAGAATAAACTACAATATGGTAAGAAAACAAAATTACCATTTCATTTTCACTGCAACTTGTCACTTCACTTAGTCCATGAGAGCAGTTAAGTGAGAGATTAGATTGACGCTCATCTTCATCATCAGATTGTGTTCCCTGGAACATAGAATATGACAAATTTAAAACAAAGCCAAGGAATAAAACGGAAATCTAGAAAGGGCCCAACTTATTGAGATGCACGAGAGTCACTTGTCATAATGCAATCAAAAAATTTATTATATTAAACTTTTAAGACTGCAGACCAAAAGGAAAAATAAAAAATAAAATAGAAATCATTCTACTTTAGATGATGCCTCCCTTCATAAATTACAATGAAAAGATGTTGAAAGTGTTGATATACAGCAATCAAAAATACTCACAGCATCTTGTGAACAAATAGAATCTTGAGAGCGGCTGGAGTCTGAATCAGCAGCTTCTCGGGCCTGGTGTACAGATGCAGCTAATGTAGGAGGGGAGCTGAGCGAGACCACAGAATGCCGCACATCATCATCAGATCGTGTTCCCTGGAAGATAAAATATGACTAATTTGAAAGTAGTCCAGGACAAAGATAGTACAAGTGCAGGCACTATGTTAGATCATTGTAGATAAATTAGAAACCATCTGCAATGCACTTACGCTTACATGGGATGTGTTACAATCCAATTCGCCAGCACCTCCCCCAACTTGAGATGTATCAAGACTTGAATTGGCAACTGCCTCAGCATTGGCCTGCGTGTTAAAACAAGTGCCAAAATGGATTGAACAAATTGTATAACTGGATTGAATGAGGCACAGTTCTCACACAAACAAAAATGATCACCTTTTGCAATCGTCGTCTCTTGATGGGTGTTGGAGGTACATGTTTCTGACTGGCTGGTTCAAAATATTTCTTTCTTCTGCTGCTAAGCTGCGAGTGGTATAGGTTAATCAGATCTTCTCGCTTAGGATTAACTCCGTCATGGATGTGCTAGGTCCAGACATGTCGAAAACTGTTGGAAAATTAGAAATATTAAATCCATTGCAGAGCAAAATAACCTACAAATATGTAATTTCAAACTAAGAGATAAATTTCTGTTTCTGTCGGTCATAATGGAGATCAAGGAACTAACCTCTCATATAAAAGTCGATCTATTAAAACTCAACAGTAGCATTCCTGAGACGGAGACATCCTGACATGCAGAAGCAGCATGAGAGTTAGGGTCAACTTTCGACTTTTCGCTATTTATCGCCTGGCATGACTGAGGTCTGTTTGGGAACTTTGGCGGAGGGAAACGTCTGTCGTCTGCAAAAGTGGAATTCCATACACGCCTAGCCCCTCGCATTTGTTCTTCGCTCAGGACTGCCACCCAATTTCAGCGGCCAGATGAATATTCTGATCAACCACTCGAGTATTCCGTTCCACTTCCCAATTTCTGAAAGAAATTGTCAAAAAAATATTGAAAACTGAGAACATTTTGTTTGCAGCGTTCTTTCGCACTGCAAGCAAAAGGTGTTAAGTGATGTGAAGGTTGGCAACAGTTCTTCTGGTCATTGGTCGGTGGATCCGAACAGTTGAAGGTAGTGAACTTTGAAGAAAATCGGTGAGCGTGGGCTGATGCAACTGTCGTATCGTGAACATGTTGTCGATCGTGTTGGTCTTGTTTCGGAAACACGGGCGATACGTAGTAAAAGTAACGGATGTTAAGAACTTCAACCCGAAGTCAGTTAACGACTTTCAGAGAGAAAAATTGTACAAGGTCCGTTGGGAGGACGCTAAGGCGAAGGACTCTACGTCGCCTGCATCTGACCGTTACTACGACGCTACAATTCTACTCATCGCAGGTAAGATTTTTTTAAATTCAAGATTCTTTACAGTATCTCGCGAAAACCACAGATAAAGTGATATGTTCTGGTAGCGTCGGTTGAGGTTGGCCGTTACTTTTAAGTGTCCAGTACCTATCATAACGAACTTACAGCAGCGCATGGTGCCGCAGTGGTATCGTTCTAGTGTTCTGTGAAAGTTTTGAGAAATTTCTTGAATCGTTCCTTCTATGGACTTCAAAAGTAAAGCGAAAATGTAGTGTGAAGGCAAATATGATGGGTTATGTGTGGCCCAGATCCTCGCCGTTTGGTGAGCCAAAGTCTGATGTGGGCCCATTTGACTTGATTGGTTACAGCTTGTGAAAAGTCTCTGATAGAACAGGCGAGAAAACAGAACATTAGGCTTCCTAGAGGATATAAGGAGAAGTGGGAGATGAAGTCCGCTACTCAGCAACTAGAGGACAGTGTCGAGATGGCTCACAAGGCCAGTAAAAGGGTAGGTTGTCAAATATTTATTTCTGCTTCTCAGTAATGTGTTTTAATTTAACATCTTGTGATTTTCTTTCAGGCTAAGAAGCAAGTAAAACTTGCAATGGCCAAGTCATGCAAGGATCGAATGTCTGAAATCCTGCGAGTCAATGAGGCGGGAAATGTGGTATCAACAAGTAGCACTGATAATGGTACTGCTGCCCAGGCAGGAAACACTCCATCAAAAACATCCACATCAGGGTCACAGCCTCAGACTGTAGCTACAATTGTAAACAAAGCAGGTACTCTCATCTTGAGTTGCATTGCCTATCTGATTGATGTTGGTCTTTCTGTGATGATTAGTTAGTCTCGGCTTTGATGTATTCTGCAGATACAGAGGTGGACAGTGCTGAGGCCAATCTCAAAAATGCTGCTGAAGATACAGAAATGGCCGCTATCGATCCTAAGTTGGCAAACCAGGAGTATTCAGATGATGAAGCAGGCAGCACTGAGATGGAAGAAAATGGGCAGAAATCATGTCGTGTAAAAGCTTGTAAGTTATTGTCGTTGGGTAACACACATTATGAATTTGAGTGAATACAGATTAATTTTTTTGTTTTTGGGTTTGTTGTCCTTGTAGGTAAGCGCAAGATCACTTTTGACGACAATGACATGCAAGTGGTTGCAGAAGAAAACGGTAAAGGCAGATTAGGTTCTCTCTCTGTACTGTGTCAGTAATTATCTCTGCATGCCACAAGAATCAAAGTTTAAACTGTTATGGTGGAAACTCACTTGTACTCTTCTACTTAACACAATGTATAAATATTTAAGATGTGCTGATTTCCCATTTTTGTTTTTAGGTGCTCTGCTGGTAGGAAAAAGTGCTGATCTGGAAACCCCAATCTTTAAAGATGATTCTTTAAAGCGTTCCTCAGGTTGGACATCACAATCAAATTTGTAGTATATTTTGCAGATTTTTTTTCTGTTTGTTTTTTTTTTGTGTGGGGGGAGGGAGTATTTGTGTGATTTATTACAATTTTTTTCTTGCTGTTGTGCAGTTTAGTAGTTAATGATAATGAATATCCTTGTTGTTTCAGGCAAATCCACATCACGAGCAAAGAGAAAGTGTGAGCGCATGGACAAGTCTGACTCTGATGATGACGGCAGCTGCATCAGCTATGTGAGCTCCACATCTCTACTGACAAGAACTCAGAATGACCTCATTGCCACCCAGCGCAAGCTCACTACGGAAAGGAAAACTAGCACCTTCCTAAGGAATGAATGTAACTCACTTGAATGTAAGCTTCGTGCATTCAAAGAGAAACTTAAAGAGCTGGTGAATATTTTGGAAGAAGGTGAGACTCATTTTGTCCTTTCTGTTTCTCATGTGGCTTTCAGTAATTAACTTGTTTTATTTTTCTTTCTACTATCAAGAACCAGCACAGTCTTATTCGGCCAAGGATTTGTCAGGGATGAGTGGATTTGAGGAGGAGGAATCATCAGAAGAAGTTTTTAAAGCAAAGTCTACATCATCTAAGATAAGTGATAAGTTATGGAAAAGCCCAATGAAAAAAAGTCCAAAGAAGAAAAGTCCAAAGAAGAAAAGTCCAATAAAAAGTCCAAAAAACACTACAAAGAAAAGTCCCCAAAAAAGTGTAAAGAGTAGTCCCAAGAAAAGCCCAAAGAAGAAGAGTAAGAAGGAATCATCAGCTAGAAGTGGTAAGATACTATTCATTTAGAGTGACTTCATTTAATCTTTGTTTTACTTTCCTTACAATTTTTCTGTTCATAGATTATCAACAACACGCTGTTGTAGGCACCATGATTTTTAATGACTTGGAAGGGACAGCACCACTTCAAAAGAATGGACAGGGACAGGTAGAAGAATAACGGAGTTTAATTATTTATTTTTTTTCATTTTATTTACATTTAATTTCTTGCTGAACAGGTCCACCTTGGCAATGGTGTATGGATTAAGGAGAGTCTTTGGTCTAAATTAAGTCAGTCCAAGCGCCCTTTGTCCATAGTCGTGCAGGACTTGGCAGAGGCCATATGGGGGTTTAGGCGCTGTGCAGAACTCAGCTTAAGTGGTGGGACCAGCCCCAAGACCCCAAATGTGAAACCCAAAGATCAAGCTCCTCCAGAGGTTGTGCATGCCATTCTTGGTGGGTTGATATCTGACACAGTTACACCTATCATGAGACTAGTTTGTTATTAAGTTTTTTGTATTGGAATCTTGTTTTTGCTTCTCAGGTTTCTTCAGGGCAAAATTGATGAAGCAAGGGATCAACGTACCAGCTGTTCTCGACAATAATGTTGAGAAAATTGGACGGGGAATATTGAGATCGAAGTTTCAGAATGCTGCTGTAAGTTTTCATCTTACAATTTTTAGATTTTATCTCATCACTTTCTTTAAAGCGTAGCTATTATTCATACGCATTGCACTTCTTTTTACTTTCAGAAAAAGTGGGCCAGAGAGCAAAGGCAGGCGGAGAAGTTTGCGGATGAAGAGCTTGCGCAGGAAGGAGAGCAAGATACGGAAGATAAGGACGATTGATTCTTTAGTTACTGTAGACTGTTGTATTCATTTAACTTCAGTTAGTAAATTTTTTTCTATAATCTGATTTGTGCTTTCTCAAACTGCTTCCTGGACTACCATTGATTCACTGGGGGTGAGGCGCGCGTGCTATGGCCGCAAGCCGGGATCACGGTGGGTGTGAAAGGATTTCTCCCCTTGTACACTCGAACTCGGTCGCACTTGTAAGACTGATCGGATCCTTATGTGGTGGCACTCGAACCCCGTCCGTCGTAGGGGAGGAAATGACTCATTTCATCTTGTGGTTCAACCGAACGGACGGAACGCCGGTAAGGTTGGCAACCCTTCGGGTCTGCCCCTCGTCCCGCCCGTCCGAAACTCTGCCATCCATCGCTATTGTAAGGACACTTTCCTGTACGCGCACACCTGGAGGAGGTCTGCCACACCCTTCCCCACACACATTCGTTCTCAGTTTACGCTCGGCGCGTCAGTCGGGTCACGCCTACGCCTCTCATGGGGATCGCCTGGTGGGTAGGCAACCTATCATACGCACACGTTGCACTTGGTTCGGTGTCTCTTTCCAGGATGTGTCGATATGAGTGTCTGCGTTCAGTTCCGAAGTAGAATGCTGCATTGTACGTAACATTCGAGTGCATTCCTTCGACTTTCTCATCGGTTTGGATATGGGATAACTGTACGACTTTCGGGCTGACGCCGGGGAGATAGGCAAACCTTCGAGCGGTCTGCCCCGTGCGGCTCTCTACTACGACTGTGCACGTGGGAGTGGGAGTAATGAACGATTCTCGAAAAATACCACACTCCCTCTCAGGACACCCTAGTTATAAGTGCCCGAACTGTTTACCCCATCCATACCCCCTGTATAGATTGCTTGTGATCTTAATGGTGGTGTACCCCGTCAGTCTGGGTTTGGAATTGCAATAAAATTGCCTCAGTTGGAGCTATGATAATATGTTACAGTTTCGTGAATCTTAACAGCAGGTTCAAAGAGGAATTGTCAAATTCGTTAGGAGTGATGAATGTTAAGAAAGGGTAGTAAGCTCAAAAAATGAGCAACAGTACTATGGATGATTCAGAAATTTATTTTGTAAAACACAACCTGACATAATGTTGTTCTCTTCCATGCAGCTCACAGTCTTCTATGCTTGAGGGCAAAGCTTCAGTGGTGACAACCAGTTAAAATAAAGAACAGACATGTATTGATTATATTATGAGCAGAAATTTTTAGAACTATGTATGAAAGTCCAACGCAAAATTTCAAGTATGAAACAATATTAAGTAAAGAAGCGAGACAAATATTCTTTGATGTTTCCCGGCATCAGTTTTAGAAGTGAAGTTCGGTGGATTGTACGAACCTGAAAGCAAAGGAGAATAAATTAGAACATTGCATTAAGCATCCTTGAATTAGTACACCATTTAATTAAAAGGGAAGGTAAATATATTTTTAAAAAATTCCAAATTTAAACAATGTCCAAAAATATTTCTTTAAAAGAATCTATTAACATTATGTCGGTCTGTTGTATGAGCCAATGTTTCCCTCTCTCCGTTACTTTCATAGATGTAGTGGTTGAGATTTCTGGAATCACTGGAACGTAAGTTTCCATTCTTGAAAGTGGAGTGCAGTGGCAGTGTTCACATGATGTACCTGAGGGAAAAAGCAGCAATGGTAAATGAACAATGGTAACACACAAACTATGAAAACCAACAGCCAACACAATTTCTTCTGCAGCCTGCCTGAAGGATCTTGAGAATTTATCTTGAATGCGCTTCTAGGGTCAATGGCAACATATACTCTTTACACTGCTCTGGTAGCCCAACCCAGCTGCCATTTCAAATCTGAATGTTCCAATGCCAATGCCGGTTGGCAGTAACCCAACTTCACCTGGTTTGCTGGATGCACGCACCTATCCTAAGCTGACAATCTTAATAAGCTAAATGCTGGTTGATGCTTTTCATTCAAAGAATACAGATAATGGGTGCAATGAGATTCCCAGCGTCCAGATATCTTCGCAGGCCATGAAAATCTGCCAAGCCAGAAAAAAAAAGGAAATTATAAAAGTGACCTTCTAAACATGAAAATGATAAAAGATTTCCAGTCTCTTCCACAATAATACTCACCAGTAATTTTGAAGCTGCATGCTATGACCCAGAAAGCGATGTTGAATCCCCTCAATCGCAAAAGCCTTACAGGAATCATAACATGAATGTGGAACAGGAAAAAAAATAGAGCATGACTAAGATACAAGGTGAGTATAAAAAGACATGGCAAAAGTTTACTCACATTGCATAGCCTCTGCATGGCTCTACCGTACTCAGCAAGACTGCTGAGAGATGTGGTTGACTCGCTTGTTTCTCATTCCTGGCGGATCTGCGAATAAGACCTGTAAAAAACAACAGCAACTATGACAAAACAAACATTACCTGTGCTGGTGAACGATGCAGATCAGAAATAATGATGAAACACTGTTCTATGAAGATGTGAGCTGCAACATAAAAACCACATACAAAAATAACCCTCACAGTCACCAAGTGCCAAGTTCATGCAAAAATAGGTACCTATTGATGATCACCACTATTGTACTGATTGGTCGTGCCAATGGATGGAGCACACATTTGCAACTTTAATGAGCATGCTATCAATAAAAGCAGAACAAGCAGACACAACATAAACACATTTATAACACCATGCCCCAGAAGTCACTGCAAGGTAGAAGCTTCATGAAGACCATGCAACTCTTTCCAATTAAAAAAAAAAACAAATTTAGATGCGCTGTTACACATTTTTAGGGATTGTACTTCCCCACAAAGCTTGTCCAAAGTCTTGATGTCACCTGTTGCACCAAAACGCAACCACACACTTAATCTGACTAAGATGATACCACCCACTTCTCTAGTTTCGATGTGATGCACTTGCAAGCATCTCCATGAACACCATTACCTCTCCAATTTGAAGAGTTAGGGACAGTGGAGAACGACCCAGCCCCTTTCCTTCCAATCTTGAAGACAATGCCCGTGCCACAGCACATAACTCCACACTACTCCGATCCCACCCATTTCTTCAGCTGAATGTGACTACCCTGCATATTGTGTTTCCGTCCTCTCCATAGCAAAACCATTATACTGAAAATAATACATTAAGCTCGATTTACTACACAGCCGAGAACACACCACATACCCAACTCGACCATAGGCGACCCAAAATGATCCAACCAACATTTTCAGTTTCGATGTGATGCACTTGAAGATACCTTCATGAACATGAACTTCCCCTCCAAGTCCATGAGCTCGAGACAACAGAGCACAACCCACACCAACCACACTGAGATTAACCCAACACCGACAGTAGCTTGTTTACTTGCATTTCTTTCTTGTCAACATGGCACTTGCAGTAATTGGAAAATCTTTTCCCCATTCACCAGAACATCCCCAGCACCAACTAAAGAGCATGCGAAGTGAACAACCCACTCCATTCTGGAAGTCTGTAACCCATGTGAAGTATTGTTCCAATGCCACTTCTAGCAGGAAGACCACTCTTACATACCACCACCATCATACCATCCAGAATTGACTAACTACAGACAGGCATGCAAGTTCCGAACAATTTACACGGCTCAAGCACGTACAGGTTGAAATACATGACCTGAAAAAGGAAATGTGGGCTTCATCCATCAATCTAAGTTGATATTGGAGAAGTCTTCACCGATCACTGTGAAGCTTGCAGCAGGCGACTCTTTCTTGGTGAACAGTGGAGCTCACCAATATGCTGCACACAAAGATTGTGGTAAGTGAAACGCCATAATAACCTCACTGAACTCTTACCCTCAAATCACTACCTGTGCTGTTTCATTGCAGAACCAGACTAGATGTTTACATCCTGGATTGGGCTATACACACAACACGTCCATACAGATTACTCCACAGCTCTTCTCTGATGACTCTTGTGATTTCTGAGGCTGGAGCCTGCAAAAATGTTGGCGCAAAATTAGACTGATGAAAAATGAGGAAGATTCGTAATAGATAACCTATTGTTATCTGACAAATAAACAGAAATCTATGCATTTTACATTCATTGTTCGGAAGAAGTCCACATTCAATCAGTTTTTGATAAGAATGGGTATTTTCATTGTTAGAAAGATAAAGTCACAAATAAAGGGAAGGAGCAAAATTACGGCAATGAATCACATAAACGCACTAATTGGGTTCGCATGATGCAAACATAAAAGACATTGTCTGACCACCCAAGAATATTTATACCAGAAAGTTTTTACCACATCTAAACGTGACAGCGGTACTCCTTCCCGATGTACTTGCAGGGAAAATTTACATATCTTCACGATTAATTTACCCTAATATGTTTGTGACTTCTAATCGTTTTTTCTAAAGAAAGAACTTTCAGCTGCAATGAGCTCGTTCCAACATTCGCTCTCGAAGGCAAAGCTCAGCGCCCCCTGGTTCCAGTGGTGGCCACTTGCTGTACTACAAATAGATTGTGCACGGTAGCGTCAAACCTTAACCCCAACTTCTTTTAATTTGACGATGTCAATTTCGTACTCATGTACAGTCCAAATCGTAAAAACATTTTAATCCTCAAAATAAATTTTTTTCTGAAAATCACACGCAAAACTATGAGTTCGACAGTCTTCAAAGTAGATTGTGCGTGGGTGACGTCACGCGACAGTGCCGCGCTCTGTCGTGCCTTCGAGAGCGATGACACAGGTTAACAAAGCTGGGGGAGCGAAATCGCCTATACAATTCATCCGTGGTACACATTTTTCACACCAATCCGATTCTGTATAAAATGTAGTAGTGGAGATGTTTTCCAGTAGTGTTATCACTTGGATCCAATAGAGCTGATCCTCCGCCCCGCCGTCTGCTTGTTGGCAGCGCTGAGCACTATCGACAGGCGAAGGCGCGGCTTCTTGGATGTCGTGCCCGAACCGACGCGCGTACGACCCGCGAATCTCTTGGCCTCCACGGGCCTAGAGGCCCGCCGGCCAAACAAAAAGAAGGGATCTCTCTCTCTCGAACCGACGCGCCACTTCTTGGAAGTGGAGTGAGTTGTGTTCCTTGCTTGTGCAGTACAGTGCAGAGGTGAGAGAGTTACAAAGTAACTGAAATTGAGAAAAAGATGGTAAGTACCTTGATTTTTTTGTGTCGTAGCATTCCGTTTGCTGATATTTTACAGACTAATTCTTCAAAGCTTTGGTGTTTGGTGTTTTCTGACTTGTGGTTATTCAACCTGGGGGCACCTGACGAATCTCCATGAAACACTACTAGCGTCATGCATATTATCAAGTAGCCAGTTAAGTAGTTGGTGTCCTTAAATGTAAACTTAGTATTTTATGAAAATAGGCCATTTATAGCAGTCAATAAAGGTGTACTTCGTGAAGCCTACAATTCTGATTTCCACAGTAGTTCACACCTTACTTTTCAGGGCTACTGTTAGGTACATTACAATCCACCACTGAACTTTTTTCTTCCTTTTCAGGACTATCGTGCTTACTACTGTGGGCAGCCCATTTTTAAGCAGGGCCCTGTGGTGAGTACAAAGAAAACCAAGGAGTAGTCTGTCGTTTTGTTGACAGGTTTTGGTAGCAGGAGGTGGCAGGATTTTTTTATTAGGTAAAGGTAAAGGTGTTCAGTTGTAGACTGTATAAAGCTTCTGCCATCCCGTGCTTAATGCATGTTGCCGTGATCCAGAAACCTATTTGTTGCCATACCCTATACGATTTGGAAAGGACGAAAGGGAAGATATCTTCTACATAGCCATGCTGTCAAATGATTTGTAATGTACTGATTTGGCAAGTTTTGTCTTGAGTGTATGTTTTGAATGAGGAACATTGCTTTTCATTGACAGTCACAAATTCATATGCACCCTACAATTGAATTATTTTGTGGAGGTATGTGAAACTCTCATTGGTGGCACATTGAATTAGCGTTGAAAGATATGCTGATGAAGATGATACTGTGAAAATAAAAAGAGGATGGAGTATTTATGACATTTGCAGATCCCACCATTACAGTAGTATACGGCATAGATTTCCGGGTAGTGTTGCCAACTAATACAGTATTAATCATAATTTTTAGTTTGAACTAAATTGAATTAACAATTAGCATAGATTTTTCCGGGGCAATTCTAGAATGGAAGTTTGGGTGACCCAAGACAAACTTCTCGCCGGTTAGTGTGGCCGTGTCCCAAAAAACCGGATGGGAAGCTGGGTGTCGTGGACAGAGCGGAGCACAGCAGACTAAAGGTTCAGGGCCGGCCTGTCACTTCGGCGGAGAGGTTTGGGGGCGAGTAGAAATAGTTGCCTACCCCGTCAGGCGCTATTTCTGGGTCGCTCGCGTTGGATGAAGACACCCTCGTAAGAGCCTATCATTGCGTCCCAAGTCTCTCATTCATTTCTTTATGTGCAGCTAACTGCCCCAACCAGCAGCAGCAGCTGGGAGACGCGCTGCCGCCGTGAGAGACGCAGCCGCAGCATGCATCGAAGCCCCAGCCGGGGTGAGACCCGCAGCCGTCGAGAGAGACGCAGCCTCAGCATGCATCGAAGCCCCAGCCGCAGGGAGAGCGGCATGGAGCGCTGTAGTGAGAGCCGCAGCCGCACTATGCACCGCAGCCCGAGCCGCGCGGTACCACTAGAAGTACCACTTAGCCCCGGTCTCTGGCAACCGGCCCCGGAGTTCTGGCCGTCTCCTGCGAAGGACCAGGGACCGACGCCTGCCGCCCAGAGCTCCGCTAGCCTCCCCGTCGTTTTCCTAGGTAATGTACAGGGAAGACCGGGTAAGGTTGTGGATCTGAGTGCATGTGCCTTCCATTGCTATGTCCATTGCTATGTCCATATCTTAGTGCAGTGCGGATACCTTCTACATTTATGATGCATGTCCTAATGAACCTTGTGTTGTAGTTGGTACTACTGATTGACTGATTGGTGTCTTTTGAGAAGCATAGTTGGTACAACTAGCATGGAGACCTGTTGCTCCCTTCCTTTGTTTTTAGAGAGTGTCCTTTGGTCTCACAGTGAACAAAGTCCTGTGAAAAGTGCTCCTGAGTTTAATTCTGCCCAATACCTCCATCCACACCAAAACCAGAATAGAACACCTTGTAATCGAAGAGTCCCAGCAATTGTGACGGTTCCTTCACAATTGTATTGCTTCTCAATTAATATGACTTATTCTTGTAGTGACAGCGCACCCACCCCCGGATGGTGCAGGGTCCACAAAATGACGGTATTGGTGTGTCACCACGTAATGACCGTAATGGTGTGTCTCATTTGTGCACAGATCTCATCAAAGCTAAGTCTCCTGGTGGAGCCCGCAGCCCGGTGAGGACGCGATCGAAGAAGGAATGTGATAAGGAGGAATCTAAGATGGATTCCAATGTAATTGTCATTCCTGATGGTGAGTGCTAAAAAGTAGGGCTGCTTCCTTTCTGTGGTTTACATCCTTTTCGGCAAGTAATTCCCTATTCTTGCCCATTGTAATGACTCGTAGCACTGAAAGCTGTTTTTTGTTCCCAATGTGAAGATGACGATGAAGACAGCAAGGAGGAGGAGTCACACAGTTTTGATGGCATCTTTGAGACGGTATACAGTAGTTCATATAATTATGTCTTATGTAATCTTCAAATTATATTATCTTTAAACTAGATGTTCGGAATCACGTTCATTACTTACCATGTTGCAGGACAGTGATGGTTTGTCGGAGGAGTTTCAGTCCGATTCAGGAAAAGTAAGTTGTGATTTAACAGAGCAGAATCACCTGTAAAATTGTGTTTTCACGATGTTTTTTTATTTCCAGAAAACCTCTGTCAAAAACACTAGGGAAAAGCCAGTCAGTAAGTACCTCCTACCTGTCTCTTGGAAGGTGCCTATGCACTTTTAGGAATAAAACTTCCATTTTGTGATAGTTGATGGGCAATGATATCCAGTATTCCAAGCAGTTGCCACGGAACCTAACACCGGCTTTTATTGTTTTCAGCCAAAGAAAAGGGGAAAAAGGGCAGGCCCCCCATGTCTAAAAACAAGACAGCATCCAAAAGTTCACTGAGGCAGAGAATCCAGGAGCTGGAAAAGGGTAAGTTTGCCTAATATGGTCATATTTGATGGAATTCAACCTCTGTGAGCGTTCATAGCGCAAGTCTTTTTCAACCTATCAAAAAGGCAAAGGTTCACTGATGAAATTAAATCTTGTTTCTACTTGAACTCGCATGCCACTTAACGTTTCTCTGCGGGATTGTTTTCTAATTAGTACTTATATTGGACCTCAAAGGTAGTACGAAAGTATAAAGGAATGAACAATTATCAGTTATGATATGAAAGAGTGAAGTTTAGCTGTGATGTTTTTTTTTAAGCTTTTATTTCAGCAGTGATTTGACCCTTACTTATATGACTTTCTGAACACTTTTTGCATGGAAATCATTTCATGTCTAGCTCTTGCTTTACTTTAGTAGTTAGTATTGGGCTGGGAAGGGTCTAAATACTTAGATAAAGACGGCAATACTAAAGGTGTACGTTCTAAACATAAAATTTTTTCTCGCAAAGACCATTACTGAATGAAACTGACAGAGCTGCATTTATGTTAAGTTATTTATTCTGTAGAAAAATGTGAGTACTTTCAGTGCATGTAGGACATACAAGGCAGTACATGTATGCCATCAGAGTGTCGACAATAGCAACATTTAGTTTTTACATTGACCAGTGTTTTTCATGAGATGCGTTATGAAATTATAGTAGATTGTGCTTGGTTGCAGGTCAAGCAAAGCCATTGAGCCGAGCGGAAGAAATAAAGCAACTGCAGAAAGAGAAGGAAGAACTAGATGGTAAGTAATGACGTCTGAGACTCCCTGTGAAAGTCTTGTGGGTCCCTCGTCTAGGGTAAAAAGAAAATTAAATTTGACTTCTGCAGTGTTATGATACTGTTTGTGCTCAAAAACTGTGGGAACTAGCTTTCAGTATTTATTGTGGCTTGGATTTCACTGTCACCAGGGGTCTTCATAATTCCTCGTTCCTGTATTAATTTATGTCCTTTTTGTTTGGGGTGGTGTGGTTTGTTTAGCAGTCAACCTAGCTGCAGACCATCACATTAACGAATACGACACAGACGACACAGACACGACGGTAGACACAGAGGAGGAGGTCGAGAGGAAGAAGAAGGAAGAGGAAGAAAAGCGGAGGACGAGGAAGAAGGGAGACGATAAACAGCAGCAGAAGAAGGAAGAAGATGAGGTGAAAAGAAAGAAGAGAGATGATAAGCAGCAGCAGAAGAAGGAAGAAGATGAGGTGAAAAGAAAGAAGGGAGATGATAAGCAGCAGCAGAAGAAGGAAGAAGATGAGGTGAAAAGGAAGAAGGAAGACGGTGAAAATGAGGGGAAGAAGAAGGCAGATGTGAAGAAGGTGGAAGTAACTAAGAAGAGAAAACGATGAGTAACAAAGGATTATTGTTTTTTTGTTTGAGAAAATTATTTGTAATATTTCTAAATGTAAACGACATAATTATCAGTTCCATGTTTCATTGTTTTCCAAGTTGTCGTGGAAACCATTTTTAATGTCCATAAATGTAGAGATAAAGAGTTGATCACTTCTGCACATGAGTTTTTCTTTCACATGTACATTCTGCCATACATCCCATCATAGAAAGAAAAGTGGGAGGGTGGAACAGAAACTAAAAATCCGGTGTGTTCCTCACTCAGGGAAGTGCACTGAACCAGTGGGTAGAAACGCACTAGGGAAGAGCGGGGACAAGGCGCGACACCGGGCGGAAGTGCGGGGCCGGAACGACATCGCTCGCTGGGGGAGGTTATAACTTTCGAACGGATCAATATTTTACAAAACGCGAAGGAAATTCGGAAAGAAGAAGAATTTCTCCATGGGGTAGACGTTGTGACGACGTTCTGTGCGTGCGACACCAATAATAATAGGCGTGCAGCAGCCAAACCGATGCGGGTAAACAAAAGACGGTGGCCATCTTGACCCACGCACTGAGTAAGGGAAAAGTTGAAGGTTATGTGATTCGTGTCGCAGCACCACAACGTACAGAACGTCGGCACAACGTCTACCCCATGAAGAAATTAATCGTCTTTCCGAATTTCCTTCGCGTTTTGTAAAATATTGATCCGTTCAAAAGTTATAACCTCCCCCAGCGAGCGATGTCGTTCCGGCCCCGCACTTCCGCCCGGTGTCGCGCCTTGTCCCCGCTCTTCCCTAGTGCGTTTCTACCCACTGACTGAACTGATCTTCTATTGTAAAATATTTTGATGGGTTACACAGGAGTGGAATTCTACATGTCTGTAGGCTTTAGTAGCTAGAGTGGAAGTATTCTTACTTCTTTTATTCTTCTGAAGTACAGGGACAGTAGGAACAGATAATTGAATATTGTTACAAGCTACAGGTAAAGAAAGCACTATTCTTTGAAACAAGGTGATAGGATGTGCAAGGGTTATTTATTACAACATTTTAGTCTTAATTCTAATCAACGGAATTGACATTACATCTCATATACACTTTGTCCAATCTGAAGTAATTTGAAGCTAAAAAGGACAGATTGACAAAAACTGTGAATGTTACATGGTGCATTATAAAAACACTAACATCGTGTGAAAACATCTAAGGGTTCAGAAAGTGTCCTCTTGGAAAATTTTACACCAACTTGGAGATGCACATTTAATTTTAGACCAACACTGATGTGATGCATTTTCCACAGTATCATCACCACTTTTTGCAGTGTTCCCTTTGTCACAGAGCACCTTGCTTCAGCCAAAGATAAACAGAAAATTTTATTTACTAATTTGAAGAATGTATTCATCAGAGTGCAGTTGTAAATATGAAATAGTATGGTGATAGTGCAAACTAGCTGGTTTATACGATGTGAATAGATAATGGAGCGGGTAAGAGATAACAACGATGTACACAGAGCTAGGTCTGGACAGGCAGTGAGTTTTATTCTGGACAGGATACAGTTGGCTGGAGTGACATGGGTGCAATTGCAGTTACATGCAGGCAGTGACAAGTGCAGTATGATAATTAGCTGATTACTTTATTACATGGTATGAGAAACATATATACATGACTAGACAGGATGACATGACAATATTACAGGAAGGTTAATTAAATATATACAACAGCAGTATTCATATTACATTTGAATTGAAGGTTCAATGAATAAACAGTCAAGTAGTAAAATACATCAATGTTCTGTAGATAAGATTTGGGTCCCAAAAAAACATAAATAGTTTATCAGAATGCACAAAATTCAATAATAAAGGAGACTATCTAAGTCTAAGTACACCCTAGAGAGAAAGCTAGAAGAGAAAGCTGGAATGTTCACAATTTGAGGACCGCTTATCAATTCAGGAAGGACTTATTCCAACTACAGAGTGAGCATGCATTTAGTGAGGACATTCTTTAAATATAAAACACAGAGTGATATTGGCTAATGACACCCTCTCTGAAAAGAGATGAACACAAGCGATCAAAATGTCAAAGTCTCACAGAAGTCTAAATCTTGCGTTAAAACCCCTCAGACACAGACTCAATAAAAACATTGTTTGCCTCAATTACATTAAAAAAAAAAAACACTATGGGAATCTATTGCTTGCAATATTGTGCCTCCAGTTGATGGCTTAACATCAAATCTGATTTCAGTCCCTGTAACATAAATTCATGATGATTACCCCACGCATATACTCTTACAGGAGCTATTTGTTCAATTGCTCCTACCTCAATTAAGCATTGATATGGTACTCCGTCTCTTTCTGACGCGTCCGGCCGAGACAGAAAGAGACGGAGCTAGTGCGATGCGAGCTTGCCTACCCTTTCCTTGTCAAGGGGCAAAACTGACAAGGGAGTGCCACGAGGTGTAAATCTGGGATTTGGCTCATACTCCGGATTTCGAAAGTACCTTGCTTGGAATAAAGGAATTTCACAAAAATTTCGGCGGAATTCCATATCTACCCTGTTTTGTGGCCATGCAAAGTAGCAAAAAATTGAAAAAAAAATCGAAAAATTCGATTTTGACCAAAAAGATTCCTTACGTCATAAAACGTCGAGAAATGGTGAAATTTTTGGTTTTTGCGAGAAAAAAATTTCCTCACAATTCTGGCTCAGGACTTGTAAAATTTTTCAAGTGTCGATTTTGACGAAAAAGCTTCGCGGGGTTATAAAACGTCCAGAAATGACAACATTTTCGGTTTTAGCGACACTTCTTTTCCTTTCAAACTTTTAGATACGTCGAAGAATACTAGCCAGCGACAGGCATGGAGAACTCTTTAGCGTTCTAGGACAGACTCGTTCTTTGATTTTTGATTGAACATAACGTTTTGAGATTTTCATAGTTCAATGTTTTTGGTTCTCACATGTGCAAACTATTTTTGCACAATCAGTACTTGTGTTTTTATCTCATCTTAAGTGGCCTTCGCCACTGATCTATTGCTCCCAAGCCCTCTAGAGTGCGCGAAAAGTGATTGTTGACTGCGGGCGACGGTCCCAAGACAAACTTCCACCGATCTGCGGTCTCTAAAAACGGGTATTTTTGGGTTTTTGTTTTTGAAAAGTCTTTTATGTCACTCTCGAAACTACATGAATGCCCATCGAAAACGCCGCCAAAACAGAATCTCTCCGTTACGTAGTTTTCGAGATGAATAGGGGTGTTAACTGACGGGGCAAGCGCAACACTCGTTCTTTTTTTGCTTCTACGTCACAGAAGTAGTACAGGAAGCAAAGAACGAGTAGGTCCAAAAAATTTGCCGTTTAGAGCTTTCAAACTTCTCATAAAGGAGCATGGTCCATCATAGCCCATAACTGTGGACCGACCGCAAGCGTCTAAACCTAATATATCAAGACGGTCGACAGAAGTGTGTTGTAACATCATGGCTAGATTTTAAGAAATTAACAAGTACCGGATAGTTTTGTGAGCATTGTATTTTATTTTCACAGAGTAAGAATGCATATGACAGAGGCCGGTTTGGAAACCTGTTAATGCCGGTAATCTATCCTTAATGTGTACATATTGTGTTACGTACGCAAGGTCGTAAATCAAAATAATAAACAAGCAACAAAAGAATTTCCAAAGTAACGCAGCACCAAACTGCAAATAAGTTGTGTATAATACTTCACATGACTGACTAGTACGTAAAACAAATTCAGCTACAATAACGAAAACGAAACAAACGAAAAAGATTTGTATCAGGAAAACATAACAATAGGAGTGTAGCTCCTTTTTTCTTTGGCAGAAAACTAATTTTGTAGTTTCAATACTAAAAGCGAAAAAAAAAGAAGAAAAGGAAAGCTTCACTATCACATATAGAAATCAAAAAAAAAAAAAAAAAAAAAGACAGTCCTGTCTACGCTACAAAATTGTAGCAGAGATGATTGTTAATAAAAAAACAACTGAAGCACAAATGTTTTTTGCACCAACTGCACGTGATGAATTTCATGGTGTCCTCGCACTCTTGGCAGTCGGCACTATCTACAACGAAGCAAAATCTGACTGGGTTGGGGAAGGCCTCTGGTCGGTCGCAGATGTATCCACTCTGAAACCAACAGCACTATTAAAGAAGCAACAGTGTTCGATTATTCAACGTCTTGCTCTAAAAATTAGGCTAGCCACGTTCCCCGTATTTTGGCGACCACGTACGTACAACTCCAAACCGCTTTGCTAACAGAAGCCGAACAAATTTTCCGCACTACTAGGCGCAGTCTGTCATACTGTACACGTTTTGGACGAGAGACGAATTGATTTAGTCTGTGATATATAATTGTAACCTAATAGCGTACGGGCATAGATAATGTAAAAAGGGTTGAACGACTCTTGTTGATGCATTTTCATTCAAAAGCAGTTCTCAAAGGCAGATTATATACAGCTTCACATTACGAACCTTGAACCAGCTATATTTAAAGAGCGACTCGTAACGTGGAGAACACAGCTGGTTATAAATAAGAGATTGTAGTTTTAAGATGTTGTTACGTTGAGCAAGCTCCACATCAACATCATGTAGCATAACATAATCGCTAATGTGCCTTGTTAGATTTTTATAGATACGAAACCCATACACGTCCCATGGTTGTATCATACTCGTCGTGCCCGGTGGAAGGTGTTGGACGTGGAGTTTCCGGTCAGCTGGAATGCAGCTTTGGATGTTTTCTTCGCTAAAGGCTGACCAAGCGTCAAGAAGAATCACACTCTCGTTCCCAAGAGAAGACATCAGGACCCCCTGCAAGGAAAGAAAGTCAAGGACCCGCAAAACGTCTACCTTCGGAATCTGCATAAATTATCAAGTGGACTACGCGCAACGTGCAAAAACGGTAGGTTTGTACTTAATAAAAATGTATCTTACATTAACCCATTGATGAATGTGTCTTTTTTCCATTTTCCCTGATTTAGATGCTGCAACGAGAACATTTGGTGGTTTGTACATGGTTTGTTGGACAATTGGGCCAAACTCTCCTGTAAGTTACACAAGAAAATGTGAAAACACCTTAACGTTAGGAAATAAAAAGGTGCGCAGAAAGGCTTTAAGTAATTTCGTTGTTACCATCTTTTTCCTGCAGAATAACATACAGTGGTTCTATTAACTTTCCAGAGGCAGACATTGTTGGCAAAATTGTATAGCTGTGGGTAAGAGCATTTTTTCTTTGGGCTAAAATCTCTACCTTTTTAACACCCTTTTCATCTAGTGTTCGACCGCCATGCATCTCACACGAGAAACCACCGTGGTCAGAATTCACTACACTGTCTGGGCCGTACTGTTCAATTAAAGGTTGTGTTTCCAGGACACAATCCAGAGCATCATTTTCAATGGCTTCTTTCTGATTTATATCTTTCTTTGAAACAAATTTTGTTATTTTCCTTGAGACAATGCTATTACGTGCTTTGAATTTAGTACACCAAGATCTAGAGCCCTTAAATTTTCTGCACTGTATTTCCTTTGCCTTGTGAACGGCCCATCTACGCAAATCAACATCGTGGATCTGTCTCCTGTTCTGTTTTGCTTCTAAAAATTTTCCATATGTGTGTTGATTTATAGTTTTAATTTTGGAGAAATAAGATCCACCAGATTTGATTTGCTTTTGCCAACGGTGCAGAAGAGACTCCTGATTTTTAGAAAATATTAGGAAGCAACACAATTCAGAGGAAGTAAAGAATATGTTTGCATATGTTGCAAATTTTCCATTTCCGTACGATTTATTTTTAGTAATTAGAGCGTGCACAATATAAATAAAGACTATTATAATTAACAAACCTGTGTTACTTTCTTGTACTTTGAATTCACACTAGTCCACTTCCTCTTCTTTTTTGTTGTGTTGGCCACAGTATTAGGGAAGTTTTCCTTGTTGGCATCACACTCTTTAACCCAATATTTCACCGCCTTTTCTTTGTAGTCATCTGATACTGGGCATTGTCCATAGTCTTTAGTAATGTCCGCCTCCGATTCATTGTCAGAGTCATCCACAGCTTCAACGTCATCGATGTGGACACCACAACCCTCGATGACAAGGTCATGGACCTTCTCAACATACGTTGAACCATGGGCTATGGATTGCGTAATTACTTCTGTAACGTACGAGAAACAGAGATGGAATGTGCCGCAGAAAAGGGGCTTTTGATTTCCAATTCAGTTTTAAACAAACCTTTAAGTGAAAGTGCAAAGTCCTCCTCTTCCGCAGTTACTGGAGATGCTTCAAAATTTGAAAATTCGTTGACTAAATATTTTGCTACGTTTAATGGATTCATGTTCCTCGTAGACCTGCAAAGCATGACCGCATTTCTAAAACAATCACACAGTAAACGAAAGATACGCAAGAAAAGTAAAAGCGCAACAATGAGAGGGTGGGAGAGAGAGAGAGAGAGAGAGAGAGAGAGAGAGAGAGAGAGAGAGAGAGAGAGAGAGAGAGAGAGAGAGAGTTCAAGATGTAGGCGTAAGCCGAAACTCTCTGCAAAGGAAAACGATATGTAACCGCGAAAAAATGCTAAGGAACCCTACTTTGCACTCGGAATAGTCTATCAACAAAGCGAAAAGCTATTTAAAGCAGACATAATAAAGTCGAACCTCCGTAACAGGACACTAAAACACAAAAGGAGCACGTTGGAGGGGGAAGAAAGCGCATGGAAGCGTGGAACCGTACGATCGGTCTGTGCCACAATGGAAAACGCCACGAAAGGAGAGAAACGTATCCGACAACAAGCAGTGGTTGAAGTAAAACCCTCTGCGAAAACTACGTTTCGGAAGGCTGGAAGCAGGACTCCAAGAGGACAAAGGCACACCAAAAATACAAAAAACGGATCGGTCGTGAAAGCGCGTGGTAGTGGACGTAGTGTGGTGGCGAAATATTCGTAAGCGAGGTAACGGCACACGGGGGATGGGTTGGAGGTGCAGTTTAAAAAGCGCAAACGGGATAACAGCGGGCGAAATATTCGTAAGCGAGGTAACGGCGCACGGGGGATGGGTTGGAGGTGCAGTTTAAAAAGCGCAAACTGGATAACAGCGCACTCCGGAAAAGCCCGAGACGAAAGTGAACAGTCGCAACGAGGAAGGAGAACGCTGGCCAAAGTATGAGAAGTTGGGTGTTTTCTAAAGAAGAAGAAGAAGAAGAAGGCGAGCGGGGTTCCGAAAACACGATTTTTCCTATTTCTGCGTTTTTCCTCTTCGTTACGACTTCTAACTTCCGTTTCGATCTTGTCCAGAGTACTTTATTTCTGCCAAAAACAAACAAGTACATATCTCTGATGAGACTTCAAAACGGAAGTTGAACACTTATACACTGAAAATTGTCGAGAGCAAGTATAAGTAACTTACACGGCATGTTGAGCAAATTCGGACATCATGTTGCGTATTTGACGCGACGCATTAGCACGAAATTTTTCATACCTTTCCGGTCTAGAAGTGTTCTTCAGATTCCGCTTCAGGGTCTCGGAAACCTTTGTAGACGCGTACTTAACTTGGAATACCGTCTCGACAGAAATATGCAAAACTGCAATCTTTAGTATACCTCAACGTATCTAGAAGTTTTAAAGAAAAAAAATGTCGCAAAAACCGAAAATGTTGTCATTTCTCGACGTTTCATGACCTCGCGAAGCTTTTTCGTCAAAATCGACAATCTAAAAATGTTGCAAGTCCTAGGCCAGAATTGTGAGGAAAAATTTTTTTTCTCGCAAAAACCAAAAATTTCACCATTTCTCGACGTTTCATGACGTACGGAATCTTTTTAGTCAAAATCGACAATTTAAAAAATTTACAAGTCCTGGCCCAGAATAGTGAGAAAATATTTTTTTTTTCGCGAAGACCAAAAATTTCACTATTTCTCGACGTTTTATGACGTACGGAATCTTTTTGGTCAAAATCGAATTTTTCGATTTTTTTCAACTTTTTTGCTACTTTGCATGGCCACAAAACAGGGTAGATATGGAATTCCGCCGAAATTTTTGTGAAATTCCTTTATTCCAAGCAAGGTACTTTCGAAATCCGGAGTATGAGCCAAATCCCAGATTTACACCTCGTGGCACTCCCTTGTCTCGTCCATCATAGGCAATGCCACCCCTTCCTCCGGCACCCCCATGAATGGATCCTTCACGGCCTGGTCGTCATCAGCAGCAGCAAGCCCGCCGTCATCAGCACCAGCAAGCCCGCCGTCAGCAGCACCAGCAAGCCCGCTGTCAGCAGCACCAGCATCGCACACCTGCTGTGGCAAGCACAATACACAGTTTGGCCCTGATTCCTCTACTATCATTGCAAACTCTGCACCATGTAAAATTGCCAAATTTTAGCAAGTGCCAAAATTCACACATACTACACAGCGCACCCAGGAATCCGATCAAGCCCAAACTGGGCCTAGGTCAAGACGAAACAGTGGAAGGGAAATGCAAGTGGATGGTAGAAAACAGACACCCCCGCCTCACATACACACACGCCCCTGGCAGGCAGACAATAGGTCTGACAGGGGCGGTTTCAAGGTCGGCTAACGAAGATAACGAAGTTATTGGTATTGCCTACGTATAGGAGTGTTTTGTTTCCCCTGAGGGGGCGGAAACGGGACTGTCGCCCCCCCCCCCCCTCCCTCCCCTCAGCCCAAAAAAGGAACCAAAACAAGAACACTTGTTATACAAATCACTGTAAGTCGTATCGCCTCCCCGTCGTCGGGGTGACACTTTGTCCCCTGAAGACACCGCAGTCCAAAATTATTTTGCGTTATTGTGTATAGGCCAAATAGCCAACGCACTTGAATGTTAACACTTCTCGGATCTGGAAATAAAATCCCAGTTACGGTATAAAATTCTTCTGTGTATTTGGTTGCGAGGATAAAAAATTTCAACAAAAATGTATAACGAAGCTCTATTTATTTGCTCATAGAGAGTGCCTCAGAGACACACATTTTTTCCCATCTAAGGGGCTTGTCCTACACCATAGGGGGATGTGGTACAACAACTCATTGTGTTTCACACAGGCAATATCATCACTGTCGTCAACTATATATGCACATACATGTGAGCGATAATGCATAGTAGTTTTCAGCTTCAACACAAAAGTAACAAAAGATTTATCATGAACAATATATAAAATTCTCTCATCATTAAAGAATGAAATTTTTTTAGCTGCTGGATGATTTGGGGGCATAGAAGTTCCACGCTTCCTGCTGGAAGTACCTGATGCCTGTTAATAACAGGAAAATGACACAATAAAGTTAGTCTCACACAATAATACAAAACAATCTTACAATTTAAATAAAGAAACACCATGCAAACAGCACTACTAACCGACTTTTCATTGGTACTATCTAAATTGGAAAAGGACGTGGAAGCCACAGCAACTTCCGCATCTCTGTTAGCTGCACCACCACTGTTCTGTGCCTGGACACCACCACTGTTCCGTGCCTGGACACCACCACTGATCTGTGCCTGAATAAACAAATTAAACAAACATCAACATCGACTATTCATAAAGTTCCTTACATTTAATAACAAAGAATACAAAATACAGAATAACGAACAGGCAAAAAGTGATGCCTAAAAATTCAAATAAACTGAATGCAATACGAGCATTTTTCTCAGTTAACAAATTTTTTTAAAAAAAGAGAGGGAGGTTACAACTGTTGTAAACTGTGATAGATCAATGTGTCCAGACTTCTGAACTTGAAATCAAACCCCCAAAATTTGCAGAACATTGCTGACTACCCAGAGATTATAGAAAATATAGCTATAAAATGTAAATTGATTACATAAATCCTTCTCCCACAGAGCTCACCTGGCATATTCTAATAAGTTTGTATAAATGGCCATAATAAAATCTTGATATGCACTGGGATGATACACGAGATTTAGTTTAATGATAAACATTCAAAATTTTAACAAGAAACTACAATCCCATCAGGTAATAGTTAAACTACAATGCAAAATTAATGAAAGTGTTTCAGTTTCAACGCATTTAAGACCATAAGCTACATCTCTACATAATGTAGTTACACAATACATGCAAAATAAATAACAATAAATTCCCACTAGAAGTTACCACACGCGGTTCTCCAGCCTTGCCAGCACACTCAAAACTCACCTGTTTGAATTCACGAACACGCTTTAACAAAAGCAGCTGCTCGCCAGGAAAATTGGTGACCATAGACACAGTCGAAACATCTATCTCCAGAAGTGCCTCCAAGGAAAATCTCTTCTCTGAAATTAAAAACAAAACTGAGTTACTTGAAGTTCAAAACGGACCAAACAATGAATGCTACAGTTCAGACGGCGCAGAGCTTCCGCTTCGGAGCCTCGTTGGAAACCTCTATAACTCCCCTGAGGCCAGAAAGCCGCCCCCCCCCTTATTTTACCTAAAACGGGAAAAACGGCATCCGAAACAAAAGGCCAATAGGGTATACCTTCGAATCAAGCAACGGAAGTAGAGCTCAAATAACTACGGCACTCCCTTCTTCCGTTTTTAGATAGGCTATTCGGCTGAATCCCAGACGGAAGTAGGAAGAAGGCAAGAAGTACTAATAGGTGAGTGAGGGGGGAGGGGGGGACTGTGTCCGTTTCCGTCAACACGTCCCCCCTCGCCCATCCTTTTATACTTCTTGCCTTCTTCATACTTCCGTTCTGGGGTTCAGCGGAATACCCTATTATCCATTGTACCCTAGTGTGACAGGAAAGGCTATTGCGAAGACGCATACGAAAGGGAAGCAATGGCGCGATGAACACTGAGACGCCCCTCGACTTCAGGAGGAAATGACCGCCCTCCCTGTCGGTGAACATACGTTTTTACTCCTTTCAGAGCAGGTACTCTATTGCCGATGTCTAAAGCAGCCGAGAGGACAGACGGACCGAAGATTCGAAGAAACGTTGCGGCAACAACAAACGGGGGCCGATACGCATTTCGTTCATAACACCAACCCGCACTCCGGACAAAGTGATATTGAAAATAGCGATGCATCTACACTACACGTCCTTACCTCTGCACGCTGCAATCAAATGTGGCAGACCCCAGTCTGCCAGAGCTTCTTCCAGGAGAGCTTCATCCATGGTTGTTGTTGTCGCTTCGACGGACTGTGGCGGAATGAGAACGGAAAAGGCGAGGCGAGGCGACGGGCGGAGTCAAGCGCGCAGCTGGCTCGTTCGGTTCGGCTCGGCTCGGCAGCGAAGGCCCGGACTGGCCAAGCCGCCCGACCTGGCGTCGTGCGAGCCTCGGCCGGGCTCAACGCCGGACAGGAACGCGCTCGTCTCGTCTCATCCGCCAAACTAATTCTTTTGAAGCGAAATTTTGGCAGGCGGTCACGTACGTAGCCGAGATAGAACAGCGCGGCAGGGCGCCGCGCAGCAATGGTAATGCCGGTGCCGGGTCGCTTCCTGGCCTGCGCTATGTTTTTCTAATGAACTTTAGATACCGGGGATGTCAAGAGCAAATGCTCTTGAATCAAAAGTAATGATCTTGGATCAAGAGCATTGGTCAAGAGCAAGTATCAAGCTCAGCTCTGCTGCGCAAGTAACAACGTTCCCCCCTCGTGTCTCTGTATTGAGTTTTTCGCCTCCACCGTTCCGCTCAGGTTTGGCACTTTTAGATGCTAGTTGTCCTTTCATTTGCTCTTGTAAAAGCTATTTTATGTCAATCTGCACTGCTAGGCACTCATGGGCTTTGCAGTTTTGATAAAATTAATAAGTGCGAAATATTTAACGTCAATTTTTTGTGAGTGCGGTGGGCATTCACTAATTACCTAAGGGTTTTCCGGCCATTTTTACCACTCCTCCTCCCCATGTAAGGCGTCCGTACGAACTTAATGACCCCCTCTCCCAACTTGCGTTATATTTTCGAAATTAATAAACGATCAGAAATGCCACAGTAGTTCACAAAAAAAACTAAAAATTACACGTTCAATTCCACAACAATGTAGTTTTATACAAATTAACGCAACAAAATTTTAAAAAATCAATTCAAGAATGGGACGGGAAGCAAATGATACCAGTGTGCGACGGCCCGCGAGCCCAGCTGAGTGCCGGTGGAGCTGAGTCGCCCGGCGCGAGGGGGTTTTCACTCGGGATTTTCGTGTACAGGGTATTACATAATACGTGTATTACGCGGTATTACTCCGGTATTACACTAGTATTAAATACGCATTGCACCTATATTTTACCATTTTAGAGCATATTTTGTTATTTTTCGGTATTACATTCCGCGTAATACCGTGATCAGGTGTACAGGGTATTACGCAAGTGAAAACCCCCTCGGCCCGGCGCGGCAGCCTAGCAGTGCCGAATCGCCTCACAGCCAGCCACGACGGCAGCCTCACGAGCCCCCCCCCCCCCCCTCGTGCCGGCCCACCAAATATTATTGGGAGTAAAAGCTAGCTGCCATCTCAAACGAGGTATCATCTGCTAAAAATTCCCCCGACTCGGGCAAAGACGCAATAGGACATGTTTTACTCTTACCTGTTTCTTCCATCTGCAGTGCAGATTTAGGGCCAGTTTTTTCAGTCCCACCTCCCATTGCGACTCCCCAATGAGTCTGACTGCCACTTTCCTCCAGTACGGATATTGGCACTTTGGGGGAGCAGGCCCCACTTCAGCCATCGCTTCCTCTATCTCTGGCCATGAATATGTGCTGGAATCCGTTTTCCTAGAGCGAGAAACATTGCAAGTTATGCAGGAAAACTGCACAACGCCAAAGCGCCGTAATGCCTATAAAACCCGAGGTAAGGGGAAAAGGCGGCGGTCAGCAAGTAGCGGACAGGGTGTTCACTTCCGCACCCCTGCCCAACCACTTCTATGGGTTTGCCGCCTACCGCTGATGAGCGCCGAGTGGGTAGGCAACCCAACTGGCGGGTCGCCGTGAATTGAGTTTGTCTAAGACGCCTGCGAGCGCTAGGGTAGGCCGACCCGCAATGCACGCGTGCATGTGCAAGGATCGAGTTGCCTATCTATCGGGCGCCGTGAGGCAGGACGCTCAAGCGCATCGAAAACGTGCAAGACTGAAGTGCCTGTGAAGTCCAGGCAGGGTAGACCAGGCAGGACAGCCTGCTAAGGCATGGGCGTATATTGGAGTCGCGGTTGTGTACACATCAGGTACCCGTTGGTAGCACGGAGTGAATGATTTCCAATTCCTACCCTGCCTTGACCGCCTTGTTGTTGTCCCCCCCCCCCCGGAGGAACGTGCGGGCGAACTCTGCTAACCTAACGAAACGGGGTGGAAGGTCCTCCGTTTTTTGGGACCGCCGGTTATTTCAGAGCGTATCCACATGCAGTGTTTTTTTTGGGGTGTTTTTTTTTATAAAAACAACTTTTAGGACAAACATAACAAAACATAAAATCTTGAAGAAGAATAATTATTTAAAGTGTCAAAGAATACATATTATAAAAATTTGCCTTATGGCCTCGTCTGCTAGATAGGCTGAGATAGAAAACACAAGCAACAGCGGTGCAATAAAGACCCCCTCATCAGTCTGGATCCCAATGAGTGCTAAGTGGTGCTGAGTGGATACTCATTCCGCTTTCTGAACGAAAAATGCTTTAAGTTAAAAAAACTAGTGTCTAACATTGATCCAAAACTTTAACCAGTCTCCATGAAATAGGTTGTGTAAAAATATTTTCTGCTGCCTTAAGTGTTTTTATATTTGCTCCTCTTACTTCATTGTCACAACTCAACAGCAAGAAGCTTACAGCATTCATTAATAAGTTCAGACAAACAGTGAACAGCTTCCTTTGATTGTTTTAGGCTAATCAGTGAGCTTTGAAGTAAATTATGCATTACTTAAACCTAGTGCAGATTTCAAATGGAATAAGGTACCAGTAAATGAAAATAAATTCACTCATTCACATTTATTTCAAACCTTGACAGAAAATTACATCAGTATGATTAACAATCCCTGGTTTATACTAATTTGATAGAGGCCCAACAGTTGCATTCATTTGCAATGAAGTTTCAGTCCAAACTATAACAGGGTTGAAAACGAGGCAATTCTTCGTAAATAACATTGATAAAAGGTGTAGGGAACCATATCCATACCATGACATTCTATGCTTGATACAGCTTTTGCTCTACTGCTTATAATCTAGGAAAGCAGACAAAGCAAAATTAATAATTTTGGTTGAGAGTGAGTACGGGCACCTTATGGATATATTACAGTCTTGGCGATCAATTAATTGTGAATATACGTTTGAAAGTTTTTTCACTGCCTCCATATTGATTGAAAATATCGTAGCTCCTTACAAATTAAACTTAAGTCACTCCACGGCAAATGAAATCCAGGTGCAACACAGGTAAGCCTCACGACGACAACCAGCAATAATGAATGGTAAAGTCCTGAAATGAAGATATTGAAATTAATCTGAGTTGGGCTATTATCAGAATAAACAGTTTAGAAAAGCAGCTTAAAAATAAATTTAAATTAAAAAAAAAGGACAAAAAAACAATGACAGGTGGTAGCAAACATATTTCGATCATGGCCATTACACATTAACAAGCAAGGAACACAATAATACAGATAACATTTACCTTGCAATCTGGTGGCATAACTTGCCCATCATGAAACCACCAACACATACAAAGTGTTTAAAACTTCGTCTTGTGATTTAGAGTCATCTGAAATAGTAACAAGACATAAACTAAATAGACTTAAAAAATAATAAATATGGAACATCTCTTAAAATTCTTACCTCGCCAACTTATGATGAGAGATAAGATCAGGACCTGTTGCAGTCTTCACAACCAAGCAGAAGACAGAAAGCAAAGTGGCTTTGCCACCGTGATGGGATCCACAGATATACATGCACATGGTACTGCAACACATCAAACACACTGCTTTGAGCAAAACATTTTTAATCAGTGACAATAGTTTCCACATTCACTTTAGTGACATTGTACCCAATCCATGTTTAACTCTCTAGGTTGTTTCGACCTGGTGTTCACTTAGACGAAATTAGAGTAACACCTTTCCCCCACAACTTTAGATTATGGCATACAGCAGGGGACAGGAGTTGACTTCATTTGAAAGGGAAAATAGTGAAATAGGGCCCAAACCGTACGTCGTGTTTCAGTACTACATAATTCATTACCTTCATGAAACCTGCAAATCACTTAACCTCTCAACAACCACTCATAGTAAAGTAATGTTTGTTTCTTATGTAACTATGACACGGCGCTCTGGCACATTTCAGAAGTAAACAAGACAGGCATGGAGAACGCTTAGCGTTCTAGGACAGACTCGTTCTTTGATTTTTGAGGGAAATGACGGTTTTTGAGATTTTCATAATTCAATGTATTTGGTTCTCAAATTTACAACAACAAAAAATTGCAATAAATATTTGTGATTTTTTAAAAGTCTGTTTTTATCACATTTTAACTGGACTTAGCCACTGATCTATTACTCCAAGCCCTGCAGAGTACGCGGAAAGTGATTGTTGACTGCGGGCGACGGATGGTCCCAAGACAAACTTCCACCGATCTGCGGTCTCTAAATACGAGTATTTTTGTTTTTTGTTTTTCGGGAATCTAATATGTCATTTTCGAAACTAGATGAACGCCCAACCAAAACGCCCCTAAAACAGAATCCCTCACATCTTAACTGGACTTAGCCACTGGTCTATAACTCCAAGCCCTGCAGAGTACGCGGAAAGTGATTGTTGACTGCGGGCGACGGATGGTACCAAGACAAACTTTCACCGATCTGCGGTCTCTAAATACGAGTATTTTTGTTTTTTGTTTTTCGGAAATCTAATATGTCATTTTTGAAACTAGATCAACGCCCAACCAAAACGCCCCCGAAACAGGATCCCTCCGTTACGCAGTTTTCGAGATGAATCGGGGTCTTAACTGACAGGGCGAGCGCAATACTCGTTCTTTTTTTGCTTCTACGTCATAGTAGTAGTAGAGGAAGCAAAGAACGAGTAAAAACTAGCTTTAGTACCCACCTGTCCCTAACATTACAGGCAGTCACCGAATACTTTCTGATAAATTACGTTTCGGCGATCCGAAATGAAAACAAGAGGCAGCGGTGCTCACAAAATGACCACCAGCTGACAAATTATTAAGTAGCAACTCACCGTTCATCGAAGTACCCTCCATGAGAGTAAAGGAAATTTCTTGGAAATATATTTTTAAGATGACGCGGGTTGAAGACGAGAGAAAACGAAAATAAGAAACTCGTCCCAACAACACGAACAGCCGAGAGCCGAGCCGAGCCAAGCCTTGTTGGTGCCGAGCCGAGCCACGCCCAGCTGATCCGCGATCAATTTTTCATACTATCTTGTAGTCTCGCAATCGACCCCCACTTTGAAACATTCGAAATGACAAGGTAAGGGTGGCAACGATGGCCAACGATATTCGTTGTTGTTGAGGCAAGTTCAGGCTTAGATTACATTTTCGTGAAAAGTTACTTTCGAGTGAGAAAATGATAAAAAGAAGCGAGAAATTTCAGACGGTAAGCAAGAGAGGTTGGTTTTCTATGGTTCCAGAAAATGGACACACCCGTTGGATAGTGAAAAAGTTATTTTCTGTTTTAATTTTGTTATCCTCGTTCATCAATTTTTATTAGATGGTGCCCACGTTGTCTCGCAACGTAACCGTATCACTTAAAATCCCTGAATAGTTTTCAGCATTCCTTGTTTTTATTATTGAAAATGTATTATCTTGTGTCTAAGTTCGGAATTGTAATTAGTTTCCTTAAATTTTGTTTCAGGCGAGGTTATGGACTTCGTCCTGTCAGCAAATAATCAGCTGTGCCGTATTAGTTGCACACTCGTTTGTCCTGACTGCCAAGAAAAGTGCTTGAGGTAGTTCCATATTGTTTGTGAATGTACTTATTATAATTTGTGAATACTGTCACTCATGTGGTTTGTTGTTGTTCATACACCAATACTGTACTCTATATTTATTATACAATTCATTTTGTTTCAGGTATCTCTTTGCAATTTCAACAGAAGGATGAAGAGCCGTGGAGGGATTCTCTCAAGAAAGAATCATCAAAACTCCATTGGGCTGTGTGTACAATGGAATTTATCTGCCCCTTCCAGTAACACCACAATTTTTGTGGCGAAGTCTCATTTTCAGGAGGCATCTGTATTGTCATAGTTTAAGGCTACTGCCAAATCTGTTCAGCGCAGTGTTGCTAGAGATCAGCACTTCGTTAAGATCCTCTCTGGCTTCCTTTACACAATGGAAAGACTTTGTGCAAACAAGTGCCTCGGAATGCATGCCCCAGCATACTATGGAGCGTTGCATCTTGAAATTGTGGAATAAAATGAAGATTTTATAGTGTGCTTGTAGTTTAGGACTGCTGGCATATGTTGTATTGTTGTATTGGGTGCGTATTAAGTGAACCACACATGTTCAGTAATATGGTGGATGATGGGTTTTAAGGAGTATGAATTGTGTGGTGAGCTTCATTACTGGTTCTTCTTTGAGTTGAATTGACTTTGAGTGGATTTAGACTGTGTTGGCCATGAAGTCCAACGCTTCCTAGATTGTTACGATTCTGATTTTTTTTGTTGACCTTCACGGCTTCACGGTCTAAACCCACCCTTATTGCTTTAAATACATATCAGGCTTTTATAATACTTAAACGTGTGACGGGATTTCATTTCCATGAGATGATCAATATAAATTTGGTTGAGGCATACGCTGCATCACTTTTTATTGTACATATAAATGTAAATGTTTGTATATAGGTACCGATAGCTTATATATCATTTGTAAATCATGGCATTAAATTATCAAGGATTCTTTCTATGTATTATTTTGATGCCACATCCATAACAGCCAGTGTTACATGATGTGAATAGATATGATCAAAAGAAATGTTTTATTAAGTATACTTGCTCAATTCATGCTGTGTGTTCAAGTGAAGCTGGCTAATATAAATGAGGTATTTGTCACTGAGGCGCAGTCGTCTTTGAATTAAAATGCTGAGGTGAACTTTTCAATTTTTTGAGTACTGCTATTATTATTTACAAATACCTTTCCCAATTATAATCTGAACATTATATTGAACCATAAACATAGTACATGCCACATCTGTACACAAAAAGGGGAAAGTCGCAGTAGCATGAAAAAAGAGATGAGTGAAATATATCTATTTACTTTTTTTTTTTAATTAAAAAATACTCGTTTGTTTGGCTACAACTAAATACATCACATTGGGTTCAAATATATTGCATGAACATCCACATTGACATCAGGTTATAGAACGGCTAGCCCCGCCATCGTATCACGTATGAAAGAGACTTTATCGAGAGAGATAGAAAAAAAAGTGTACTACAGACTAATCGTGAGCTTACCGAGGTTTAGGCATTTTTTTAACTGGTTTCGTTTTGGTTTGGTTTGGAGGGATGAGGACAGGATGATGAATGAAATAGTCGGATGAAAGAACTGGAATGACGCCATGAAAATTTTAAATCTCCCGCCAGGTCTGAGGTCGGTAACTGCAAATAAGCGAACGTTGCGCGAGCATGTTTATGTTTCGGTAGGTGTATGACAAATAATGGTTCTTAAGTTGTTCTCTCAGACAAAAATGTAAATATTTACATGGTCAACATTGGCTGACGCCCAAGGCCAGGAAAAAGGAAGAAAAATATGAAAACATTTACTTTTTATCGTCACGAAATACGATTGAAGAGAAACGTTTCAGAATGTCCTGTAGTTGATTTCACTGGTAAATATCTTTCTACTTAATGTGCAAGCGTAAGACTTGAATATGTGTAGGTTAGCGAGGTTCACTGATCAAGATAATTGTCAAATATTATTGTTCTTGTAGTAGGATAGAGATTGTGCATAATGAATCATTTCCTGTTCCAGGTCATCAGTGGAAATCCACCTAAGCAATTTTCTTTGTTTCTGGTAGTTTGGCATTTGAAGTGCAACTGCATGGGATAAGGAATGACAGTAAGTTTGTGAAGACTAAAGATTTATTAGTATAGCAAAGTCAACTCTTTTCTCATCTTTTTTTGGCGTGCCATGTGCTGCAAATTTTTTCCATATTGTTAATGTCAGTATGAGTGAAACTCTACTTCGATGAATCTTTTTTTTCACGTCTTTTGTTGGAAGCTCCAAGGGTCAGATTCATGAAGTATGTTACGGTGTCTGGCTCTAATTTCTCAGTGGACACCTGCATATTAAAATTTAACTTCATGTAAATGACTTGTAAATCATATTTTAAAATTTTATGTCAAACCCCTCTAAATGTTTGGGTAGAACGGACCAAGATACGATTTTTTTCATGAGAATGGACCCCCTCTTAAATGACCCCAAAGCCCCGGGAAAATTGCCAAAAATGACCCCAGGTGCTGCTGCAGGTGCCGGTGGGCAAAACGTGGCCTTCTTTGCCAGGAAGTGGAACGGGACGGCAAACTGCCTGAGGGTGCGGTATTTCGAACTTGAACATGAAAACAAACCCCTACTAAACTTAAACCAGGACCTCCGTTACGATGCCAAAATCGACCCCAGGTGCTGCTGCAGGTGCCAGTGGGCACAACAGGGCCTTCTTGGCCAGGAAGTGGAACGGGACGGCAAAATGCCTAAGGGTGCGGTATTTCGAATTTGAACATGAGAACCGACCCCTACTAAAGTTTAACCAGGACCTCCGTTACGATGCCAAAATCGACCCCAGGTGATGCTGCAAGTGCCGGTGGGCTTAACAGGGCCTTCTTGGCCAGGAAGTGGAACGGGACGGCAAACTGCCTGAGGGTGCGGTATTTCGAACTTGAACATGAGAACCGACCCCTACTAAACTTAAACCAGGACCTTCGTTGCGACGCCAAAATCGACCCCAGGTGCTGCTGCAGGTGCCAGTGGGCACAACAGGGCCTTCTTGGCCAGGAAGTGGAACGGGACGGCAAACTGCCTGAGGGTGCGGTATTTCGAACTTGAACATGAGAACCGACCCCTACTAAACTTAAACCAGGACCTTCGTTGCGATGCTAAAATCGACCACAGGTGCTGCTGCAGGTGCCGGTGGGCAAAACAGGGTCTTCTTGGACAGGAAGTGGAACGAGACGGAAAACTGCCTGAGGGTGCGGTATGTCAAACTTGAACATAGGAACCAACCCCACCTAAAATGACCCAAGGAACAAAGTGAGAATGCTTTAAACATCCCCAGGTGCTGCTGCAGGTGCCGGTGGGCGAAACAGGGCCTTCTTGGACAGGAACTGGAACAGGAGGCCAAACTCCTAGACGATGCGAGATACAAACTGTTTCCCGAGAATGGACCCCCTCTCAAATGACTCACAGCCCCAGGAAACCTGCCAAAAACGACCTCAGGTGCTGCGGAAGGCGGCGGTGAGCATTACAGGACCTTCTTGGGCAGGAACTGGAACAGGAGGCCGAACTCCTAAACGGTGTGAGACACGAACTTTTTCCCGGGAATGGACCTCTTCTCAAATGACACCAACGCCGCAGGAACACTGCCAAAAACTACCTCAGGTGCTCCTGCAGGTGCCGGTGAGCAAAACAGGGCCTTTTTGGACAGGAACTGGAACAGGAGGCCAAACTCCTAGACGGTGCGAGATACGAACTTTTTCCCGAGAATGAACCCCCTCTCAAATGACTCCAAAGCCCCAGGAAACCTGCCAAAACTGTTCTCATGTGCTGCTGCACGTGCCGGTGAGCAAAACAGGGCCTTCATGGACAGGAAGTGGAACGGGACGGAAAACTGCCAGAGGATACACTATTTCAAACTTGGGCATAGGAATCAACCCTACCTTAAATGACCCTAGGAACCTGGTAAAAATGCTGGAAACGACCCCAGGTGCTGCTGCAGGTGCTGGTAGGTCAATCAGTGCCTTCTTAAGTAGAAAGTGGAACGGGAGGGCAAACTGCTAAAATGTGCGGAATTTTAAACTTGAACATATGAACCGAGCCCTGCTCAAACAACCCAATGACCTAAGTTATAGTGTCAAAATCAACCCGAAGTGCTGCTGCAGGTGCCAGTGGGCAAACCATGGCCTTCTTAGACAGTGACTAGAACGGGATGGTTCCTGCTAAGATGTGCAGTATTTCAAACTTGAACATGAGAACCGACCCTGCTAAAACAATCCCAGAAACCTAGTCGACCTTCGGTGCTGTTGCAGGTGCCGGTGGGCAAAACAGGCCCGTCTTGGTCTCGAACTATAACGGGACCAACTGGTGAGAGATACGTACTTCTTTAACAGAATAAATCCCGTTAACAACGGGTCCAGGAACGCGGAGACAATGCCAAAATCGAATCCACGTGCTGCTGCAGGTGACGGTGGGCACAACAGTTGTGTTTTCGTTCCTTGCCCTACCACTGGACTGCTTTAAATCATAAAACCTACCAAATATGGTACCAAAGCGAAAAACAGCAGGGCGCAGCCCTGCACGGGGTCTGGGGGCGGAGCCCCCAGCGAGCAAAGCGAGTAAAGATATAATGGCGCATTTCTTGTTTACCTCCATTGCATGACGTAGACCACAGGCTGCAACAAGGGTACACTGCACTTTTCATTAACCAAGTACCGTGCCAGCCAAGCCCTTGCTGCTATTGTGGACTGGAATCCAGGACTAACTTTCATCAGTATACAATAAGCCCATATCATGAGATGGATTCCACAGTCATCAGAATTCAATTGTGACTGGATGTCTGTTGGTCTGTGCACTGCCCATGCATCTTGTGCACTTGGTGAGCCTGGTAAAGCACATGCTTCCTGTATTATTTGGCTGTGGTTGGTCTACATGCATATTAATCTATTCTTAAAAATAAATTTTCAATTCAAAGGTACGTGGAAGAACTATCAGTAACATACCACTTGCATCCATCACTGTGAGTACAAAACGCAGCACCATCTCATACATTTCTTTGTCTTCAAATGTGCCATCAACTCTGGAGTCAATAATAATGATTTGTCTGGTTTCCAGAACTACCACGGCCAGAGCCCAATGGACGTTTCTGATGTTCAAAGGAATGAACCACATCGGTTTCAGGTGGATGTTTCTCCTTTCAGCCCATTGAAGGTTGACTGAACCTTGAGATTTAATCAGTCCTGGCACAAGATATGTTGACAAGTTCTGTGATAAAAATACAGTCAGTTTAATGTTATTGTCCTGCGTGGCACAGTGGCAAATTTGGATTTGTGTCAGATTGAAATTTAGCACATGTTTGCTAACGTTACAATACACTAAATTTTCATCCATCTAGGTAAGTAACCATGGGAATGATGAACTGCAATTTATGGTTACCATATAAAAGGGGCTGACCTGAACTTGTGTACCATGCTTGGAGCTGGCTTCGTTGACAACACCTTGAAGAAACACGTCGATGAGCTGAGAGTCCACCCACCCACCTTGTTCAAGTGTTGCCCGCTGGTCATGCAGAATGTCAAATCCTCCACAATTAAGAGCTTTTTTGTTATCATCCCAGCCCGATGGGAAATGCTCATCTCCAGAACTCCATGGTCCAGTGGGGTGCTGTCGGTGTTGTTAACAGGTAACAAGTGTTTGTAACTCTTTCAAAAGTCAGAGCTAAAGCCAAATCTATGTATACAGAACTTCATTTGTGACTATGCACAGCACAGCATGCCACATGACTGTGGCTTTGTAGCATGTCATATTTCAAACGCATTTATCACATTAGATGGAATTTGCATTTGTAGAGTGTCACTAAAAGCATATAGAACGTATTACTGCCTCTACTTAAATTGGGTTTTAGTTTGCTTGTGCCTACTTTCGCTGATACTTACAATGATTTCTGCGCTCTTGATGTCAGCTGGAGGTGGATGGGAGAGTGGATCACCGACATCCTTTTCATCTTCTTCCTCTACCTGCAGAAACAAGAATTTGAGTTTATTGCATAAAAAGGAGGAAGGACTTGTGAACTGCAGGTAAGTTGATGTATGACGTCATCAAGTCAAATAATAACATTAATAAATACATACAATCTTTCCATAACGCAGTTTTGCAGCTAATTTGTTGTAGGCTGGAATGCCTTTCCTTTTCCTCTTTTGCCATCCTTCTTGCGCCTTGTCTGGATGTGACTTTGTGATTCTCTCTTTGAAGGTCTTCTTGCATTCTTCTGACGTGACCAATTTGATTTTTTGCAGAGTGTTGCATGTGTTTTCTTGGACAAATATGTCCAAAGGGACACTTGATTGACCCTGAAAGTCAACATGCTTCATGACAGTGGTGGTGGTCGGTGGATTTTCTCGCTTCCAACCAGCACTTCCAGTCATGTAATTAGAAATGAGCGGATAAAATGGCATGTACTTTTTTAGTAGGTATGTCACTAAACCAGGTATAAACCATTCATTGATCTCTACACCATCTTCCTCGTCAACAATTTCCTTGAGTCCTTGTAAAGGATCTCTTTTCTTCCTCTTTTCTGTTTCACAGGATCCAGTTCCTCTTCATCACTTGTATCACTGTCACTGCTTTCCTGTGTGTCACCATCCACTTCTAGATCCACTGCAGCACTGACATATTGGTCATCGTCAGTCAAAATTTTCATCAACATCTACAGGAAAGAAAAACCATGGCTCCTTAAATTATACAAACGATAGTTGTTAACGCTTCATTGCTACCCATGATGGCGTTATTGAATTAAGGAAAGTTGAAAAAAGTCTACAATTACCACACTGTGTGTCATAAAGTGTAAGAACTATCTGATTACCTCATGTGCTTCAAAGACAATGGGTGAAGAGTACTTTGACCCAAAAACAATGCACAGCAGCTTGAATTGATTTTTCGCCTCCATCACTGTGTCTGTTCTTAGGATGCTGGCAAACGTGTGCAGAAGTAGTTTTTTTACTTTTAAATTCTCCTTCACCTGAGAGATGTGATTTGATGATTTATTCATAAAATGTTTAAAACCACTCATTCTCTTTTCATACTAACCGTGTAGGCACCTCGTTTGACCAGCAGGTGGGCTACATGAACAGATATAGCCCGTAAGATGTGGCTGTAGCAGATAATTATAATAATAATTTTCTGACCTTTCTCTTTTGCATCTTTACAGGCTTGCAGGTAACATAAGATCCTCATGCCAATGAAGGCTGACAATACAGCATGAATTATGGCCCAGCTGTAGTCAACAAGAATCATGTTTGGTGGTGGAAATTCAGAATTCATGACCGCCATGTATTGCCTCTTTACACTTCCCAGCCAAAATCCAATCTCATTCTGACTGTGGCCATCAGAAATGAATTCAGATATCGGTATAGGTGATTTTCCCTTTTTGAAGCTTACTGTGGCATTGTAAATCAACACTTTCTTTGCTGTCCATATCGGTTGAGCTATGACATCACCAGTGGCGTCTATGTTGAGATTTCTATCCTGAGAACAGATATGGAATATTGACATAATGAAGAAATCATGCAGAACAAAAATGTGTTGTATATCCACTTAAGAGATATACAGTAGCTCTACTTTAGACATTTTGATACCTTTTTCTAGAAATAATTACAGGGATAAAAGAGAAAACATACCAATGGTCGCATACTCCGCCACAGTTGAAATTGCTCAAGAGTGTTAATGGAAACCATCATGGGTCTGAAAGATAGTATGGAAACAGTGCCATGCCCACATGTCTCATCTAGCTGGCATGTCACAGCACACAGAGCTATCCATGGATCAGGGCTTAGATGTCGCTGGAAACAACAAATATAAAAATGGTGGGTTTTCCAAAGTTATGTCATTTCTGATTGAAAAATGTGTGACACTTTTTCTCACCTGGACTGTCATCTCAGATTTGGCTACTTTTAGGACATGCACATTGTGAGTCCCGCTAAGGTTTCCTAGAGCAACAACACTGTCCTGAGTTATTGCCATTTGCTTTGCCACCAGCTTGCTTGGAGTGGTGTGCTTTAACTCCCTCTGAGTCTCTCTCCTGTCATTCCCTGACAAAGGTCTCCTGTGACTCTCCTCTGGGTTGTGGTTAAATTGGCTTTGCCTGACACATTTCACCATAATCAAACCGGATTTTGGCACTTTCTCAATCTCCATCAGGTACTTGCTGCAGCCCTTAAACACACATTTTGCTGATCCATACCAGTCCCTGCAATTTTTCTTTCTGCTGTTTTTTTGTTTCAGGTGGTTATTAGAGAATGCCAGAACACAACGCTTGTTTTTTTCAGAAAATTTGGAGTTCATTATTGCAGTCCAGCCCTTTGCCAATTGTGTGGTGGCCAGTAATGTCATAGTTTCCCACTCTTCTCTTGTCATCTCCATAAAGAATTCAGAAGGACCCTGTAAAGGCAATAACTTTTTTAAAGCTGAGATATACCATGGTAAGAAAGAAATAAGTAGACGTAAAGTGTCAGAGCAGGCGAAATTCTTTTTATACAGTTTATCCGCAGTCAATACTGTTTTGCTCCATTTCATCTTAATCATAATGTTAATCGGGGCCGAAACAGCAGCAGATGGAATTTTTCTCTCTTTGAGTTTCAGGCAATTTTGTTCATGAGTATCAACACAATCCTCGTACCTCCAGTGGAAATCCATCAGGTGCATCATTACTTTTCCTTAGAATTAAGCTAACATGTTCAAAAAATTCCTTGTGATTCAATCTAAAGAAGGCACTTAAATCCTTAGACACTGAATCTATCTTGGTAGTGCCACCAGATGGATACATTTCAATAGCCAAAAGATGCCAGAGGGAAGTGTCTTTTGGCTTGTCACGAAGCATGTCTTCTGGTATTGATTGTCCATTTGTTAATTGCACTGCGTATTCAGCCACAAATCTCATTGGAGGTAATTCGCCAACCTCTAGATTAAAAGAAAACTATTCTGAACAGACAATTATGTATGTTGATGATACAACTATATTAATAACAGCTAATAATCTGCAGGAACTGAGCGATAGAGCAACTGCAATTTTAAATAAGGTGCGTGAGGTATTTAAATCATTAAACTTACTGTTAAATCTGGATAAAACACAATGTATGCTTTTTAATGATAGTAGCACTGACTTTTTGATTGTGCTCAACAATAGCACAATTAAAACAGTGAATTCGGTGAAGTTCCTGGGAATAGATATAACTAGAACTCTGAATTGGTCTCATCATATAGATTCTTTGCTTTCAAAATCAAATTCTGGACTCTACATACTGAAACAAACTACTCAATCCCTTTGGCTAAAGGAAAATATAATGATATACTATGCTTTTATTCATTCATTTTTATCCTATGGTACGCAATTATGGGCAACTCATTTATGTAACCCGGACAATTTTCAAAGAGTTTTTAGAAAGCAGAAGAAAGCCATCAGACTTATTATGAACAAAGAGAGTAAATTCAGCTGCTGGGGTATGTTCAAAAAATTGAATATTTTAACTTTAACATCTATCTTTCTATATCAGAATGCCATATATGCTAAGAAAAATTTAAGTAAAAAAACCAATGCAACACTGCATAACTATAGTACTGTTACGTAGAGGAGGCGGAATAAGAGTCGGAGTGTAGGGTTGAAGCCAATGTATTGACCGTAAGGAGTCGCTACACGAAGTGGCGCCGCTGGGAAAGTGGCGCCTGCATTTATAGGACGAAGAGAGGAAGTAAGGAAGAATAAGAAATGGTGGGGGTACTAGTGTGGGAGGTACTCGAGAGATGTCAGCAGCGGATAAATAGATGACTATCGGGTATCAACAAAGGAAAGGGTTATGTTGCCCATAGACTGATCAGTTTATGTTTTATCTTTTAATTAAGCTGCTCTATGTAACACCACTCCCTCCTTTTTCCTTCCTCTCTTTAAGCTCCCTTCCTCTCTTTAAGTCCTTCTACAAGTTTTTAAATGATCAGAATCTTACACAGCAATTACCATCAGGGTGATCATACTGCATTCCCTAAATACTATGGACAGCAATGCAGTGCAATGGCAGCCACTGCAGCTTGCATAGCAAGCATACATCCACCAAGTACGTGGACCCAAGATACCATTGATCAATGCATGATGAAAGGTCATTTATTATTTCAGAATTCATACGAAATCATATTACCCCAGCAAAGACATGGTTTGTACTTAACAGTAGAGGAATTACTCCCAGAAATTTCAATTTTCAACCAACAAGTAAGGTTTGTAGCACATGCTAATAACAACTTGTATGGCGCTATTCTTAATGTTGATACTACTGATTTTGGAGGAATTCCCTCATACTCAATAGAAGGTGCTTTAACAACCTTGTTCAACAGCTACAATTATGGCGCACTAACATTTAATGAAGAGACAATATGTATTATCTACATAAATAATGAATATCATATCTTCAACTCCCATATGATTGGTCAAGATGGACTTAGAAATACTTCAAATGGAAAAGCTGCTTTGATGACTTTTAATTTTATAATAGACGTAGCTAATCATCTAAAATTATTTGCTAACTATGACAATGTTCCATTCAGTCTTACTCCAATATCAACTCACCCCTACGAGTTAGTTAATACACATCCAGCACAAAAAGAATTATTAAGTAAAAAAAGGAATTTTCACAACTATCATGATGATGATAATGACAACAATCGTCCACAAAAAATCATCAACAAAACTACAGTTCTCACTGAAGAACGTGAACAAGAATGTTCAAAAATGATAGACCAAAACAAAAACACAGAAAAACTCAAGAAAGATCGAGAAAGAAAACGTGAAAAATACAAAAACAATAAAGAATACAGACTAAAAAAACAACAAGAAGGACGACAAAGATACCATAACAATAAGAAATACAGGCAAGAAAAACAACAAGAGAAATATCATACTGATCCAGTGTATAAACAAAATCATAAAGAAATAATGAAAGAAGAAATGAAAAAAAAATATCACACTGATATAAATTATCACACTAATACAATTATAAGGTCAATGACAGAAATGAGCACTGATGAATCCATTCAAAACAAAGCGGCTAGAGACCAAAGAACATATTATAAGAAAAAAGCCGAACTGAAAAGCAAACTATCCATAGAAAGACAATATTGGGAAGAGATAAATGATGGGCCTTCTCATGTTTGCTCCTGTTGTGCACAACTGTTCTTCAAAAAATCAATGGTTACTGAAGATGCACTTAACTGTGCTTTAAGAATGGAATTTAAAGATATTCTCTGTTACAGAAATCATCTAGCAGACAATGAAATTGCAGAAATCTGCAAAACATGCTACAATTATATCAAAAATAAAAAACAAATACCGAAATTTTCAATAACCAATGGGTTACTTTTCAAACCAATACCTTTTGAACTAACTGATTTAAATCCAGTTGAAGAAAGGATGCTTTGTGCAAGAATACCATTTATGAATATCAGAGAAATAGGATATCAACGACAACATGGGTTACGAGGTAGCTGTATTAACGTTCCAGTTGATATTAATAATATGGTTACAGTTTTACCACGGATGGACTCTGAAGATGATACAGTTCTTGTACAACTCAAAAGAAGGATATCAGATGTAAGGCCTTATGCTTATGAGAATGTACGTCCAGAAATGGTATTCAAAGCAGCCATTTATCTGATTCAACAAGATCTTTACAAACTTCATAATATTTCTCTTAATGAAAATTTTCTACAACAATTTCAACAAGTAATTGCTTCATACCAGCAACAAAATGAACTAAACACTGAAAACACAGATTTACCAGCAGATGACCACATTGATGAAGATGATGCTTTACATCAACAAGATACATTGTTAACTGCAGGTTTTCTTCCTGAAACTGGAATAATACTTGCACCAGGTGAAGGTAAAACTCCTATTTCACTCCTAAATGATGATGACTTAGATGCTTTAGCGTTTCCAACAGTTTATGGCGGATATCAAAGGCAATTTAAAATCCCATACACCGAATCAGAAATAGCAAAGGCAGAAGCAAGAATGCATGATCGAAGGGTTGCTACCAATATCCCAAAATTGATGATGAGCTTCTGTAAGGCTCGGCTTCAAAAGTTGAGAAGCAGAGTTAGTATAGGTATAAGGAAGAAAATTAAACCAAATAAAATTACGGTATCAGACTTATTAAATGAAAACACTATCAATACTTTGGTACAACATAATGATGCTCTCAAAGTACTATCAGCAGACAGAGCTTCACCATCATACTGGCAATCAAAACAAAAGAAATGTTTGGCAATGGTCAGACAGAAAGGCCCTGCAACACTATTCTTATCTTTGTCAGCAGCAGAGAGCCATTGGGGACCTCTACTTTCTTGTCTCTACAAAAATATACATGAAATGCAACTAACAGAAGAAGAAGCAATAGCTCTCCCAACACAAAAAAAATATGAACTAATAAGAAAAGATCCCATAACAGTAGCAAGGTACATAAATAACAAGTTTATGGCTTTCAGGAAACTTTTATATGAACAGAATGGACCTCTTGCTCCATACGAATTGGAAGATGATTTCTCCAGATCAGAAATTCAATTCAGAGGTACATAAGATTTCTATAAATGTAAATATTACAATCCCTTGTCAATATTCCTAACAAATGTATACCGCAGGATCTATCCACTACCACTGTATAATGTGGATCAAAAACCCGCCAGTCTTTGATGCTGACAACCCAGAATCGTGGCAGATATGCATAGATTTCATAGATTCTATATCAACATGTAAAAAAGATGAATCACTTGGTGATTTATTGAACAGACAATTTCATAATTGCACAAAAACATGCAAGAAAAATGTGAAGAAAAATCAGACTTGTCGTTTTGGTTACCCTCTACCACCAATGAGAAAGACAACGATATTGCTCCCTCTGCATCAAACAACTTCAAAGGAAGACAGAGCCGAAGCAAAATCTCTACTTAAATATATAGAAAATGAATCAGAGAAGATAGTAAAGATAAATGAAAATTGTTCATTTGATGAATATCTACAGTATTTACACATTTCAGAACAATCATACATTGCTGCAATACAGTCAAAGTTAATAAGACCAACAGTTTTACTAAGGAGAGACTTGTGTGAAAGACGAATCAATTGCTACAATCCTCAAATTCTACAATTATGGCAGGCAAACCATGACGTTCAATTTATAGTGAGTACTTATGGATGTATCCAATATGTTGTTTCATATGTATCAAAATCACAAAAAGGTATGTCCAACTTATTAAAAGAAGTTGCTGAGAAAGTCTCTCACAATGATGACAACATATGTCAAAAGCTTTTCAAAATTGTTAATGCTTTCATTAACAATTCTGAAATATCTGCTCAAGAAATTGCATTGCACATTTTATCAATACCTGTCTGTATTTCAAGTATAGGAGAGGTATACATCAACACAAAACCACCAGAAGAAAGAATTGTTTTACAGAAAAGTAAAAAGGAATTGCTAAAACTTCGTGAAGATGATCCTGAAAGTACAAATATAGAGGAGTTGGGTCTGCTAGACCACTATGTTGCACGTCCTCTGGAACTCGAGAACACTTCATTGGCAGACTTTGCAGCTTTATACACATATCATAAAAACAAAGCTTCTGAGAATGAAGACATCACAGAAACTAATGAAGATGAAATTATAGAAATTACAGAGACACAAAATCAAAAGAAACTTCGCTTATTAGACAAAAGTGGATATGTAACAAGAAGAAACAAAAGAAAAATCATTAGATTCAGAGGATACAGAGAATCTGAGGACAAAGATAATTATATGAGAGAAAACATTATGTTGTTCACTTCATGGCGAGATGAACTCACTTTGCAACATTCAAATCTTGAACAATATTATCTTCAGAACTTGCAAGTAATACTTGAAAACAGATCTAATTATTGTAAAATTAATGATAATTTTGAGGATGTACCAGAGATGCCAGATATTGAAGATGACGACACTGATGATGAATCACAACCAGCACCAGAATTCGCAATTTATGATCTCACAAATGACAAAGCACAGTTTGAAAAAGAATTCAAAAATGTGGACAAGAATAGACGGTTGAATGAATTGGATCCATCCACATTCATGGTTCCATCTTTACTGAACAATGATGAGTATCTTACTTTAGTTAGTAGTCTGAACTTAAAACAACATCAATATCTCTTAAATTTAATACATTTAGTGAAAACACAATCAGACACCCAATTCTTCCACTTTCTGTCTGGAGGAGCTGGTGTTGGTAAAAGTACACTAATCAATTCAGTTACAGAATCATTATCGAGGTACTGGATTCATGAACCTGGAGTTTCCCCTGACTTACCATTCATCATAAAATGTGCAACTTCTGGCAAAGCGGCATGTGAAATTGGAGGATCTACAGTTAATTCTGCCCTTGGTTTGGGGTACAAAGTTGGACAGTTCGGAACACATACAAGACGTCTGTGTAATGAGGTCAGGAATACATTGGCTTGCAGGTACCAACAAGTGAAAGTCTTAATTTGTGATGAGATCAGTATGTGTGGTTTGAATCTATTTTGGGCAATGAATGATGCCCTTCAAGAAATCTTTGAAAACACAAAACCATTTGGAGGCCTTTCAGTAATAGTCATTGGTGACTTTAATCAACTCCCACCTGTTAGAGACAAATGGCCATTTGAACAAGGTAATACTACCATTAACAAAATTATAGGCAACGCATTGTGGTTAAACTTTCAGATTTATGAATTAACTGAGATAATGAGACAAAGGGAAGATCGAGAATTTGCAGAAGCACTAAACAATCTCGCTCTTGGAACAACAACAGAAGAACAGAATCAACTGTTCAAATCAAGAGAAATGACAGCACTAAATTTGGAACCAAAAGATGTCCAAAACCATGTGACAACACTTTACTATGAAAACAAATACGTTGACATCTTTAACAATCTTTTCCTAGCATCACAGGAAACAGAAAAGAAAATTTCCCCAGCTTTTGATAGTTGCAATGGTTTTGCAACAAATGCAACAAAAACATACCATATCAACACAGCAAGTACTTTACATCACAAACAAACTCAGAAGCTTCAGTACAATCTCAAGTTATGTATTGGTGCCAAGTACTTAATCACACATAACTTAGCAGTTCCAGATGGACTAACAAATGGTACTCAAGGTATATTAAGGAAAATAATCATGGGAAATACTAACAAAAATCAAACAGTTCCGATCCGTGTATATATGGAATTCAAAAAAGAATCAATTGGTCAAAAAACAAGACAAACTTTCCGATCAACTATGCAGAGAGATGGAGTAGCAGAACCACTCACTCCAATCGAAAGAATATGCAGAAATTTCACAGTGACAAGTAACTCCAGTATAACAGTAACACGTAATCAACTTCCTCTCAATCCAGGACAAGCCCAAACAATAAATTCAGCACAAGGATCAACCTGTCCTGATGGCGTTATGGTACATGTACAAAGTCTTTCAAGAAGATATCTCTATACCTCTTTTTCACGAGCAACCACATTAGGTGGCTTGTACATCATGGGAACTTTTATTCCACCAAAAAAAGCTGATGAAACAAAAGATAAGACACTAATTGAAATGAAAAGGATGAGAGAACACTGCAAGCTTCAATTTATGCTCAGTTTTCCTGAAAATATTAAGACTGAACACAACTTGCTCTGTATTTTTCACAATGTCAGATCTTTACATCTTCATCATCAGTACGTGGTACAAAATCACAGTTTTCAATCATGTGATTTCCTTTTCTTCGCAGAAACATGGTCCCTTCCAATAGATGATTTCACGATGCCTAATTTCACAACCGTTCATAGAACAGATTGTCAGCATGAAACAAGATATGCTTTTGGCACTATACTTTTTGTCAAAAACACTCATCTATACCACATCAATGTTTTCTACCATAACCAAACTATCAACATTACTGGCCACACTACAGTAACAGGATTAAAAGCATATGACTGGATTGTAATATTTGTTTATAGGTCACCAAGAGCACCATATGCAGACCTTCAAAAGACACTGCATGATTCTATAAGTAGTGCACAAGATATTGGTTACAAACAAATTTATATCATTGGAGACTTCAACATAAAATGCCAACCAAGTGATCTACAGTACACAAAATTGCAGACCTTCATGTCAAGTTACAATTACAACATGATCATTTCAAATAATGAAATCACAACAGATCACAATTCACTTATTGATTTGTGCTTTTCTTCAAATTTAATAACTAATGTTCATGTATTCGAAAGTGTAATCAGTGATCACAAACCAGTGTGGTTTGAAATGACATGAGTGTGTTTTCAACTAAACACACACAATACACAAATCCGCCCTACATATGTATAAAGAGGGTGCCACGATCACATATGTAAGTTACCAACTCATGTAACAAAAAGAGAGTAACAAGGAAGTTACTGTTGTATCGAGCATTAAATTGTAAACAAGACCTTTAACCTGATCTGGTAGCTACCATGCGGGGCGCCATCTTGGATGCATCCATTCCCTACCTAACAACAATAACCAGTCGACTGGCCCATTCTCTGCTCCTTATACACACTACAATACCCCTTCCATTTCATTCACTTCTTCCTGATGTTCCTCTGCATTTCCTTTATAAACAGCCGCTCGCCCTTGGAGCGGTGCACTCTGACTCAGACCTGCCTGAATAAAGCCACACTGCCCAACTGAGCCTTTGTCATTCCCTGCCCTGCCCAATACAACAGTGGTGACAGCGGTCTACGGTCTGCAAGGGGGAAGGAAGGCAAGAGGAGTTAGACAGGCATACGGTCTCAGAGCGCCGCGAGGACGGGTTAGCCTCCGCCGAGCAAAAGCCTAGTAGCCGCGTGGTCGGGTTAGCCTGTGGTCAGCGACCGCTGTGCTCCGCCAAGCGAGTAAAGCTGCGTAGTCAGACGTTGAAGGATTTGACCTGCGAAAAGAAACTGTGTCCCGCTCGTCGGATTGACCTGTTCTTGGCGTTGTGTCCCGACAGCGAAAGTAGTTAAAACGTTACAGTCGAGTCCGTCCATGTTACATTGACCTGTCGTAAGGCTGTGTCGTACTTGGTGGTTCGGGGTAATAAGTTGTTGCTTACGTACACGTCTTTGCGTTAACCTGTGGGGGTTGTGCTGTCCCTTGGACATTAGCCTGCCTCAGCTGTGTTGCAACTGACATCCAGCTGATTGGAACCACGCATTGACCTGTTAGTACTGTGTCGCCAGAGAGGCATTGACCTGTATTAGCTGTGTCGTACGGTTTGGATCACTAGCGCGTGTTCGCACATTGACCTGCTAGTGTTGCGTCGTTTTCGGACAGTGACCTACATTAGTTGTGTTGTACGACTCGTACGAGTAGTTACAGGTGCGGGGACACGTTGACCTGTTGGTGTTGTGTCGTCTACTGACGCTGACCTGCACTAGCTGTGTTGTGTACTCACGTACGTAGCAATTAGACAAGGGTCAAAGGGAAAGGGGTTTATTAGTCATTCCCTACAGCCTGATGCCGTTGTACGTGCCGTACGTTGCTCCCGATCTGTCCTGGTATTCCGGGGAGGATTGGTCTGACACACGACCGTCAGTGAGGCTGCCAGCTCGTCAGGAGTGTCCAGCAGCAGTTCCTGTAACACCATTACAGATTACAGGACCACCATCACGTTTGGCGCTGACGGGAGCACGTCACACACACGTACCCCTGTGCGTTCCTATTCGTCCGGAGCAAGTTCAGCTAGCTCCTGTAGTTCACTTGACTCTGCAGGCCAGCTGAATCAGTGGGCTGCCACCACCTCCCCCACGTACTGCGTGCCTTATCCAGGGGCACCGCCATCCACCTGGAAGACATTTGGAGAGCGAAAACGTGAATTCGAGGAACAGGGCAAGTCATTTATGACCATACGGTATAAGGCGAAAACTCTCCGGCCCAATCCCAACCACCGTTGGTGGTAAAAGTCGTAGTTTCGACTTGCAAAAGGGGGAAGGGGCAGTCAAGAGGGGGGCAGCGTCGCAGAGGCACACACGGTATCCAGCGTCGCAGAGGCACACGGTATCCAGCGTCGCAGCGGAACAGGCGTCACATCACATCCAGAAATGGAGCAGCAACAAATCCAGCACGTCGATGTCGGCGTGGGCGAAGCAGTAGTCCGAGGCCGTGGCCGTGGCCGTGGCCGCGGCGCCAGGAGAGCCAGAGGGGCCCGAGGGGGCCGCGGAGGCCGCGCACAACAACAGGCGGCAGCAGCAGGGCCACAACTGCGACGAGTTTTGCGGCCGGTTCGTCGCTATGGCTACGACGACGACGGAGAGGGAGCCGACCACAACGAGGCCATGGACGTCGACGAGCACGTCCAGGACGACGCCATGGACGCCGATGACGGCGCCGATGATGATTTCCGTGGCTTTGCGCCACAGCCACAGCAGCAGCACCAGCACCAGCCAGACCCGCTGAACCATCCACTGAGGGTCCACGTCGTGGAGGGGCCGCCACCAGACCAATGGAACCAGATGGCAGCACTGGCAGTCGCCGCCGCCAACCAAGCTGCGCAACAAGCAGCACAGCAAGTCCAACAGAGACCGAGAGAATCGAGGCATGAGAAACTGGATGCGCCTGAATACGATGGCAAGACCTGCTACGGCATCTACCGGGCGCAGTTCCAGGCCGCAGCAGAGGGCAACAACTGGTCCGAGGAGGCGAAAGGGCGGCAGCTCCTACGCAGTCTTCGCGGGGACGCCACCCACGTCATCGCACTCCTCAGCGACCAAGGCCAGCAGCACACATTCCAGAACTTGGATACGGTCCTGGCGCGCACCTACACGATAGACCAGTCGTTGTGGGAGCGCAGGGCTGCGTTCGAAGAGTTGGTCCAGAAACCGAACCAGTCTTTCCGGGACTGGGCCAACGAAGTGGAACGAGTGGGGCGGAAATACCTCGCCAACCACAACGAGCGCCAAATCCAGGAGGAGTTGGTGCGCCGATTCATCCGGGGGCTCCACGATCCTGCCCTGGTGCGCAGGATGGCCTACGCGTCCGTCGACACCATCCAGGATGCGATGCGTCACCTCAGTCGGGGGCGCTCGTTGGACATGGGTCCGTCCACCTCCAAGGGGCCTGCCACCAAGGTCCGCCGCGTCAACTACGACGAGGACGAGGAGGACGACGACGACGCAACTGGCGAGGTTGAAGTCCAGGCCCTCGAAGAAGAGGCCGCTGGCCCATCGCACACCTCGAGCACCCAGACTGGAGGCCGAGGCAGCCGAGGAGGCCGTGGAAGCCGTGGGGGCCGTGGAGGCCGAGGGGGACAGTCCAGCTCTGGAACCCCGTTTTGCTCGTTCTGCAAAACCAACACCCACTATACGAATGAGTGCAGAAGCAAACCATACTGCACGTACTGCAAGACGGAAACGCACTACACCAGGGAGTGCAAAAAGAGGCCTCAAGGCAACAACAACAACAACAACAGCAAGAAAGATGTTGAATGCTATCATTGCCACAAGAAGGGGCACTACAAAAACGAGTGTCGCTCCTTGATGCGTCAAAACAGTGGCAACAACGGCGGAGGCAACAAGGGAAGCAACAAGGGTCAGAATGGTGGCCAAGTTGCCAATTACCAATTGCCGGTATTCCCACCTGAAGCACTGCAAGCAGCCATGGCCATGTACCATTTTGCCAATAACAATAATGGCAACAACGGAAATGGAAATGGAGGCAATAATAATGCTGGAAATAATGGCAACAACAACGCCAACAACGGTGCCCAGTTGGCTGTTTTGCCATTTGTCCCAAACAACCAGGGAAACTGATAAGTGCCTCACCTAGACCGGAGAAGGAAGAGGTACAACAACATCAGAGTCAAGTTCCTCCGGAAAAACAGAAAACCTTACCTGTCAAAAAGGATTCCAGTTCCGCTCCAGTGCTGGAGGCAGGGAACAACGGGAAAGGTGAGTCACCACCAGCACCAGAGCCTGAAGAAAGAAATGAGGATAAGGCTTCGTGCAACATGTGCAGCACTATAAAAAGGATGGCACCAATAGTGCAATGCAAAATCGAAGGCCGAGCTGACTCAGCGGTCTGTGATACTGGGGCTGGTATCACCGTGTTCAAACGAACCAGAATGGAGTTGCCAGTGGCAAAACTAAAAATGAAAAGTGCCACCTCGCACAGGGCTAATCTCTATGGTCCTGTTGCTACTCAAGTTGATCTTGGGGGCAAAATATATGAATTCCCTGTTTATGAAGCAGACATTGAGGAAAATCTACTGGGGTATGATTTCCTAGACCACTTTGATGCAGTGATACATGTTCGCAGAAAGATTTTACAGTTGGAAAATCACAGTGTACCCATACAACGGGGCATGTCGAAACATAAAGGTGATTTTGACAGTGGTAAAGTGTATTACCTTGTCAGGTCTCGTACCAAATTGCTACTGAGGCCATTTGCAGAAAGACAAGTAGACACGGTTCTTGAAACTGATGTCATGGCTGATGAGCTGGAGGAAACCAGCGCCGTGTCGGTCGAAGCCACGTCTGGGGTGAATTTAAGGAAGTTGGTGCCCGACGAATTGTCCAAAGTTGGGTCATCACTTCTGCATCCACACGGCGGGGCTGGCACCGGCATGGGGAACCTGAAACAAAACGAAAAATCGTTGATATCAACAAAGGCAGGGCCACAGACGTCCAGCGAGGAAATCCAGCCAAGGAGATAAACAAAAATGGTCTCAGTGTTTTACGACTTGGGTTGTTTGTTTCAAACCCAATCACAGCTAAACCTATTACAAAATTACCAAATTCGGTTGTTTTACAGTCAGGCATTGTGCCGTGTGTCACTGCACCCTTCCAAGTTGCTATCCAAAGCTTGGGAGATAAGTGTGTCGAAATCCAAAAGTACACCATTCTGGGAGAAGTCTATCTCCTGCACCCATTGGAGTATGACGGTTTTTCTCATGAGGAGGAAGAGGAAAGTGATAATGGAAATGAAGATTTTTCAGTGCTCAGGACTGAGTTAACAGCAGCAGACAAACTCAAAGGGCTGCATGAAGTTAAACCCTTTGATGGGGTGGAAATCAACACAGTGCCTAACAAGCCACCCATTCCAGCAGGGGAAAAACTCCCTGAGGATTTGCAAAGTCTTGTTGACAGAAGCAAGCACTTGGATGCAGATCAGAGGAAGCAGCTGGAAGCAGTGCTGAGGGCAAATCATGATGTGTTTGCTCCAGACAACTTCTCGTTTGGCACGTGCCCGTGGCTCATGTTCAGGATTGATACAGGGGACCACAAACCTATCAAACTGAATGCAAGACCAGTCCCTCTGCATTACAGGAAAGATGTACGGGAAACATTCCTGAAATACCTCAGGATGGGAGCCATAAGACCAAGCCAGTCAGCATGGGCTTCGCCAATCCTGTGCGTGCCTAAAAGACTGGAGAAGTACGGGTGTGTGTGGATTACAGGGCTCTTAATGCAATCACAAGAGTTCCTGCAGCCCCAATCCCACGTACCCAGGAACTTTTACAGCATTTGGGAGGCAAATCTGTCTACCATTCTTTTGATTTGGCTCACGGGTACCACAATCTGGTGGTACACCCAGATGACCAACAAAAGACAGCTGTGATCTTGCCAGAGGACCTAGGCTTACCTTGTAGGCAGTACGAGTACACCCGCCTTGGGTTTGGGCTCTCAGCAGCTCCAGGAGCGTTCCAGCAGGTAGTAGACAGACTCGTCACCCCTGCACTGGAGCCCACTGCAGACGACGACCTGGGCAACACGGTGGCTGCCTACATCGACGACGTATGCATCGCCGGTGATAACTTCGATCAGATGTTGCAACGCCTGCAAGCATTGTTCAACCGAGTCCGAGCTGGGGGCTTTCTTCTTAAAGCTAAGAAGTGTGAGCTTTTCCAGCCCGAAGTTTCATTCCTGGGGCACCGTCTCTCTGCAACAGGAATAAGGACTGATGAGAAGAAAGTAGAGAAAATCACGCATTGGCCTGAGCCAAAGGACGTCAAAGAAGTCCGGTCTTGGCTAGGATTGGTGCAGTACTACAGCAAGTATGTCCTTCATCTGGCAACCAAAGCCGCACCAATTTTCAAACTCTTGAAAAAGGACGTGAATTTCAATTGGTCCAAGGAGTGTAAGGAGGCTTTTGATAGTATTAAAAAGCAACTTACAACAGCTCCAATTTTGGGCACACCAGATGTCACCAAAGGACCATTTACTGTCACTTGTGACGCCAGTTTGACTGGCCTGGGGGCAGTCATTACCCAGGAACAGGATGGTAAAGAGGTAACAATTGCCTACTGGTCAAAAGCATTCACAGCTCCGCAGAGAAATTACTGCACTACTCACAGAGAGCTGTTAGCTTTGGTTGAGTCTATCAAAGCCTTCAATCATTATCTGGCGGGAGCGCCATTTGTTGTGAAATCCGACCATGCAGCTTTGCAATGGCTAAGAAATTTCAAGAATCCAACTGGCAAGTTAGCCCGATGGCTAGAGAAACTGGCGCCATACAAGTTCCAAGTGGTTTATGAAAAAGGAACCCATATTGGACATGCTGATGCTTTAAGCAGAAGGCCGGCAAGACCTTGCAATGACAAATGCAGAAAATGCAATACCTTAGAGGAGAGGGATGCCGCAGAAGTAGCAGCAGTCAATCGAGTCCAAGAAGCTGGAAGTTTTCAGCTAGTCCATGTAAATGACTCCATCATAAACAGCCCAAGTCATATCCCCTTAATACATGCAGTCAGTCATGACGGCAAAATGGGGAAAGGCTTAGCACGCCAACTGGACCAGGAGTTTAGCATCAAACAAGAGTTCCTGAAACACACAGAGAGAGGATGTCCTGGTTTAATTTGGGTTGAAAGAGGGCACAGACTAATTGTGAACGTCATCACGAAAGTCAAGTATCATGAAAAGCCGACACCAGAGGAAGTGGAAGTGGCACTACTCCTGTTAAGGGACTGGCTAGAGGCTAGTAAAATAACAGAGTGGTGTTTACCACTATTTTCTTGTGGTTTAGACAGGCTACATCAATCGGACCTGATCGAGATGCTTCATAGAGTATTTAAAGACTCTAATATGAAAGCATACATGTACCATTTCACACCATCAGAAGCGGTATATCACTGGAAAACTTGTGCGCCTGGATGTAATTTATGCACTGTGGAAGACAGGCAGTGTATAACACCAAACCTGGAAGAAGTTACCTTGAACTGGACGACAATAATTCCCGATGGAATTCCTTCTTTCCATATGATCAGGGATCAACGCCTTGATGAGGGAATTATGCCCATAGTCATTGCAGTTCAAGAAGGAAAACGGCCACCACTCCAAGATGTGGTAGGTTATGGGCCATGGACCCGAACTCTATGGCATCAGTTTGACTCACTCAAAATTGAGGGTCAGTTATTGTGGAGGCGTTTTGAACACCCCAGTGGCATAGCTGAGAAGGAGAGACTTCAGTTAATATTGCCAGCCAAACATGTAAAAGCAACAGTGCAGTCATACCACAGTCAGCTGGGATCTGCAAATCATTTTGGAGTCACCAAAACGCTTAATTACCTGAAGCGATTTTTCTGGTGGCCTGGTATGCAGAGTGACGTCGCAGAAGTCATTTCTCAGTGTGAGAGATGCCGACGTGGGAATGGTCCTAATCAGAAGACCAAAGTTCCCTTGAAGCTGTACAGAGAGGGCTTACTTCATGGCCGCTGGCATGTTGATGTCGCTGGACCCCTGTACAAAACACAAGAAGGTTATCAGTGGGTACTGGTAGCGGTCGAGGCTTTTTCTGGCTGGCCAGTGGTTTCACCAATGAAGACACAAACGGCAGAAGAAATTGCCAAAACATTGGTCAGAGATGTGTTTTCCGTGTTTGGATCTCCATTATCGGTCCTTACGGATAAAGGCAAACCTGTGGAATGCCAGCTGATAAGAGAAGTAATGGAACTCTATCATATCCGCAAGTATCGGACAACAGCTCAACACCCATCTGCCAATGGCAAAGCCGAGCGCTGGATTCGGACTTTGAAAGACAAATTGCGAATTCTAATGAAGAACGCAAAGAAGATTGGCTAGATTACCTGCCTTTCATTGCACAGGCGTATCGAAACTTACCCAATCCAGTCCATGGTTTCTCGCCATATGAGGTTATGTTCGGCGCTCCGATGCGAACTCCGCTCACTTTGACGAGAGAGTCGCCGCCGAAACTGCCGGACATCAGTGATTTCCCGTACCAATTGCGGAGAAATCTCATGGAAGTCCATGAACAAGTCCGCAAGATGTCTCATGAAGCCGCAAATAAAATGAAACAGCGATATGATCTCACTGCGAGCTTGGCGCCTTTTAGGCCTGGAGACAAGGTTTTCCTGTACGACAGAGCTCGGAAAACAGGAGAAATGGGAAAACTCAGGCGGAAATGGCTAGGTCCATTTACCGTGATTGACATAATAAATGACTGCAATGCCCGGATTCGAGAAGACAGAAATCCGTTAAATCTTCAACTCGTCCATCTCGATCGCCTCGCTCCGTTCCCGCTCAACGCAGATGTGCGTGCAACAGGCGGTGACGTCACAGACGACGATACCCCGGGCGCTTGGCTCAACTATGTGGGGGTCGTCCCTACTCTGTGACCACTGCTTCGGCAACACCGCTCCAGGTGGCTGGCGCCAGGGGTGCAAGGGAAGGCCCGCTCGCAGGGGGCCGCCACGCGCTGGCGCCTATGCCAGGGGTGCATTGTTAAGCCCAAATGCAACAAAGGGTTGCAAGGCGGAGAGCGTGGCTTGGGTTGGTTTGGAAGCGAAGAAGTGCAGAGTTTGGAGTGATTACAAGTTTTTGAAGGAAAAAGGAGAATGAAGCCAGAAGTGCGCCGAGCAGTGAGAGAAGAGGCGAAGAGAAGCAAGAGCTACAAGATTCCAAAACTGCTGCAGAGGAAAAAGATCAAGAAAGTGAGTGCCAGCCCACTGGACTTAGGTGTTCAGCAGGGGGTAGAGTCGGCGCGTCGAGTAATGCAAGCTAGGCGGACGGAGGCTGACCGGGTGTCCGCAGTTTGGGGGGCTCGGTTCAAACCAAGCGGATCGCTGCAGAGAGAGTCGCCGTCACCAACGCCTCCAAAGCCCAACATCGCAGTCCACAACGAGTTACGGGAAGAAGAACAGCAGAAGAGGAGTCGGCAGCATCCACCTCAAGACACTGAGCTTGAGCTGGAAATCCAAGAGCTCGAAGCGACACTGGAAAACACCATGCTCCAAACAGAAAGGCCGACATGGTGGGACCTTGTGCAGGCCGACGAGGAGGAGCAGCGACAGAAGACAACAGAAAAAGAAGAGCAGCAGACAAAGGGAGAAGTACCAGAACTCAACTGGGAGTTGGTGATGAAGGCGTGTGAGACAGTGGGACCGCGCTTTAAAAATTCCAAGTTGGAGTTTTTCAGTGTAAATGAGGAGGACTGCATGCAGCTGGATATTCCTCAATCTGAAATCTCGCAAATTGAGTCATGGGATTTCGAGGACTCAGAACAAGAATCCAAGGAGGTTAAGGCAGAGCGGGAGGTACCACAACCACAGCCACAGGTGGTAGCTCAGCAAACAACACTTCAACAAGTGATCCCTCAGGAAGGGCAAACTCAGAGGCGTCTCCGCTGCTCTAAGTGTGGCGGACGGGGCCACGCAAAGGCGAATTGTACATACCTTTCAAAAACGGAGAAGAAGCGGCTCTCTAAAGAGATGGGTATCAGTCTGCGGGCACAAACACCCAAGAAGCCAAAAAGAGAAGTCACCAGGGAAGACTTGACAGAAATGGTCAGGGAAATGGCTCCGCCTCCACCCTTGATATCGGAGATTTGAGGTATCTGTAAATATAAAGAGTAAATGTAAAATGTGTAAATAATTCGGATGATTGTGAATGTGAATGTCTTAAGTGTAAATAATATTGTAATCTACAAGTTCAAATACTGCTAAATACTTATATTACTTTTGAAAAAGTTGTTATTACAGTTAACCTTAAAGTATTCTTTGTTTTTCTAAAAAAACTTACCAATTTTAATTCTTCTTGAATTATAATGTTCTTGTTGTACAAAAAACCACTGTGTTATCGTTCCCTAATCATTCTCCAAACTCCTATCTTTTAAAATAAATTGAAATTAATGCTGCTAGAGAGTGTCTCGTTAACCTGTCAGAAATGGCTGTGTTGAGTGCTCTACACAAACCAACATAGGAATCGACCTGTTCAGGGACAAGTCCTGAGCTGTGTCCCATGTTGACACCACACATTACTCTAGGGAGCACCAATTAAATTAAAACTTACAATTTTCACTGGTGATTACAAAGCAGCCATGCCGCATGCCGAGCAAAGTAAGCTGGAGTGGAGTGACTAAGTGAGTCAAAAGCCGCGCAGAGACCGGTACCACTTGAGTCAAATGAACGGACGCGGGAGTAAAACAAAATATGAATAGGGAATGATCATACAGTGTAGAGTCCAATGAGCAGTAATGACAATAGAGACACATGAGATCCAAGAGAGAAAGACTGAGTGTGCAAGGGAACAAATGCTTGTAACAGGGAGTTTGACCTCAGTAGGTGACAGACCAGTAAGCTAGCCAGTTGAACCAGAGTTATCATGGAGAGTTTGACTTTAAGTGCAGTTTTGGCATGTTCTGTTTTGGTAGTAGCCTATCTATTTTTGAGGAGGAAGAGAGTACAAGTGGTGTATATAGAAGGAAATATTGGAGCTGGAAAATCAACAATTTTGAGAAAACTAAGTGAGCACAAGAAGTATCAAGTACGAGAGGAGCCTGTAGACAAATGGGTGAATCTAGATGGAATTAATTTGTTGAATCAAGTGAGCAAGCAGCCTGAAAAATGTGCTTTTATGTTTCAAATTTACGCTCTGGTAACAGTATGGGAGCAAAGCATGAGTAAAGTCTCAGGCACATTGATCATGGAAAGGTCAGTCCACAGTGTGGAAAAACTATTCTCAGAAGTACTAATCAAGAACGGCCACTTACAGCAACAGCAGTTAAGGGTGCTTCAGGCAGTGTCAAGGATACTAAGGGTTTTCTCAAAGGGACAGGAACATTTTATTTACTTAAGGCTCCCAGCACAGGAGGCTTTTAAAAGGGCCTATGGGCGTGGCCGCCAGGAGGAGAATTCACTAAAACAAGAATACTTCGACCAACTACATCACAGAATGGACGAGTGGTTGCTGCAGGAGGAGAGTCTTCCTGTGACCATCGTCAACGCCAACCAGTCCAAGGAGGCCGTCTACAGGGACGTGCTAAGGACACTGGAACAACTTGGATTATGAGTTAAGTATACTGGGTAAAGCCGGAGAACACTGGCTAGGTTTCAGACAAGCAGTTTAGTTTCGGTGCCATTAGTTAGGTTTTAGCTAGTCAGGCTGGCGCCAAGGCGATCCGTAATCCAGAGTAGACGGATGAGGCATGCCCCTCCTAAGGAGTGGGTGTGGAAGCTGTAGGAGTGGATTTTGTTGTGGTGTTGTTTGTGTGTTACAGGTCAACGAAGCGACGTGGTGACTAACTTGAGATTTCTGGGTTCTACCTTCAGGCGAGAGGGAGTACCCTGGGACGGCACCCACACACCCGTGGAATGTACCCTGGGGGAAGTAACTCGAGGCCTACGTTGGGACGCCCATTCTTTATTTTTCCTTTTTGTTTACGTGTGAGGTCCTAGTCAAGGGATGGACAACCCTGAGGCTAACCACTGTCGGGGGACCTCGCATGTTTTTCAGTACAAGTCAGAAGTATCAGTCAAAGTCAAGTCAGCGCTGGAAGAAAATTTCACAATTTAATGTTAAAAACGAAAACTTTTGCAAGCAGAGGCTAGAATTGTTAACTTAAAGGAAGTTTCCGTTTTTCTTTTAGGAGGGAGTAGTGTTGTATCGAGCATTAAATTGTAAACAAGACCTTTAACCTGATCTGGTAGCTACCATGCGGGGCGCCATCTTGGATGCATCCATTCCCTACCTAACAACAATAACCAGTCGACTGGCCCATTCTCTGCTCCTTATACACACTACAATACCCCTTCCATTTCATTCACTTCTTCCTGATGTTCCTCTGCATTTCCTTTATAAACAGCCGCTCGCCCTTGGAGCGGTGCACTCTGACTCAGACCTGCCTGAATAAAGCCACACTGCCCAACTGAGCCTTTGTCATTCCCTGCCCTGCCCAATACAACAGTCCAAATGGGGAAGTTCACTGATTTAATAACTCATCGAAAATAAAATAACTCATCACTCCCTCATTTTTCTTATTTATTATTTACCATTTCTATCACATACAAATACTACTTGATATTACAACACACTTCTATATAATACAACACAATATAAAATCAGCAAACAACAGTGTACAGAAATGGCAAACCAAAACAACCACATTATCTGCCTTGTACCTAATATAAAGCTAAACAAAACAAAGTAGACTACTTAGTTGCAATACCTGCAAGAAGAAAAAAATAACTGAATAAAATAAACATAACTGAATTATATAATCAATTATATAATCAAATAATTTCCTATTTACCTTACTTTACATAAAATATGTGATATAAATATAAATATTTGTTTCATTTTCCCACGTTGCACAACATGATATTTTGAAAAATGTTCCCATGACAACACAGTAGATACAATTTATTCAACTGTTCCACAGAAATTGTTAGCTCAAGACCTGAACTATAAGTGCACATCAAAATGCCAAAGTTAACAATATATGAGATGGAAGGTTCCCTGACCGAACTAATAAATTTTAGTAGATCACTCACTAAACCTTATAATAGAGACAATCGAGGAAGAAACTCCAATAATCTTCAGGTAAAATTAAATACTTAAATAAAATAGCTACATTTAAAATTTAATTCTAACGAATACCCAATTTAATACAATACAGCAAGTAAATCAAGCAAACAGATGGCAAAATCGAAATAATAGAAACCAGCAATATCAGCAAAATGAAAACATGTCATCCTCGAACCAACAAAATTCCACAACTGTTCAAGAAGTACCTAGAAGAGAAACAAACAGTGACACTGAGCTTCAATCAACTTCATCGACAGCAACAGCACCTACAACAACAGCAGTACTAACACCAACCTATTCAAAGGTTGTGAGACATCAAGTAAGTTACAGCTTAACCAAACTTTTTATCTCATACAAGCATACAATATTTCTAATTACATATTTGAATTTCATAACAGCATTGCACTGATCCAACCAGCAGCTTAGCAAGCGAGCTAGAAAAACTCTCTACAGCAGAAAAGGCTGCCGATCAACACGCACTGAAGATGAAAGAAGCTCAGGACAGAGAAAAGAAGAATGCAGATACGTTGAGGAAGCAAAAGAAATAATTATGTTTTACAAAACAACAAACTTTTGTTCAGAAATAATGCAAAATTATTTGGTATTATGTTTACCTTCTTAACAATTCCTATTACTCTTAACACTGTTATTACATTTATAACAATTCCTATTGATATTAATGAAGTTAAAAGGATATTAATCATTTCAATCCGTCTTATAATCTGCCTGAATTCACAACAATTCTCAATACTTTAATAAAACATGTCATCATGACAAATTGTACTTCGTTACTCTAATTGTACACATTCACATTTTCTTCAAAAACAGCCCAGGTGATTTTTTTCATCATATATAAATTATATATAGGCCCATATATAAATATATATAACTGTGTATATATAATTTATATAAATATTATATATAGTCCCATATATAACTATATATAACTATATATGGTATCATATATAACTATATATGGTATCATATATAACTATATATGGTATCATATATAACTATATATGGTATCATATATAACTATATATGGTATCATATATAACTATATATGGTATCATATATAACTATATATGGTATCATATATATTATATATCATATATAACTATATATGGCATCATATATATTTATATATGTACAAAATTTCATGTGTATAGATGCATTTGTCGTCAAAATGAACCATGAAGCTCTGTATTAAATTTCCTTGCACACCTAAACTACATGTGTGAGTAGGGTTGTCCATGAGGTTGCAAAATCCATAAGAAATCTTCCACAGCTGTTAGCATTCTTTGTATTAAAACGAGTAATTCAAATATGAAGTATAAACCTAGTACAACCTCAAACATCTAAAATCATCCACAGCTTTCAACAAACTGTATTAGAACAAGTAATTTTAGAACAAGTAATTCAAACAATGAAGTACAATCTTGTACAATCTGAAACATGCGTACAATCAGTCAGAGCTGTATACACAAAGTCATTCACAAAAACCAAATAAGAAGTATAAATCTAGTACAGCCTCAAACATCTAAAATCAACCACAGCTTTCAACATACTGTATTAGAACAAGTAATTCAAACAATGAAGTACAATCTAGTACAATCTGAAACATGTGTAAAATCAGTCAGAGCTGTATAACACAAAGTCATTCACAAAAACCAAATATGAAGTATTAATCTAGTACAGCCTCAAACATCTAAACTCATCCACAGCTTTCAACATACTGTATTAGAACAAGTAATTCAAACAATGAAGTACAATCTAGTACAATCTGAAACATGTGTAAAATCAGTCAGGGCTGTATAACACAAAGTCATTCACAAAAACCAAATATGAAGTATAAATCTAGTACAGCCTCAAACATCTAAAATCATCCACAGCTTTCAACATACTGTATTAGAACAAGTAATTCAAACAATGAAGTACAATCTAGTACATTTTGAAACATGTGTAAAATCAGTCAGAGCTGTATAACACAAAGCCATTCACAAAAACAAGAAGGAAATAAAAAAAAAAAACCTTAGTAATATCTTGTACATAAAACAAAATCATTCACAGCTGTAGTACTTTCTATGAGCACATAGAAAATCATTCACACTAATTTATTTATCAACAAACTTGTTGGATTTGAAGTCTCTCTTAATTTCACCTATGCGTTGGGAAATTTTGTGGGACATTTTCTCGTATGTCATAGTCCTCCACTTTTTCTGCTTGGAGCCATATACATTTGCATATGCTGGAAATAAGAAAAAAATATTATTAAATGGGGTACAGGACGGTTAAATTCCATAGAAACAATGGTCTAGTTTTCCCATAACTGAATGTAACAATTTAAAGAGCAAGGCCTCATACAACAGCCAAACTGCAAGGCTCACAGGAAGGAAAAGAAAAGAAAATAGAAGGAAACCCTAAAAATAGATTAGCCTGCATCAAAATTTGGCTTCAAGAAAATGACTGTACTAACCAATTAGAGCATTGAGAGCATCCATGAAGAGAGCTTCCTTGTCTTCACTGCGGCCTCCTGCAGGCCTGTATCCTTGACCAGTCAATGTACAACCACGGAGCTTCTCAGGCTCAAAGACGCCTGCAAGTGCACGGCGCACAAAGCATTGGACATCAGACCCCTTCTTGGCGTAGTTCAAGTAGGTTTCTTTGCAAAAGAAACCATTCCCAATGTGTAGATATCCCTGACATAAGAAAAGTACATATAAATAATGAGGAGGTATTTACATTAACCGAAAGCAACTTGTTAAATTGTACTCACTGGACCACTGCCACGCAGCTGAGGGTGCTTCACTTCAGACACATCCCCATCTTCAGTCTCTTTGCTCCTGATTTTCTGCGGGGTAGCTTCATCTTTCTTCCCACTCTTAATTGATGTACCCTCATTCCTTTCCAATTCATAACTGGAAGTATTGATAGAGTTTGGTTTGGAATCATCTGAAAACAAGCAAGAAAACAACCATTAATTGTAAGTCTTGTCTCTCATGATACACAGTCAGTGCCAAGATGGAAATTCCAATTTGAATTGAGCTCACCTGACCAATCATTGAAAACAGAGGCATCCACATCTGAAGAGAAGATCATAATTGAATTAGTTCTGGGTTTATATTAAGTACCAGGAACAAAACTATGTGGAACATTAAGGACAAAGATTCATTAACAGTTTACCTTTCTCTGTGCTACTCTCATCCAGAGAACTGTCATCCTTTGGCCCATGCTTGATCTGTTTGCTGGTACCTGCGTGTTCCTCTGAAGAGTCATCTGAAAATTATTGCAGCTGTCAATTCAAAAACATCACTCAAAGGAGATGGTATTTGGCACAATCATGAATGCTGAAGGGGTATTTGAGTCAGGGGACAGACTCTCAAACTTTCATATGAGATAAATTCAAAAGTTATTCAGAAGTTGAAGGAATACATACTTGATACATCAGCAAGAAGCTGGTACTTGTATTTCATCATTGCCAGCTCCCTTTTGAGATCACCCTTGGTGGGGCTGGCCTGTGCACTGTCCTCACTCCCAATATTCTTTATGCCCTGCAGAATGGCACGTCTTTGTGTTTGCAACTAAATGAAACAATTCACAAGCAGCATATTAAAACATTATCTACGTAATAATCAGAAGTAACTGCAACATTACTTACCTTTTTAGAGTGGTCGAGAAGATCACAAACTGATCCTGAATCATCGGATTGAACATCACCTTCAGGTTCGTAATCCTCATCCCCTCTTGTCTCTCCTATCAAGCTCATGATAGCTCCGCCAGTTTTCTTTTTACTTTCTTTGCGATTCAATTCCATAAGTCTTTGACGCTTGGCGGCCACTTCTTTCTGTAATATGTCAAAAGACCGCAAAAGATAAATGTCGAGTGGCAGTGTATGAAACAAACTGTGCCAGACATACACTGACAGATTACTTATCTATTAGCACAATGTCAACACATGTTCAGGTAACCTCACCTCTGACACAGGTTCACACTTCCCCCTGAAGAGCAGGCCTCTCCATATTTCACAGGTGGGTTCCTAGAACGCTTGCCATCGAGAATCGAACTCGATGGTGCTTGATCCATGGGTTTTGGTTTAGGTCTGACTTTAAAAGATTTTAGCTCTTCAGCCAATTCACCTTCACTGTTCCCTGTAATCCGAAAAGAATGCACAATGATCAGAAGTTAATCAGAAGTTGAATACCAGAGCAGGAAACAGAAAAGAACACACGAATGACGATGGGCAGCAACAGACACAATGCCATTCCATCTCAAAGAACTAAACCCAATCAGTACCAAGATGAAGCATTGTATTCCTGATATATAAAAATCACATTTCTGATTGCAAGTCCGGCCTCATCACCCCTTCAAAAGAACATTGCACTGCATTCCCAAATTCGAAGGGAAGGACCACTTAGCAAAAAATTGGTCCACTCCATGACAAGAAACACACCAACAGACAAATAGTTATTGAAAGATAAATTTTGAATACCCAAAATAAATTCGCGGTGAGTGTATCATCCTTTTCGGCATACCAAACTGTGTATAAAATTAAATAAAAGGTTACACGAAGAGGTTAGGAGACCCCCACACTAAACCGCCTTGGACGGCACGAACGAGGCGGATCTAAGTAAAAACAGCAAAATAAAGGAGTAACTAGATGAAGAAAATAGAGAGAAATAAAAACGGGAACAGATGCTAATGAAACGCTGCATGAAGTAATTTTTAAGAAGACTACGAAACGCCACAGGCTCACGACGCCAAGAGCACAGGCACAGCAGGTGGAACAAAACGACCGTGCGGCGAAACACAACCCCAAATACATATCGTTGGCATCGTCTTGTGCTCACTGGTTTCATCTAATGAAATGAGTTTCAAATCTAGGTCATAAATTTAAGATTTTACTGAGGGTCTTACCTTTGGCGACGACTTTGCCGTCCCACGGCCTGTTGCGGTAAAAGAATTTCACTTCTTCACCCACGTCTGCATCTCCTACCGAGATCAAATCACGGCTGCTGATCAGCGAATAGGACTTGTCTTTCAGAGCATGGACAATATAGTGCTTCATGATTGATTCAATACAAGATTCCACAAGCACGGAGAGGAGCTAAACGCCGGGTGAGAGAAGACGGGCTGAGAACTCAAAGACACCGGCCGCCTTCCCACCAATCGTTGATCGATGACCGTTAGAATGCTGACGGTACAGCATCAGTGCTGCCACCTAATGAAAAGAACACTGCTTTTCGGATCTGCGCGTCGATTCCTTGATATCTCAGTCCCACTTTAAGTGTTTTTTTACTTAGGTATACCAATTATAATTATTAACTGGGTGTTACACGAAGAAAATATGAAGTATCGTGGAATTTATGTTGGCAATGGTGCGAATACTAAACGTGACGTCGCAAGATGAGCTATGGTCAACGAAATGACTTGTATCAAGAACGTAACGTAAACATGAAAGTTTGATTTCCACACCGTTGAAACTCGGCTAATAGCATCAAGCGAGGTGTGTAATCACGGTAATCATTATGCAAAACGAGTTCAGCGATTACAGTGAGTCCGCGGCTACTGCTCGACTTATTTTGAAGTTTACGTTCTGTTTACGTTCCCAGCCAAGAGATTACTGCGCAATAGTATGTGGTCCCAAATGACAGTCTAGCAACTAGCAAAAAGCTATTATTTGACTGCTTTCTCGTCCAATAATTGAAGTCTCTGTTTGGTTGCCTTCGTTCGAAAATTTGTCCCATAACCTAACCACAGTCCACAACCATCTTCTGTACAGTTCACTAGTGTGATCAATCGACGACACCATGGCATCTCAGAACAGAAAACGACAACGGGAGGTCAGTCGCTAGGCTAATCTTGCCCCACCTGTGATGCTTAAAATTATTTGCAGTTACGAATTGTCTGGTAATTTGTTTGATATTTACTTTTCAGGGTGACACATCAAGTGAGTCCGAAGATGATCAGTCAAGTTTCAACACCAGTCTTTTAGATGTCTCCAGTCAGACAGTGTCTGGGTTTGAGAAACAGGTCATGAATCATTTTCAGGTGAGTCATACTCATCAATGTGCTCGCCTTCTGTCTATGTCCTAACTTTGAGCCTGTTAAAATTTCATTTGTTAATGACGCAGGCAGTAATGGACAAGCTATTTTGGAGCTCCTAGTATTTATCTAATAACATACACTCTGCATTGTAGTGTTATACTGTAGTATAGATTTTACTATTTATTTCTGTTTTCTCTGTGCTCAGGCCCAGGGTTTATCCGATGACTCCGAGAGTAGTGCAGATGAAAAGGTCAGTCTCCGTATTCATTCTACGAAAGTTCAAATGTGTAGCTAGAATTCGTTTCTCTTTATCTTCTGTTACCCTCTCAAACTAATAACATATAGTTTCCATCTGGCTTTCAGGAGGGCTCATTAGATGATGATAGTGAGACTGATCTATTGGTTACGAATCCAAATATTTGCTGTCTAGTACAACAACATGAAAAGGTACTTTTGTAATGTGGTTTCTTAAATAACTAACTTTCCATCGTGCATTTTGTTGTTAACTGTTATTATGTGGCCAGATGTGTGAAGAAGAAGATAGCAGTTCTTGCATTACTGGCCCTGTTCATGACATCTTGAATGATACCAATGCCTCGGATCGCAGCCAATGTGAAGATGATTCTTTGAACCAGGTAATTGACTCTCCAAACTGTGCAGTCTGCCTAAGCTTTATTTGCTGACTAGGCAGCCAGTGGTAGATTAAATATTTTTTATTAACACCATGATTCATATTTCTATTTATTTTTGTCCTCTTTATGTACAGGATTTACACGAGGATTCCAGCAGTAGACCAGATGTCAATTTTGATCTCAACACACAACCGCCAAAGGTTTGTGGTTAAATAGTAAAGTTTCTATGGGTATTTATTATTTTCTTAATCTCCTACCCTGTCCAAAGAGTAACATGAGATTTTGTTTTGGCTCTCAGGATGAATTATTTAATGAGAATGATGAGTCTGACCTAGTTATGAATCCAAACGTTGGCTACATAGTGGAGCAACATTTAAAGGTGCTTTTGTGTTATATTTTTAAAATAATTAACTTCGCATTGTACATCATATTTCATTTTGTTGTTAACTGTTATTATGTGGCCAGATGTGTGAAGAAGAAGATAGCAGTTCTTGCATTACTGGCCCTGTTCATGACATCTTGAATGATACCAATGCCTCGGATCGCAGCCAATGTGAAGATGATTCTTTGAACCAGGTAATTGACTCTCCAAACTGTGCAGTCTGCCTAAGCTTTATTTGCTGACTAGGCAGCCAGTGGTAGATTAAATATTTTTTATTAACACCATGATTCATATTTCTATTTATTTTTGTCCTCTTTATGTACAGGATCTACACGAGGATTCCAGCAGTGGACCAGATGTCAATTTTGATCTCAACACACAACCGCCAAAGGTTTGTGGTTAAATAGTAAAGTTTCTATGGGTATTTATTATTTTCTTAATCTCCTACCCTGTCCAAAGAGTAACATGAGATTTTGTTTTGGCTCTCAGGATGAATTATTTAATGAGAATGATGAGTCTGACCTAGTTATGAATCCAAACGTTGGCTACATAGTGGAGCAACATTTAAAGGTGCTTTTGTGTTATATTTTTAAAATAATTAACTTCGCATTGTACATCATATTTCATTTTGTTGTTTACTGTTATGTTGTCAGATGTGTGAAGAAGAAGATAGCAGTTCTTGCATTACTGGCCCTGTTCATGACATCTTGAATGATACCAATGCCTCGGATCGCAGCCAATGTGAAGATGATTCTTTGAACCAGGTAATTGACTCTCCAAACTGTGCAGTCTGCCTAAGCTTTATTTGCTGACTAGGCAGTCAGTGGTAGATTAAATATTTTTTATTAACACCATGATTCATATTTCTATTTATTTTTGTCCTCTTTATGTACAGGGTTTACACGAGGATTCCAGCAGTAGACCAGATGTCAATTTTGATCTCAACACACAACCGCCAAAGGTTTGTGGTTAAATAGTAAAGTTTCTATGGGTATTTATTATTTTCTTAATCTCCTACCCTGTCCAAAGAGTAACATGAGATTTTGTTTTGGCTTTCAGGATGAATTATTTAATGAGAATGATGAGTCTGACCTAGTTATGAATCCAAACGTTGGCTACATAGTGGAGCAACATTTAAAGGTGCTTTTGTGTTATATTTTTAAAATAATTAACTTTGCATTGTACAGCATATTTCATTTTGTTGTTTACTGTTATGTTGTCAGATGTGTGAAGAAGAAGATAGCAGTTCTTGCATTACTGGTCCTATTCATGACATCTTGGAGGATGCCAATGCCACTGATCACAGCCAATGTGATGATGTTTCTTTGAAGCAGGTAATTGTGAAACTGTTTTTAATGATTTTCTAAACTGTGCTGTCTTCCTAAGTTTCATTTGCTGACTGGGCAGCCAGTGGTAGACAAACTATTTTTTATGAGCACCATGAATCATTTTACCGTTTATTTCTGTCCTCTCTATGTCCAGGGTTTACACGAGGATTCCAGCAGTAGACCAGATCTCAACATACAGACTCCAAAGGTTTGTGTTTGTATACAGGGGTTCCTGTGGATATTTTTGTGTTATATTTTTTTAATTATCTGACTTCACGTTGTGCAGGGTATTTTTCATTTTGTTGGTTACTGTTATTATGTTGTCAGATGTATAAAGAAGAAGATAGCAGTTTTCACATTACTGGTCCTTTTCATGACATAGGGGTTTCTAATGCCTCCGAAGATATGCAGTATGCAGATAGTTCTGTGATGCAAATTTTTGTAAAACATCAAGAAGCACACGTAAGGAACGAGACAGAAGAACATTTGGAGGTTTGTGTCATACCGTTTTAATTCTGAAAACTTTACTATTAACTATATTATCAAACTTTATTCGTTTTTTTTCATCTTGTTTATATTACCTTTTTTGGCTTAAAAATCACTTTAACATAACATTGGAAAGCCTGCTCACTTGTTGTTCACAGAATGTAAATTACTGTCTCTTTGATACAGAACTTAATGTGTAATCTTTTGTATTTTTGTTTTTGCTCAAGCCATAACGTATGTTGCAGGTGTTGAAAAGCCTTCAAACTTCTGCTGCTGACCTGGAATGGACACGTGATGAAGGTACCATATCTTCTGTCTTTTGCAGTTTGTTTTACTGTCAACTGGGGTAATTTGAGACAGCAGGGGTAAATTAGACATGGTACAGAGGATAGCTGAATACTTTTGGTTCGGATTGATCTTTTTTTGAGAGCACTTGGGTCAAGTTCTTCCCAAAAATTCTTTCATGAACAAAACTTTCTTCAGAATGTTTTTTTCCAGAGACCACAGAAGGGTGTCTCAAGTTAACCAAATTTGTCTCAAGTTACCCCGGCTTATGGAATTTTTGTAGTGAATCAGCAAGTTTCAGATGCTTTTCCTTTTCACAGATAAATATTGTTCAAGTACTATGAGTACTCCATTGAAATGGGACCCTGTGAGTGATGAATTTGAACCTGTCTTCCCGGTGTCAAGGAAGCATTATTCTCAGTCAACTGCCTCTACCTCAAGTTCAGAAGACGATTCGAATGAATGTGGAGGTCTCAGCTCTTCAACGAGTGATGTTTGTGATGCAAGTTCTAGTTCCAGAGAAGATAATGACAATGACGTAAGAGTCCCAATCAGTGAAGAAAATACGAATGACACATGCTGCTCTGAACATGACCTTGCTGTTACAGAAGATGCTCACTGTAGAGTTAGAGCTCAAATCAGTAAAGCTTTTCTTAAAAATAATGTCAAAATCCATGAAAATTCAAATTTAAGTATAAATGAGGCTGTCATAGATATATTGAAATTGTACTTGAAAAATAATGATTCAAAGTCGGGTCTCCAAAGAATTGTCAACACATTTTGTAAATATCTTCCTGAAGATAACAATTTTCCTACCAGCTCTAATGTAATTTTAAACTATGTTAAAAGTCTCGCTCCTCCTCTTCCTGCTGTGGCCCATTTTTTTTGCCGACTTTGTTGTATTTATTTAGGTGAAGAAATAGGTGATGGTTGTCCTGTTTGTCATAACAATGATATTACACCAGATTATGGGAAGTTTTATTATTTTAAAATAGGTGCAATTGTAAAATACCTTTTTGAATGTAGAAATATGGCAGCAGCAATGGACCAGGCTCAAAACTTTAACAATGATAATGTTTACCGAGATATCAGGGATGGCAGTGTATACAAAAATGTGAATGTGAATAGGAGTAAATATGATGTTACTTTTGTTTTGTTTACTGATGGTGTCAGACTTAGGAGCAGCAGTGGCAAGGAATTGTGGCTTGTAATGTGTGCTCCTATAGAAGTGCCTGTCCACCTCAGAGAATCGTTCACTGTGATTGCCAGCATCTGGTATGACTCTGTGATGCCTGATATGAATACATTTTTGTATCCATATTCTGTAGAAATGAAAACACTGCATTCACAAGGTGTTGACTGGAAACATCCTCTGACAATGGAAATCCATACCAGCTGTGTGAAGAACTCTGTGGTTGTGGCAGATGCCCCAGCAAGGGCTAAAGTACAGAACACTCAACATCATAATGGTATATATGGATGCAACACTTGCGAATCAAAGGCTGTTTTGAGTACTCGGGTCCCAGGCAAGAAAAGACGACGGGTTCATCGGTATGTGCAACATCCAGTGTTGCGTACTAATGCTGCAATGATTGCCAATGCAGCACAAGCTCTCAACGAGGGAGACCATGTGAAGGGTGTGAAGGGCCCGTCTGTTTTGAGCATGATACCATCTATAGACATTGCTGCATGCTTTCTTCCAGAATACATGCACTCTGTACTTCTTGGAGTAGAGAAGCACTTGCTCAAGATCTGGACGGCACACATAGGAGACTGGAATATTAAGAATGACATCCCTATTATTGATGGCTTTCTGTCTCAAGTGCGTCACCCTGATTTCATTCATCGAGCAGTCAGAGCTTTGAAGTCTCTAAAGTATTGGAAGGCTTCAGACTTCTACTACTTCCTTCTATTTGAATCTGTTCTGGTTTTGCAAAGGCATCTTCCAGATCGATACTTCCAGCATTACTTACTTCTTGTTAGAGGAATCTATCTTCTCCTTCAGAGTTGTGTAACGGAGGAAAACATAGAAGAAGCTGAGAACCTGCTTCGGCTGTTTGTGCTTCAGTTTCCAGCCCTGTATAGTGATTATAGACAAACTTATAATATTCATCAGTTGTGCCACCTAGGTCTTTCTGTGAGACGCCACGGTCCTCTTTTTCAAATAGTGCTTTTTCATTTGAAAATTTAAATGGTATCATTGCATCAGCCACTCATGGCACAAACTATATACAGGAAGAAATAGTAAATAACATTCAAATTGCTCAAGGCCTCCAAATGCTACAAAATGTTTCGAAAGGAAAAGATGGTGAGGCGTGGTTTGTTTCTTCATTCTCCAGTGGTGTAGTTTTAGGAAAGCCAGTGGATGTTGTCATGACTGCAGAGGAGAGGAGTTTTTTTTATGGTAGATTTCCCACATTCTTTGCACGTGCAAAGATAGGACATGATGTGTATACATCTGATATTTACAAAAAATTACAGTCAGAGAACTTTCATGTGATGTGGCAATTGCCAGGTGAGAGTGAGAGGTATGGTAAAATAAGATACTTTGCTCAAAGTGAAAATGAAATGTTTTTGTGTGTTCAAAAGTACAATGTAGAAAATCGTCGAACTATCTATCATACAGAGACTTTGAAATGTATAACCCACTTAGTTCCTGTGAAGCTGTCAGAAAATGTAATTGTTCTTAAAGTAGCAGATATTCTAAGAAGGTTGGTTAAGGTTGGAAAATTTTTGGATTTTCTCATCAAAAGGCCCAATTTGTACCACTATGTGCTGTGACAAACTCTGTAATTGCATTTTATTTTTTAACGCATGTGTATCTAATGTGATTATTGAATCTAAAGATTGTATAGTGAAAATGTATTTTCTGAATGCGTGTATTATTGTGTGCCAATATAAATAATTTTCTACATAGAAACACCTATGATATATTAGTCATCCCCAAGCCTAAATAACAACTCACCAAAAAACTATAGAACTATTAATATTTTCAGTCTTCGCAGGCTTTAATAACTTTTCAAATTAATGGTATTTCATTATCAGCATACTAGACAAATTGCTATAGAAAGAATGATGAATAATACAGGTTTAGTGCAGGAAAGAATTGGTTCGTTCTTATCGCAGAGTGGTCAGGATAGGCATTCTAAGGTGGATGAAATCTGTTCGTAACAGAACCCTTTCACGCTTCACTTCCCTTTGCACCCTTTAATGAGACGGTATTCCACGGTCGATTTATAGGGTTCCGGGTCCAGTGGAAGTGAACCCGCGACCGCAAGAGTACAAGCAAGGCAAGGGAGGGCGGCGCGTCGGCGCGTACATCAGTAGCAAGTGTTTGGGCACGGGGAAGCAGCGGGTAGTCATCGGGACGCGGCATAGCCGTCTCCTTTACATTCTTTATTTTGGGGGCTCCACCTCTCCTACTCTTGTGTCGCTCGACCCGTGCTGTGCTGTCAGCGTGGAGCGCGATGGGTGTGGTATGTGTTTGTGCGCCATCATCTCCAACAGCGACTACCCGCAAGCCCCTTTGCGTTACCGGTGGATGTCTTGTCGTCCTGGGAGATGATCCCGAATGCCGGGAAGAAGGGAAGGCCCTGCGCACCGGTATGGTGTTGTAACTTAACTCTTAGAACGCACGGCGCCTAGTGGGTATGCGACCTCGGCACCTGCGTGCACGCGTGCCGTGCGGGCTGGCCTACCCCGGCAAGCACAGGCGCTCAACGTCCGTCGCTCGTTTTAGCTTAGGATAAATTATTCGTACGACTTTTTATGGACGACGCCTAAGCGCATAGCCCAATACCGGAGGAACGTCAAGTCTTGTCACGGCCACAGGCCTAGGCGTAGCCTGCCTGTAGTATTTGAGGTCTCAAGTTGCAGAGATAGCGGTACGGGGTGGTGGCCTGCAAGTGTTACATGCGCGCGGGTATCGCGGGATAGGTAGTTCAGGAGTGGAGTACGGAACCTCTTTTCCGTAGCATTAGGAAATAAACGAGGGTTGATGGTGCATAACGCTATAAAAACACGTGTTAAATGAGATTCAAGCATGTCTATATATAATTATATATTCCTTATATATAGCCACATACCCCCATATATGACTATATATACTTCAGATATAAGTATATCACCATATATAGCCCTATATATAGTTATATATTAGAGTATATATAGTCATATATAGACCTATATACAACTTTATATAGCTATATATAGTCATATATAGACCTATATATAACTTTATATAGCTATATATAGTCATATATAGACCTATATATAACTTTATATGGCTATATATAGTCATATATGGACCTATATATAACTTTATATAGCTATATATAAGTCTATATATGACTATATATTGTTATATATGTTTGATATATAGGTATATATACTTATATACACTTCATATATAAATCATATATGATCGGAATCACCTGGGATGGCCTGAATAGTGCCTTACAAAATAACACAATGTACTTTGTCACATACACCAGTGGTAACAAGACCGGCTATTTCTATGTACCAGAAGGTAAGAACATACTGACACCAAACAACATTTCTTCTTTTTACTCATGAACAGTTACGACAATAATAAGTGTTTCTTTCTAGATTCTACAATATTTGCTAAGTTCATGAATAATGAGCAGCTGACCAAAGAAGAAATCCCACCATATTTACTGCATGCCATTTTCCCCCAAGATGGAACAGATCAAAACAACAAAAATGTTAAGACAGATGGGAAGAGCTCTCTGGGGAAACGTAAGGTTCCATGCTACTAATAATAACACTCCAGAAGCTGACAAAAAATCACTGACAATGTCTTCAATTTCTTCAAGGTGGCGCTGATACAAGTGGATCAAATACTGTTGAAAAGAAAGCCAGGAAATGATTACATTTCACAATTACTTCAAATATCAAATCAATTCTAATTTTCTCATTAACTCAAACAGAAGCTCAATGCCTACCAGCTATATTAATGTGAATTTATTATTAGTGTTCACTTCAATTTCTTAGTCAAGTTTTCTTCCGAGTAAGGTTTTTTAGCCCACTGGGTTTTCCCTTACTCTTGGTTGAAATGGGAAAGTTCAATTTTTCATAAATTCAAGAATAATAAAATCAATGATCACTTCACAAAGATAACCTAATTTTGTTGACATTTTCTTTGCCATTTTCATTTCATATTGATAAACATGAACACATACACATACACACACATTTTACGTATGGAACACTTTAACTAATTGCATACACAACATTGTGATTTTCTTTGCTACCACTCACGAGACTACAAACTATAGTAAATATATAAACTACTAATTTGTTCTTAGGTTACGTCTTATGGTTATCCTTGGTGTTTTTCAAAAACAATTGACATTCGGTTAACGAGGGCGACTCAGTGCTGTAGGCGCTGGAATTTTTAAAATGTTACAAATTCATCAATAATTGATCACTTTTACCTATTTCTGACTATAGTAACGCGTTACAGACTTTAAGTGGACATTAGAGACTTCCCCATTTGGACAAGGAGTAAGGGAAAAACCCTGTGGGCGCAAAAACCTTACTCAGAAGCTCACCGCAATAAAACCCTATCACTAGCTAATCTAATTTCTGCTGACCTGTAAGACCACTTCCATCATTTGACACAACTCCACTTGTGCTTGCTTAGAGTGTCCAGTTCCAAGCCCAAATGACTTTCATGGTTTAAAGCAAATGAACAAAAAGGTTTGATCCCTTCCTATTACACTTCAGTCGTGCCGAGTTTAGATATCTTTCACAAAGGTTTGCATTCTGGCCATCAATGCAAAAACCCACTCGCCTTTCTCAATGAAGACAGTAGTTAGGTTGTAAGACTACTCCTATGTGAGACTTAGAAATCCCCTCGAGGAAGTGGATCAGAAAACATTATTAAATCTTCCAGTTTGACATGCTGAGTTTCTTGTTGACTCCTGGCGTTGGTAGCTGGTTCTTGTGGCTGAGGCTACGATGTGGAACAATTTGATGACTGTAGACAGTGTCCGTATACTGAAACATAATTACATCTGACACAGTATGTTTGTTTACTTTTTCATAACCTTTTTCAGGTTAATGTGCCTGTACTAAGCCCTTGGTGTCATGCTAATCCCTATCACTATTCTGACCTATCCACTTACAGACTAGACTTATCCTAATACTTAGACTAAGACACCGTAATCTAAACTGACTGACATTAGCTATTTGTTTTTATGTTGACTCTTCAAGATAACTTAACTTATCCTGTCCTTCCTTCCCCTTCGCAAAATGGTTGCTGCTGCTGCTGTTGACCGCAGTCTGCCCGATGCTGCTCCGGTTGTCGTGATGACTTCTTGTTGAAACTCCATGATTTCACGGCCTCCTTGATGAATTCTGGTGTTCTTGGAAATTTCTTGAGCTGAAATCTCTAATTCTCCTGTCGGAGTCCTATTTCTATTTTTGGTTTCCAAACTTGAGACGTCAATTTGACTCACTTTTGTCTCAGTTTTAGATCTCTAATTTATTTTGAAAGATTTTGCCGAATTGCGAATTTCAACGATTCATTATTTCTTTTAATCATTTCTTTCCATTTTATTCATGCAAACCCTTGCTTGAAATTTCCATTTCAAATTTTGAATCGTCTACGTCCGTTTTCCGAGCGCGATCTTCATTTGTCTATTTTGGGTACACGAACCGTGAAATGCCGCCAAAAACTACGAGACTTGACCTGACTTGACTCACGTATTTTAACTTGCTCTTTTGCTTATGACTTCTTTTATGGACCAAGATATCTTTACAAAATCACAACTCTGCGTTAGAGTTTTTATCGCTCACTTCAAATCTATTTGCGATCTTATGATTTTATTCGAGGATTGAAACTACATCGGTTGTGGTTGTCATGCGGTTGACTTCTGCGCTCTGATTGGCTAGCGAGCCGCCGGTGTGATTTGCGCATGCGTGGTACGTTCCCCGCGACCGTTACGCCTACTTGTCTCGCCCACTTTGGCTTGGCGTCAGTGCGTTGATAGCGTCGGTTGGCGTCGGTTAGCATCTAGCGTCCTTTGGAGTCAGTGGCTTTTGTGTGGGTGCATCAACAGAAAAATGGCCCGACGGTTTATCCAAGAGTTAGACGGCCACCTCATCGTTCATCTTCACCAGGAGAACCCTGAATTTGAACTGATTGACTTATGCAGCGAGAGTGACCCCACTGAAATGGGCGAGGACGGCCCCGTGGAGGCACCCCAGGCCGCTGCTATTGAGGGCCCGGAGCCGGTGGACCCTAATCCTATAGTGGCGGTTAATGCCGTGGCCGTAGTTCCATTAGAAATTCCTCCTGCTAATGTGTCAGTTTTTACCCATTATTATGAGGCTGCTACCCCTCAGCATGGATTGGTGTCTGTGAGTATATACCTACACATATATATATATACTTCTTGAAACTCGGGTCCGCTGTTCTTATTCTAACCCACTGTGGTATTTGTGTGTTTATCTAAAGGTGTGCCACCTTTGCTACTTCTATCGGTGGGTTCGGGATAGGCCCGCCTTGTGTTTCTTGCCCCCTGAATTCCACACAGTGGAGCATCATATCTACTCGCCTGAGTACCTATACGGGACAGAGTCCTTCTTCTGCTTTGTGTGCGGGATCGCCCTGTTTGTAAGTGTTGTTGTTGTTGTGGTTGTTACTTTGTTCGATTGGCTAGTGTGGTTGCTAACTTGTGTCTCCTTCATTGCAGACAGTTATTTCGGATGATGTGCCTGTGCCTAATGAAGATCCTTTTGACTTGTTTATCTGAATGTCTGACTTAGGGAGTTCTTCTTGACTGTTTCGCACGATGCTGTGGACTATGCGCTGTTTTGGCCCTTCTTATTCTATTCTATGCGTATCTTTGGCCTGCTAATGCTTTTACCTTTGTTTGATTTTGTTTGGCCTGTTAGCCTATGCCTTTTAACTCTCAATTTGCTTGACTTGTTTAATGAAGTAAACATACTGTTTTTAATTTATGAGTTTGTTGTGATTGTATCTCAAATCCTTGTGTCCTATCTCAATGAATGGTGTTGCTTATTGACTTGGCCATAGCACACAGTTCCAACTGTTCGAAACAGGTTCATTGGCTCAAGTTTCACGATCAATGAGTATTCAATGAGTATTCATTTCACTTTTAACAATATTTTATTAGATTACATGGAGTCACAAACTCAGCTAGCTTAACACTTAACAAATGGAAATGCTAGCAATGCTTAATATTAATAGAGTAGCTTGACTTGGACAATAATACAACACAATAATGCTAATAATACTCAAAGAATAAAAACTTGGCAAATATTTAGAATTTGTTAATTTTGAACTGCTTACGCAGACCTCTTTTACTGCACTCGGCAGTCTTATGCTCCCTTGAGCCACATTGTTTACACCTGCTCTTGTTTTTACCTTTCTCTTCCACTACTTCCTTTTTACCCAGACTACTTACATCGTCACACTCCTGTACATCTACCTGGTTAACAGTAACTTCTAAACAACTTATACCTTTCGCTGTATCACCACTCATTTCTTTCACCACACATTCCTCCGCCCAGTACTCCGCGATCATCTTATCCATTCTTTCGATTTCCTCGGCTACTGTCCCTGACTCCTCCTGCTTCTCCTCTATTTGCTTAATCAAAGCGTCCAAATCTGAACACAGCTCCTCGCAACTCATTTCTTCTGCCTCTTCTGTTATCCCCTTTTCTCTTACCTCCTGGATTTCTTCTTCTTTCCTTGCTATCATCTTCTCTATCTTCTCCAGTTCTTGCTCCATTTCACTTTTTCCTTTAAACCTCAGCTCCTTTTCTAATTCCTCGACCGACCATAACTCTTCTCCTTCCCACTGTCCTTCCATGCTCCTCCACTTGATGTCTTCCTTTTCTTGAATTGTTTCAGCACTCCTTCTTTTCCTTGCTTCTTCCTTCCGTTGTCTGTCCCTGGCCAAACACTTAAGAGCGGTCGCCTTGACCTCCTCTAGCGATGCACTCTTTCTTGCGTACACCTTCTTGATGTCACTTTTCTGGATGGTATTGCTTACGGCTGGGAAATCTTCATTCAATTTCCTTGCGATGGTGGCCGGTCTTCCCCTGGTCGCCGTCGCTACTCCGTGCGCTGTTGACACCGGTGCTGGGGTTCCTCCTGTCTTGCTCTCCTCCTGCACTCTGGATACTCGCTTGCGTGGTGCCATGGCGCTGGTTGGAGCTGGACTGATCCACTTTTATTCGCTTCGATCGGCTTTGGTCCCGTTTTATCGAGATTAAACCAGATCTAGCCGGTTAAAGGATTGACAGTCGTCAATACGCCCTGTTCGATCGATCTACGCCGTTTGCATCTCGCGGCACTTGTAGCTGGCGGTGTTGCTTACATCCAGGTGGCCGTGACTGCCCATAGAATCAACGTTCTTCACACAAACGTTAACCATGCAGCCCCGAAGAAGTCTTCTTCCGCGTTTTGCGGTGTATACGCCACCAATTTATCGATGTGGACGATTAATTTCCTGTGCGGTGGATCTTCTTGTTGAATTTGGGCGTTGCAATCGTTGATTATGTCCAGAATTACGTATGGTCCATGCCAAGGTGAGGTTAACTTTCTCATTTGTCCCGTTCTGGTGACTTTTTGGTAGAAATACACTCTATCTCCTATCTTAAATGGTGCTAGCATTGCTGTTCTGTCATAATATTGTTTCATTTTGATTGCAGACTGTTTCTTGAAATCTCTGACTAAATCATGAATCTTACTCAAAGCTTCTCTTACAAACAATGGATATTTATCCTTCTTGTTTGACCAGTCTTCTTGAGACGGAGGTGCTTCTCTCTCTAATTGTAAAGGAGTCCTCATGGGAGCTCCGAACATTATTTCATATGGAGAGCACTTGGTTATTTCATTTGGAAGATTCCGATAAGCTTGAGCAATGAAAGGTAAATATTCTGGCCATTTCAGCTGGTCTGTCTCTACTAGCATTATAAGTTGTTGTTTTAAAGTTCTAATCCACCTTTCAACTTTTCCATTGGATTCTGGATGCTTCACTGATATCTTATATTTCTTTATGTGATACAGGTATGCTATTTCTGCCATGGTATTGGATTCAAATTCTTTTCCTTGATCCATCATTACGAAGATGGGTGCCCCAAAGATGGAAAATACATGAGTAATCAAAGCCCTTGCTACTTCTGAAGATGACTTGCCATACAAAGGAACTACTACTGGCCATGCAGAAAATGACTCCACTGCTATCATGATGTGAGTATAACCCTCTTTGCTTTTATTAAATGGTCCCGCTAAATCTACATGCCATCTCCCATGCAAAACCCCATCTTGAAATATTTTTAATTGTGGCTTAAACCTGTTCTTAACCCCTTTATGCTTATGGCACTGTTTACAACTTGCAATGAACCATTGGATATCAGTTTGCATTCCAGGCCACCAAAAGAATCGTTGCATATGAGCTACTGTCCTATTTACTCCAAAATGATTAATTTCTCCTAGTTGCTCGTGATAATGTTTGATGGTATTTTTCACATACTTTGATGGTAATACTAATTCGTAATTTATCCTTTCAGGATCCCTGGCGATATGCTCATACTTTCTAAATAACAATCCGTTCTTAACTACAAGTGATCTGAACTGATGCCAAAGTGCTCGAGTCTTATTGCTATATCCACAAATGTCTTGGAAATCTGGACGTTTTCCATTTTCAACTGCAGTTATTATGGGCATGATGTCTTTATCAAGCCTTTGTTCTTTTCTCAACTCATCTGAGCTGACTCCATCTGCTACTATGGAAGTCCAGTTAACCATGACATTTTGCAGTGACACAGGTAATTCTTGCATTTGTTTAACATCTACTAGTTTACAGGGTATGCAGTCTACTGTTTTTAACATATTTACCTTTGCTACTCTATTTACATTTTCTGTTTGTAAGTGATACATATGCACTTGCATATTTGTATCTGAGAACACTTCCTTTAAGAATTGAATTAGTCTCTGGTAGTTTAGTTGGTCTCTACCACACGAAAACTCAGGCATACACCACTCATAAATTTTGTAAAACTGTAACCAATTCTTTAAATGGAACAATGACTCTTTGACTTGCTGTGGTGATGGTTTATGAAAATATCTGTACTTTGTTATTACATTAACAATCATTCTTTGTCCTGTCCACACAGGTACCACACCAGGACAAGTTCTATCTCTTGAAAGGAACTGCTCTCTTACATTGAATCTTTTATCAACTTCTTTGGCCAGACCTGCGCCCATTTTACCATCCCAGCTCACAGCCTGGACCAAAGGTAACCTAGTTTCACTATCAAAGATCGATCCCTTGTAGTGGATTACATTGAAATTATTTACATATTCTACTTGTACAACTTGTGCTAAATTTACTGACACTGCTGTTTCAGTAGTGTTTACAGATGCTTCCTCCCTTTCTTCAATTCTAATACATTTCTTACAATCCTCATTACATGGCCTTTGTGGTCTACGACTAAGAGCATCTGCATGACCAATGCTGGTCCCTTTTACATAAACTACTTGAAACTGATAAGGAGCCAGTTTCTCCAACCACCTGGCCAACATACCAGTGGGATTTTTGAAACTTCTCAGCCACTGCAAAGCAGCATGATCTGATTTTACCACGAATGGTGCTCCTGCTAAATAATGATTAAATGCTTTTACTGACTCAACCAATGCTAACAATTCACGGTGAGTTGCACAATAATTTCTTTGTGCTGGGTTTAAGACTTTTGACCAATAAGCTATAGTAATTTCTTTCCCATCTTGTTCCTGAGTTAGCACAGCCCCTAGGCCAGTTAAACTAGCATTAGATGTCAAAGTAAATGGTCCCTTATTTACATCTGGTGTTCCCAAAATTGGAGGTGAAGTTAAGTCTTTCTTAATAGCCTCAAAAGCTTCTTCACACTTCTGAGTCCATTCCCAAGTTACTTTAGCTTTCATTAACCCATACAAAGGAGCTGCTTTTGTTGCTAAGTGGGGAACATATTTAGTATAATAGTTTACTAATCCCAACCAAGATCTCAATTCCTTTTGATCATTTGGTCTAGCCCAGTGAAGAATTTTATTTATTTTATTGTCATCAGTCTTTATACCCAACTCCGATAATATATGACCTAAATATGAAATTTCTTTTTGAAATAATGAACATTTCTTTGCTTTTAACAGAAACCCTGATGCTCTTATTCGGTTGAACAACGCTTCTAAACGTTGCAACATGACTTCAAAGGAATCACCTGCAATGCATACATCATCGAGGGAAACTGAAACTGCATCACCCAGATCATTTTCTGGTGTTGGCTTTTTGGCTGGTGTTATTAACCTATCAGTGACACACTGGAATGCTCCCGGTGCTGCTGATAACCCAAAACTAAGTCTAGTGAATTCAAATTGTCTGCTAGGCAATCCTAGATCTTCTGGCAGAATGATAGCCGTTTTGGGCTGATCATCTGGATGAATTTCTAAATTATGGTAGCCATGAGCCAAATCAAAAGCATGATACAGTTTCTTCCCTCCCATTCTTTGTAACAAGTCCTGTACCCTTGGTATAGGTGTAGCAGGTACTCGTGTAATTGCATTTAATGCTCTATAATCAATGCAGACTCGTACTTCTCCAGTTTTCTTCATAACGCAAAGAATTGGAGAAGCCCAAGCTGACTGACTTGGTCTAATTGCTCCCTGCTGTAGGTACTTCAATATGGTTTCCCTCACAGCCTCTCTATAATGAATCGGTACCGGTCTCGCGTTTTGTTTAATCGGCGGATGATCTCCCGTATCTATTCGAAACTTTAACCACGGACACTTCCCGAATGTAGTATTATCTTTAGCAAATACGTCACAATGCTTTCTTAATAAATTTTCCAGACTTTTCTTTTGATCTGGTGTCAGATTTGGAGTTTTATCTGCTAATTCTTGCAAGTCTGATGGTAAAGATTGGTCCTTAGCAATTGAGTCTTTTGGCTTTGGGTCAAATTCGGCATCTTCAAATTTCACAGTTTCGTGATCCACAGTTGTCGCTAAAATTGGCATATCTACCGTGTTTATTAGATCTGACTCTTCACTACACTCAGTTATCTCTTCATCATTATCTTTACCTTGTTCTTTTGTTACAGAATTATGATATTCAAGTGGGTGCAACACATAAACTTCTCCCAGGACGGCATATTTTGGAATAGCTACACACTTATCCCCGAAATTCTGCAAAGTTACATCTAATGGAGCAGTGACACAAGGTACTACCCCTGACTGAGCAAGTACTGAATTGGGTAACCTAGTTACTTTGCTACCCATTCCTGGAGTTGTAGAAAACACTCCCAATTTGACTTTATTCTCTGTTTTGAAACCCCTTTGGACTAAGCTTTCTTTTGTTCTTCCATTTTCTAAGTCGAGTTCAACGAACCCACTTCTGTTTACAGACACTATGGTGTCACTTTCTAAGTCATTTTCCAAGTCATATTCCATTTCTACGTATGTGATCGTGTTCTTTGACACGAAGGGCCCCTTCTGATCACTTTCCATTTCTATATCATTTTCCAAGTTCACTCGACTCCCTGCTTCTATCCCATCTCGGCAGTTAGGTTGTGAATGGGGCTTGGACAGAGCGTCATCCAGTTTCCCACTTGCCTGAATTGGGGTAACAGTAGAGTCTAGTGTCATATCCATATCCATGTTCTTAGCAACACTGTCTATTTCATAGTCAGTGTGTAGAACAGTGGTCAATTTGCTTTCCACGAAAGGTCTCAAAACAGTCTTTTGGCCTGCTCTGACTGGGTAGAAAACTTCCCCAGCCCTGAACTTCCCCTTATTAAGAGCTTTGCCAATTCTAAACTGAGTACTAATGATCTGTGACTTATCTGGAGTTGGAAACTCTATGATTCTATTTTTAATTCTAAGTGTAGCATCAAAATAATCTAAGAAATCATATCCCAATAAATTCTCCTCTATATCCGCTTCATAAACATAGAAACGGAAAGCCCATTTAGCAATAATAATTTGCATCTGGACTGGCCCATAAAGCATTGCCTTGTGAGAAGTTGCACTTTTTAATCTTAACTTAGCTGGTTGAAGTGTTTTGCCAGATCTTTTGAAAACTGTTATTACAGCTCCTGTGTCAATAACTACTTCAGCAGGTTTTCCATCAATAGAGCATTCTAACACAGGTGCTTTGCTTCCCAATGAGCAAACATTACATTTTTCTAAGCCTATGGAACTCTCTTCCTCAGCTTTTAATGGCTGTTCTGGCTTAACTTCTTCCCGTGCTTCCTGTGCTTGCTCTACTGTGGGGAACCGCTGTTCTGTCCCTGTATGTGGTGGTTGTGTTGTGTGTACCCCTGGTCCCACCATCACACTAGAGGTACTTAACCATTTCCCGAATTTGTTGCAGGATTCTGTGGTACGAATGGTGTGTTGGCAATGGCTAGTTGCCCGTGTCCCTGTCCTGTTCCCTGGTTTTGGTTGGCTGTTCCCCCCGAGCTGGAAGCTTGGCCTTGATTGTCTCTACTTCTGTACCACATCATGGCAGCATGCACCATATCAGGTGGGTACTCCATTTGCGGTAAATACCCTGTCCCTGACCAATGCCCTCTATTATTATTCCTATAATTCCCTGAATTGCTATTATTTTGTCTAGGTGCCCTGCAATCTTTTGCTATATGCCCTGACTTGCCACAGTTATAGCAGGTTCCTTCCTCCTTTCTCTTTTCCCAGCAATCCCTTTCTTGATGTCCTTGTTTACCACAAAAGTTACATTCACTACCATTCCCGCTATTATTGTTATAGTTGTTGAAGTTACCTCGACCTCCTCCCCTATTTCTAGACCCTCTTGGCCTGCCTCTCCCTTGGCCACGGCCTCTACCTCTGAAACCACTATTATTACTTCCTTGGCTATTCCCATTACCATTACTATTGCTATTAGCATTCTGCTGGTTCCCATTGCTATTCTGACTATTTCCATTCCCATTATTATTTTGAACTGCAGTATTGCTTCCAGATGGAAAAACCATGTTAACAGAAGCATCAGAGGTATTGCCATCATCATCCTTTGAGGTCGATGGTTGGCTTTCTACTTTAACTAGTCTGGCCTTTTTGGCACTGGGCTCCCCTATTATAGCCCTAGCCTTGCTGTATGTATTGACAGCTTCATCTACAGTATTGGACATTCCAAATGGTATGCCCTTGGCATAAGTCTGATCTATTAACCCCTTGCAAAATTGCTCAACTAATGCCTCTTGAATATCCCTTTCTGGAATATTTCTGAAGCATGCCCTACCTGCGCGTTCTACTAATCTGGCAAATTCCCTAACTGACTGATCTGGTTTTTGTTTAAGAGAAGTAAACTCCTGTTTCCTTTCCCAAAACATAGGTTCCTTACTATACTGCCGTAACAATATTTCTTCTAAGTTCTCAAAAGTCATAGGTTTGCCCTGGTGATGCAATGTTTTAATTACATCAGTAGCATGCCCTGTTAAAGCTTGAAGTAAAGCCGTTTTCCTTTCCTGCTCATTCCATTTATTGGCCTTTGCTACCTCCCTAAACTGGAGTTGAAAAATAGCATAATCTGATTCCCCATCATATTTGTGAAGTTGGAAATTATTTTTAGAAGTACCTACTCTCTCCCTTCTAAGCCCCCTATAGGCCCTAGGTTCCTCCACTTCCCCTTCATTTTCTGAGTCTTCCCTAACACTTTCTGTTTCTGTCTCTGGTCCAGTTTCTACTTCATTTTCCCCATGGTCTTCATTTTCCTCATCAAAGCCATAACGCCTAACACCCCTTCTAACTCTAACGTGTCTTCCCTGTCCCTGGTGTTGTCCCTCTGCTGCGCGTTGGGCTGCTCCCCGGCCACGGCCCCTGCCGCGGCCTCTGCCCCTGGGGCGCCTGATGGGCTCACCCCTCATAGCTATGACGGCTGCTGCCGGCCCTTGTATGGGCTGGTTAGCCTGTTCCTGTTGGTCGTCCATGATATTAACTGTGTGCTTACAAGTGTAGTGCTTGTGTGTTTAGCCTATGTGTGTTCTAGCTGGTTATTGTGATTAGCCTGTGTATCTACCACCACCTATGTGTGTTACTTGGCTTTAAAGTCTTTGCTTTGAATCTAAGTTGGGGATTCGTTCCCTCTTCTCTAGCTTGCTGATAAGTTTTCCAATGCTCTTTAGGAGCGTTTGGATATGGCACGAAATACGTAAGCGGATCCGACGTATCCTCTTCCCTATCCTCTAACGGAATTTGCACTTCGTGCCTCTCGACGGCAAAATGTTTAATCACTAATTGGTTGTCCTGACCAAAGGTCCAGACTTGCCTAGTATCTAGCGTTGTAAGACTGACCTCTATTTCCTGTTCACAGCTGCTGACTGGCTCTACTGCTTCTACTGAGATTGGTGTCCAAGTTTGATCCGAGCTTGAAGAGATCCCGGAGTCACTGCTACTGCTTTCAACTTCCCAATCTTCCTCTGATGGAGGTAAAAGTATCCTTTTGTAGGGATACAACGGGTGAGATAGTGGAATGTTGGTTTCCAAATCCCAGTTTTCCTCTGAAGGAGGCAAGTGTATTCTTCTGTATGGATACAGTGGGTGAGCAAGTGGAGTTATGTCCTCTTGTCTACCCTTAGAATACATTGACTTAAAAGTAAAGCTTTTTGTGTCTTTACTTTTTCCCCTTACTACTTCCTTCCCCCTTTTTGAAATCCCCCTTGACTTTAGGAACTGAATGTGACTGTGAAACTAGGGATTTAAAAATACCGGTAAGATTCAATCTTATAGTAAGATACGGAAAGATTGGTAAGTTACGGGTATTTTTGGTAATTATGAGAATGATTGATTTACAGCGGGTATTTGTTAAAATAGTATGTGTTTCTGCGTTTTTTCACGTAACAGGAGTCAATCCTAGCAATGCTTGATGTGCTAGAACACTTCAGACGTCTCATCACTTGAAATATGAGTTTATGTCGGAATTAAGGATTGTTTATGGCCACAGTTGTCTTCCAGCAAAAAGTCAGATAATTGCTTGAACATGCAAAAATAATCTTGAAGGATGCATTTTAGAGTAGATCCAGCCTTTGCAGTGACGGTAAAGAGCAAAAAATATTCTTTTCACTACTTGGAACAGCAAGCACAGCTAATTTTCAGAGTTTTGCAGGTCTAAATATTACCGAAAAATACTACTTTTTTCGAGGTCGGGTAATATTACCGTAAGTAACGGTAACTTACTGAATCTTACCGGTAATATTAACGGCCTTTAAATCCCTATGTGAAACAGTAAAGATCAAATTGTCTCCACACCTAGTCCAGACAAACACTAATTTGTAGAGATTAACTCTAAAAGAAAGCTTTAACAAAAGCTGTTTCTTTAAAGCAGGCTTAACATTTACCATGGAACAATTTCCAGGCAAGTAAAAGCCACAAAAGCAACTACGAACAACAACTGCAACAAAGCAATAGAGATCATTACTTCAAAAGCACAAGAAAATACTGTTTGCAAACTACCCAATAGAGCACGATCAAAAGAAAGGCTACAGTTAGGCATCCACGTATACTCTGTCTAGTAGCGCACAATCAAAAGACAGGCGCATTTAGACACTCAAGCACACTAACTTAATAGAGCACGATCACTAGGAAAGGCTCAGTTAAGCTATTCAAACACACTCAATTTAATAGTGCACAGTACAAGACAGGCACAGTTAAACCGATTCAATCACTCGTCTACTACTAGGCTTACGACTAAGACCCAATAGGGCACTCCCAAAACAGGGGCTCAGTTGAACCACTAACTACTTGACTATACTAATATTCAATAGAGCTCTCCTTTCGGGGCTCAGTTGAATAACTAACTACGACTTAGACTAATATTCAATAGAGCACGTCTTTCGGGGCTCAGTTGAATAACTACAACTACTTTTAAAACTACTTAAATTGCTATCTTAACTACTCCGCTAACTACAGAGAACGCAGGCTACAGTTCTAAAAGAATAGAGCTCAACGATCTACTGCAAAAGCCGACTACGCTAAAAGTGAGGTTAGGTGAGGTTATGTGAAGGCTCAGACCACGTAGGGTTAGAGCACGACTCAGCCTCCCGTTCCTCGCTAAAACTAAAGGCACGCTCGTCTCGCGATTACTCTGTGGCTACGGCCTTGGCTCGTCCCTTCCTCCCTTCCAGTTAAACCGCTGCCACCAGTGTTACGTAGAGGAGGCGGGATAAGAGTCGGAGTGTAGGGTTGAAGCCAATGTATTGACCGTAAGGAGTCGCTACACGAAGTGGCGCCGCTGGGAAAGTGGCGCCTGCATTTATAGGACGAAGAGAGGAAGTAAGGAAGAATAAGAAATGGTGGGGGTACTAGTGTGGGAGGTACTCGAGAGATGTCAGCAGCGGATAAATAGATGACTATCGGGTATCAACAAAGGAAAGGGTTATGTTGCCCATAGACTGATCAGTTTATGTTTTATCTTTTAATTGAGCTGCTCTATGTAACAGTACTAGAATCAAGGATAAAATACATTTGTGCACCAATAATCCTAAATCACCTATATATATTGCATCGACTATTTATAATAAATTACCTGCTGTGATTACAAGTGAAGCTGAGATAAGGCGTTTCAAGAAAAGATTAAAGCATTGGCTCATAGATAAAGAATTCTATTATTACAATGATTTCCTGAATTATGAATTATAGCTTTTAATTTTAATTTTGTTTTTAATACTATGATGTTTAAGAACTTGAATATGTGTAATGTATGGTTTGAGTTTTGTTTTTGTGATATTGCTTCTATATTATACCTTATGTAATTTATTATTATTAAGTTTTGACCACAACATTGTTACTGGCAGCATTACATGTTGAATAAAATACAAACAAACAAATAATCTTATTTTCACATTTTTTTCTTCTCTATATCTGTCATAATGTAGATTTTCAGAGGACTTTATAAACCAGGACATCTTCATTGACTGTTAAAGCTACTGAGGCAAAGATGCGTCTAAAATTAACTCTTCCTCTCTTTCCAGGGAATGAAAAAATGATCCACTGCGAAGCGTGGCATTTTAATCTAGCAAGGTATGATTCCATTTCATTAAAACCCTGCCCTATTATGCCTCCTTTGTGACTGCATTTTTAAATGTTCTCTCTAAGAAAAACTACTTCCTTTATCAGGAGTGTACTTCAACTCTGCAGAGTAAGCATGTGCTTTCTGCAATGAATCTGGATAACTTGAGGAGAAAGGTGTTAAAGAATATGCTGACAGAGAAACTGTTGGCAGATATGCTCATCTGTTCATGACTATATGAATGAAAAGAGAATGGACTTTCCAAGTAAGACTAGCCAAATGTATAGTTTAAGAGACCTGTTCTTCTTCATTTTATTTCCAGTTAAGTTACCTATCACACTTTTAATATGAGTTAAGAGCACTTCAATCACCTGGCATGAGATTTCTATTTATGCTAAAGTGGCCACTATTTAAAGATGCTAGATGCAAGATAATTTTTTCAATATTTTCTCACATTTTCTTTCTAAAAACAATTTTTTTTTATATTTAGAAAAATTATCTTTTTAAACCAGGGATGATATTAGAAATACGTAAAGTGTTTTCGGGCCAGAGTGTGATGATAATAGGCTATTCCGGAACTCTGTGCAACTAAACTCGATGAAATGGCGCCCATTTTTCGATTTTGACCTCAAGTCTTATGGGAATTCTTATGTTAAAGCTGAGACCTTAGAGAGGGGAAAAAAAAGCGGAAGTCAAAATGTCAGTGGGCGAGATCGAATTCGGATGCCATAACAAAATACAAGATCTTTGCGACTTTCGAACTTTTTTTTCCGATCACCGGAAGGGGTCGCGCAGGGCACCCGGATGGGGCATAACTGCCCCTTACAGCAGTCAAAATCAATGTTGCAGAAAAATTTTGAAAATATTTTCTAAGGTCAATTTGACCAAAGTAGGGACTTGAAAGGCTTAAATTTCAAGGAAAACACTGTAAATTTTACGGTTTTTGAGATACCAGTGTTTTAAGTGCGAAAATAAATAAAGATTAGATTTCTGCAAATTTAGGACTGAAAACCGTAAGAGTTACAGCGTTTTCCTTGAAATTTAAGCCCTTTAGGGTCCAACTTTGGTCAAATTGACCTCAGAAAATATTTTCAAAATTTTTCTGCAACATTGATTTTGACTGCTGTAAGGAGCAGTTATGCCCCATTCGGGTGCCTTGCGCGACCCCTTCCGGTGATCGAAATTTTTTTTCGAAAGTCGCAAAGATCTTGTATTTTATTATAGCGTCCGAATTCGATCTCGCTCACTGACATTTTTGACTTTGCTTTTTTTTTTTTGCCCCTCTCTTCCTTTAGGGTCCTACTTTGGTCAAATTGACCTTAGAAAATATTTTCAAAATTTTTCTGCAACATTGATTTTGACTGCTGTAAGGAGCAGTTATGCCCCATTCGGGTGCCCTGCGCGACCCCTTCCGGTGATCGAAAAAAATTTCGAAAGTCGCAGAGATCTTGTATTTTGTTACTAGGCCGAGGCTTCGCTCGGGGATGGATCACTAAATGCAACTGAGGCTTCGCTGTGTAGTGGCTGCTTCCATTGGTCCTTTTCCTTTGCTTTGGTCATTGGTTTATGGTCAAAGGTTATCTCTGGGCGATTTAACGTATTTATCTACATTATTTTTCCGAGATTTCCACCTTCCACCCTCGTGTTGAATTCTTGCCCTGTGAATATTTATAATACCTTATCAGAGGCCCGTAGGTGGATATTCTTTTCAGATGGAGGCTTCGCTGTAATGATGTGTAAATTGATTTCTTGTTTGGTCTTTGGTTGGATGTTTCCTTGAATCCAACTTTGTGATCCTTTTTACGTCTGCTGCCTACGTCTCCCCTATCATTTCTCCCCCTCTCACTTCGCGGTGGGTTAGGTTACGTTATTTTAGATTAGGTTAGGTAAGGCTGGGTTAGGCTACTTTAGGCTGCGCTAGGGGACCCGTGTCTACTCGTTGGCTGTTTGGTGGAGATCCCTTGGGTTTACTTGGACCTATTGTAATCTTAGTTAGGCTTTGACGGGGTCACCTGGTTTTCGCATAAGACTGTGTTTGGTGATGATCCCTTGTGTTCGCCTGTCCCTAACCTGACCTTATATGATGTTTGATGGAGTCCCTTTGTGTCTCCCTTGACCTATGGTGGTTTATTGGAGGGTCCACTGCTGTTCCCCTGGATTGGTGTTCGGCGGAGCAACCTTCTAATTTACTTGAGCTAACCTCACCGTACATGGTGTTTGCTCGGGTCCCCTTGTGTCTGCCTGGGTCTAACTTAATCTTTGGTGGACTTTGGTTGGGTCCCCTAGTCCTCGCATAGGAATGTGTTTGGTGGTGTCCTTTTGTACTCGCCTGTCCCAAACCAACCCCTATACGGTGTTTGGTGGAGTCTTCTTGTGTCTGCCTTGGTCTACATTAAACTCTGATGGACTTTGGTGGATTCCCCTAGTGTGCGCATAAGACGGTGTTTGGTGGGGTTCCCTTCTGCTTTCTTGTGCCTAACCTACCCTAACATGTCTTCGGTGGAGTCCCCTTGTGTCTGTGTCTGTCTTGTGTCTGTGTTTGGCTAAGGCCCCTTTTGCTTTCCTGTGCCTAACCCACCCTTATATGGTGTTTGTTGGAGTCTGCCTGGGCCTAGCTTAAAGCTTGGTGGACTGTGATTTGGTCCTCTAGGGTTTGCATAGGATTGTGTTTGGTTGTGCCCTCTTCCGCTTTCCTGTGCCTAACCTTTACGGTGTTTGGTAGAGTCCCCTTGTGTCTGCCTTGGTCTAACTTAATTTTTGATGAACTTTAGTGGGGTCCTCTAGTGTGCGCATAGGACAGTGTTAAGTGGAAATCCCTTCTGCTTTCATGTGCTTAACCTACCCTCATATGGTGTTTGGTGGAGTCCCCTCGTGTCTCCCTTGGCCTAAGCTGGTTTTTGGTAGGGTTCAATGCTGTTCCCCTGGAATAGTGTTTGGTGGAGCAACCTTCTGTGGGCCTTGTGCTAACTTTCCCTTACATGGTGGTTGCTCGGTTCCCCTTGTGTCTCCCTGGGCCTTACTTAACTTTTGGTGGACTTTGGTTGCGTCCCCTAGTGTTTGCATAGGGTTGTGTTAGGTGGCGTCCTCTTCTGTTTTCGTGTGCCTAACCTACCGGTACACGGTGTTTGGTGGAGTCCCCTTGTATCTGCGTTGGTCGAACTTAAACTTTGATGAACTTTGGTGAAGTTCTCTAGTGTGCGCATAAGACGGTGTTTGGTGCAGACCCCTTCTGCATCCATGTGCAAAACCTACGCTCATATGGTGTTTGGTAGAGTCCTGGTGCATCCGCTTGGGCCTTTAACTTTGTAGGACTTAAGAAGATCGCAAAGTGTTCTGTTGGGATGGTCTTTGGTGAAGTCCCCAGGTGTTCCCCATGGGTGAACCTTAAATTAGGTAGATTTTGGCGAATTCTTGTGGTCATCCTCCAGGCCTAACCTAACCATATGTAGACTTAAGTTGAGTCCCCTGGTCGTCCTTAGGGCCTTACCTAACCCTTCGCAAACTTTGGGGGAGTCCCCCAGTGTTGCCCAGTGCCTAACCTAACGTGCGGTGGACTTTGGTGAAGGTGTTGCCTGATGCCTAACCTAACCTTATGCGCACTCTGGTGGAGTCCCCTGGTCGTCCTCTGGGCCCAACCTTTGATGAACATTAGTGCAGTCCTCAGGTGTTGCCTGGCGCCTAACCTAACCTTTGGTACACTTTGGTTGAGTCTTCGAGGCGTCCTCTGGGCCTAAACTAACCTAAAGTGGACTTTGGTGGAGTCCCCTTGTGTTCCCCTTAGCCTTACCTTACCTAAAGTGGCCTTTGGTAGAGTCCCCTGGTGTTCCCCTGGGCCTAACCTTACCTTTGGTGGACTTTGGAGGAGTCCCCTAGTCGTTTTCTTGGCCTAACCTAACCTTTGGTGCACTTTTGTTGAGTCCTCGTGGCGTCGTCTGTGCCATACGTTACTGGAAGTGGACATTGGTAGATTCCTTTAATGTTCCCCTTCGCCTAACCTAACCTTAAGTGGCCTTTGTTTGAGTCCCCTGGTGCTCCTCTAGGCCTAACCTAACCTTCGGTGGACTTTAGTGATGTTCTCTTATCGTCCTCCAGGCCTAACTTAACCTTACTCGGACTCTGGTACAGTCCCCTAGTGTTCCCCTTGGCCTAACTTAACCGTAAGTGGCCTTCGGTAAAATCTCCTGGTGCCTCCCTAGGCCTAACCTAACCTTCGGCGCACTTTAGAAAAGTCCAATAGTCGTCCTCTAGGGCCTAACCTAACCTTTCGTAAAGTCCCATGATGTTGCGCGGTGCCTAAACTAACCTATAGTACACTTTAGTGGAGTTCCCGGCTTGTCCTCTGGGCCTAACCTAACCTTTTGTGGACTTTAGGTGCGTCCCATGATGTTGCCCTAGGCCTGACCTAACCTTTGGTGCACTTTGAAGTAGCCTTCGGTCGTCCTCTGGGCCTAACCTTACCTTTAGTGCAGTCCCCTAGTGTTGCCCAGTGCCTAACCTAACCTTTGGTGCTCTTTGAAAGAGTCCCCTGGTCGTCTTCTGGGCCTAACCTAACCTTAAGTGGACATTGGTAGATTCCCTTAATGTTCCCCTTGGCCTAACCTAACCTTAAGCGGTCTATAGTAGAGTCCCCTAGAGTTCCTTTGGGCCTAACCTAACCTTCGGTGGTCTTTGGTTGAGTCCCCTAGCCGTCCTTGAAGCCGAACCTAACCTTCAGTGTACTTTCTTGGAGTCCCCTGGTGTTGCTCTGGGCCTAACCTAACCTTTGGAGCACTTTGGTGCAGTCCCCTGGTGTTGCCCTAGGCCTAACCTAACCTTTAGTGCACTTTGTTGGAGTCCCCTGGTGGTGCCCTGGCACTAACCTAACCTTTGGTGCACTTTGGGTGAGTCCCCTGGTGTTGCCCTGGGCCTTACCTAACCTTTGGTGGACTTTAGTGATGTCCCTTGTTGTTGCCCTGGGCCTAACCTAATCTTTGGTGCACTTTGGTGGAGTCCCCTGGTGTTGCCCTGGGCCTACCCTAACCTTCGGTGCACTTTGGTAGAGTCCTCTGGTCGTCCTCTAGGCCTAACCTAACCTTTCGTGGACTTTGATGAAGCCCCTTGGTCGTCCTCGGGGCCTAACCTAACCTTAAGTGGACTCTGGTATAGTCCTGTAGTTTTCCCGTAGGCCTAACCTAACCTTCAGTGCACTTTGGTAGAGTCCCCTTGTGTTGCCCTTGGCCTAACCTAACCTTTAGCGCACTTTCGTGGAGTCCCCTGGTGTTGCCCTGGGCCTAACCTTACCTTAAGTGGACTCTGGTAGAGTCCCCTGGTGTTCCTTTAGGCCTAACCTAACCTTTGGTGGACTTTAGAGAAGTTCCCTGGTTGTCCTCTTGGCCTAACCTAACCTTAAGTGGACTCTAGTGGAGTCCCCTATTGTTTTCCTTGGCCTAACCTAACCTTCGGTGGACTTTGGTAGAGTCCCCTGGTCGTCCTCTAGGCCTAACCTAACCTTTCGTGGACTTTGATGAAGTCCCCTGGTCGTCCTCGGGGCCTAACCTAACCTTAAGTGGACTCTGGTAGAGTCCCGAAGTTTTCCCCTAGGCCTAACCTAACCGAAAGTGGCCTTTGGTAGAGTCCCCTGGTGTTGCTTTGGGCCTAACCTAACCCTCCGTTGACTTTGGATGAGTTTCCTGGTCGTCCTTGGAGCCTAACCTAACCTTTGGTGTACTGTAGTGGAGTCCCGTGGCGTTGCTCTGGGCCTAACCTAACCTTTGGTGCACTTTGGTGGAGTCCCCTGGTGTTGCCCTGGGCCTAACCTAACCTTTAGTGCACTTTGGTGGAGTCCCCTAGTGTTGCCCTGGGCCTAACCTAACCTTTGGTGCACTTTGGTGGAGTCCCCTGGTGTTGCCGTGGGCCTAACCTAACCTTTGGTGGAGTCCCCTGCTGTTGCCCTGGGCCTAACCTAACCTAAAGTGGACTTTGGTGCAGTCCCCTTGTGGTCCTCTTGGCCTTACCTAACCTTCAGTGGACTTTGGTGGGATGCTGTGGGCCTAACCTAACCTTACATGGTCTTTGATGGCATCCCGTGGGCCTAACCTAACCTTAAGTGGACTTCTGAGCTGTCCCCTAGGGCCTAAAGGCGCTTCCCTGGGGTCCCCGCCCGTTCGACGACACGGAGACAGGATGGCGCGCCCGGCCGAACGGCAACGCAGACGGTGGCTGTGGCGCTCGAGCGCGGTGGCCCGTATCTCGAGAACGGTGAGAGATAGAGCAAAACGGACGAAATTTTGGGCCAGGGGCGCGACCTCGCGGGCGCCCCTAGCCCCCAACTCGTCGAGTACTACCTATGTGCACAGTTTCAACGCGCTAGGACTAACCTAACCTTTTTGTGTATTGCGGGCTTGCCTACCCATAAACTTTGAACGGCTGTAACTTTTGAACGGCTTGAGCTAGGACGGTGATTCTTTGGACTTAAGAGTTTCTATAGATGGCCGTTGGAGGTGTAAAGCAAGTTTGACAATCCGAGTCTTAGTGCGGGAGCAAAGACTGGCTTCAGGACTGTGTAGATACTCTCCGAGTGCAGAAGATATAGCGTCCGAATTCGATCTCGCTCACTGACATTTTTGACTTTGCTTTTTTTCTTTTTTAGGCACGGAGTGACCTTATAGTTTCACTGAAGATTGGACTTTTTTTTTTTAATTTCCTATGGTGCCCTGGTTAAAAGGGAGGCAACTCAAGAGTCAGGACCGCTTCGGACCCTAGAACATGCACAAGAGGCGCAACCCTCAGAGCGGAGCATTGTCGATGTGCCCACCGGTCGGTGCCAGTGAGAACTAGGGGCTGCGGGCCGCGCCGCGACCAGCCAACCTATCGACAATGAAGTCTCGCCACGATTCCCCTCACATTTCCCGTTGAAGCAAAAAAACTTAAAGTCATCCACGTTCACGTTCCCTTTGTAAATAAAAATTAACTACCAGCTAATCATAAAATTCTTAATTACAAAAAGTAGTAAACATGAAAATTGCACTAAATCCAGTTTTGTGACACTCCGGGCCTACCAGTATTTCACGAAGTGTAATAGTATTTTTTTTTTGCTCCTCTCTACTGAGACCTAGTCGGAACCTCAGGACGACCTCAGAAAAATCTGATTTTTTTTTCTGTTTTGAATCTACGCAAAACGTGACCGGGGAAATCTATTTGAGTACTGACTGTTCGATACTTAGTGCTCCACGACTGCCCCTACTCATCACCTTCGAATAGAAACACGTGCGACGGTGCTTTGCGCATGGCATACCCGGAGTGGTATGATGCAGTGATTCTCTGCACACTTTAAGCACACGGTTACTTACCAATGTCCACGGGTACTTGTTGTTCGAAGTCATAGCTGGTCATATCCCCTATGCACTGATATGCTGAACAACTGAACAGACGGACACGCCGATGCTGCGAAGCGTACCGCACTGAGACAAAGGACAGGGTATAGTACAGTACCGGCGAACAGCACTGAAGCTAAGGACATGTCGGATGTGTGGGGTGGTTGGTAGAAGTGGATAGTCCTTGGTGGGAGATTGGTTGGTGGTGGGGTAATGGTTAGTGGTGGGGGAATTGTTGGTGGTGGTGGGGGGCTTAACTTCTCGCCGTCGCGCTTGTCGCCGCTGTAGTTCTGTTGCAGATGCGCGTTGGTGAGTGTGGTCGTCCCTGCTCAAGCTGAAGTGAAGTGGCTCGTGAAGTGGTATTGACATGGCAAGGTAAGTTTTATACCATTCCATTTAATTAAGTGACTGTGATTGCGTCCTTAAGTACAAAAATCAATTGGCGTCCCTGACATCCCGAAACTGAGCTCGTGGCTCGGATCCACGCTCTTAAGCTCTTGCCAAGCTCGGCGTGGCTTTCACTTAATAAAGCTACTCCAGGAACGCCATGAGTAACCGTCCTAGTTGTAGCAAATAACTGAGACTTAGCATAGTGAGTGTGTATGGTGCTTTGAGTGGGCTCAAAAAATCTGGTTGACTTGCCACAACTCGGTCGCCCTTTTTGAAGAGGTGCCTACTTTTTGAACGCCTTAAATACCTGTCCTAGTTGCGGTAAGTGATTCAAACTTGGCATAGAGAGTCTGTATGATGCCTAGAGTAGGGTCAGTAAATCTCGTTGACATGCCACAACTCGGTCGCCCTTTTTGAAGAGGTACCTTCTTTTTGAACGCCATAAGTACCTGTCCTCGTTGTGGCAAGTCATTCAAAACTTAGCATGGAGAGTGTGTATGATGCTTAGAGTGTGCTCAGCAAATCTCGTTGACTTGCCACAACTCGGTCGCCCTTTTTGAAGAGGTACCTAATTTTTGAACGCCGTAAATACCTGTCGTAGTTGCGGCAAGTAATTCAAACTTAGCATGGAGAGTGTGTATGATGCCTAAAGTGGGCTCAGCTAATCTCGTTGACTTGCCACAACTCGGTCGCCCTTTTTCATGAGGTACCTTCTTTTTGAACGCCAGAAGTACCTGTCCTAGTTGTGGCAAGTCATTCAAACTTAGCATGGAGAGTGTGTATGATGCTTAGAGTGTGCTCAGCAAATCTCCTTGACTTGCGACAACTCGGTCGCCGCTAGGAAGTACCTACTGTTTGAACGCCATGGGTACTCGGCGCCCGTCCTGGTTGTGGCAAGTACTTGACGCTTGGTTGGCTTAGAGTAAAACCGAGAAAGTTATTCTAAACGTGCCTTGCAACCTTTTTATTTTTATTTCTGTTTTCTATGTACAGTGATCTATTTTCCAAGGAGTGGGTGGAAGAAGCCCGTGCGGAGTTCCGAGAGCAGGCGGAGTCTGTTATAAGGCAGGTGGAACAGACGGAGCTCAGCCTGGCCCTTAAAGGGGCGATTGCTCAGCAACTTCGTCAGGCGGCGGAGATGCGCGGCGATGCGCAGGAGGCGAGAGCCGCTAACCATCGCTGGAGCCGGAGGCTGGCAAAATGGGAGTCCGAGATGCGGGTGAGCACTACAGAACGGCGTTTTTCCCCTTTTCACCGTTTTTGCCCATGGGAGATGTAGCTCCAGTAATATATACGTTACGTTCCTTTGGCCAACTTTCCATAAAATTTGATGGTTGTACGTACCGTAATTAGACTTTGAGTACCTGTTTAAATCGTGGCAACATCTTCGTCTATCAAAGAAGTGTAGTTGAATTGTTAATACTTGAAAACCTCTTTAAGTCGTACATTCAGTACGCACAAACTAAGTGTTCCAGCTCCTGGAAATTAAGTGGAGACAAGGGCGTCGTGATGAAACATAATGGGGTTTGTCGATTTGTCACGTAGTAACCGGTGTCATTGAATACAAGACATTGAATGGGATGCCTATCGCCGACGGCAGGCGCTGCTGCGCCAGTCAGGCCGCTGGCCAGCCAGGGGGGCATGGGGACGACTCGAATGCCGTTCGGCTCGTCGAACCGACGGTGACAACACTCGGCTCGTTGCTCGCTGGATGTTGAGTCCAGTGGCTGGTGAGGGGACGGGGTGAGGGGGATACCGTTCGACTTGTCACGGTGTAAGCCTTTTTAAGGCAGCATATGTGCTGACCTCTAACAAGCATTTTAATTTAAAGTTTTAAGTTCAGTTTTTTCTTTTAGTGTATGGATGTACTGTGAGGGGGCTTTCTGTCCTGTCCCCTCGTTTTGTGTCCCGTCCATCCCGTCTCATGGGCTGGGGTGGGAGTGGGAGACAGAAGAAGCGGGCGCGAGAGAGACGGAGCTAGTGCGTGGGCCAGAGAGGGAGCGGGCGAGAGAGAGAGAGAGAGAGAGAGAGAGAGAGATGAGCCTAATTGGGACTGTAGCGGGCGAGGGAGAGAGAGAGAGAGAGAGAGAGAGAGAGAGAGAGAGAGAGAGAGAGAGAGAGAGAGAGAGCTGCAGGGAGGAGGCGTGGAGGGGGCGGGGAAGAGAGCTCGCTGTGTGTGTGGTGGTTGTGGGGAGGGGTCGCGGGGCGAGCGACGTAGTCGACGTAGTGTGTGTGTCGTGGTTGGGGTAGGGGGGAGGGGCGTCCCTGCGCGGGGCCATGTGTTTATTATCAGTCTCCAGCGGGTGCAGTGCGGATGCATGTGTTTGGTCCTACCCAGGGGTCCATAACTTATCATAACGTGTAACATAGTAATGCTATAAAAATAACTTTTAGCAGCGTTATTTTGGAATGTTATATTAAGCTACAGCGTTATACAAGAGTTACAGTGTCTCGCGGAACAGGATTTGCGACGGCTCGGAAAACCTATCACAATGTGACACGCCTGGTGACCATTTAACTTACCATAACTCTAGAATCACCTCTTAACATTATTTTGTGATGTCAAGGTAGCGTTACCTTGAGGTGCAGGTTATAACTTAAGCGTATAACATTCCAAAAATTCATAATTTTATGATAAGTTATGAACCCCTGGTCCTGCCTAGAACGGAAGGAACATCGCCGTGCGCTTAGGCAACCCATTTGACGCGCTCTGTGTGTGCGCGCGGGTGCCATGCCGCCTGTTCGTTTGGCTTTCGGCCGCGGGCAGAGCCATCTTCTAGGCCCATGCAGGGTTCATGGAGAGCAGATGTTTCTTTCTTAAGCCAAATATGAGAAGGTCTAATTGCATATGTATTTTTTGTGCTTCCAGGGCAACCATCATTAAACGGCGCGGCGCTATCTTTATATTATGTGTATGTGAATAAAAAATATTAGACTTTCTTCATTGTAAGCATATTTTTCAACCCAGTACCCACTTCATAAACGCGTAGGATCCTAGCCCCATCAGCGACAGTTACCTATCACATCAAAATGCGGTCACCAGCATAATGAAGTTAACATACTGTGAGATAAAACGCCAACGTCGTTTATCATCGAACGTTATTGACGAGTAATACAAATTTTACACGATTCTTGTAATCTTTAACGAGATTCTACTCGTGATATTTGTAAAGACACTTGATGATGAGAGCAAAAGGCTAAGAGTGTGATCAGTGAACCCACTCGCCACCATTCAGGAAGTATCTCTTTTTTGAACGACACAAGTACCTGTCCTCGTTGTGACAAGTGATTCAAACTTGGCGGGGAAGACGTACCATTCAGGTGGTACCTCTTTTTTGAACGCCATAAGTACCTGTCCTAGTTGTGGCAAGTGATTCAAACTTGGCATAGAGAGTCTGTATGATGCCTAGAGTAGAGTCAGTAAATCTCGTTGACTTGCTACAACTCGGTCGCCACCATTCAGGAAGTACCTCTTTTTTGAACGCCATAAGTACCTGTCCTAGTTGTGGCAAGTGATTCAAACTTGGCATAGAGAGTCTATATGATGCCTAGAGTAGGGTCAGTAAATCTCGTTGACTTGCCACAACTCGGTCGCCACTATTCAGGTGGTACATCTTTTTTGAACGCCGTTAATACCTGTCCTAGGTGTAGCAAGTGATTCAAACTTAGCAAAGATGGTCTGTATGATGCCTAGAGTGGGTCAGTAAATCTCTTTGACTTGCCACAACTCGGTCGCCACCATTTAGGTGGTACCTCTTTTTTGAACGCTATAAGTACTTGTCCTAGTTGTGGCAAGTGATTCAAACTTGGCATAGAGAGTCTGTATGATGCCTAGAGTAGAGTCAGTAAATCTCGTTGACTTGCTACAACTCGGTCGCCACCATTCAGGAAGTACCTCTTTTTTGAACGCCATAAGTACCTGTCCTAGTTGTGGCAAGTGATTCAAACTTGGCGCACAGAGTCTGTATGATGCCTAGAGCGGGCTGGTCAAATCTCGTTTACTTGCCACAACTCGGTCGCCACCCATTCAGGAAGTACCTCTTTTTTGAACGCCATAAGTACCCGTCCTTGTTTTAGCAAGTGATGTAAACTAAGCATAGAGAGTCTGTATGATGCCTAAAGAGGGCTCAGTAAATCTCGTTGACTTGCCACAACTCGGTCGCCACCATTCAGGAAGTACCTCTTTTTTGAACGCCGTTAATACCTGTCCTAGTTTCAGCAATTGGGTCAAACTTGGCACAGGGAGTGTGTTAGCCTTGGCTGCAAGCTTTATAAGCTCAACGTTGTGATTGAGGTATTTGGTCGTGGTTTCCGAGGTTTGAATCTGAATATGACGCTAACTTTACCGTCCCTACTATCCCGCCCTATGTGTGTCCTTCCCCTACGCCCTGGTTTCCCTTACACTATGGGCTAAAGGACCACTGTGCAAGTGGCACCTTTTCATACCAAAATGCCACGTTTTGAAGTGTCCTTTTTTAGTATACCGGCGGCACAACTAGTGCCTGACGGAACGAAAACAAATTCGTCGTCCTGCAGGCTCCTGGCGTCGAACAGGAAGTTTGGTCGGCGCTTCTTCGACTGTTCCTCACTCTCCCTCCTCATCGTTTCCGCAAGGGCCGCCCACGAGCACCGCCCCATCCCTTGTCCTCTTCCTTCGTCTTGTCGTCTGCGGCGCCTGCCGTCCCCTCTGCCGTGCCGCTTGGCGTGCCGCCTGCTGTAACTGCTGGACCGGCGACCGGCGCGGTCCTCACGCGTACCTCCCTCGTCTCTCCTCTCTCGCTCTGGCTCGGACCGCTTTCCATCTCTCTCCCTCTCCAGAATGGCGCTAGCGTCTGTCGGCCCCGGCTTGCTCTCCCTGTCACTAAGGGTCCTGCATGGGTGGCGCTCCAAATCAAACTAGTTACAACCTTCGATTGTTTTAACCCCCCCCCCCTCTCCCCCTATTCCGTTATCCCCAGTACCCAAATCAAAATTAAAATTAACATTTGCATGTTTACGAGAATGGCATGACAACACATGCAGGCTTGCTTAACCGGAGAACGTAAGGCACCCTTTCACCCCCAAAGGCGTGGTCGATAGAAATGTGAAGAGACATCCCTATTTCGTAGGGAATATTCGCGTATGTCCTTTGTCCCGCAGGGAATTGGTACCACTGCATACTGCATGGCAAAAGCGCGGGCCATCGTCCTTCGTCCTTGCAGGTTGCGTCAGACTTCAGACTGCAGTCCAAGCAAAGTTTGCTAGTTTGCTTTCTTGTCTGTTTTCTGCATTCGTGAAGTAAAGCGGTGAGTACATCTTTACGCGGTCTGAGTGATAGTCAATTACCTTCCCGTGTTCTGGTTTATAAAAAGAGAGGAAGAAAGTTATCGTGCACAGACATACAGTCGATGGGGTTAGCTGGCCGGTACCTTAATGAATGATTAATAGAACACAGGATATCAGGTTCTATCATATAAAAGACCATAAACTTTGCTGCCTAGGAAATTTCAGTCTTGTAAACCACAGTTTGTTTCTAGAAATTCGATGGATTGTTAAGGTTACTTACAGGTTAGGGATTGTCAGCGCTCCGAGGTCATTGATGCGATCTTCCGTATCGTAGCGATTCAGTCACGAGCAGAATGTTGTTCGGATCTTTTTCATTGAAGTGAGAACGGCCAGCAGCAGTCAGAACGCCGAAGGATACACTGACTGCAAAGGACACACTGTAGTCGGACACATTAAGTAGGCTACTGCGGGCGGGCAGTCACTCCAGGATATTTGTGTGCGCCAATGCACTCGCACTGCACCGTCATTCGAAGCCGCCGCCGACCTTCCACGGCCACACACTACTCGACGTTACTGCGGTGGCGCAGTCGTGGTTGTGGGAGTGTAGGCGTAGGCTCGAGGAATGTATTAAGTGGAAACCAGAGTAACGTAAATGAACAAAAGTCCCGGGGGGGGGGGGGGGGGGCAGTCGTGTCGCTTCTCTCTCCCTAACGCCCATTTACCTCCCCTTCCCCGCGCGAGCGACGAGGCGAAATCTGATTTCTTGTGTGTATCCTCACACTCCTGGTACATGCGTCTCTGGAATGCTCCACTCTTATGAACCGCATCTGTTAAGATTTGAGCGCGGAAGTGAGAAGCCGCTGCATATGCCGGCTCGGGTTCAATTACTAGCCCGGCGAGGACACGAGAATAATGCGCAGTATTTCGGATTTCTGTGGAGTTGACTTTGGGGTGGCCAGTACGATGTTCCAGCAATGAAATAGGACGGAAGCTAGGAGGACAAGAAGACTTCAAACACCGTCCGCACTGCGCCCATGTAGTAGTACATATTGTAAATGAAACGGCGGCACTCCGTGCCTGGAAACGGGCGGTGCGATCGAAGGTAGTGCGTCAGAGCCCACATTCGGCGCGTCCCATTTTCAGGCACGCAACCGCCGTGCACCTTGCGTGTCCAAACACCGGTGCGACGGTGTTCCCCGGCGAGATGTCTCGGACTCAGCTCCCACCCGGACATCCACGTTCCGGATGCACCTCGTCGAGGCCTTGCACGAGGCCGTCTCTGTCTCCCGGACCTCCATGAACACCAGCCCGCTCCAGACCAGCACTGACATCGCCGTTGGCACCCGTCGGGTGGCTCCGGCTCTCTCCTGTCGCACATCGGACTCTTTATGGAAGGAGGGATGGTGTAAAGGGAACGGCAGCTACCCCGTGCCGATGACTCCCCGAGACTACTCCGTTTGTCAAACACTTGCTACCGCCGGTACCATTGGCAACCGGTCCCTGTTTGGACCCTGTTCTGCCCCGCTCTCCGAGTACACTCGTACTGCTCTGTATCGCTAATCTCTTGCCTACGCCCGTGCATCCTTCACAGTATCTTCCCCGTTTGCTTCCAGATGCCGCGAGCTAAGAAATTTAGGCGTCCAGAACCCCCGACCATGGGCATGACTTCATATCCTCCTCCGCACCCACCGGGATACTACGGGCCTCCGCCCCCACCTCCGATGTACGGGGGGCCACAGCAGTGGCAGTGGGCACCGCCAGCACCATGGCCTGCCGCTGGCCCGTGGGTTGCAGGACCGTGGAGTGCTGCAGCATGGAACGCTGGACCCTGGACATCCCCAGGATCCTGGACAGTCCCCGCTGGCCCTGGCCCTGCTGCTGGCCCTGGCCCTGCTGCTGGCCCTGGCCCTGCTGCTGGCCCTGGCTCTGCTGCAGGCCCTGGCTCTGCTGCAGGCCCTGCTGCTGGTCCTGGCTCTGCTGCAGGCCCTGCTGCTGGTCCTGGCTCTGCTGCAGGCCCTGCTGCTGGTCCTGGCCCTGCTGCTGGCCCTGGCCCTGCTGCTGGTCCTGGCCCTGCTGCTGGCCCTGGCCCTGCTGCTGGCCCTGGCCCTGCTGCTGGCCCTGGCCCTGCTGCTGGCCCTGGCTCTGCTGCAGGCCCTGCTGCTGGTCCTGGCCCTGCTGCTGGTCCTTGCCCTGCTGCTGACCCTCGCCCTGCTGCTGACCTTCGCCCTGCTGCTGGACCGGCGACGGCCGTTGCTGGCACGTCTGGTGCTGGACCACGGAGACGGCGAGTCTCATCTACAGAGTCGTCTTCGGATGCTGTTTTAGTTTCATCCGACAGCGAGGATGATTTTGACGACGATGAGGTATGGGCAGGGCACGTTTCACGTGCCGTTTCTTCCGTATATGCTGTAGATACTCGCACGCCCCCACATGTGATTAGGTACGAATGCGACATGACTGCTTTGCGATCAAAGCTAGGAAAGCATTGTCCGGACATCATATCTACTGAAAAGATCGGAGTCAATGGTTCATGGTTAAAAGGATGTGGCATTGCATTACAAAGCTTTCTTTCAAAGGATTTTTTTTGTATCACGAAGGAAAGGCTTCGCAACGTAAAGAAATCCTTTGCAAGAAAGGTTTGTATAGACACTTCCAAGGAAGGGTTTTCACGGGAATGAGAGGAACTCAACAGATTCCGAAACCGGAAACAGTACTAGGGTATTTCGGAGAAGAACCAGGCAACGCAACTACTCCGTGCTGCCCGAAAAGACACATCAGGCAGCGCGGAGGGTGTCGTGCTGTGTACCGTACCAAGTGGTCGGCTCATGTCAGGAGCGCGTGCTAAGCTTCCCAAATTTTGGAGATACTCTGCCGCGGCACCTGCTGCTGTGGTACCCGCGTTTTGTTTCCGCTGATGTTCTTCTTGACTTCTTCACTTCCGGTTTGGGCTTCCTCCGAAACACCCTATTGTTTCTGGTTTCGGAAGCCACTCTGTTGTCACTTCCGGCAAACCCCTTTTTTTGAATTGCCCATGAAATGAATGAAAACTTACCCCCCCCCCTCCCCTTTTTTTTTGCTTTGTTTTAGGACGAGCCGTCTTCCATGCGGGGGAAGAAAGCAAACGGCAACAAGGGGAGTGCCTTCAGTAAGGCGATGGTGAGTTCACATATCTCTCACCATTTTAGTGGCGCACTGCGGTTTACCATTCGAATCTGTGCATTTTCGTACTCTACTTCTGTGTCCTTGTTTGCTGCGCAAGATAGCCACAAAAGAGGGCGAGAGTGCTGACAGGGGCATGCAGAGTACTCGCCTCAAAAACTATTACGCAACACCTCAGTCGAACATAGTACGCGATATTGTCGCAAGCACAAACGTAATTCGGCTAGTCAGAGCACAAGTGCTGCCTGCTGGGTAGGCAACCACATGTTCTGCATGTACGAGTGTCCTGCGGGCTGGCCTATCCCGGTACTCGCGGGCGTTTGGTGTCACCGTTCGTAGAGTTTGGAGTCCTTGCCGTTCTCGGATTAACCTTGGGGCAAATGTACAACATTGGCAAGTTAATATGATGGGCGTGATGTCTGTGAAAGGGTTTAAGTACTGTTGGCCAGAGACTTGCCACACTCACTCGAACATATTTGTAGGATACTCGAATCGTTGGCCGATTCATGAGACGAGATGGCTCTCGCTAAGAACGACGCAGTCGTCGTCCCGCTGGTGTCTTATAGTGACTGTGTCTTAGGAATCGTACAAAGCAGCCGGGACGCCCGCTCAGCACGCCGGCACCAGCAGGAGCGGCACTGTTAATAAACGGGGCCCGGGCCGCCCCAAAGGGAGCAAGAATAAAAAGAAAAGGGAAGAGGACGGTCAGTAGCAAGTAAAGGAAACTTACATTGCCCTTTACATGCTACAGTGTTGGTGTGCTACCATTTCATTTTTTATTTCGTTTCAGAGGACTGAAGCTGTTTCAACTGAAATAAAGTCTTAAATGAGAAGTCAAGTAGTTAATTATTGTGCATACCTATATCCAGGTTTTTCACTAGTTACACATCAAAGAGAATTTATCAACCGAGGGGACTCTGCCCTAAATCTCATGATCACGTCAATAAATTACTGATTAACCTAAATTGGGAAATAAAAAACACCTGTCTCAAAACAGACTTTTGTGTAAGTCTCTCTCAATTAGAATATGCATATGAAAGGTGAAAATCAACAATTGTTCCCATGTTATATATACCCTAGGAGGTGAAACTAAATCATATCACTTGGTACTAATTTTAATTTTGGGTGTAACACTTTGCGTTGATAATATATATTAGTGGGAAGGAGCAGGACCTTGAAAGAAACAACCAAGAACTTTGTTTTATTTTATTACACACAACTTGGCTTACATTTCGCACTGTCCGAATAGGAATTAAATACTATGCAACTTACTCATTTCAGTAGGTGGTGCTTAGGAAAGGCAGTCACAATTTCAGAGTTCAATTTGCTATGTGGTGTAAAACATTAGTCACTCCAGAATTAATAAAATTCTGGCATAAAGGAATGAGAAACATCCAGCTCTACCAACATTGTTAGATTTTCTCTTATGTTCTAATTTAAGACAATTTCTTACATATGGGAGCAACTATATAGTTGATAGCAATCATTACTTGGCAAGTGTCAATGAGAGCCATCTTGATCGATTATTTTTCATCTTTCTGGTTGTAGGGGATGACAGAGAAGCCAAGTTGCCCCATCTGCCTGGAGGAGATGGAAGTTGCGACCACTACAGAGTGCAAACATACATTTTGGACATTTTGTATCCAGCAGTGGGTGGAATTCAGTGGCACTTGCCCACTGTGTAGAAAAACAGTTGACATAAAATAATCAAAAGAAAATGAAATAAAGGAAAACATGCGCAGTATTTCTGATTCTTTTCAATTCTTCACAATACAGACAAAGAACACTGCAGAAAAGGTCATTCATGAAATACATCCCAATCACATATGCCACTATATTTATAATACACAAGAGAACTGACACCATAAGCCCATATGGTTACGCATCTATGGTAAATGAACAGACTTTATGCACCCACAGTGGGATCAATAACTGATCAATAAAATTAACAATGCTTTAAATAAATTGGTATTCACGAATCCCTTTACTTCTGTACAGCATGATACATAATGGGTGAAACTACTGATCAGACTGTATTCCTGAAATGTTCCAGTAAACGAGATTGATGCTCTTTTCTCTGAAGCTCTCTGAGGCTATCTATACCTTACTGAAAACTTTGAGACAAACTTTCAAATAGCATAAAATGTCGATGTGGTTACAAGCAATTTACTGGAATTATTTTTGTTGCAGACTTTGGCTGAGGTTACCTATACTTTGGCACAAAAGGTGAAAAAGACAGTTGAAACATTTCAGAAAGCTCCATTGATGGTTACTTGCACAAAATAATAAAATGTTGTTTTCCTCCACAGGCTGAGCAAGAGGGCAGCAAAAGAGTGCATGATCCTCGCTCATATCAGAAAGGTACACAAGACAATGCTAGGTCACTCTATTAAACTGCAGTGAAAAATTGAAAACGATAACATTAAGTGTTTGACTTACAGAGATGAAATTGAGAAAGAAAGCTGAAAAAGAGAGAGAAGAGAAGATAAGGAGATCGGTGGAACAAGAGCTTCTAAGAAACTTAGAGGAACCGGAACACTTCCAGATAGTTGGTGAGAAGGTAAAAATTACTACTTTAACTTTGTTCAAACGTGTAACAACTAAAACTTAAGCTTTGGCAAGGAAAAACCACCCGTCATCTCCCAAGATTTAGTCTTTGGTTTTAATTATATGGCAGTGTGAACTTTACTGAACTCAATGCATTTTTTATCCCAACAGGAACTCCATGAAATTGAAAAGGAGGCGCTACAAGTGCTCTCCTTCATACAAACGCCTGAGTGCAGAACTCATCTGCTATCAGTTCAGGAGGATGCCAGTGCAGGACTGATAAATAGTGGTCTGGGTCCATTCACGCTTTTTTAAGAATTGGTAACTTACGTAATCAGAAGTGACAAAGAATGTAAAGCGAAAAATGAATATATACTAATTATCTGCAATACTCATTACAGCAAAAACAACTGTTCTCTGCACTAGACATCTTTGATGTAGCGCCTCAGCACCTTTACGGTAGCATCTTGCCAGAGGTAAGACAAACAGTACGGGCTGGACACTTGATAACATTAACAGCAAGCAATACTAACGGAACCTTCTTATCTGCAGGCAATCATGTACGGACTGCACAAAGTTCTGGGCAACAGAGAAGCAGCAGAAAAAAGATTTGACTACCTTTGCAAAAAGGTTTTCGTAGCTAAAAAGCATGAATAGCTTAAAAACATTCCCCCTCTGTTATATGTTCTAGCAATCTGCCCTTGTGAATTAATGGTTCATGATAATTTAAAACATGATTAATTAAAGAACTGCTCTTGTTGTTGGAGAAGTTTTTGCTGCAGGAAGGGGCAGGACTCTGCAAATACGATGATGTTGACAATTTTTTTTTTCTAGGGAATGTTGCTTCTGGAGGCAGTGGTGTTTTCACTCCTTTTCCACAGTGATTGAGATCATAATTCTAATAAATGCTGACAGTTTATTAGATTGCATGGAAGTGGTGCTTGGCAGGAGCAAGGTGGCACACCTTATAATACAAATACAAGTAGAATAGAAGGAACCAGAAAAAGATAAAAGTAAACATGATTGTTTGTGTCCTGTTCAAACCAACATAGTATTTACACATGAAATGCACTTTCATGTTTCAAAATAGTGTTCTGCACTAGATAATAAAGCCCACTTCAAATGCTCTTAGAAATACCAGCCTGGCAACTGATCACATAACAAAATCACATACTATTTAAGAACAGGAATCACTGAAAATCAAACTTCTCATATTTGCAGGCAAATTACTACTTTTTGAGTCTCAGTAAGGCTTCAGAGATATGTTCTAACAGCCTGCATTTGTGAATTAACGGTATATGATTATTTAAAACATGATTAATTAAAGAATCAGTCTTAGAAGAAGTAAAATTTTTGTTGCAGAAAGGGGCAGGACACTTTAAATTCTTTGATGTCGATGTTTCTCTTTCCTTGGTGTCACGACTTGTTGGGTGTGGGTGCCACAAATCTAAGGTAAAGCCAGCTCTTCTTCTCGTTGCCTGGCAGCTCTTGACAATGATGGTAAATAAGTATACACAATTTGAAAGAAGTAAATATTTTTAAATTGAATGTATATAGAGGAAGGGGTAGGGCAATTAGTGGCAGACTAAATTTTTTTTATAGGGCGCCAGGTTAGACCCAAAATAATGTAAAAAATTAGAAATAATTAAGAGCCATGTTGGCCCAGGAGTTTAAATTATGAGCCTAGCCATCTGCCACTCAGAGCCATAACAAAAACTATAAAAAATACATATATTTAGTTGCTATGATAGAATATTTTACTGTAATTGTTATTGAAGTGTCATATACACAAGATCTAGATAGAAAATAAGGATAAATGTGGGGCTCGAACCCATAACAAAACCGTGGCTGTACGTTCACATCAAGTATTGAAACAAACATGAACATATAAAAAAAAACAACGGCTTGACCGAAGGCTAGAGTGAAAACATAATACCTGAACGTAGACAGCCAAGGTTTCCTATAATCTACAAGTTTGACACTTTTAATAAAATCTAGATGGTAATATGACAATCAAAAGAGTGTAGCAACATTAACAAAACAATATCAATATCTACGGATGGTGGGTAGCAGTGAGTAATATAATCTTGATTCATATACAAGTTTTATGACGGAAACATATCATGGTCATGATAGCTCAACATGAGGTGGCCTCGCTCACCTTACAGGCCCAGCAATTAAACGGCCACTAACAATTATAGTTGGAACATACACAAATCCAACACATACAGGACAAGCCCATGATAAGGAAAAACTCAATAGGCTTAATTACTACATAATTAGGAAACACATCATTCCAAAGGGGACTGGGCAAGCACTAGGCGGCCAAGAAAACAGTCAAAATTCCATGAGGAAAAGGTTCCAATTATTGCTCAAACACATGAGCCAATTTAGTAATTGAAGCAATACACTGCCAATATCATATGAGAAAAGGGTTCAAGATAAAGCAGATGTTACTATATAGATATACAACACTAACTACTTGGGCCCAAGCAAATAAACATAGACATATAGACACTCACCGGATGACGAATTCTCCAAACCGTATCCAGAAAGGGTAATCACACACACTCACACACACACTCACTCCGGCCAACTGTAGCACTTTCACTTTGATATCTCCCCACCAAGGGGGAGTCCTAGCCATGGTGGCTCACATGGCTCTTGAGGTAGTCCGGGACGATGTGGCCGTCGACGACGCGGTCCCGGGGGTAGGGACGGCTGCGCGGCCGCGACCCGTAGGGCGGGGCCTGCGGCGGCGGCAGCGGCCTCCAGGCCGACGACGGCGTGGTCGGGGGTGGCGGTTCACGCCCATGGTGGTGGAGCGAGGGAGACAGGGCGACAGCAGACAACCGAAACGGGGCAGACCCTCAGGATGAGTCTAGCCCATCATCTTGGGGCCCCCATCCAAAAGCCCTGTTTACACAAAAATTCTGTCAACTTCCGGTTTGGAGAAACCTCTATTCCCTGTTGGTTGTGCTGCTGTCGTTACCTTTCGGACGGGTGAATTTGGGCGTGGCTGACATGATGGTACAGTACGAGACCAAGTAGCACGAGGTTTTTCGAACTGCGATAGAGCTTCCGATTTTGCGTTGCGTTGTCGAAAGCGACTGCAGATCCCGACTTCACACTGCTCGTTTTTCCTTCAACTCCCGGGTCCGGCCGTCGGCTCGCTTCCCTGGCGCCAGCCGGCCCAGCTGGCGACCTTAGGCGCAAGCGGTGGCGGCCTTGGGAAGCGCCGGAGGTGTCGGGAGGGTTGCCTAGTCTCGGGCGGCGGGCTGCAGCCCGTGACATTGGGAACGCTGCTTCCTCTGTCTGAGGCTGCTGCGTTCTCTTTCCTTTTCCATAGTTCCTGTGAACATGAAAGAGTAATAATACATCGGTAGTAATACTAAGTTACAGAACAATACCAAGTCAAGTGAACACGATAATACCATCATAGAATCTTGGAAATTGCAACAATGCTCCTATCAGTTTCGATGAACTCCCTCGACAAGTATCGATCCAAAAGCTCAGGCCCAAAAGCTGCAACAAACTTGGACATGTCCAGATGTATCTGATGTGGCCTAGAAAATGGATTAGAACATAATTGAAACACCAACAGGGGACTTCCAAATGTACATAATTTGGACGAAAATGGTGTAATTGTTTGATTTAAACAAATGTCAGACAAGCTACATGCCAGTCATCTGTTGAATTAAAAAACCCTCACACACCCTTTTAAATTCGTTTTTGTGTTTGCTGCATGTTTGAATAATAGCGCCACCTTAATCTGTGCCTGAATCCTATACCATCTATCTGCCTCACATGAATAAAAGTAAAAAGAACACTTCTGCTCTAGCTCCAAAACCCCACAGACATGTCATTATTTCGCTACTGATTTATCCATTACAGTCATTGATAACCATCATCCCAATATCAAAATAAGAGGAGTCTGCCTTCAAAGTCAAACTCATTAACATCAGTCACTGTCCGAATCAGGAGCATGTTCCCACAGATTTCAAACTTACAAGCACTGACATCTAGGTGCATTAACACCTTCCGCAATCGATGATACAGTTCCAAAGTTCACGGCCTCAGCAATGTTCCAGCCACAATTCAAGTCAAAGTGGGCGGCATTGGGATACAGCACAATGGCTTCCCCTGGTTGCTGAACTACCTGTAAAAAGTTAATTTAGCCACAACAACTGCTAGCTTGTCATACAATGCATTTATAGAGACCCTTTACTCACCAATTTGTATGGAATAGCACGCTCTTCCAGCCATTGAAGCGAAGGAAGCACAGTCTTATGACCTAAAATGTTCCAGCATGAAGTATTGCCTTATGACAAACCACTCTTCCATAGATGGTACATTAACAATAGTGTTGCTCTAGGAGGAATTACAATCCTGTTCAACATAACACAATCAGAAAAAACAAAAAAACAATGACATTGACATTAAAGTCATTATTTTGACAACTTAATATCATAAAGACAAATATGTATTTGCATATGATTACATAAGCCATAAAGTTCATCACCATATCTTAGGGAGGCCCAAATGCAAGAAGTTGATACTCCAAAGTAGTGAATCCTCAATATGCAAAGCGAAAAAGGAATGTTTCGATCCCAAATAACAGTAGGGACACAACGAGCCATCATAATGATGGTCTGTGAAGTCTAATATGTTCTTGATTGAAGAGAGACTGAAGCCATCAATGATAGAGATAGGTTCATGGTTACCTAGGACAACTCCAGCACCATACAATATGGCAGTGTCTTCAACACCTAAGCGTTGCAATCTGTCTGGCTCACAATCAATGCATGCACACTGCTTTGAAGGTTCCCTTATATTCAAATATGGTAGACCCATTTTCACAGTTTTCCTATAATCTTCAGGTTATTTTGCATCTTCCATTCAAAGACGCTTCTTTCTTTCCTCATTGTCAACACATTTGGTGGAAGAAACAACCCTCTTTTCAACAACGTCAGAGAAGGAACGGGTCACGACATCTTTCACATTGTGGCTTTGAAGTTTTTGGGAGCTGATAAACAAACTAAACATTAGACTGATTAACTGATGAACATTAGGTATATGACAAAAGAAAGAGAACACTCACCAACATGTCTCCTCACTAAATGACGAGATATTGCAACATTGTTCTTTGAAATGTTTTTTTGAGAGTGGTTTTGCCGGAGCACTTCTGTATTGGTAAATGTTTTGTGCTGCATCTTCCATGATTTGTTGATCCTGTAAGTCTCTAAGGTTTTTCATGACCAGATGAATAATTGTTGTGCTTGCTGTTTGCCGCTCCACTGATGGACCAGTAACAATCTGCCGGAAAATAAGAAACGACAATGCATCAAGATCAAGTGGTTACAGAAAACTTCAAACTTTGGAATGTTTTACGTTGACTTAACCTTGAACACTCCATCATCCCATCCAACTCTGTTTTTCTCTTGCGAGTTGGTGAAAGAGTCAAAACACAAGAGGTCTCTACCCCGACAGTTCAGTACACTAACACCACCTTTCAACATTGTTCAAGAGATCCTGCTTGGTGTTGGTGACCCGTTTCACTTTTACAAAACAAGGAAAACGAACGTAACCTTCGACTTCCAACATAGGCAGGGGAGGAGTGTACATAAAGCAGAAGGAATACCAAAAAAAAAAAAGCCGACGGCGAGGCGACCTGGTATGAGAAATTGCATCGAACACCAACATAGCAGAAGATCTTCGTCTAGGAAACTGGTTGAAATCTGCTGAAGAAACGTAGGTCTGTGCGTTCTACAGCTGCCTACAATCGCAGTCCTAGGTAATACTTTTTATAAATATTATAAAGAGTTACTGAGTGTGGATCGTAAACATTAGCCATCGCTTTACGCACTCGTCAGGAACGTTGTTTTCGATTCTACTGCAAATAACCGTTCCCGGCTTAGACGCAGTAACACCGCGCTGTGTGAAGAGGGTAACGGCGGCCGCACCGCACGGATGGATGCCGATGCGAAAACGCGGCAACAAATCCTCAAAACACCCTCTGTGCCTGTCCGTTATGTGAAAATTCAACCTGTGAATGTCTCCAAAAGTTTGGCGCAGCCCGTGATGGGCTCCAGTCCTTACGGTAACCAACCCCATGACTACGTTTTGGTAAGTCGCCCGTCCACCTTAGGTGACTCGAAAGAAGACGCGTAAAAGTGTAGGGTTATCTATTTCAAAAATTGTGTACGGTAGTATCGAAACCGTTGGACGTTTTCGTCCATATTTGGAAGCCAAGGCGGAGGCGATGCGGATGCATTGCAACGTTTGTTTTCAAAAGTTTGGGTAAAGTACTGTGGAGAAGCTCGAAACGGAAGCAAGAAGTCGCAATCACCGCGGGGCTACTGTTCCTCTCCAGTTGGGAATCAGGCTCAACTCGCATTTCGGCGAAAAAAATGTGTGATGTCTCCAGCGGATTTTACGCCGTCTTACTTCCGTTTTGGGCTTGTCGCGAGTACCCTATTTCTGTGAGAAGCGATGGCTCGGTAAAGTCGGAAATTCTAACGTTGTAAGTGAAGTTTACGGGTCTCGAGGTATTCGAAGTAACAGAATCTGTTGTCGTGGTGTGGTTAGGAACATCGGTGGAACACAGGTTTGCGGTGAGTGGGGAATGAATATTTATATATGTGGAATCGCACCACAGTGAGTTCGTTTTATTGATGCGGTGGTGCCACTCCACGATTATTTAGATCAAAGCATGGAGCCTAACCTCTCCCGAGCGTGATGTCCGTTTCAGCACTTAGTGTTTGGTGCGAATGTCATTTTATTCGTACCTTCCGAATTGCTGGGTGTGGGCTCTCAAGCAATTGGTACATGAATTTTCAAACTATCAATTGCAAACGAATTAGATTATGATAGTTTTGGTTCGCAATGCTCCTTGGCATAGTTCAGACAATCGTACTGACTATTGGGGTGTGTTGTTATGATGCGTTTTAGGTTGTAGGGTAGAGTAGGCTAGGTGTAGGCTTGTTCTTGGTCAAGCAACAGACTTTCTTACAAGTTCTCTTTTTATTTGCAGTGAGGAAACGCATCGTATACTACTTGTATGCTACTCGCCCTGGTCCAGCTGTGGCGAAACACCAATAGATGGAGTCCTTTCGAGTAACCTACAGATTTATTAGTTGCAGAGCGTCTCTTCATAATGACGGTCTCTATTTATTTGTCAGCTTGCATGGGATGTTTTCTTGTTGACTTTAACTGATGCATGTAATTGCTTTTCATTGAACAGGGCCCACTCAGCTTCTGATGCATATCCAGGCGTGCTACTGTTCGATGTGGTGCTGCAGGCAACAGGCTTCTCATGACACCATTGCAACTGTGAAGCGGATCAGCACTTGTCCTCTTCGATTCCAGCGCTGAGTTGCTCATCACAGTCCAGATTGTTTCCTGTTTATAAAAGGTTAGTGTTCTGCTTCTTCTCTGTGTCGTGGTTGTTTTTGCTGTGGAAGTGAAAGGGTATCTTAAAGGGGTTACTTGTGGGGCTTGAAAAGAGGGCCAGTAAGATGCATGTGTTATGAAACTAATTAAAATGATATTCCTTTGTGTTTTACTGCTGTTTCAAAAGGCCGTTAGGGATTGGTTAGTTGTGAATAGGATGTGAAGCAGAAAATTTGTATTTACATTATTGCGTTGAGTGCACATCACCCGTTTCATGTGGTATTGTCAATGGTGGAGGGTGAAGGTGTCGTGATATAGGTGAGCCTTGTATAAACATATGTCGTTCTGGTGAGAACACGAAGTTTGATGTATCTGAATTTACAGTCCTTTTATTCATTTATGAATTGAGGTGAGCTAGGTGCTTTTATACATGCATGTGTTGTCCTCACATTCATTATACATTCCTTTCCATTGCCATTTTTTTTCTTTCTTAATTGCTCGGAAAGTGTAACATGCTGCTCTGTTTGTGAAATTTTAAGTGTGTTCCACTTTGTTGCTAGTTAAAAGTGCATCTGGCACATAAAGCTTTACATCTAATGGGGCAGTTCTTGCAGATGGTTTGTTCAGTGACACTCTTTTGGAAAATTTATTGGCTGAGCGATAGCGAAGCCCTTACCCCACTGGCCCAAAAATGTTTTGTCTGTTTGTCTGTGTGCGTGCGTGTCTGTCTGTCCGCGCGATTTCTCGAGAACGGTTCATCGTAGAGGGCTCAAATTTGGACCACAATCTCCTTGCATCATACCGGAGTCAACCTCACCTCGGGGGCATCCTACCTCAGGTGCTGCTGCAGGTGCCGGTTGACAAACCAGGGCCTTCTTGTGCAAGAACTGGAACAGGGGGGCTAACTTCTAAATCGTGCCGATTTTCAAACATGATCATGGCGACCTACCCCTTCTAAAATCACCCAAAGACCCAATTTAAGATGGCGAAATCGACCCCAGGTGCTGCTGCAGGTGCTAGTGGTCAAAACGAGGCCTTCTTGGGCAGGAGCAGGAACAAATAGTAAAACTGCTAAACAAGCTGTATTTTGAGCTTAAAGATCGGAACCGACCCCGCTTAAAATACACTCAGAACTTCAATTACAATGCCGAAAAGGACCCCAGGTGCTGCTGCAGGTGCCGGTTGGCAAAACAGAGCCTTCTTGAGCACAAACTGGAAGATGTGGGCACACTTTTAAATCGTGCAGAATTTTAAACTTCAACATGGCCACCGCCTCCATCTAAAGTCACCCCAAGACTCCATTCAACATGCCGAAATTAACCCCAGGTGATGCTGCAGGTGCTAGGGGTCAAAACAGGGCCTTCTTGGGCAGGAACTGGAACGGGGGCCAAATTCTAAATCGTGCAGAATATCAAACTTAAACATGGCGAATGACCCCCTCTAAAATCACCCCAAGACTCCATTCAACATGCCGAAATCAACCCCAGGTGCTGCTGCAGGTGCTAGGGGTCGAAACAGGCCCTTCTTGTGCAGGAACTGGAACAAGGGGGCCAAATTCTTAATCGTGCAGAATATCAAACTTTAACATGGCGACCGACCCCCTCTTAAATCACCGTAAGACCCCAATCAAAATGCCAAATTTGTCCTTTAGGTACTGCTGCAGGTGCTAGGGGCCAAACCAGGGCATTCTTGAGCAGGAGCAGGAACAAAAGGAAAAACTGCTAAAAAAAGCAGTATTTTGAACTTAAAGATGGGAACCGATAACGCTTAAAATACACTCAGGACCTCAATCACAATCCTGAAGAAAACCCCAGGTGCTGCTGATGGTGCCAGTTGTCAAAGCAGGGCCTCCTTGGACCGGGACCGGTTAGGCTAGGGTAGGTTAGGTTAGAGCAGCAGTAGAGAAGTCCACAATGAGTAGGGGAAGTTGGAGTAGGCTAGGTCAGGGTAGGGTAGGTTAGTTTAGAGTAGGGAAGGGTAGGTAAGGTTGGAGTAGGCTAGGGTAGGTTAAGTTAGAGTTGAGCACGATTGAGTACGGTAGAGAAGTTCACAATACTGTGGGAGTAGGTACGTCCAGCGGTTAGGTTAGAAGCGTAGCGTCCCTCGCGCTTCAAGACCGGCGCCCGCAGGCCGCCGTACTGACTAATTAGCCCCGCAGGGTCCCACACGCCCGGTGACAGCCGCCGGCAGGCCAAGGTAGGCGTACGCCAGGCGTGGAGGGGCGGAACAGTGGTTCGCGGTGAGCGAAGCCTGTTACGCCACGACGCGGTCTGGCGTACGCCTACCTTGTGATTAAATGTTGCTTTCCTGTCCTGTATATGTATGTTTCTCTACTGCACGTTTTGCTTTGAAGACTCAATTGTTTCTCGTGTCGCCTATTACTCACATATGGTTTGCTTTTGTCAGAACAGGGCTGCTTTCAGCTTCTGTCACTTGGAGACTGCAGCTGCTACTGCTGCTGGATGCTGCTGGTGGTTGTGCCAACATGACGACCTCTTCTCAACGCCGTTGCAGCTGCGGGTAGCGTGTATCCTCGGGCTTGTCCAGTGTTGGGCTGCTCATCATGACTCCTCTATAAGCTGAGTATTCATCATCAATTCTTGGTTTTTCTTTTTCTTTTTGAGGGAGTTGGGAGTTAAACTAAAACAGTAAATTAGGTAATGTCTTTGTTCGTCTTCAGCATCTTCTGAGAAAGAATTTTCAGGGGTGGGACGATCACTTAAGCTACCGGTACAGGAAATTCAGATTTCGTATCTACTACCTCTTCATGAGTGAGGAGAGCCGCCAGGACGCGTCGTGTGTGAGAATTCACGGGCGTGAGCGCAGGGTCTGATTCATTCGACAACAATGCACACGCAGAGACGCACGCCCTGTGAGATTTATTCTGTGACCAGAACGGTGTGCCTGTCGGCATTCTGGACAAGTGCCCTGGGGCACTCGTGGGTGACCCTTTCGTGTGGGACTTAAATCAATAGAGAGATTGACATTCTTTCGTCTGACGATGGCCCAGGACGAGAGCCATATAACTCATGGCAGTCAGCTGCGGTCACGTGTACTTATGTTCGCTTATGTGGATTACGTTGTCTACGTTTATATTGCACGGCCAGTTAGGATCCCCAGACGACTGCCGTAAGTGGCGTAGTCCCGGGTGACTTCTAGAACACACTATGACTCTGCTCGTGCACGTCTTGCATGAGTACTGCCGGACGCGCGCTGTGGCGTTGTCCACGGCCGTCTCTTCAGGTTCGTGCTCCAGTAGTGTGTCACAAGCTCAGCAGACTGCTGGGGGACCGCTGGACGCGCGGCTGTGGCGTTGTCCACGGCTGTCCCTTCAGCATCGAGCTCAAGTATTTTGTGAGATGGTAGCAGAGTGCAGGAGGTCCCCCTGGCGGGTGCTGTGGCGTCGTCCACGGCCGTCCGTGCAGGTTGGAGCTCAAGTAGTGTGTCAGACGCTCAGGAGACTGCTGCAGGACCGCCGGACGCGTGCTGTGGCGTCGTCTACGGCCGTCCGCGCATGTTCGTGCTCAGGCAGTGTGTGACAAGCCAGCCGAGTGCAGGAGGTCCGCAGGACGCGCGCTGAGCACTGCTCATGCAGGTTAGGGAAGTCATGGAAAGTCATGGAATCAGTAACCGGTTATGGAACTGATGGATAAGTTATAGAAACGCGCAAGATCTTCTGGAAAACATTCGCTAGACCGCAACATTTTGAATCGCACCGCTCTGGTTCATTAACTTCTCTCCCGGGCTGTACTCGTCTCGCGCTACCGGCCATTGCTGGGCCTGGCCTGACTCTCGGCTCGGCTCCGCTGGCCAGCCAGCCGCAAATAGACATGCCATCACCATTGAGAACGTGCAGAAATAGTTATTGAAAATCGTTAATTGCCTTTCGGAAAGTCAGGAAAAAATCGTGGGTATTAGATATTTTTGATACTCTATGAACCCTGCGGAGTGGTTGTTTAGGGCCGTCCGTGCAGGTTGCATCTTAGGTTGTGTGCCACGAGCTTAGAAGACTGCTAGGGGCCGCCGGAAGTGAGACTGTGGCGGTGTCTACGGCCGTTCGTGCTAGGTCGCGAACGTAGAGGACTTTCGCAGCTAGCAGAGGTCATGAGTTCTGCCGGACACAGGCTGTGGCGGTGTCCACGGCCGTCTGTGCCTGTTCGCGGACATGGAGGGCTTTCGCAGCTAGCAGAGGTCATGAGTTCTGCCGGACGCGTGCTGTGGCGTCGTCTACGGCCGTCCGTGCAGGTTCGAGCTCAAGTAGTGCGTCAGAAGCTAGCCGACTACTGGAGGACTGCTGGACGCGTGCTGTGGCGTCTTACACGGCCGTCCGTGCAGGTTCGAGCTCAAGTAGTACGTCAGAAGCTATGAGACTTCTGGAGGACAGCCGGACGCGTGCTGTGGCGGTGTCAACGGCCGTCTGTGCCTGTTCGCGGACATGGAGGGCTTCCGCTGCTAGCAGAGGTCATGATGTCTGCCGGACGCGTGCTGTGGAGTCGTCTACGGCCGTCCGTGCAGGTTCGAGCTGAAGTAGTGCGTCAGAAGCTAGCCGACTACTGGAGGACTGCTGGACGCGTGCTGTGGCGGTGCTGCAGCGTCGTCTACGGCCGTCCGTGCAGGTTCGAGCTCAAGTAGTGCGTCAGAAGCTATGAGACTTCTGGAGGACCGCCGGACGCGTGCTGTGGCGGTGTCCACGGCGGTCCGTGCCTTTTCGCGGACATGGAGGACTTCCGCAGCTAGCAGGGGTCGTGATATCTGCCGGACGCGTGCTGTGGAGTCGTCTACGGCCGTCCGTGCTGGTGGGGCTCAAGTATTGTGTAACAAGGTTAACAGACTGCTGGAGGACCGCCGGACGCGCTTTAGCGTTCTCCACGGCCGGTCGTGTCATCTTCGGTGTGGGGAGAGGCGTGTTGCACTGGCGGCCGTCTTTAGGTTTGGGTGGGACGGTTGTTAATTCACCGAAATACGTTTGAGAAGCATGATTTTTATAATGCGAAGCATTTTAGAGCATTTTACTGTACGAACTTACTTGTGTTGAAAAGCATCTCGCTTCATCACATGATAAATTTGGTTTGCAGGATTGTTAACCAAGCTATTTGAGCGCATGCAAACAAATTATTTCGGCATGCGAAGCGAGCTGCCTAGCGGTGCAAACAATATACTAGCTCATAGACCCTGGCTTGAGCCATGCTACGGTAAGGGATGCGGATGCGCCTGGAGAACGGGTAGCTGGTCACCGCGAATGATCTTTCGTTTGCAGGGACAAAGGAGGATTAATCCTCAATGCTGGCTCTGTGAACTAATTCGAAATCGACACGAGAATCGTACATTGAGGGTGTGATAGGTGGCTTATTCTCTACGATGTGTGTCACCACGGTTACATCACCTTGGAGTGGGTCCACGTATCAGCCAATCCTGACCCTGCCACGGTACGCTTCTTACACATACGTTCTCTGTTTCAGCAGGCACCAAGTGTGGCAGAGACGTACATACGTCGGCTCATCGATCGTGTGGATTTCTTCTCAGCACTGCGATTTGATCAGTTTACGCACCAGCGTTTCCATGACTCAAGAAGAAAGGTACGTGTGTCCCTAGCTTTTTCTTTGCAGTTAAGCATAGTTCACATCGTTCCTCGGAACAAAAGTTTTCGTCGGCAAACGTCTGTTTTGGACTGGAGGCATTTAGAAGCTACCGGATCATTCCGATTCATCCGATTCAGCTAGGCAGAACATGGAAATTTGGCGTGCTATGTCTCAAAATGCCCCCATTTTCTACCAAAACCGCTAAGAACCGAGTGGGTTTTAGGAAGGCGTGTACTTTTAGTTGTTTTCTTTTTAGCTAACTTTTGAATGCTACCGCGAAGTGTTCGGAAAATCCGGAAAGGGAAAGATTTTTTTTTTGTGGCGAAGAGTGCTGAAGTCTGTCCCCTTCACTGGTAATGCTAACGATTTATTATGAATGCATTTTTATTTCATTTCGCTCAGTTATTTCACTTTCAATCAGATTTGTGAACCCCTGAAACTACGCAGCACCGCCTGAAAGGCAGGTTACTTATCTTCTCGCCGTTCCGGTGCAGCTTAGCAGACATTCTTCCCGTGTTTCAGACAGCAACTTCACGGACACTACTTTACGTGCGGGGCGGGCTGGGGTTCCCAGCCCGATGCAGCGAGGCCGTCAAAAGGGCTGACCCTGGCGGAGACGGCGTTTCAACGTCTTTCGCGCTGTCTTCGGCCATCTCAATGGAGCTAACCTCTTCGCTTTCAAGTTGTGCCCACCCTCACTTTACACATTTGGTATGCATTTCTCAGTTTTTGGGTGAAATCTTATGACTCCTTTCGGTTTCGGGTGTCAATAGCCCAAGAGGTAACCGTTTTCCCGCTTACTCAACGCGTAAACCGGCTAAATTGGGACACTTACAGCATCGCAGCTCGGCTCTTGTCTGCCCCATCGCTTAGAAATTTTGGCATATGTCGTGTCCAGTGCTTCTCTCCGCCTGATTTAAGTTTCATCTATTTACCGTGACTATGCTGAGTGTGTGAACTATCCTAAAAGGTTACGAAGGTTAAGGCTTAGCATTACAAAGGAAGTGAAGGCAAGCATTCTTGTAAGGGATTTTTTTGAAATTGCGAAGTGTACTCATTCCAAATAGTCACATTTTTGACATGCAAACAGTGTAAATGAAAGAGTAATGATCATAATTCAATGCCAACTCATATTCAACGAATCTGAAACCATCATCATAGTTTAATTAGTAGTGATCATCATTGTTTCATTAACAGTGAAAACAAGCTTACGACGGAATTATTTCAATTGAATTCTTGTAGGGATTCTACGCAACTACAATAAATTCCTTGGGAAGGAACTTCTGTAACACAATGCCCCCGTTTCATTTGTAACGGTTTAACCGTGTCCGCATCCATTATATTGTTCCATGGTGAGTAATCGAAAATTCGCATTTGATTGCAGGCTGCGCCGTCTTCATCGTATGTGTTAACGGGAGCACTTAACGCACCTTTTCGGTACTGTCACCCGTGGGAAACTATCAGTGACCATATATGAATTGTGTTAGGCTACCCCACCACAGCTTCCATGCTCGGAGCAACCCCAAGACTGGACCGCCGGACATTTTCGTTCACTGTGCACTTAACGCACCTTTTCGGTACTGCTGTGGACCGCCGGCAACTAGGCAGTCCTACGGATCTACGGTTGCCCTTACGCGTCCCCGAAGAGCAGCGGCAACGAGGAGACGACGGCGCACGTTTCGTAACACTGGAAGGAAGAAGGTGAAAGGAAGCAGGAGAACAGCCGGCTTGGGGCCGAGTGGAGCCGGCGAAGTGAAAACTTCATTTGGACTGTGCTTTGCGCTTGGTCGTGTGGCTTCTTGCCTTGACAACTGACTCTGTGCTAATGCTCGTCTTGTGGACTCGAACTCATTGTGTTAATTTTGTACAGCCTTGTTGTGGCTTGTGTGTCATTTAATGTAAATACTATGCAAGTGTAACATTTTTTAGGTTAATCCGGCATTGACTGTATGCTTTATTATTTCCATTACTAATGTCTTTCAACATTTTAGCATTTCCTTTACCTACTTCAATTAGCAACCCGGGAAGTTTAAATGTTTTGCAGCACCGCAGTTTCATTAGGACATATCCATAAGTTTGGTAGGGTAATGATAACTGATTGGGATGCTTAAATTAAGTGATCGCCTCTTGTTGGGGTTTGGGAGTAATATGAAGGTTGCTTTTGCTCAATTGAATTATCATGCTTTGTGAACTCCATTTCTACTGAATAAACGTCGATTTGTAAATGAGTATTTCATTTCAGATTTATCCACTGTCGTTTCGTCACTCACTTTGTCTTAGGGGGCATCACAACACTTAACCCACATACTTATTTTAGCCCAAAAATGTTTTTCGCAAATAAAGCACAACCACTATTATTTTACCCATTATATTAAGCCCCCCACTGAAAGTTTGCACACTTTTTCTCCCACCAATAATAGCCAGCTGGAGTGTAAGACAGAGGCTTCTGTGCTCACATCACAATTAAAGATAGGAAATGGGTTAAAGTTCATTGGTGCTGTAAATGGTCATACGACGAATAAGTAATTGGTCGAGGACTACAATAAACGTTGCGTGCAGCGCGGTGGGTGAAATGTGAAACGTAGATCTTGTTATGCATTTAACATCTGAACATTTGGTAACCATCAAGATAGATCTTTACACGAAAAAATTGCATATTTTTCTGTCCAAGTTACTTGGAAATATGCCACGGACCGCAACAGAGCAGGCACACAGCAGAGTGTGCTGCGCATCTACGCCCCGTCTGGGTAGGCAACCTATCCGGCGCAGGCTCGCGATACCCCGCGGTCGCGGTACTGGAGACATAACGTCCCTGTACACTCGACAAACGCCGTATAACTAACGAGTTTAATGTCATAAAATTAATTCAAATGAAAAAAATATTAAAAAATATTAAAATCCTTTTTTTTTAATTGCCAGGTCGGCTACAATATATTTAATATGCTTTCGAATATATTTGACCGACCTGTGTAACGACCTGCATTAAAAATATTAATATATATTAATATAAATATATTGGGTCGGTCAAAATAAGGGTCGGTCTACCGACATACACCCGGAAAATCACAAAGTAATAATTTTTCATTCATTATTGCTTTTAGTTATTTGTTTTTACATAAAATGCGTGTAATTATTTCAAGACCTGATTTTACTCTCATCTTGTGAGGATACCGTAAAAAGCTGAAAGGCAAAGTTGATTATAATTTTTTATGAGACCCCCGGGTGAGTTTTGAGCTCACCAACGCATTTTCGAACAGATTTCAAAAAAGCTGTTGCTCGAAAGCAGCAAGCATCCTATCAATGTGGACGTTCTAATGCCGAGTTTCCCATTACTTCGCACGGGAGTGGTTACAGATTGCTATCACCGCTGCGCGGAATTGAACCGGCTAGCCCAGAACTCCTCTGGAGAAAGTACCAACCTCCATGCAGGTGTTAGCCCTAAGAAAAAGAATTATTTAACACTCATTCATTATCAAGACAGTATATACATATTTATATAGTTGTGCTCTTCATTAAGAAACTGAATGTTCAAGGGAAGAGGGTGATAAATTAATTTTGTGTAAGCAGCACGTCTCCAAACTTATAACACGTGTCTCGGCGTATACTGATCCACGTGCCCAATTCCCGTGGTCCCCAAAGCCAGCTTACCACCTGAAAAAGAAAAACGAAATATGAGACACATAAGTATGAATAGAAAACATTCCTCTGCATCTCTCCGGGCTAGGAACCGGCTGCTTCTGACAGAAAGCCAAAAAGATATGGAATTTCGTCAGAAGAAGGCTGCATTTATGTTTTTTTATTTATTTTTTCATTGACTATTACATTATATCAAACCAATAAATAAAATGGGGTTCGAACATTTTCGAACATACACTTTGCACTGAAAAAACCGGCGGTGTCGGGCGGAGCGAAGTTTTTTCTGCCCACTTCAATAGCGTAGTGTTGCCCTATGTTAACCTTTGCTATGCAGAGTGTACGGTGAACTGACAAGGAGTACAGTCGCATGTTGCAAAAGTAAATGCTTTTGGTTTGTAAGCGTTAATATAACTGCTCGTTTAGGCAACCGAATATTCTTCTTAGGTGAACTGCGTGTTGAAGCAGTTGTGCTTCAATAGACTTGTCAGAAACGTAAGTGTATATCAGCTAATGCGGACGTCGTTTGCTCTCAGCGTTAGGTCAACTGCACATTACAAGAACTGATCGTTTTCGGACTGAACTGAATTTAACTGAATTTGAGCAGATGCAGTTATTCCCCCCCCCCCCCCTGGAACGTTTACACAACAGAGCGCAGAAGCATCTATGCATTAGTAAAACTGCTCATTAGTCAAACTGCGCATTGGTCAAACTGCGCATTAGCATGACTAAGCATGACTGAAACTATTCTCCAGGTTTACTGAATGGAACTGCTTTTCGGTGTAAGGTCTGGGTAGTCATTTGAAAACCAACTGTTCCCTCCACCGCTTCTTATTCACTCGGATATTTTGTCAGTGTAGCATGACGACATGCGTCCGTTCTCATACCACGACTGTGAGTTAATCTGTGTTGGTCTCGCTAAAAATGAGCATTAAGAGAACTGATTGTAGTCCAATGTACTTTGTCCATCTGATGGTTAAGCAGCTGGCTGATTTACAACGGAGCGTTGGAGCAAGTAGACATTTTTCTAAGTGAGCGCTAGAACGAACAAAAATTAGGAAAACACTTCGCTAGTCGTGACTCGGACAATCGCAAATGTGCAAACTGAACAGTGTCCAGTATCAAGTAAGAACTGCATGCGTTTCTACACACTGAGACATACTGCTTTAGTGCAACTCTTATGTTGCTGCAGATACGATATCCGCACGTCAAAGTCTGGAGAACTTATATCAGTCCCAACTGCGCGTTGTTTCAACTGAGTGTCAGAACCACAAGCAATTAGTCCACCACTTAGGGTTAACAAGACGTCTACTTCTGAAATGGCATTTGTCGGACTGCGGCCGCTACTGGCGGCCTGCCCTTCCGCCGCCTACATCGCAGCTCAGTATCTGCGAAGCTTTCCGTGATGGGAATTTCGGCAAATGAGCTTAAGGCCAACTGCGTGTTAATAATGCTCGACATGAAGTCTTCCAAGTATTTTGTCTGCCAATACTTGATACACCTGTCGAAACCTCAAGAGTAAGTTAATCCAACGGTGCATTACAGGAACTGCGCGTTACATGAACTGCACATTACAGGAACTGCGCGTTGCATGAACTGCACATTACAGCAACTGCGCGTTACATGAACTGCACATTACAGCAACTGCGCGTTACATGAACTGCACATTACAGCAACTGCGCGTTACATGCACTGCACATTACAGCAACTGTGCGTTACATGAACTGCACATTACAGCAACTGTGCGTTAAAGTAGCTATCCGTTCTAGCTACTGCCCGTGTAAGCAACTACTCTTTACAGCAACTGTGATTTATTTAAACTGCGCGTTTGTCAAACTGGGCGTCATTACAACCGCTAATGGGCCAGGGGTGCGGAGCTGGTGCTTTGCAAGTTTGAATTTTCCCGCTGGCGGCTAGCGATTTAACTTCCGCCGGCTGCCGCGAGTCCCCCGTAGAGTCCCTCCAGTCCCCCGCTCCGGCCTCCCCTACCACTTCTCTTCGTCCTTCCCCCTCCCCCTCTTCCCCCTCCACCTCGCCCCTTTCCTAAGAGCATGCTTTCCCGCCAAACTCCGCTCTTCCCCCTCCCAACTGGGTGGTTGAGTGGTTGCCAACCGCCCTACCGAAATAAATAGTAACATGTGATCGGAAAATCTCTACGTTGACTCGTGTGCTCCTTTTAAGCCACAACATGTAAGACAGTTATTAGAGCTCATCGGTTTCGCTCTGTGTATGACCGCGGGTCAACTTTCAACCTTTCAACTCACATTCCTCTCCGTCGTGTTGGTATACCTGCAGCCATTGTTGACCAGCAGCGTTACCGCCGCCAACCGAAGCCAACCGACGCCAACCGACGCATCAGTCCGTGTCTTCGCTCGTCTTCGCGCTGGTTAGATCTGTTCGTTGGCAATGATGTTGTGGATCGATTCCTGAAATCCTTCCAGACCAGTTGGCTCTCAGATCCAACCAAATTTAGAGTGTATGGTCACCCAGAGAAGACTAATGACTTCTCAAGTTCCCTGCTTGCCAAATTAAACAATGTTAAACAGGGTATCTGGGCTCTTCTGGGTAAGTTGCTTGGCCTTTGGTTGTTGCTGTCTGACACTAATAACTCTATGTGGTAATCTTGCTTTGATTCCTTTCACAGCGCTTCTGTCAGACATCTGCGGAAAGTCTCGTCAGACTTATGGGAGACACTGCAATGGGTTTGACATTTCTTCACAATCCCCTGTGAAGCTTCTGTACTATGATGACAGAATTGTTGGTGCACGGAGGCTCTATGTGGGCCAAGAAATCAACTCCGTGCAATTTGTGAAATGGTGCCGCAGAAGTGTGAAGGATGTCCTGCACATCGTTTGTGAGGAGCGGAGAAATAGGCGCCTGAAGAGAGCTCTGCTGTGTGGGTCCACCTTCGATGAGGCTAAAACTAGCTCCGATTCTTCCTCTGAAAGGTAATCACTAAGTTGTGGCAAGTTATTTATTTGTTGCAATGCTTTACTTTGTATTCAGGTTCACATTATAGTGTGTCTTGTTTTGTTTCTATCATGTGCAGTGGTGAAGAGAACTTGCCCGACTCAGATAACAGTGTCTGGCGTATTCAAGGAGAGAGTGATGAAGAAATGGATTTTGTAGGGGCCTCTCAGTTTATTGAAAGCACACAGGATGTTCCAGTGGTCTTACCTCCTGCCACCATGCCTGCTGCAGCCCGCGAGCCTCTGTCTTGTGTGTTCTGTATCACAGAGGCCGCGACAGTAATAGCACTCCCATGTAAACATTTTGTCAGTTGTGAGGATTGCAAGGTACTAGTGGATATGTCTGCATGTGTCACATGCAGGGGGGTCATATCTTCATTGTTGGATAAAGTTATTAGCACATGAGTGATTATATCGTTAATTTTGTACACCATTTGTCCATAGCTTTCAATTTTTACTCTGAATTCTTTGATACTTGTTCTTGATACTTCCCCTTAATTTCTGTGCTTAACTCACAATGCCAGTTAGTATTAGATAAATTTCATTTTGGAGCTGTGTTCATAGATTTTCTGCCTGTGTTAATTTTAGTGTATTTCATACACTGGTCATTTTCAAAAGCTTTCTTGAAACTTTACAGTATGAATTGGTAATGATATTTGTTAGGTACTTGTTTTCTAGACATATGTGCTACTGTATTTCTGTTTGTCAAATAAGTTTCAGTTTTGAATTGTCATGTCATCTACAGGCTGCTCATAGATTCATTTTCTTGATTAACATTAAGTGTTTGTCTGTGTTAAGTGTTTTAATTAAGTGTCTTTTATATGCTGCCATTTTCCAAAGCAACTCTTACAGTGTGATTTCTGTATGATACTTATTACGTACTTGTTTCCTAGACATCTGTGCTACTGTATTCCTGTTTGTAGCTCCCAGATAAGTTTCATTTATGAATTGTGATGTTAAAGACAGGTTGTTTAGCACCCAGAATGTTCCAGTGGTAACACCTCCTGCCACTATACCTGTTGCAGCGCTTAACTGTGCTTAACTAACAATGCCAATTAGTATTAGATAAATTTCATTTTGGAGCTGTGTTCACAGATTTTCTGCCTGTGTTAATTTTAGTGTATTTCATACACTGGTCATTTTCAAAAGCTTTCTTGAAACTTTACAGTATGAATTTGTAATGATATTTGTTAGGTACTTGTTTTCTAGACAAATGTGCTACTGTATTTCTGTTTGTCAGATAAGTTTCAGTTTTGAATGGTCATGTCATCTACAGGCTGCTCATAGATTCATTTTCTTGATTAACATTAAGTGTTTGTCTGTGTTGAGTGTATTTTATATACTGCTGCCATTTTCCAAAGCAACTTTTACAGTGTGATTTCTGTACAATACTTATTAGTTACTTGTTTCCTAGACATCTGTGCTACTGTATTCCTGTTTGTAGCTCCCAGATAAGTTTCATTTATGAATTGTGATGTTAAAGACAGGTTGTTAAGCACCCAAGATGTTTCAGTGGTAACACCTCCTGCCACTATACCTGTTGCAGCGCTTAACTGTGCTTAACTTACAATGCCAGTTAGTATTAGATAAATTTCATTTTGGAGCTGAGTTCATAGATTTTCTGCCTGTGTTAATTTTAGTGTATTTCATACACTGGTCATTTTCAAAAGCTTTCTTGAAACTTTACAGTATGAATTTGTAATGATATTTGTTAGGTACTTGTTTTCTAGACAAATGTGCTACTGTATTTCTGTTTGTCAGATAAGTTTCAGTTTTGAATGGTCATGTCATCTACAGGCTGCTCATAGATTCATTTTCTTGATTAACATTAAGTGTTTGTCTGTGTTAAGTGTTTTAATTAAGTGTCTTTTATATGCTGCCATTTTCCAAAGCAACTCTTACAGTGTGATTTCTGTGTGATACTTATTAGGTACTTGTTTCCTAGACATCTGTGCTACTGTATTCCTGTTTGTAACTCTCAGATAAGTTTCATTTATGAATTATGATGTTAAAGACAAGTTGTTTATAGATTGATTTACTTAATTCACTGCGTTTCGTACACTGCCGCCATTTTCAAGATCTTTTTTGAATTTGTATAGTATGAATTATTTGTGATATTTGTCATGCAGATTTTATCTAGGCATCCGTGTTTGTCTATTCCACATGCTGCCTGTGTTAATTCCTAAAATATGGTTATCTTGATTAATTTTAGCGAATTTTATGCTCAGGTGTTGTGAAGTAATGCTCTTTATATTTATTGCATGAACTCTTTTATATTTGTCAAGCCTTTGTTTCCTAGGTAATGCACTTGTTTTGCAGTCATCTGTGCTGTGTCTTCCCTGTAATGGTGTTAATTAGTTTGCAGATAAATTTTGTTAATGCATGCAAGAGCAATTCTGGTGCGCTTGCAATAAAGTTTGTTTTTAGTAAAACTTAATACTGACTTGTCCCACCTCTTCTTTCCATATTCTTTTTCAAATCCCCTGCTACTGCTTAATATGATTGGACCATTCTGTGCACAGTTAATTTCAATTTTCTCCTCAGGGACATAGCATCTTGGAAGATACTTCAAATGCCAAACCAGCAGTTAGGGGGCGAGGGTGTCATTGTTCAAATAGATGAATCAGTTATTACTAAGAGAAAGTATGAGAGGGGAAGGGGGGTTCGTAAAACCAGGAAAGAAAAGTGGGTACTAGGTATCTATGATACAGTACAGAAGATTGGTGTTGTGCTCTACGTGGTGAAGAGAGACAAGGCAACCCTTGTCCCTCTAATTCGCCAGTATGTGAAGGAGGGTTTTGAAATATGGACAGACCACTGGGCTGCCTACAGGGGACTCGACAGCTTTGGTTACATCCACAAAACGGTGAACCACTCCAAAGAGTTTAAATCCGCTGATGGCACCTGTACTAATGGTGTCAAAGGTTACTGGTCTCGCCTAAAGCAATTTTGCCGGCACACTAGTGTTCTCAAAAGCCAACTGCTTGCAGAACATATAGATGAATTTATGTGTCGGCAACACTTCAGGGGAACTCCCAAAGAGCGCCTGGACTTATTCCTTGTTCATCTGCGGGAGAGGTACCCAGTTTAGTTATTTCAATTTGACTATGTAGTATTTACCCTTCTATCATTTTATGTTCTGTGATACATTGTGATATTAGTTAAATTAACTAAAAACATGTATTTTTGTTACTTATCGACATATATTCTGTGTTTCAGTAAATAACATAGATATACACTATTTCCTTTTTGAATTAATAGAAGGGTGATTATGTAAATGAATCACATTTAAATATACATAATTCCTTTTTGAATTAATAGATGGGTGATTATGTAAATGAATTACATTTAAATATACATAGAAAATTAATGATTCTCTAAATCTTTCTTGCCCTGGGCTAGGTTTCCCATTCAAGTCACAGAATCCACAACTTCACCATGCTGGTAACCGTACTCCCCGCTAGATGGCGACACGTGTCGTCTGCTGTTGCTATGGCTGTCAACAGCCATCTTCGCCTTGTTTCGTAACCTCAAAACGACGCTATTTGGTAAAATTTTAAAGTGCTAGGATCGCCGGATTTCATAGCCTATCGTGTTCGGGACTAAATAAGACGCCGAAATACCAAATTTGAGGCCGCTAGGTCAAAGGACAAAAATTCGACAGTACCCTACTATTACCCAAACGCAATTCTCCAAAAAACTTAAATCACCGTCCTTCAGGAGACAATACGGATTCATTGGTGACCACAGACGGTCATTGTATCAGTACAGCATCAATATTCAGTAACCTCATGGACAGATATGCATTCTGAGAAGAGTGCATAAAATATATGTGGCAGCATCATAACCTCAAATCAACACTCACACTGAATTTAAGAAAGTTATTTTCCTTCATACACACTGTCAACACTGATGGCAAATGTACTTTTTTCCCCTATCACAACAGAGACCCATTTGTTTACCATCTCAGTCTGGAAGTTGCCATACACTGCTAACGAGAGGCCAACTGTACTTCAGAAAACTTATGCACGATATTTCAAAACTAGCACTGGTACTCAATTCCGTCGGTTGATTTACCAGTAAAATAACAATTTAACGTTTTCACCTATCGTTTTTCGTCCGAGCTGGACACTAAATCTCAGCCACAGGCTAAGCCGCAACACCGCTACCCTGACCCTCCTCCGCGACGGAGGCTCTGTTTGCCTCTCCCCTCGCCCAGAGGGCGGCAGTTTTAGTTTAATCACTCGTAACTGCGACATATAATCAATATTGCTAACACCGTATGTTAATATAGACGTTAAAAGGTATTTTCCTGAAATTTGGAAGTCTCTCCGTGAAGGATAAGTAGGCGTACACACTTCCGAACAGTCGGCATAAGACTAAAAGCCCGTCGTCTGCTACGGTTTCTTTGGAAACGTGTGGGGACCGGCTAAAAAGGGTATGCTTGCCACATTGAACGGTACCTTTAAACCTTTGGAATTTCATTCAGGAAATGTGCGTTCAGCATCTTGGTGTTGGAGATGGTTCATCAATGCCACTCATCCTTAAACAATCAGTCGGAGTTTACTTGGCAGTGTGTATGTTCCCCCTTCCACAATATCCAACAAGATTTGTAGTAAAACAGCTTGCCTGTCACTTCCTGGAAGAGCAATGATATAAGCGTTGTTGGAAAGATAAATAAGACGGGGTTTGAAGTACTTTGTCTCGTCCTGCACGTTCACATCGCGAGAACCACGACTAAAAGTTTCGAAAGCAAGGGCTTCAAGGGCTGTTGTCACAAGTGAAATGCACACGCCTCGGAGCGGTTTCGTAGGTCTAAGATTTACAAGCATACATGTCTTACTGTGTATGAGATTAATCGCGATTTGAAGACGTGTACCATTTAGTTTTTTCTTCTTCCTTATGTGGTGGCTGGGCGGGTACGACTTTGCTGTAAAGTACTTGAGGAGACCAGCAGACGACGGCCTTGATGCGATGTCAGGCGGAGAGAGAGAGAGAGAGCAGAGAGAATCGATATTTTGCAGCCGTTCGGGCACCGCCTTCCGCCTGTCAGATCACCTCACGCGAGGCTACATACCCGATATGAGAAACTAACGAGGGACTGCTCTGTGGCCTGCTTAACGATCTACCAAATCGGCTCCGTAAATTGCGTTAGTTCGTTCTAATTGTGCTAAAGACATTTATTGCCCCAATTCGCTTAAAATCGAGTTTTCAATGTTAAACATCGTAAATCCCTTTTTCCAATTTTTTTTAAAACAACCATTTATATTATTTTAAAATTCTGAAAAATCATTTCTGTAAAAACAAATAATTTTAGTTGACTTTCTTATTTTTTAAGAAAATTGCAGACATTTAAATAGTGAAGATATTTTTTATTATTTTCTCCAAGGTTTCCTCATTTTAGAAAGAAAATTCTACTTAATACTTTATTGGGATTAAACTGAATTTCCTTTAAAAAAATAAAATCAGAAAAGACGGGGGTAGGTTTCAAGAGGGGTATGTTCTAGGATAGACTCGATTTTGAGCATTATGAAATGATTTCTTGTATTTTAAAAGTTCTTTGGTTGTCTTTTAAACATTTTATTTCAAAATCCTTCTTTTGAATAACATTTCCTTTCTATTAACATGAGCGTGGAGGTCCGCTGTGTTCATTCTAATTTTTTATACCAAAAACAGGGCCGGACTTGGAAGGCCACTTTCTAGAGTCTACAAACGCTGTACCTAACAGTAGGGGTACACAATAGTACGTTCACTATAGGGTGCTCCCACAAACGAGGACCCTCGCCTCGTTAGGTTAGGTTAGTAGAGTTCGCCACCTCTTTTTTTAAGCGAACGGACTATCGGGCACCCGCACCACAAGGGGTAGGGGAAGTGGCCTGTAAAAGTAGTCACCTACCTGTGGATCGTTGTTTTTGGTATGAAAAATAAGAATGTCAGCGGCGGACCACCGAGCTCGTTTAAATAGGTAGGAAATGTTGTTCAAAAGAAGGATTTTGAAATAAAATGTTTAACAGACAACCACAGACCTTTTAAAATGCGACAAATTATTTTACAATGCTTAAAATCAATAAAAGTATTTTATAAATTATGTGTCTCATTTAAAAACCATTATAATTCATTTATAAAAACAGAAAATGAAATAAAACACAAGAATGTCAAGAAAAAAAGAAAACTACATTTTAATTCAGGAGGGGGTGTTTTTGAGGAGGGTGTTTTTGTATTGACCCCATAACAGAAACAAGTGAAACTAAAAATGCTGATACAAATAGCCATTTCGCTGATAGTTCTTTATGTTTTTGCACAAATATTGGATGTGCCAACTCACGAATTGCATTTTCAATATCACTTAAATATTGTTAAGCCTTGTCTTCTCCATTTTTGGCCAAAATAACTTTCAGTTTTGAAGGTGGCATACCCTTACCAGTGTCAACAAGTTTCCTCAACGATTTGTATTTTTCCATATATGAGTCACCATTGACTTCTAACCCAAGTTTCTCGACACTCAAAAAAACACGGTTTAAAAACTTCCTCTGCCTACTAGGGCCCCAGCCTACAACCTCACAAAAATCAAACACACTTTCAGGTTTTTCTGGAACTTTAGTACAATCATCAAAGTTTTGAACTCTATAATATTTGAACAGGTCGTATATGTCTTCTAAGCTACCTTCAAAGAGCTTATGACACGACTTTGCTAGGTTGAAGAAGCATCTCCATGCACGCATGCTTTATATGCATTGAAATGGTTTTATTGCATTCCGACAAATGCTTTTTTTGCATGCCTATGCATTATATGCATAGAAATGCAATATCTGCATCACTCACGATGCATATTTCGCATTACAGGACTTTGGTAAGTTTAAGAAGCACCTACAGTCACGGGAGCTTTAAATGCATTGAAAGGCTATAAATGCATCCCGACATAGGCCTTTTTTTGCATGTCAATGCATTATATGCATCGCCATGCAATTTCTGCATCACTCCAGATGCATTTTTCGCATGGCACGACTTTGCTAGGTTGAAGCAGCATCTGCATGCACGCATGCTTTATATGCATTGAAATGCTTTTATTGCATTCCGACAAATGCTTTTTTTGCATGCCTATGCATTATATGCATAGAAATGCAATATCTGCATCACTCACGATGCATATTTCGCATTACAGGACTTTGCTATGTTAAAGAAGCATCTCCATGCATGCAGGCTTTACATGCATTGAAATGCTTTTATTGCATTCCAACAAATGCTTTTTTTGCATTCCCATGCATTATATGCATAAAAATGCAATATCTGCATCACTCACGATGCATATTTCGCATTACAGGACTTTGGTAAGTTTAAGAAGCACCTACAGTCACGGGAGCTTTAAATGCATTGAAAGGCTATAAATGCATCCCGACAAATGCCTTTTTTTGCATGTCAATGCATTATATGCATCGACATGCAATTTCTGCATCACTCAAGATGCATTTTTCGCATGGCACGACTTTGCAAGGTTGAAGAAGCATCTCCATGCACGCATGCTTTATATGCATTGAAATGCTTTTATTGCATTCCGACAAATGCTTTTTTTGCATGCCTATGCATTATATGCATAGAAATGCAATATCTGCATCACTCACGATGCATATTTCGCATGGCACGACTTTGCTAGGTTGAAGCAGCATCTGCATGCACGCATGCTTTATATGCATTGAAATGCTTTTATTGCATTCCGACAAATGCTTTTTTTGCATGCCTATGCATTATATGCATAGAAATGCAATATCTGCATCACTCACGATGCATATTTCGCATTACAGGACTTTGCTATGTTTAAGAAGCATCTCCATGCATGCAGGCTTTATATGCATTGAAATGCTTTGATTGCATTCCGACAAATGCTTTTTTTGCATGTCAATTCATTATATGCATCGACATGCAATTTCTGCATCACTCCAGATGCAGTTTTCGCATGGCACGACTTTGCTAGGTTAAAGCAGCATCTGCATGCACGCATGCTTTATATGCATTGAAATGCTTTTATTGCATTCCGACAAATGCTTTTTTTGCATGCCTATGCATTATATGCATAGAAATGCAATATCTGCATCACTCACGATGCATATTTCGCATTACAGGACTTTGCTATGTTTAAGAAGCATCTCCATGCATGCAGGCTTTATATGCATTGAAATGCTTTGATTGCATTCCGACAAATGCTTTTTTTGCATGCCCATGCATAATATGCATAGAAATGCAATTTCTGCATCACTCCAGATGCATATTTCGCATTACAGGACTTTGGTAAGTTTAAGAAGCACGTACAGTCACGGAGGCTTTAAATGCATTGAAATGCTATAAATGCATCCCAACAAATGCTGTTTTTGCATGTCAATGCATTATATGCATAGGCATGCAATTTCTGCATCACTCAAGATGCATATTTCGCATGACTGGACTTTGGTATGGTATAGAAGCATCTCCATGCATGCAGGCTTTAAATGCATTGAAATGCTTTAAATGCATCCTAACAAATGCTTTTTTTGCATGGCAATGCATTATATGCATCGACATGCAATTTCAGCATCACTCAAGATGCATTTTTCGCATGACTTGACTTTGCTATGGTAAAGAAGCATCTCCATGCATGCAGGCTTTATATGCATTGAAATGCTTCTATTGCATTCCAACAAATGCTTTTTTTGCATGTCAATGCATTTTATGCATAGGCATGCAATTTCTGCATCATTTAAGATGCATATTTCGAATTACCGGACTTTGATATTTTTTAGAAGCATCTACAGACACGGAGGCCTTAAATGCATTGCAATGCTTTTTATGCATAGTTAGCGATGCTCCTGATGCATGTCAATGCATAATTTGCATGTGGATGCAATCTTTGCATCACGTCCAATGCTGAGTCTGCTTGAGAAGGAGTAGCTTAGTTTTAAGCGCTTCGGCGTACAGCTAGACGATCTTCGACAGCTACTTGAAAATTAATATCCTCATCTGTGCTGCTTTTGGACGAGAGAATCGAGTCGCGGTTGCGCCAACTCAACATGCGTAAGCAAACATCCCAGTCTGTCACATTTAAACAATAAAAAAAACGATGCAGGTATACATACAGGTAACGAGAAGCAAACATATATTTTAAAATTTATATTTACGTGGAAAATGTGACAAGTGCTTGGGTCGACGAGGTCGACCGAAAAAAATAATCCTAAACCTGCTCAAAAAACCTGGGTGACAGCAAACAAAAAACAAAGGCATCCCGACAATGACAGCGTACAGCAGGGCAAACTTAAGCTTTTAAAGCGAAAATGCAAACAATGCATTGATGCATTTTATGCATAAATGGAAGAAATGGAGTAATGCAAAAAAATGCATTGATGCAAAAAAAGCATTTTTGCAAAATCCTCAGTGGTTTCTTTTAAAACAATGTCAGATACCTGTCAGGACCTTAGTTTCTCCTTACAAAAAGCATGCAAAATCACTTTTTTTTTCCGATGCTTTTTTTGCATTTTTACGCAAAAAATGCATTGAGGAGAGACTGTTGAGTTTGACTTTAGTTTGGCTCTGTATAACGACATGAGAGGTGTAGCATAAGTGGGAGGTGCTTGCACCGACAGTGAAATACCACTACTCGCATCGTTGTTGTACTTACTCAGTGAGGCGGAGCAGGCCCCCGTCGGACTTCGGTCCTTCGGACGGCATTTGTTCTCGCACGAAGCGAGGGTATCGGATTCGTTAAGTTTCGGCTTGCGTTCCGAACTCATACCCGCGTGATCCGATCTGAGGACACAGCCAGGCGGGGAGTTTGACTGGGGCGGTACATCCATCAAAGAATAACGTGGGTGTCCTAAGACCAGCTCAGCGAGGCCAGAAACCTCGCGTAGAGCTCAAGGGCAAAAGCTGGTTTGATCCTGATGTTCAGTACGCACAAGGACGGCGAAAGCCAGGCCTATCGATCCTTTTGGCTTGAAGAGTTTTCAGCAAGAGGTGTCAGAAAAATTACCACAGGGATAACTGGCTTGTGGCGGCCAAGCGTTCATAGCGACGTCGCTTTTTGATCCTTCGATGTCGGCTCTTCCTATCATTGTGTTGCAAACGGCGCCAAGCGTCGGATTGTTCACCCGCAAATAGGGAACGTGAGCTGGGTTTAGACCGTCGTGAGACAGGTTAGTTTTACCCTTCTGATGACTCAAAATGTTGTTGCGATAGTAATCAACCACAGTACGAGAGGAACTGGTTGCTCAGACCGCTGGTACCGGTCTTGCCCGAGAGGGCAGTGGACCGAGGCTACCTCTGAGTGATTAAGCTTGAAGGCCTCTTATAGCTCAATCTCTACTAGAACGTTGCTAGCAATGATACCTCTGGAGGGTCTCCGTCGCCGAGCGGAACGCACAATCTACTGTGCTCCCATGATAGGCTACCGTGTTCTCTGAGCATGGCAAGTCTAGTGGTGCCCCCGCTATTGCCGTGTCGTACCGTGTCGTGGAGTGCGGAGCTGCACCGCCAGCACGCACAGACGACTCGCGGCGGATCAAGGGCTAGGTTCGACGTCGGGACTCGGAATCGTCTGTAGACGACTTGCGTACCTGGCGAGGGGCTGTAAGCTGCAGAGCAGCTCTCATGCTGCGATCGGCTAACGCCCATCCTTGCTGCTTGGGTGATTCGGATGTGTGGACTTCCCATAGTCACCCGTTATAGCAGACTAAAGGATCGTGTACCTCGAGTACACTTGTGCTGTGAGTACTCTCTCTCAAGGATGAGGGGGTCTCTCGGAGTGGTCGTGTGTGTGATGCCCTCGGGTAGCACGCGCAGCAGGCCTCTCTGAGAGATCCCCCTCCTGCCATAAGGGGCGTGAGAGAGACATCATCACCAAGTCGGGGGAGCCACCGTGCCCTCGGACTTGTGTGATGTTGTTTTTTTTTTCTAAGTCCCACGCAGCTTGATAGGGTGGTAAAGGGTTAATCGAGGATCGGGTGACGCGCACGCGACACATAGAGTGAAGTACTCCTCGCATCGCGCGCGTTAGCGCGCGGTCTCGCGCAGTTTTATGTCTCTCGCATGAGTTGGTCCGGGGTAAGGGGGCCCTTACGTGGGGGGTGAGCCGGGCTGAGGTACGGTGGCCGGGACTCGGGTGGCCGGATGGCCGGTCCGGCCCCCACTGGCCGGGCCGATCCGGTTTGCCGACAGAGAGCGGGCCGTACGGTGGTGTTGTGCGCGAGAGTAATTTCCCTTGCCTCGCCAGATGCGCGGGACTTGGTCGGATTTCGGTCCGTCTGTCAGCCTTCGGAGTAACTCCGTGGGCAGGAGGGACTTGTGCTGAGGGGGGAGTGTGGCGTCACATGTACATATACTCATGTGGTCGCCGCACTCCCCCCTTTTGTGTCAAAAAATTTTCAATCTACTCGCCGAGTGTGTTGTTCGGTCGGCACACTGGTTCTTTGTCCGCGTTCATACTGCCGTGGTCACACCGGTTCCCTTCCGAACACCGAAGTTAAGCGCGGCCAGGTGCGGTCAGTACCGGGATCGGAGACGGCCTGGGAACACCGCATGACGCGGGCATATATATTTTATTTTATTTTTTCCTACCACTTTATTTGATCTAACTGGGTAAATACTTTAAACGGTTAATACTGGAATATCTTAGGTCTTTAAAGTGTATCGGAGCTGTGCTGACCTGACCCCACAGCTGTCACACCGTTAGGGCCGAAGGGGTACATGAGTAGGCCCAGAGTGGTCCCCGGGCACGCCTCGTTAAAGGAAGTAAGGGTTGAACCGATATTCGAACGTGCCTAACCTAACCTGACGTCGAGGGGACGTAGGGGGCACGGGGCACGGCCATGGCTACCGAGGGATGTCGGCTGATGTCACAGATACGGGATTAGAGCGTTATATAGGGGTTGTTCGAATTTTGAACGTGCCTAACCTAACCCGGGATCGGTGGGACCAAAGGGACCACGGGGCATGCCCAATGCTACCGACGTAGACGTGCAGGGCTTAATTAATGAGACGAGCAGCCGCAGATACGGTATTAACGCTAAGAATGGGGGTTGTTCGAATTTTGAACGCGCCTAACCTAACCCGAGGTCGGTAGGCCCGAGTGACACGCTTGCACCGCGGGGACACGCCGGTACCGCTGGGACACGCCCTCGGGTACCCGGGGAGGCCGGCAGACGATAAGGGATGAGATTTAATCGTTAAATGGGGGTTAAAATATTTTTGAACGGGCCTAACCTAACCTAGCGTCGAGTGCACACCGGTACCAGAGGGTTACGTCTTCTCGCATCGGAGGCGGTGAGCCGACAACCGGAGATGCCCGGAACGCATCATTTCCCTGAGAAATGGGTGTTAAAAATATTTTGAACGGGCCTAACCTAACCTTATGGGGTAGGTCGGCACCCCTATCGGTCGGGGTATACGGCCCCATGGGGTACCCGACCGCAAGGGATCGGCATCCCCGACCGGAACGTCAGCATGAGTAAAACAGAATTTGGTGGGCCTAACCTAACCTTTTTGGGGGGGTCGGGGGTGCCCCCCAGGTCGGGGGTTGCGCCCCCCTTGAAATGTGAAGTCGAATGGGGAGTAAAAAAAGTACGCAAAACCGGTCTCTTTTTTTGACCCGTCGCCAGGGGGTAACTTATTTTAGCGTACGCGAGGTCCCGAGCGGGCCCCCGGCCGTCCCGAGTCAAAAAATGAGGATCCGCGTACTCGGACGCTAGCACCATACGATTCCGGACCGTAGGCCTGCCATACGGTATATAGGGGGTAGGGTCGCCTCTGGGTGAAATTTCGACTTGGTCCCAATTACTCACGGAGGTCCCCCTGGACACGGCTAGCCCGAGTCCGACCCTCCCCGGGGCATTTTAAGCGAAAATCTTGGGTTTTTGCGTAGTCCCGGGGGGTACCCCGCGGCGACGGCCGTGGGTGAGAGACGCCGCCAGAGGCGCGCGTACTCTAACTCCCCGTGCTCCTCGGAGTACGTGGGAGAGGCCACCGCGACGGCGGCCGAAAAAAGACGATTCTCGGGGCGCCTGCGTAAACAGGATACTCGAGAACTCGTGACCCCCTCGGCGACGGCCTTGGGCGAGAGGGCTCCGGCGCGGCACGCGTACTCGGTACGTGGGAACGTCGGTCTCTCGGGACGGCGGGTCGAAAAAAGAGACCCACATGCCGATCCGCGTACTCGCCTCAGAGGGTACGTGGAGAGGGGGCCTACGCCGTCGGTCAAAAAAAGACGATTCCGGACTGCGGACTGCGTGCTCTCAGGAGTACGCAGGGAGCTGTCCCGTCGTCGGCCGAAAAAAGACGATCCCCTTGGCACCTGCGTAAGCAGGATACTTGGGGACGTCAGTGTCTCAGGACGGCGGGTCGAAAAAAGAGACCCACATGCCGATCCGCGTACTCGCCTCAGAGGGCACGCGGAGAGGGGCCTACGCCGTCGGTCGAAAAAAGACGATTCCGGACTGCGGACTGCGTGCCCTCAGGAGTACGCAGGGAGCTGTCCCGTCGTCGGCCGAAAAAAGACGATCCCCTTGGCACCTGCGTAAACAGGATACTTGGGGACGTCAGTCTCTCAGGACGGCGGGTCGAAAAAGAGACCCGCGTCCGATTCGCGTACTCGGCTGAGGCCGGTGCCAACGCTTGCCAAAGCATCTATAGGAGGTGGTCGGCCTCCGCGAGGACAAAATCCGACCAGCCCACGTGGCGACGGCCAAAAAAAGACGATTCAGGGCGCGCCCGCGTGCTCTTCGGAGCACGTGGGGAGCACCACTTTTTCGTCGGCCGAAAAAGACGATTCCCGGGGCGCCTGCGTGAGCAGGATAAACTCGGGAACACGTCCGAGAGACGCCGCCAGAGGCGCGCGTACTCTCGCCTGCGTGCTTCTCGGAGCACGTACGGCAGGCGACCACCACGGCGGGCGAAAAAGACGATCCTAGGGGCGCCTGCGTAAACAGGATACCCGAGTGTATTGTCTCGTTCCCGGCCACGTGAGGGACCTCCGAGTCTCTCACGGAAGTGGGGTGTCGAACCAAACTTATTTTAGCGAAAACGAGGTCTCCAGAGGAGGCCCCCGGATGAGTTCATGTAAAATCTTCTCCTACGCGAGAAGATCGAGGCATCGAACGATTCCGGACGCATACCGTGCCAGACGGTACATTAGTGGGGTGTCCCCAGGACACTGAGGGGGTTCACGCGGTGCCGTGAGCCCCTCTGGCCCCTGCCCAACGCCGTAGTGCTGGGTCCAGGGGCAGTTGTGCGGCGCGCTAGGGTTCACGCGCTGCACGGCACCCCGCGACGGGGCCAGTGGCGGTTAGGGTTCGCCGCCGCTGCCCGTCTAGGTAGCTCATCCGAGCCTGACCTTTTCTGATGAAACGTACCGCGTTACGTACGAGACACACCCTCTGTCTCACGTCACCGGTGCTTCGGAAAAAACTTATTTTAGCGAAAACGAGGCCTCCAGAGGAGGCCTCCGGATGAGTTCTTGTAAAATCTTCCCCACGCGAGAGGATCGATGCATCGAACGATTCCGGACACATACCGTGCCAAACGGTATATTAATGGGGCAACCCAGGAAATCGAGGGGGATCGCGCGGTGCGTGAGTCCCCCTGGCCCCTACCCTGTGTCGAGTGCTCTCACGGTGCGACTGCGGACACGTCCATGGACAAAACCACGGGACACTCGCACGAATGGGTCTGGGGCAGTTGTGCAGTGCGTTAGGGTTCACGCGCTGCGCGACACCCGGCTGTGGCGGCTAGGGTTCACCGCCAATGCCAAGTCTGTTCACCGCGGTGTGGATTTGACGAAAACACAAGCCGCGTACTGAGGTACGCGAGGAACTTTACTTTGACTCGCGTCAGGGGTGTTCCAGAAAAACTTATTTTAGCGAAAACGAGGTCTCCAGAGGAGGCCTCCAGCTCACGCCTCGTAAAACCTCACTTTTCGAAGAGAGATCGAGATGTTGAACGATTCCGGAGGCATACCCTGCCATACGGTATTTTAATGGACTACGGTCCAGAGTGAAATACCGGGGAACATCCCCGATGAGGGTGGCCCGCATCCCGTGGGCCTCCCGGGGCTACGCCTCTGCTCTGCTCCATAACGGACAGGACTGGACGAAGCTCTCTTTATTCCCGTGCAGCGCGCTAGGGTTCG